>OX442321.1:0-600000 GCA_949358305.1 Strigamia acuminata
AAATGTGTAGAGGCCTGTGAGAAAATAAAACGTGCGTGGAAGCGGCGTAAATATTCTTTGGTGACTGCCATGGGTTTGTGCTTTGTCGTGGGCGCGATATGTCTGCGATATATATATGCGTTAGGGATGAGAACGGGACCAATTTTCGGGTCCCGACCCGTCCCGGGTCCATTACGTTAGCGTAATACGCGCGTATGATTGCATAATTGAAATAAATCAGTATTAAGCCTAATATTAGGCCTAATAATGCTAAAATAAAGTAAAGAAACAACAATATTTTGGTCATACAGTGTAATTTACTTTTAATAATGAGTTTGTTGTTGTTGTTTATTTACTTTATTTTAGCATTATCAGGCTCAATATTAGGCTTAATAGTGATAAATAACAACTGGAATTAGAAAATTGTCTCCGCCTCGCAGTACGAATTTAGCAACTGTAATCCCGTCCCGTCCCGTATCCGCATAGGGCAAACATTACCAGTCCAGTCCCTATCCCGGTCTGTTCTTATCCCTAATATGCGTGATGTAGCGCGTTTGCGCGCGCGATCTAGTGCGTTTGAGCGCGCGATGTAGCACCTTGAGCGTGTCCAAATGTGTACAGGTGCTCAAAAGATGTGCGAGGGCTTCACGTGCATACACGAAGCATAAACGTGAAGAAAACAGCAGAAGCAGTTGTGTGTGATATTTATAAAACCACATCACACAAGGGAATACTACTAATGATACAAAAAGCAATAAACTTTATGAATATTGAAATAAACTTACAAAATGGTGGAAAAAACATGGCGTACTGCCTTGAATATATGCCGGGATGTTATCAATCTTCCGGGCCCCATGTGTGTTTGATTTTAGTCCTAATTTTGGTGTATTTTTTTTTTTTTTGCCTTGGTTTTTCTCGTTTCTTGGAGAGTGCTGAGGCATGCCGAGGTGTTCTCGGGCGTGTGCGCCTGTTGAAGATCGAGCGTTTCATATTTTGTGTTTAATAAGCCTACCGTGGTGCCTCGAGCGTTTATTAATTTCTCCACTCGAGGCACTTCACTAACACCTCCCCGGTGTTTAAACGAGTAGCGGCGCTTATTTGACCCCGGTGTTTACTGTTTAAAATTGTCGTGTGTTTTCAAAGTTCTTAATTTGTTTAAAAGCAAACAAAATGGATATTTGTTAATTTTTATTTGATTTTATCAATTTCTATTGGTTTCTTGCTGATTTTTAATCGGTTTTTCTCTATTTGTGACAATTTTTGCCAATTTTAATCGTTATTTGTCATTCTGAATTGATTATTGTCCGATTTCAGTCGATTTTTGTTGATTTTTAATCATGTTTGTTCGTTTTTAATCAATTTTTGTCCCATGCCTTACGATCAGTTCGAATAATTGACACCATACTGTGCTGTTACTCGTATTCAAGATGGCGTCGCAAACTCAAGGCCGAATTCCGCTGATTTCATTTATTGCGACTGTTTGCGCTCCATACGTGTGAAAAGGATTATGGGAAAAATCCTCAATGCAGGCCATTTTGGTGTTAAATGAGCGAGGAAGGCAGGAGATGAGAAAAATTTGTAAAATTTCAAAAAAAAGCTAAACAATCAAAATTTACATGAAGATCAATATTTCTGGCTCGAAATGCATGTATCAGCAATTTCGGGATATTTTCGGGGTGAAATTGACTCGTTCGGAACACTGGGAAGGAACCCCACCCCGCATTCCCCATGCGTCGGCGCGCGCGTAGACGAAAATTCAAATCCAGGTGTTCAGACGGCCCCACGTTATTTTCGGGTTCCAAGTTGGGTTTCACAAATGTACCGTATTGCCTCGAATAAACGCCGGGACGTTTATTAAACTTCTCGTGTGTGTTTAATTTTGATCCGCATTTAACTGTTTTTTTTTTCACCGAAAGTTACTTCATTTTTTATTAACATGGAAAAAGAATGAACCTTTACAAAATACTAATAATAACGTTATAATAAGCAGTTACAATTGAAATTAAAACAACATTTTTTTTTTAATTAGAAACCAAAGCAGAATCATCCCTAAATTCTGACACGGCGTTGTCAAACAAACAGTTGGCGCCAAAACGAGAAATTAGGCAACAAAACATTTTGAATGCTACAAAAACACATTAAATAACCATAAAACAAATAAAAATAAATACAACAGCTAAACCAAATTGTAATAAACAAGACAGCAAAGTGTGGGAGTGAGTGACAACGCCAAAAAAACGCCCGAAAACGCCCCAAGAACGCACCAAAACGCCCCAAGAACGCACCAAAACGCCAGATAACCGTGCAACTTGAGGCAAAAAACATGCGAACATAATTTTTTGCTTTGAGTGGCACGATTTTCAGGCTTTTTGGAGCATTTTGAAGCGTTTTGGGGCGTTTTAGAACGTTTTTGCTTATTTTTTAGCATTCTCATGCGAGCTCGCGCGTGCAGGCGAGAAAAAAACAAACTTATTTCTTCAAGAGTTAAAAAAAAAATAACCCTAACCAGGAAATTACTGTAAAAACAACGGCTTGCCTCGAATAAACGCCGGGGCGTTTACTAATTTTCAAGACTGGAAGTGAGGCGAGATGTTGTTTGCTTTATTTGTTAAAACAAATTAGGCGTCACTAATTCACCTGTATTAGGGTTTCGGTTCTGAGAAACCGGACGAGGAGTCACAATAACGGGACACGGGAAATTTCAAAACTTACCGGTTCCGTCAAAACGCCATTGAAACGTTACATTTTTATAGCGTGTCAATGATAAAAATGGTCATTTTGGATGAAAAACGGCCATTTTGGATGAAAAATGGCCATTTTTACTATAAAAAATGGCTGAAAATGGCCATTTTTACTATGACAAATGGCTGAAAATGGCCATTTTAATAAAAAAAGGCCATTTTTACTTCGAAAATTGGCTAAAAATGGCCACTTGAGTGAGTGACAACGCCAAAAAACGCGTGCAAACGCCTGCGAACGCCCCAAAACGCCCCAAAACGCCAGATGACAATGCAACTTGAGGCATAAAACTTGAAAACACAATTTTAAACGTCACAAAAGTTGAAACAAAGATGAAAAATTAATTTTTTGCCTCAAGTTGCGCGATTTTCAGGTCTTTTGGAGTGTTTTTGAGCATTTTTTGGCGTTCTCAGCGGCGTGTTTGCCTCAAATAAACGCCGGTTTAAACAAAAAATGACGTCATTTTTGGTTTAAAATTGAAGTAAAACACAAAATATTTTAGTTTTTAAATGCAACTGGTCTAAATTTTGTCAAATGTTGTCATACTTCTTGAAAGTCATCATTTATTGATAAAAAATTTGAAAATTTACCTAATTGTAGCATGTATTTGTGGTTAGTTTTGATTTGAATTCAAACTGTAATTTTTTGCTTCGAGTTGCGCGATTTTCAGGCGTTTTGGGGCGTTTTTGAGCTTTTTTTGGCGTCCTCAGGCGAGCTCGCGCGTGCACGTCACAAGTAACCCTAATCAGGAAAGAACCTACAAAAACTATGGCTTGCCTCGCATAAACGCCGGGGCGTTTATTCATTTTCAAAAAGACAAATGAAATGGATAAATAAAGAAATTAGCGGGGAAATCCAACATGGCGCCCACTTCAAATCCGCTAGAGCGGCAAAACACGACATTTGAATTTCAACACAAGAATAAAATCAAGAATACACACT
The DNA here is from genome assembly GCA_949358305.1 of Strigamia acuminata. Classification (NCBI taxonomy): domain Eukaryota; kingdom Metazoa; phylum Arthropoda; class Chilopoda; order Geophilomorpha; family Linotaeniidae; genus Strigamia; species Strigamia acuminata. Next base: position 3,661 of record OX442321.1, read on the forward strand.
GTATTGAATAAAATAACATTAGGAAATGTAATTTCCTACAACAAAAGCACTATTTATTAAAAGAACACTTGAAAATAATCGTTTGCCGAACGGAATGAACTCGGTCAGCAGCGCACAAGTGCGTACCGACAACAAACGCTCGAAACGACAAAACGACCGTTCCGGGACAAAAATAAAGCAAACCAATCGACAGATCACCCCCAAATTAGTCTAAATCAATTCTAAAACCTATCCATAACACAAGAATAAGGTCCAAACAAAAGGTTAGAAGTTTGAACACAACCGAACTAGATTAAGAAATATGACGTCACGCGTCTTACGCAAGTGATCTGTAAATCGACGGATGCACTAAAAATCATCCAAAATCACACAAAATGAGCAAGAATTAAAGAAATAAGACACAGAGAAGTAATAAAACTTTAAATAGCAATGAATAAAGATAATATCAATATCATAGACACTAAAATTCATGAAAACACTGTAACTTTTAATAAATCACAAAAAATGAAAGTTTAATATGTAAAAATATCTAAAAAGCTGAAATTCAAGAAAAGCAAAAATTAAAGACACTTTGTTAACTTTAATTAAGACAATAAATGACATAAAATCCGGACACAACAATTATTCCATTTTGGATGAAAAACGGCCCTTTTGGATGAAAAACGGCCATTTTGGATGAAAAACGGCTAAAAATGACCATTTTTCTATGAAAAATGGGTAAAAATGGCTAAAAATGGCTATTTGATTGAATGACAACGCCAAAAAACGCCCAAGAACGCCCGCAAATGCCTAAAAATGCCTAAAAACGCCCCAAAACGCAAAATGACAATGCAACTTGAGGCAAAAAACATGAGAACACAATTGTAAACGTTACAAAAGTTGAAACAAAAATAAACAATTAATGTTTTGCCTCGAGTTGCACGATTTTCAGGCGTTTTGGAGTATTTTTTGGCGTTCTCAGGCGTACTCGCGCGTACACGTCACTGCCGAGTAAAAAAAACATACTTATTTCTTCAAGAGTTAAAAAGGAAGTAACCCTAATCAGGAAAAAAAATGCAAAAACAATGGCTTGCCTCGAACAAACGCCAGAAGTGAGGCGAGATGTTGTTTGCTTTATTTATTAAATCAAATTAGGCGTTGCTAATTCACCTGTATCTCTTAGTTCGACGTAAGAACACGCGCTTTTTTTAAAATGAAAGCCCAAGTTGGGTTTCATAAACGTACCGTATTGCCTTGAATAAAAGCCGGGGTGTTTATTAATTTTTAAGACCAGAAACGAGGCGAGATCACGACTCAAGATTAAGCGAGAAGAAATAAACGTGTTTCTTCTAAAGGAAGTAACCCTAATCAGGAAAAACTTACATAAACAATGGTTTGCCTTGAATAAACGCCGGGGCGTTTATAAATTTTCAAGACGGGAGGCAAGGTGAGATGATGATGCGGTGCGACGCGAATAAAAGCCCAAGTTGGGTGTTGCCTCGAATAAACGCCGGGGCGTTTATTAATTTTCAAAACCGGAAATGAGGCGAGATCAAAACGCCATTGAAACGTTACATTTTAATAACGTTTCAACGATAAAAACGGCCATTTTTGATTAAAAAAACGACTAAAAATGGCCATTTTACTATAAAAACGGTGAAAAAAAAACATTTTTACTCTGAAAAATGGCTAAAAATGGCCATTTTGACGAAAAACGGCCATTTTTACTACGGAAAATGCTAAAATTGGCCACTTGAGTGAGTGACAACGCCAAAAAACGCCTGCGAACGCCTGCGAACACATAAAAACACTCCAAAACGCCAGATGACAATGCAACTTGAGGCAAAAAACATGAGAACACAATTTTAAACGTCACAAAAGTTGAAATAAAGATGAAAAATTAATGTTTTGCCTCGAGTTGCGCGATTTTCAGGCGTTTTTGAGCGTTTTTTAGCATTTTTTGGCGTTCTCAGGCGTGCTCGTGTGTACACGTCACTGCCGAAGAAAAAAACAAACTTATTTCTTTTAGTTAAAATGTATTTCAAGCTTTAACAGGGGTTTAAACAGAAAATGACATCATTTTTAGTTTAAAATTGAAGTAAAACACAAAATATTTTAGTTTTTGAATGCAACTGATCCACGTTATGTCAAATGTTTCCATTACTTCTTGAAAGCCAAAAAATTTGAAAATTTAGCTAATTTCAGCATGTATTTGTAGCTAGTTTTGATTTGAATACACACTGTAATGTTTTGCCTCGAGTTGCGCGATTTTCAGGCGTTTTGGGACGTTTTGGAGCAAAAAAAACAAACTTAATTCTTCAAGAGTTAAAAAGGAAGTAATCCTAATCAGGAAAAGCCCACAAAAAACAATGCAAGATCACGCGGTACGACGCACGGACTCCCAGCGCACGGAATGCACGGACTTTCTGTGGACTTCCCGTGCACGGAAGACCGGCGCGGACATTTCCATTGGAGACCAGCGCAGAATTACCTACAGGCAATTCCGAATCAAAGGCTTCTTTATGGTTTATACATTACTTTGCAGTAGGTATGCCTGGCCTTGATTTGAAAGTGCAGTAAATTCTGCTGAATGCAGTGTTTTAAACTCGCAGCAATTGCGATGGTGCCAACTATTGGAAAATAAATTTAAAATGTAAAACCAAAGAATTTGTAAAAAAAATTTGTTTTAATCAATTGCAATAATGATATTCTACTTAATTGTTGGATTATGAAACGTGAAACCAATCCCATGATTAGGAAATATAAATTTTATTAAATTCATCGTGTATCTCACATCTCACATTCACTGCCATTTACTTAGTGTCATCCAAAAATCAGGTTTTATCAAATCCTGAGGTTATTCTAGTACGTCTTAACTGCCCGGCAGGTCGCGCAACCTGTGGAGCAACAATTGATGTAAATAGTGCAAGCAGCACGCACGGGAAAGTGCGCACTGATGGGTCCATGCCAGTGCAAGTACATTGGGTAATGTATTATTGCGAGCGCGCGTGTTTTCACACGATTACAATGTGCTGATTAAACCAACAGCATTATAGAAGCATTATAGACTGATTATATTGTATAATTTTTATTTTAACAAAACCCTGAATTTCATTTCTAATCGGTTTTTTTTTTATTGACGCGCACAGAAGCGTTGTAGCATGTTCACACAATGTGGAATTTGCAAATTTGAGAAAGCGGCTTTCCCAAGGTTGATAAAACGCGCGCGATCGTGCGGAATATACAAATAAGTGAAATCCGCAAAATCAGCCATGAGACTGCGAACAGGGGGTCAAGGTATAGGCCGCCGTAATGTTAAAAATAGGGTCCCTTTCGCACTCCGAGAAATCCGCATGCGCGCCATAAGGTTAACCGCGTCCAGAATCCACAGAATTTTACATCTGCCGGAGACGCGGTAGGAATTTCATTCATCTTCCTTAAATCCCAACGGTGACAACTCGTAGGGCAATAAATGATGCGGGAGTCATCCTCGCCATCATCGTCAGCGTCGATTGGATCTGACACTGGTGCCCGTGACAGAGCGTCAGCCACGACGTTATATTTGCCGGGCTTGTATTGAATGGTCAAGTCGCATGCCATCAGTTCTAACTGCCATCTGGCTAGTCGACCGGCTGGCTCCTTTAATTTCATCAGCCATTGTAACGCTTGATGATCTGTGTGGACCACAAATTTGGTATATTCGAGATAATCTCTGAATTTCCTTATGGCCCACACAACTGCCAAACACTCCAACTCTGTGGCGTTGTAATTTTTTTCAGCGCCTTGGAGTTTGCGACTTATAAACATGCACGGCAGGTCTTGTTTGACTCCGTCGCGCACGTGTGTTTGAAGCAACGCGGCTCCCAACCCAACTCTGCTGGCGTCCGTATGTAATATGAACGGCCGGTTTAGGTCGGGTAGAGGCATTACGCCGACTTCCGTCAGCATCCTCTTTATCGCATTAAATGCGATGTTGCACTCATTTGACCATACAAATTCGTTTTCATTCTTCAGGAGGTCGGTAACTGGGGCTGCCACTTCAGCTAGACCCGGTAGCAACCTGCCGAAGAAGTTTATCATTCCCATAAACCGTTGGACACCTTTAACGTCCTCGGGTGGTGGGAAACGATTAATCGCATCGATTTTTTCGGGGCCAATAGCTAAACCATTGACTCCAATGCGATAACCCAGGAAGGCAAGCTCCTTTCGACAGAACTTGCTCTTGCCCGGATGCACGTGTAACCCAGCTTTTGCCAGCCGGGTGAGCACTTGGTCGATGTGCTCAATGTGCTCTTCGAATGTTTTAGAGGCAATAACTATGTCATCTAGGTATGCCCATACAAACTGATGCAGGATATCACCCAATACGCTTTCGATTAGCCTCTGAAAGGTACTGGGAGCATTCACTAAACCAAATGGCATGACGTTGAACATCAACCGTCCAATTGGCGAGTAAAATGCTGTTTTTATCTTATCCTCTGGCCTCATCTCAACCTGCCAGTATCCCTTCGACAGATCCATCGTCGTAACCCAAGAAAAGGGGCTAAGCTCTCTCAAAATGGATTCGACAGACGGCATCTGTATGGGATCTATCTCTGTCACCGCGTTTAATGGGCGGTAATCAATGCATAGGCGTGGATCCGAGCCCGGGCGCATCACGAGCACAACTCGCGTCGCGTATTCTCCCTGGGCCTCGGAGACAATGCCACTGTCTAGCATTTCTTGGCACATTTTTTGCACTATTTCACGTTTTTGCGGGTTCATTCCCTTATACGCAACTCGTATAGGTTTATTATCCGTCAATTTAATTTCGTGAATAGCCCTATTCGTTCGGCCCGGTTTTTTCGACAGGATCCCCTCATATTTAAGTAGGACCCTTCGTAGGGCTGCCGCTTCGTTTAATTCTAAAGCGGCGTCGGCGACAAGCGTTTCCACTACATTGTCCCGTTGCAATTCTGTTACGAATGCTTTAAAATCGTAGTCTTGAACGAATTTCTTTAGGCCTTTCTCCCACTGTGTCTTGTCGGCCGCTTCTTTTACAAGAGCTGGTGGCACGACAATTGCGGGTCTTTCCTTATCATTTCTGATATAATTCCAAGATTTCGTTATTGGATTTGGTTGTATTTCCATTGACGCCATGAGGTCTAAGCCCAACAGAAAAATTCTGTCGCATGTGGGCAGGACCAGGAAAGGGTGCTGTTCTACCCCTCCGAGCCACTCCATGGTCAATAATATAACTCCTTTTGGACGCGCCATTCCGTTGGCGGTTTTTAGACGTATATTTTTATTAACGCCTTTTATCTTATCGGTGAGACCCAATGATGCTACTATGTCTTCGGAAACGAACGAGCGATCTGCTCCCGAGTCTAGCAGTCCCATAATTTTTTCACGTTCTATTGTCATGGGCAACATGCATAGGCGGTTGGTGTATTCGACCGCCACGTTGCACATGAAAACACGAAATTCTTCTGTGTCTTCGACTACTTGAGGTAATTCTTCAAGCAGTAGGTTCGGTTCTTCCGCCTCAGCCTCAGCGTTTGCGGTAATTACCTGCAAAGCGTTGTTGGCCCTGTCTTGAATTTGGGCGTTAGCTATGTCACTACCCATTTCTTTGACTGGTGGCGGCTTATCGAACCCTTTGTTAAACCCCTTCTTCTTCATGAATGGCGCAGACGGTCGAGAAGTTATTTCTTCGCCGCCTGCGCTGACTCGTTTTTTGACTCGTTTTTTGCCATGGCGAGTTTAATCTCTGCCATCTGCTTCATTATTGCGTCAAATTTAGCGTCTTCTTTCGCTGTTCTTGGGCACTCATTGGAATAGTGACCCGGTTGGTTACACTTGAAACAACGAATATTTGATTTGTCTCTTGGGGCTTCAGTCGATTTTTTCTTTTCAGGGTCTGCCTTCGACGGTGGCGTGTAATTCTTTCGAAAATACTTCGGAATTCGGCCGGCATTTGGTTTTAACCTGGCGCGAAATTCTTCTACCGCTCTATCTCGATGGATGAGATGTACTAGCGGTCCTTCCTCATCGCAACCCGTTGATAAGGTATCGCGATAGCTTCGTATTTCTTCGTCCGTCGAATAATCGTCTTTTTCTTCTTTTTCGTCTGATTTTCCGGCATCTTGTCCGGCTTCCTCCCCCTCCTTGACCTCCTCCAGTGTCGCTTGCATGGCTGACGCTGTCGGTGCCTTTTTAGGGGCGGCCAAAGGGTTGGAAGGCAGCGTGGATGTCAGTTTATTTTTTATTTGTAAACCAACGCTAGCTTCTGCCAGCTCCATTATACCGCTAAGATATTCAGTAGGGCGCATAATTTTATCTGTCGCCCCATATCTTTCCGCACTCAACTTGAGACGTTTAGCGGTTGCTGCTTTCTCCGCTTCTGGTAAAGCGGAATAATATCTCTTCTCGATATCTATCGTGTTCTCGAACAGGAAGGCGCTCATCTCCTCGTAGCTGCCTCCTGTCGGTGCCCTTTCTTCAAGTAGCACCCGTTGCGAGTACTCCGACAAACCGCCGAGAAAGAAAAGGTTGAATCCCGTGGCATGAAATTCCATCGGGGCCTTTTCGAACAACAATCTGGCGCGAATGTCGTAATCCATTATGGTTTCACCAGGCATCTGGCGAAGACCTCGCATCTTTCGGCTCACCTCTTCGGGTGTCTCGCCGTAGCGTAGGTCGAATCTCATTAAAAAGTCGTCCCAATTGACGCCTTTCAATCCTTGGTACCACTCACGTGCCGAGCCTGTCATTAGCTCGACAATACCGTGGGTGAGCATGTCTCCTACGGTGGCTTTAGTGGCAGTCTTAATTCGAATTACTTCGTCAAGGAAGCGATCTCCCGCTTTCCATGACCCGTCGAAACGGTTCTGAATATAAAATTGCCACCTAATATTCCCGGTAACACTCATGGTGTCACGTCGGGAGACAGCGTATTTTTTCTTTACGCGGTCGCCAGTGCTACGATTACGATCGTTTCGTTTGCTCAGATCGATTCCCTCGGCCTTCAACGAGCCGAGTAGGGCTCTTCCAAGCTCTCCCATCGTATACTGCCGACCCGTCGAATCGGTAAACGCGCTTTGTCGGGGAAGGTCCTGAAACTCCTCCCGTCGGTGGTCGCTATTTTCCGATCGACGTCGTTTCTCTCTATCGCGCGGAGAGTTGGATCTCTTCCGGCGATTACTTGATTTTTCCTTTCGTCTGTCGTCGTTGGATGAGGGGTCGGAGCTGGGGTCAGGAGACGGTGAGTGGCGTGGCGGGTTGCGCCGTGAAGAGTTTGACTCTTTCCGGCCCCTACGACGGTCGTCACGTTCCCTTTCCCTGCGTTCATCGCGCTCTCTTTCCCTTCGTCTTTCTCCGGAACCTCTCTCCGAATCGTGATGACTGGGTGCATTTGACTCCAGCCCATCTGACGACGAATCACTATTTCCGTAGCGATAATATTTCGGTCTTTCGTCGCGTTTGCCTTCTCCTCGCGAAGAGGTGCGATCATGCGATTGTCTCCTTGACGACTCGTCGTCTTTAAGGATGGGTACTGGTTGTTGCCACTCAGTCCCTTGCGGATTATCTTGCTGTTGGCTTGTGAGAGCTTGCTCTTCATTTCGCCTAGCATTATTAGCGTTGATTAACCGTGTTATCGCATTATTTGTGGCTGAATCGAGAGCTTTCATGCGGGGCCGAGTTTGTTGTTCTCTGGCCGACGCATCTCTCTTGCTCGGAGTAGCTGGTGTCGCCCTCTCCGGCTGGGGTTTGGGTTTGGCCTTCGGCGTGCGCTTTGGGTCTCCCTCTAGGCTCTCGTCGGACAGCTCGGATGAACTGACCTCTGGTTTGCGAACGGATTTCGGGTCATCTCGTCGCAATCTGGCCATAAATGCTCGTTCTGCTTCTTGTTGCGAGTGGAAAGCATATCGATGTGCTCTCAGGGCTCGGTCAACTATTTCTACCTCCTCGGGAGTCGTCGGATTGGGCTGGGTTCTGCCGTACTCGAGAGCTTGCGCTTCTCTTTCCGCCAGCTTCCTCCGTCTCTCGCGAATGGCTTGTCGAGCCTCGTTCTCTGCATCCGCTTCAAATTGAGCGGAATCAACCAATTGTTGAGCGTGTGCACCTTCAACAATGGTGATTTGTGGGGATACACTGTGCGCTTTTAAAGCTGCACGTACGATTTGTAACGTTTCGTACACTGTAATCTTCCCCGTCGGAAGGGTGTATCTCACTCCCTCCGCTTGTGCCAATTGCATCGCATCAATCAAGGTGCCCGAGACGCTGTAAGGCTGGCTCGAAACACGCTTGACAGAGGACGAGTTGGACTTGTGCCCTTCAGACACTACCGAGGCTGGTCGACTGTGCGTAACTGGCGTGTTTAGTGCCGAATTAGCGGTCGTATTTGAGGCCGTCTTTTGTATCGGAGACGCTGCTTTCGGACTGCCCACCTCGGTGTCGTGCGTTAGACGAGGCGATTGGTTACGGGATAAAACCTCGTTTCCGCTCGTCTCGCCGTCACGGTTAGAACGCGGCAGTTTGGAGTGAGATTGCTCTTCACCCCGCTCTGTCTCGTCCAATCGCTGCCTCGTCTCGGCGCAAGACGGGTGCGATGCCTCTGATGCGCTTCTACGATCGGGTTTAGGCTTACGCCGTTTTTGCCTCGCTTCGTGCGCTGAGGCTTTGGGTAAGGGACCTCCAGATCGCAAGTGATAGTCGGCGCCTTTACGACTGCCGGCTCTCTTGTTTGCGTCGGAGTCGGAATCTGTTACTCGGGTATTATCTGCCATTTTTGGGTATGAAAAATGATCTCAAGTTCTATTCGAGTCGTTTAAATCGATCCCGGACAGGCCCCCACGTGTCGCGCTCAACTCTAACTGTCGCTAACTCGTGGTATGAGTCACTCTCTAATCTCGCAATACCGCTTTACTCAAGCGGTTACCCAAATAATGTGAAACGGCAAACAATGTAAAATGGTAAATATAATAAATGTATTTATTATATGGGAATTTACAGGTAAAAGGAATAAAATATGTAAGGGAATAAAGGTAAAAGGTTGGGGATGTGTGAAGTTGTCGGGAAACTGGTCGAGGTCGTCCTTTGTTGACGCTCTGGATCCAAGATGGCGTCCGCGTGGTAACGTGGTGTCGTCTTGGGCCGGCGTGGCAATGAATGGCGTCCTCGTCTCACGTTTCTTGTTCGGTCCTTCGGGCTCACGCTGGTCGGGCGCGAGTGAATGCCTAAAAGGTCTTACTTCTGGTCTGTTGTCTAGGTTTAGGGTTTTTTGTAGGTGTCCGGCGATCACACAGCGGCGGACTCTTCTGGCTCCCGGCGATCACACAGCGGCGGGAACGCTCGTCGTGGTTTTACTGCAGTTTAGGCTTGTGCGACCGTTTGTCTGCACAACTCGCTAAACTGGAGTGGTGTTTGCTGTTTCTAGCGGGTGTGCTAAAACAGCGCGGTAATCTTATCACGCAGGTTACTCTGCGGAGGTTAACACGAATCAAATGTACTCACGAAGAATATATCCTTTGTCCCTGGTCACTCCTAGTGCTTGACTTAGGCCTGATCGGTAGGACGGTAGATTTCTCGTGTGTTTCTTGTTTGATGGTTGTGTTGGTTCTGCCCGCTCAGTGCAAGGCACATTCCTTTGCACAAAGCGGGGTTGACAGGTGACCAGAATCACCCAATGGTGGGGTGGACGAGCCATCCCCACTCCCTCAGGGCAGACGCCTGTCCATTGACTAGATGTCAATGCACTGAGGGAAGGGAGACGCGCTTGCGGCTCCCCTTACACCCGAAACGAGGTCACGAGAGAAACTCTTCGTTGACCCCGGTCCAGTCGGGTCACAACAGGGTTTCTTCAACACACGAACTGGAACCACTGCATCGGTGAATAAAAGTGATGATTTTCAATTCTTTAAGTCTAAAATTGTTCATTTCAGATGAGGACGAATGCATGGAACCGGAGATCTGCGGTTCAGCATCGAGTCAGAATACTGCAGGAAGCTACACGTGCACTGCGCACCTGGATTTCAGTTTGACAGCCATCATCACATGTGCATCGAGGCGGGAAGCGGCTGTCACGATAGCTCGTGTGTATTTGGCTGCACTGCCGACGCGCCTGGGAAATACACCTGCGATTGTCCCGACGGATTCCAAAGGATTGGCGAAGGGTTGGGAATTTTAATTTCAATTGAAGAGACGAAAATATGACTAATTATTTGTTGTTAAATGTTTTGCAGGCATTGCTTCTCGACGTATGGTCCCGGAGGACGACGACCGGTACACGGTACTCGACGATAAGATCATATTGACGGAGGGATGTTACGCGTGTCAGGTTGGTAACGTTTTGCTTCGATGGTGCTGAAGTTTGAATTTAATTGGAGTTTAATATTTTTTGAAGTTAAATGAATGAAAACAGAAGAGATGTACGCGGACCAGGAGCGCAAGGTGGATTTAACGGCGAAAGAAGGGAAACGGTGAGTGGAATTTAAGTTTAAAATAATTAAACATTGTTTGATTATTTTTTGCTTTGTGCAGCTTCGACATGTCGGTCGTGCGCGAGAGTCGAATTTGTTTTTGGAGTTTTTCGAGCATAAATAGCCGGAGAATTACATAAACATCGAGGTGGACTTGAAAGACGCAAAACCCAAAACGAAGCTGCTCCAACTGATCCCATCAAAAAAGAACATGACGGACGTGATCGAGTACACAATTACGAAAGGGAATCGGCACGGGTTGTTCGAAATGAACGGGAAAAGAGGCGTTTATACTTTACATTTCAATCTCGAATTGAGAAAAGCCAGGAAATTTGTATTGGAAATCTGGACGAAACCAATTGCACAACCAACGGATAAACATAAATCATTACTCCACACGACAGTTGTCCTTAATTTAATATCCTAACAAGTGTGGAATTAGTACCATTAAGATTATCAACTTGATTGACAAGTGTCAGTCCAGTGCAACAAAGTTGTGTATTCAAAGACTTAAATTTTTGCTTAAAAATGTGTTAAACACTAATTGACCTATTTAAAACGAACGTTTACGCTGAAAAATGTTGATTAGCGTTGAAATGTATCGCAAACGTTTCCGATTTTTTACTTTAATCAATTGTAATTTTTAATAGTGATATTGGAACACTGCCATCTGCAATAATAAATAAATAAATAAATGATGATTAATTATAAACTAATCATTTTTCCAGCGTGTAACGTTCTCTACTTGTATTCCGTCGGCATCGAACTGTCTGTGATATTTAGGCAGCCATTTTGAAAATGTGCCAGTGGCGTCACTAGCGGTGGCAAAGCGAAGCTTCATTTTTATTAGTGTCTCGGTCGTGCGAAGACGACAACCTGTCCACAAGCCACAAGCCACGCAACGTCTTTTCCCGGTATGTATGTTTAAAATGTCATTGATTAACGAATGATTTATTTGTCTCTCCAACTCTGTCTGGAAGAGAGTTGAATGCGGCGGGTAAACTATCCACTACGGATTCGGGTTCCGACGCTTTCGATGAATGGCTGAGGTTTTTCCGTCGAGAAATCTCTGTATCTGTAGGCATATAAAGATATGCAAAACTTGCCTGCTTTCGTATTTGCATGATTTGGCGTCGACTGGACCTTGGGCTTATTCAAAGTAAGTATTTTTTTTAAATTTAATTTTTTTAAGGATAAATATTTATTAAATTGTGTTTTAGTGTGCCATTCAACGAGGAAATGTATTCTTTCGGTGCGCTAGTTACAAATACAACATGCGGAAGTGAAGGCTCAGTACTGTTTAATGGACATATTGATGAATAATATTAAAAGCATTCAGGTAAATAGCAATTTTTTGTAAGGGATTTGCAAGCTTTACTGTATACTCTATTTTCTACATCTCAATGATCAGGATTTGATTTTATCTGACATATTCCGTTAATTTTATAACGACATTCAATATTGGGGTCAAATTGACATTTTTCATACGAATTGATGAAGTTTGCATAATGAATTGGGGAATTTTCTCCTAAATAAGTTTAAATAAGACTGGTTTCAATTTTCCGATTATAGATGAAGTGAAATACGTTTTTGCATTTTAGGATTTTCATTTATATTTATCCAACTCTACAGTTAGTATAGGAATTTGCGTACCATCGGCGTGTTCAGTTGGAGAAATAATCACTTTGTAAGTGTACTTTAAATACATTTTGAATACATTTTGCTTAAACTTGAATTCTTCTGTAGATCTATATAAACCAGAATGCGAAAGTTACTTCTGTATGTTGCCAAAACGCATCGCTGCAACATTTGGATTTCTGCCATAGTAATATAAGACAATTTAAAAAATATCATTTTTTATTTTTTTGTTAATGACCGACACTATTTAGTTTCTTTTCTAGCATTTAGTACAATCGTGGCCATTCTGGGAATTCTTGCGGAAGAAGGTGAAGCCACACCAAAGAACTTTCAACAAAGTAAGTTGGAAAAACAAAAGACTTTCCGGTTTGAAGAGTGTCTGACATTTATTTTTGTGTTTGTAGTTTGTGCATCAGGATTAGTTTGCTTTTCTGCTTTTTCAAATGGCTGCAAATTGTTGTCAACGGATCAGAGTGGTGGAATTTGATGTTCACATACATTCAGTACTTTGTTTAATAGTTTTTAATTTGACAAATTTCTCTCGTGGAAAAATAACATGAATAATTTAACGAAAGACAAAGTTTTATATCTTGGATCATTTTAAATGGGAACCTTGCTGTGGATATTTTCTACAACATGAGGTGATGAATTGAAGCGTGTTGTGTGTTATGTTCTTATCTTAAGTTGTATCTCTGTATTTAGCGGTTTACTGGTCGCTTATGTGTTCTTCGAGAGAGTTAGCAGAACGGAATAGAATTGGGTTTCATCGATATTTAAGGTAAATGCATTTATAAAGTGTAATTTTAATTAATTATAATTGTTGAGTCACTCCTGTTTATGCAGTTATAAATGGCATTGTTGCTGTTTTGTTACAATTTCTTGGGTCTGGACCACGTAGGCTCGAAGTTGTAGAAATGTCTGATTTTTGCAAACTTGACTCGCTAGAATGAGTATAGTGAAATTTAACTGAAACATTGTACAAAATTTGGTTAAAATATATTTTTGCAATTCTACTTTATTGCTTCAATAATCTTGTACTTTGTGTTCAAGTAAGTTTTATATTTCGGCATGAAACGATTTAAACTTGACTATTGACTGGATACATACTAATTTTGGGATTGGGAATTGTTGCCGCGGTGTTCGCTGCTTGTATATTTACAGATGCTTTAATATTTAATCATTTTTTCAACCGAGTTACTAATTATATTTATTTTTATTATAATTTAATGTTGGTTTGGTTTTTTTTTAGTCTCATGCACAAACAAATCGAATACTTACATTTGATATACATGCAAGTGTATTGTTGAGGAGAGTCACAAGTGCTTGGAATAATGACTGGATACGTGTTAGCCTAAAAGAACGAGATGTCGTCTTTTACGAACAAGGTAAAATCATTCTTTGATATAAAGTGGCAATAGTTGGGTGGGTGGTTGGCACTGTGTTGACCACGAGCGTGCTGTTTGGATTTAGCGAGTTTATTTCGAGTGACACCAGTACATCGATAGCGGAAAGATGTTTGTACTGCGCGTTGTCGAGGACTGTCTGGGCTACAGGCATTGCTTGGATAGTATTTGCGTGCAAGTGAGGTTATGGAGGTATTGAAATTATATAATATATTAGATCGGAAAGTAAAAAGTTTGTTTCTACTATAATACTCGTATGTTAAATGTTTTATGCATCGAGGCAGAGTAAATTTAGTTATATTTGGATAGTTGTGAGCAGTTTATTTTTGTTCTAATTGCTGTTATTTATTCTTTATCTTTATTTTAGATATGCGTTGTCGGTCTAAAACTAGAGAAATTAATAAGGGATAATAAACAATCTATGCAGGGATGGATTTTATTTAACACCGTGTCATCGTCCGGGACCGAATGTTACGGTAATAAATTTAATGAAATTTTATTCATTTCTATATTTTTAATTTAAATTTTTTTGTTTGAATATTCGACTTTAGAAATTACCGGTAGATAGACGTCGCATTTTCGAGGATTCATGATGAAAAAAAAAATGATGAATGTTATATTATGCCAATTATCATCTTGTTTTTTAGGTTTAAAGTTTATTAAGGTAAAAAATTGTTGATTATAAAATGATATGAAAGTTGTTAAACATTATTTGACCTACTTGATTCGTTTTGAAATTTATTGCAAATGATTTTTTGTTTTATGTTGGAAATCGTGTGGTTGAAATAATGCAACATCATCGTAGGGTTAAAGAATTACAAGTGTTTTATTCTGGGAAAATACACAGGTTAAATATGTAGACACTGGGCCATGATTGGCTGTTAAATTGGGTCGTCTAGTGGACGTATCAGCGTCTGCCACGGAACGTCCGAGTGCCCTCTCGCGACGTAATGGCGGTCAAGCGACATGGGGTCCAACAAATTCTCCTCTTGAACCGTCATTACGCACTGCTTTCTTGATTACTCTTCTTCGTGTCTGCCTTTCTTGGTTGGGGCGATTCCGAGTTCGATCAAGGCTTTTTCTAGTGTTGGTCCTGTAAGTGGTTTTGTCAGGAAGTCTGCCAACATCTCGGTTCCTGCGATGTGTTTGATGTCGATGTTACCACTTTCGACGTCATTCTTTACGAAATTTAGTCGCCGATTGAAGTGCTTGGTCCTCGCCTTTTGGGGTCCCGGCTTCAGTAATTGCGTCGCATTTAAGCTGTCGCAATAAACAGTCGTTGCTTCCATTTTCGTGGTTGGTGTGATGGTCATCATTATTTCTTTTGTCCACAGCACATCCTTGATACCTTCCGATAAGGCGTGTAACTCGCTCTCAGTGCTTGACATTGCCACGATCTCCTGTTTTTTGCATCTCCAGTGGATTAGCGACCGTCCGTCGCGCACAACAAATCCCGAGAACGACTTGGAATCTGCCGTTCTGTCCCAACTTGCGTCCGTGTAGGCATGCAATCTTCGGTCCTCGCATCCGTATGACAATCTGTAGTTGGTTGTTTTCTGCAGGTATTTCAACACTCTCTTCAGTGCTTGGTAGTGTGTCTGTTTGGGCTTCGCGCTGTATTGGGACAGCGAGCTCATTGCGAAACTGAGGTCGGGTCGTGTGTTGATTGCCAAATACATCAACTTCCCGATCAGTTCTTGGTATTCGCGCTGGTCGACTTCTGGGCTGTCCTCGTGTTCATCCAAATTGAGTTGCGGGTCCATCGGTGTCGACTTGGTGTTACAGTTTTCCATCCCGTAACTTGCTAAAACTCTTCGAATATATTCGGACTGGTGTAGGTGGATTCCATTGTCGTCGTGGTAAACTTGAATCCCTAAGATGGATGATAGTTGGCCCATGGAGATTAATTCTACGTCGTTTTTAATCTGGTCTATCACTTCCTTCTCGAATCGGTCCGATGATGCCAAAGTGACGGCGTCGTCCACGTAAACTCCCAAAAACATGTAGTCATGTCCTCGTCTCACGATGAATAAGCATGGGTCGTCGGGAGATCGTTCAAATTTTACTTTGGCCAAAACTTCGGTTAGCTTCTCGTACCAGCACCGCCCTGACTGTTTTAGTCCGTAGATACTTTTTTCTAGTTTGCATACGAGATTCGTCCCGTCCTCGTAGCCTTCAGGCTGTGCCATGTAAATTTCATTCTTGAGTTTGCCGTGGAGGTATGCCGATCGTACGTCGTGTTGCGATAGTTTCCTTTTTCGTTTCGCGCCTTCGTTTACGAGTATTCTCAGCGTTTCGATTCTAATTACCGGTGCAAATGTCGTGTCGTAGTCTACTCCCCATCGCTGCGTGTATCCAGCGGCTACGAGCCGTGCTTTGAAACGTCTTTCACCGGTGTTTGGATTTACTTTGAGTTTGTAAACCCAATTCGACTTGACAGTTTTCTTGTTTCTCGGCAGTTCCCTCGTTGTCCAAACTTCGTGCTTCTTCATCGACGCTATTTCTTCATCCATGGCCTTTATCCACTCCTCGGAATTAATTGATTGTAGCGCTTCGTTGTAGTTTCGAGGGGGATCAATTTCTTCCGATACGTTGGCCATCGCTCTTGATTTTATCCGCTCGGATCTTCTAGCTCCTTGTCGTATCATTTCGTCTTCATTTGCCGTTCTTTCTGTGAGGTTTCGGACTTGGCGTTCTGCCGTCGTGGCTCTCGGCGTGTGTTGTTGAGTGGGTGGTGGTGGGTCGGCCTCCTCGTTGTTCTGGATTTCGTCTTGTGCGTTCTCCTCTCGATTCCCGTCCAATATTTCGTCGTTTTCATCTTGTGCGTTGCCTTCTCGACTTCCGTCTATTATTACGCCATTTTCGACTGTGTTCCCGCCTTTTTCCTCGTCAAGACTCGTCTTAATTTCGGACTCGATCTCCAAGTCGGCGTATTTGGGTTGCATTGCGGTGCCGTCTTCACTGCGTAGCATCGGCGCGCCCAACTCGCTCTCGACGAATTTTACATTTCGTTCCTCGCTGACGAGTCGTGTCTCGGGATTGTAAATTCGATATCCTCGTCGTTTTTGTGCGTATCCCACGAATATTCTCTTCTCGGCTTTCGGGTCAAACTTCCTTCGTCCCGCATTTTTCGTGAGTACAAACGCGACGCATCCGAAACGTTTGAAATATTTTACAGTTGGTTTCTTGTCGTCCCAAACTTCCGACGGGGTTTTTCCATGCACTCTTGTCATGCACGAGTTCCGAATGATTGCCGTTGTGCACATGCACTCTGCCCAAAACGTGTATGGTAGTCCCGACTCGACGAGCATCGTTCGCGTCATCTCGATAATTGTTCGATTTTGGCGTTCTGCCACGC
Source organism: Strigamia acuminata (assembly GCA_949358305.1). Classification (NCBI taxonomy): domain Eukaryota; kingdom Metazoa; phylum Arthropoda; class Chilopoda; order Geophilomorpha; family Linotaeniidae; genus Strigamia; species Strigamia acuminata. The sequence goes on from OX442321.1 coordinate 20,499, forward strand.
CATTGCTCGCGGCTGAGTACGGTACTGTTAGTTGGTGGTCAACTCCTCGTTCTTGAAACCATTTTTCCAGTTTTCCCACGATAAATTCCCCGCCGTTATCGCTACGTATCCTCTTTAAACGTTGGCCCGTTTCTGTCTCGCACATCGTGATCAAATTCTTCAATTTTTCGGCCGTTTCGCTTTTCGTTTTTAAAACTTTGACCATCGTTTTTCGGCTCCAATCGTCAACGACTGTCATGATATACTTTGATCCTCCCAGTGATTCGGGTGTAATTGCTCCGACGAGGTCCACGTGCCACAGGTCCATGATACTTTGCGATTGGCGTTCTCCGATGCTTTTGTGGGGTTTTCGAGTAAGTTTCCCCTTGATACACGATTCGCATGTCTCGTTTTCGCTCGTATCCATCTTGAGTCCTCGTACCAAAGTGTCCCTCTCCATTTTCCTCATTGTGTCGTACGCCAGGTGCCCGAGTCGTTGGTGCCACGTCGTGTTGATTTCTTCGGATTTTCTTGCGTTTTCGTGGCTCTGCAATATTTTCGTGTCGATCACGAACTTGTCCCCGATTCGTCGTATGTCGATGATCGCTCTGCCGTCTGGTCCTCGTACTGCCGACGCCTTGATGTCGAAAATCACGCTCTTCTTGGTATCGATGATTTTGGCCACGGAAAGTAGATTCGCCGATATCTCAGGTACGTGTAAAACGTTGTTTAGTCGGTGAATTTTGTCGTTTTTGCTGGTCGTGACTCGAATACTGCCAATTCCAATCGATTTCATTCTTACATTCTTGTCAGCGATCCCAATTGTCCGATCATCACGTTCGTAGGTGTCGAAAAATTCCTTGGTTCTCGTCATATGGCTAGTTGCGCCCGAATCCACCAACCAAAGCACCTTCGTTTCTTCACTAATCGTCGCCACTTCGTTCTTTGTAATTTCGTCGGTCGACGCGATCTCGTCGGTGGTCGTTGCAACTTCGTCAGTCGTCGTGAGTTCGTCCGTCGTCGCAATCTCGTCGGTGTACGTTGCAACTTCGCCTGTTGTCGTGATTTCGTCGGTCGTTGTAATCGGGTCGGTGTACGTTGCAACTTCGTCTGTCGTCGTGATTTTGTCGGCCGTCTCGATCTCGTCTGTCATTGCGTACATGCACGATTCCTCCATCTCGAATGCACACAGATTTCCTTCTTGTTTGTGGCTTCGTTTGAATGTGCCTTTGCCGCGTTTGGAATTCGTCCTCTCTCTCTTCGGTTTTGAACAAGTTGACGCCTTATGCCCGCTCCCTTCGCAGTTGAAGCAGAACATTGGGTTCTTACACTCGCTCGCCACGTGACCAGGTTTGTTGCAATTGAAGCATTTTCGCGTGTCCGCACGTTTCTCGAATCTCTTACGGCTATCCGCTCTGTATGCAACATCCGTGCTTCCTTCGATTTTTATGTTGTTCTGCGTCTCACGTGATCTCAAAATTTTTCGCGCATCTTGTAGTGTAGTCGTCTTATTTGCTCTGATGCCCTCGGCCGTGGCGTCGAATTCTTCTCGCAATCCCCTTAATATCGCGTATTTGGCCTGAGTTTCCTTTATATCCCCTCCGTAGGAGGCGCATTTAGTTCTCAGTGCCTCGACTCGGTTTACGTACTGGTCTATTGTCTCTTTCGCGGTCATTTTGAGGCGCAGCAACTCGTCCAAGCACTCGTACTGGAGATCTGTTGTATCGATCTCCATATTTTTCTTTATGTCGTCCCAAAGTTGTTTAGCGGTTAATGCGTCGTCGTAACGTAGTACCTGCTCATCGTTTAGGGTTCCGATCAGTATTCCCTTCGCGGCGTTGTTGCTCTTCCGCCACGTTTTCCACGTTTTTTCGTCCTCATCGTGGGTCGCATCTCCCTTAACTGGTCGTTTGGGCTCCGTCTCTTCGATCGCGGTGTCCCACAAATCTCGTTCATTTAGCGCGGCCTTTACTCGTTTGGACCACAGCAAATAGTTACCGTCGTGTAACAATTCTATTTGGTTGCGGATTTTCGTCGTTGAATCCGTCATGTCGTCTTCTCAAAAAACACGTGCTCGCTCGAAATTTTCAGACTTTTACTGCTCGTCTTTTCTTCTTCAAGTTTGTACGCCTCGTGTTTTGACTTGTAGTCGTCAGTTATTCTTTAACGTCGTCGGTGGATTTTTAACGATCCGTCTGCTACCATTTGTTGGAAATCGTGTGGTTGAAATAATGCAACATCATCGTAGGGTTAAAGAATTACAAGTGTTTTATTCTGGGAAAATACACAGGTTAAATATGTAGACACTGGGCCATGATTGGCTGTTAAATTGGGTCGTCTAGTGGACGTATCAGCGTCTGCCACGGAACGTCCGAGTGCCCTCTCGCGACGTAATGGCGGTCAAGCGACATGGGGTCCAACATTTTAATCAAATTTAATTTGTAATAGAAATTTGTTGAAAGAAAGGAAGAAGAAAAAAATTTAAATATCTTTGCATATAAATATTGGAACCGTTTTGATTGGCTGTAAAGTTATTAACTCTGCGCACGCGCGTTTCAGCTTGCTTCGTAGGTTTTCTAGAAGAGTAGGCAAAATTTGCAACCTGAGTTTGAATTCTACACCTAAAATCCCGTGCTCGGGTGAGTTTATTTCATATATACGCCTGTCAAATTACAAACTAGTATTTTGCGTCAATGCAATGCGGTGAAGTGAATGATAATTCAGGTATGTATGTTTCAAATGTCCAACGATTTAAATGCCTTTTAACGATAGAAAACATTTATAATTGAGTTAACTGCGTGTTTAGAGTGATTGAAGCCAATTCTGACGTTAGATGTAACAAATTTGAGGATATCTTAATTTTATTTCGAACATTTAGACAGACAATTATTGAAAATTATTAGTATATTTTAAATTTTTGCAAACAACTTATCAGGTAAAATGTCGTTGAAATCTTAGAACTTATTTGGTATGTAATTTTAGAATTGGCAATTTCTTTTTCATGTATTTCTATTGTTTGTATTCACTGGAACAATGCACTACGGATGAATGGCTTTGGTTTATTCGTCGAGAAATCTCTAAAGGCATCTTTATTTTATTTTATTTTTTGTCATTCTTCTGCTTTTAGGAATGGTAAAGACTCGACGTCCAACACAGTATAGGTGCTTTTTTCTCTCTACGATGCATCGCTTCGAGTCACCCACCTCCGAGGTTTACGTGTAGATTGTACGATGGAACTTTTGTCACCATCTCGACGTCGTCAAGTTTTGCCTGAATAATTGCTGGATTGGCCGTCACCGCTACATCGTCTTACTAAGTATTCTTTTAATTGTATTTGTTATGCTTAAAGGTCAAGTGCACTGAGTGGGATTTTTACATTTTTTGAAAGCCCGTACTAAAAAACCAATAATCATCATAAAAAAAATTAAATTGTTACGGTAATTATTTTATAATAACAATCCAAAAACGTAAGAATCAAACAGCAATGCGTGATGGGAGTATGACGTAGTCAGTTCTAAAGTTCATTTGACCTGGATCCAGTTCTTGGATCTGGGTGGATCCAAGATGTCCGACCTCAATCAATCCATTGTTTTCCAATGACAGGATTGATTTTAAATTCTTAAAAATATAATTTCGTCCTAGTTGCTATCAATGCTAAATAAAAAAAACATTTTTGAACAAGCTTGAATCATTTAAAAAATTACGAATCGAATTTTGAATCGACAGTCAGTCTGCGCGTGTGCATGACTGTCTGATTCGAACTGATGACGCAGGGCAAGACGTCTGCGACCATCATGCATTGCTTTTTGTTAACAACGTTTTTGGATTGTTATTATAAAATAATTACTACAACAATTTAATTTTTTACTTGATGATTATTAGTTTTTTAATATGGGCTTTCAGAAAATGTAAAAATCCCACTCAGTGCACTTGACCTTTAAACAAATTTCCTCTTTAATTTTTCGTTGTTTCTCGTTTCATTCGTCTTCTATTCTTTCTTTCTTGCGTTGGATTCTTGTTTCCATACGAATTGATTAATTTTCCATACGAATTGATTAATTTTCCATACGAATTGATTAATTTTCCATACGAATTGATTAATTTTCCATACGAATTGATTAATTTTCCATACGAATTGATTAATTTTCCATACGAATTGATTAATTTTCCATACGAATTGATTAATTTTCCATACGAATTGATTAATTTTCCATACGAATTGATTAATTTTCCATACGAATTGATTAATTTTCCATACGAATTGATTAATTTTCCATACGAATTGATTAATTTTCCATACGAATTGATTAATTTTCCATACGAATTGATTAATTTTCCATACGAATTGATTAATTTTCCATACGAATTGATTAATTTTCCATACGAATTGATTAATTTTCCATACGAATTGATTAATTTTCCATACGAATTGATTAATTTTCCATACGAATTGATTAATTTTCCATACGAATTGATTAATTTTCCATACGAATTGATTAATTTTCCATACGAATTGATTAATTTTCCATACGAATTGATTAATTTTCCATACGAATTGATTAATTTTCCATACGAATTGATTAATTTTCCATACGAATTGATTAATTTTCCATACGAATTGATTAATTTTCCATACGAATTGATTAATTTTCCATACGAATTGATTAATTTTCCATGTCGAATTTTTATTGATTTTATTAGATATTGATGAATGCGATTACTAACATTTGTGCGGAAGGAGTTTGCAAAAACACAATCGGGTCGTACACTTGCGCTTGTAGAGACGGCCACGAAAGAAATATCGATACAAATTTATGCGAAGGTAAAATACTTTTCTTCCGGATATTCGCCCGTAGCTCCGCAATGGAGCCAGATAGGCATACTCATGCGATAATTAAACGATTTTTTATGTCATTCCACGTCGATTGGGCCTATTTCCGGCAATTTTTCAATTTTGGACGATTTTAGCAAAAACCCAAAGGCCTATGGAGAAATGGCCAAAATCGGTCAAAAATTGAAAGGTGCCGGAAATAGGCCCAAACGACGTGAAATGACGTAAAAAATCGTTTAATTATCGCATGAGTATGCCTATCTGGCTCCTTTGCCGAGTTATCGGTCAAAAACAGACTTCTGTATACTCTATTTTCTACATCTCAATGATCAGGATTTGATTTTATCTGACATACAGTATTCCGTTAATTTTATAATGACATTCAATATTGGGGTCAAATTGATTAATTTTCCATACGAATTGACGAAGTTTGCATAATGAATTGACGAACTTTGCTTAATGAATTGAATATTGCATATGAACTCAGGAATTTTCTCCTAAATAAGTTTGAATAAGACTGCTGGTTTAAATTTTCCGATTATAGATGAACTGAAATTTGTTTTTTACTTTTTAGGATTTTCATTCATATTTATCCAACTCTACAGTTAGTACAGGAATTTGCGTACCATCGGCGTGTTCAGTTGGAGAAATAATCACTTTGTTACATCCTTGTAAGTGTACTTTAAATACATTTTGGATACATTTTGCTTCAACTTGAATTGTGCTGTAGATCTAAACCAGAATGCGAAAGTTATCTCCGTACGTTGTCAAAACGCTTCACTGCAACATTTGGATTCCTGCTGTAGTAACGCTGTAAGACATTTTAAAAAATATCTTTTGTTATTTTTATTTTGTCAATGCTGTTCAATATCATACTGATACTATTTCCAATCGTGGCCATTCAGGAATCCTCTTGGAAGTAGTGCCTTGGTTTCGTGTTTATAATGAAGTTTTAACTGAAGAAGGTGAAGCCGCACCAAAGAACTTTCAACAAAGTAAGTTGGAAATACAAGAGACTGTATGGTTCGAAGAGTGCCAGACATTATTTTTATTTTTATGTTTGTAGTTTGAGCATCACGATTGGTTTGCATACATTCTCTACTTGTTTGGTCAAGAGTGGGCACAATGAAGCTTACGAGTAGTTCAATAGTTTTTAATTCGACAAATTTCTCTCGTGGACAGATAGCATGAATAATTAAGAGAAATTGAAAGAAAATTTTATATCTCAGATCATTTGAAATGGGAATGTTGCTGTGGATACTTTCTGCTATGTGAGGTAATGAATTGAAGCGTGTTGTATGTTGTTTCTATCTTAAGTGGTATATATCTCTTTATTTAGCGGTTTACTGGTCGCTTCGAGAGTGTTAGCAGAACGGAATATAGTTGGGGTGCGCACTACTTTCATCGATATTTAAGTTAATTTTAAGTTTAATTTTAATTATTTTATATTGTAGAGTCACTCCTGTTTATGCAATTAAAATTGGCATTGTTGCTGGTTTGTTATTTCTTGGGTCTGGACCACGTTGGCTCGAAGTTGTAGAAATGTGTGAACTTCGCAACCTTCAAACTTGTACTAAATTTGATTAAAATGTATTTTTGTTTTAGTGTCAACCACATTGCTGGTTTCTAACTGTAGATTTGTAACACGTCGTTTCTTCTCTCATTTGTTTGTTTCTCTTCTCTTCTCTCATTTGTTTGTTTCTCTTCTCTTCTCTCATTCGTTTGTTTCTCTTCTCTCATGTGTTTTGTTTCTCTTCAAACTCGTTTAGTTTCTCTTCTCTCATTTGTTTCTCTTTTCTTCTCTCGTGTGTTTTGTTTCTCTTCTCTCATTTGTTTGTTTCTCTTCTCTCATTTGTTTGTTTCTCTTCTCTCATTTGTTTGTTTCTCTTCTCTCATTTCTTTGTTTCTCTTCTCTCACTCGTTTCTCTTCTCTCATTTATTTTGTTTCTCTTCTCTTTTGTTTTGTTTCTCTTCTCTCATTTGTTTGTTTCTCTTCTCTCATTTCTTTGTTTCTCTTCTCTCCCTCGTTTCTCTTCTCTTCTCTCATGTGTTTTGTTTCTTTTCTCTTCTTTCCCTCGTTTCTCTTCTCTCATGTGTTTTGTTTCTTTTCTCTCACTCGTTTAGTTTGTCTTCTCTCATTCGTTTCTCTTCTCTTCTCTTCTCTCATCTGTTTTGTTTCTCTTCTCTTCTCTCATCTGTTTTGTTTCTCTTCTCTTCTCTCATCTGTTTTGTTTCTCTTCTCTTCTCTCATGTTTTGTGTTTCTCTTCTCTTCTCTGATGTGTTTTGTTTCTCTTCTCTTCTCTCATGTTTTGTTTCTCTTCTCTTCTCTCATGTGTTTTGTTTCTCTTCTCTTCTCTCATGTTTTGTTTCTCTTCTCTTCTCTCATGTGTTTTGTTTCTCTTCTCTCATTTGTTTGTTTCTCTTATCTTCTCTCGTGTGTTTTGTTTCTCTTCTCTCATTTGTTTGTTTCTCTTCTCTCATTTGTTTGTTTCTCTTCTCTCATTTGTTTGTTTCTCTTCTCTTCTGGTGGTGGTATTATGGTGACGTCATATGACGTCACCGCAATACCGCCACTAGATGGCGCAAAAAATATCCATTTGATTTACTTCTTTTTAGCAGCGCCCTCTGGTGGTGGTATTATGATGACGTCATATGACGTCACCGTAATACCGTCACCAGAGGGCGCAAAAATATCCATTAGATTCACTTCTTTTTAGCAGCGCCCTCTGGTGGCGGTATTATGGTGACGTCATATGACGTCACCGTAATACCGCCACTAGATGGCGCAAAAAATATCCATTTGATTCACTTCTTTTTAGCAGCGCCCTCTGGTGGTGGTATTATGGTGACGTCATATGACGTCACTACAATACCGCCACCAGAGGGCGCAAAAATATCCATTAGATTCACTTACTTCTGTTTAGCAGCGCCCTCTGGTGGCGGTATTATGATGACGTCATATGACGTCACCGTAATACCGTCACCAGAGGGCGCAAAAATATCCATTAGATTCACTTCTTTTTAGCAGCGCCCTCTAGTGGCGGTATTACGGTGACGTCATATGACGTCACCATAATACCGCCACTAGATGGCGCAAAAAATATCAAAAGATTCATTCACTCTTAGTAATCTCCGGCTAAACAGGAGATGGCGCTACTAGTCGGGTTACGTCACTTCCGGTTCTACTAACGGGTTGCGCGGTCAGGTTCGAATTGCTCTACAAGAAAAATTTGCTTTTATATCGTTTTTTCCCCTTTTTAATTAAAGGATCTCATATTTTCGAACACCTTTCTAATAATTGTTTCTTTATTAGTTTTATAACATTCTATTATGAATTCCCAAGTTATGATTACCGATTCTGGATTCCCTACTTTGAACGACCACGTGGTCCAAAATCTCCAAAATGAGGAGGTCCACGAACCTAACCACGAAGAAGAGATCGTAGAAGAGCCACCTTCGCCGAGAAGGATGCAAAATAGGATCGAATGTCTAGCCGACACTGTGTACGAGCTAAAAGACATAATGCAAAATTTGCTAACTGCGAAAACGGTCGTCGTTTCGCCGCAGAACACCGCGATGGCTGGGCCAGGTGCTGTACCTACCCCAAAAGCCACTGACGGGACAACTTCGTTGTTGAACCCCGCAATCGCAGTTCCCCTTGTCGTCACAAGCAAGCCAGTTGACGGTTCAACGGCTCCGACTCCAGCAACCAAAGTTGGTTTTTCGGATGTTTCGAAACTTTTGGGCGCCGAGACCAAGTTTGGCGACGCCTGGCCCGCCGAATTAGAGGCTTTGGTAAGCAAATCGCTTTTTGAGACCTCGACGGAATTTAGGGACCAATTAGTTGATAAACTGATAATCCCTGAAAACGCAAAATACTTGGACCCGCCTAAAGTGGACGGCACTATGTTTGGAGATGTGCAGCCTTGGATAAGGTCGAGAGACACGACGTCTTTAAAACATCAGAAACTCGTTCTGAAAACTTACATTCCGCTTGCTTCGGCAATGAAGGATGTAGTGGCGGGAAATTTGGACCCCAATTCACTGGTCACCCACCTGGCCGAGGCCATGACACTGCTGGGCGCAATGAATACGGCGCTAACGTTGCGCCGACGTTTGGACTTCGCGGACTCGCTCGCACCTAGGTACAAGCCGTTTGCGAAAGGGAAGGTTATTTTCCCATCCGACCTGTTTGGCCCGGATTTGCCCAAGCAGATCAAGGAATTCGATGAATTAAAAAAGGTCACTTCCAAGGCCACTTTTGATAAAGCCGAAAACCGCAAGTCCGACAGGGACAAGAATTACCGCCGCTACCACCCGTACAATAGGTACGATAATAAATACGATAACAAGCGCTCAGACAACTCAAGAAGTTTCGATTTTAAGCGCCAGAATAGTATGAACATTGTTTGTTCTAATCCCGTGACCGTGTGTACTAATTCCGATTCTCTTTGCAGATCGGGGGAAGAGCCAGCGCGGAAAACCCTACAAGAAGTAGCGGCAGAATCACCTGTAATTGAATCTGAAAATGTAAGAAATAAAGAGTTATTCTTCAATTCACACATATCGCATCTATCCTTTAAGCCAGGAAATTTACAATATTACTTGCCTGTTTGGCGTAAAATCACATCCAATCCGTTTGTATTATCTGCCCTGTCGGGCATAAAATTCGATCTAAATTTCGACAAGCTCGTTCACGTTAAAAGAACGGAATATAGAATGAATTTGAGCGAAACTTTTGCAATTTCCCAAGCTGTGGACAAGCTTTGCCAGCAAGGCATAATTAAACAGGTCGCCCACGTTGAAGGCGAATACTTAAGTCCAATTTTCGCCGTCCCCAAGCCGGACGGATCCGTACGGATTATTTTAAATCTAAAAAAGTTCAACGAGAGCTTAGATTATCTCCATTTTAAAATGGCCTCGCTTAAAGATGCGATAAACCTTATGAAAAAGGGTCAATTTATGTTTAAAATCGACCTCACTAACGCCTTTTACTTGTTACCAATTAAAAACGAATTCAAAAAATATGTACGATTTTTGTGGCAAGGCCAATTATACGAGTATCAGGTAATGCCAATGGGCTTGGCTAGTGCCCCACGGACCTTTACTAAGGTTATGTGCCCTGTTTTTTCCGAGTTGAGGACTTGGGGGATTTGCGGAATCCCGTATTTGGACGACGGAATTTTTCTGTGTGATTCTTTTTGCGAGGCTAAAAACGCCTGTAACGACGTAATAAACTTTTTTCAAAAATTAGGCCTCTGCATTAACTGGGAAAAATCCGAATTTATTCCCAAAACTAGAATAGAATTTTTAGGATTAACACTAGACTCTAGAAAAATGGAAGTGTCACTTCCAGAAAGGAAAATCACAAAAATAATTAAGCTAGCTTCGCGCCTTCTCCAATTGGAGAATTTCTCCATTCAGGATTTGGCCATTTTTATTGGCAATTTAGTTTCCGCCGAGCCAGCGCTTTCTGACGGTTTTTGGAACATAAAGCCCTTGGAATCTTTCAAAACAGGACAGTTGTTCCTTCATAACCACAACTATAATACTTTAGTTAAAAATTACCCCGACATCAAAGTCGAATTATCTAGATGGACTAAATTAGAGAATTTCTCCCCCAAAAATCTAACCCGTCACGATGTGGATACGGAGGTTTTCACCGATGCCTCCAATTTGGGTTGGGGAGCCAGTTGGAACTCCCGCTCTGCTAATGGCCAGTGGACAGCTGAGGAAAATGATTTTCACATTAATGTCAAGGAACTTTTGGCCCTCTGGTTCGCCTGGAAGGTTTTTGCCCCCTTTGACGGCAAAAAACACGTTTTGTTTCATTCCGACAGCTCCACAGTAGTGAGCGTGTTCCGGAACCAGGGCAGCAAGGTCCAGCAACTCCACCATTTTGGGAGACTAGTGTGGGAAGATTCCCAAAGATTAAAAATCGACTTTTCAGTAATTCATATCCCCGGTAAGGAAAACGTTATGGCCGACTATTTGTCGCGTAATTTTTTAACTACGGATGGGGAATGGAGTTTATCTCCAAAAATTTTTAATAAATTAAAATCCCTATTCGGACTACCTGAGATTGATCTGTTTGCGACAAGACTAAATCATAAATTACCAAAGTATTTTTCTTGGGGCCCTGACCCCTTCGCTTACAGGATAGATGCGTTCTCCCATTCTTGGAAAGAAACTTTTGCTTACGCCTTTCCTCCTTTTTGTTTAATTTCTAGGATTTTACAAAAAATCCGCCAGGATCAAGCCACGGTACTTCTAGTAGTACCAAAATGGACCTCACAAGCGTGGTTTGTACCACTGTTGGACTGCCTGGTCGCAGTACCAGTGTCCTTTCCGGCCCCAGAACATCTGATGTTGGTTCATCAACCAGAGGCCCAGTTTCCTCTCCAGGCCCTGCAGCTCCTTGGCTGCAAAGTCAGTGGAGTGACCTCATCGCAGGAGGCTTTTCGCCGGACGCTGCCAACTTGTACTCGGCCGGGTGGAGATCGACAACTGTCAGAACGTACACGGCGGGAATTAAGAGGTGGACGGAATTTTCTGGTGAAGGGTCACCTTATTCCAATCCACTCCCTCCCAGTCTTGACCCAAACTATCGTTTAACGCTCGTCAATACCGCAAATTTCATCGCCTCAAGATTCAATGAAGGCTTGTCACACTCCTCCATTTCGGGAAGTTTAGCGGCCATCACCGCCGCAGGCTTCATTGACCCGTCAATTAGAGCTGATGATCGTATCGCCCGAATTCTAAAAGGAGTTAATAATTTAAGGCCGAACTTACCACGTTATGTGGCCACTTGGGACGTGGGCCTAGCTCTGAACGCCCTGCGAAAACTCTGGCCGCATGATGATCTCGATTGGAGACAACTCCAAGAAAAGCTGCTCATGCTGCTGGCTTTAACAACTGCTGCCAGGGTCAGCTCACTGCAAAGTTTTAAAATTTCGGAGATGACAGTCTCAACTGACGCGGTCATTTTCAACCCGAAAACTTTACACAAGCATTCTCGTGTTGGACACCATACTGTATTTCGAGTGGCCCCTTATTTGCAAGAACGGGCCATCTGCCCTTTCAAGGCCCTGATGGATTTTTTGGCCAAAACAAATCCGTTACGCAAGGACGATGGTTTGTTCTTAAAATTACAACCACCCCATGCCGCACCTACCAAAGATACTGTGCGACGATGGATTAAGGATTTTTTAAAAAAGATCGGCGTCGGTCAAGAGTTTGGTGCTCATTCGACGCGAGCTGCGGCCACCAGCGCAGCCGCCAGTGTTATTCCGGTACAACAAATATTAGGTGTTGCCGGTTGGACCTCCGAACAAACATTCGCGAGGTTCTACAACAAAACAATTGTCAACCACAATGCTTTTCAGGAATCAGTCCTAAACAGACCAATTCCAAAATAAATTCATAAATAAAAAATGATTAAACTGAGAAATTGTTAAATTTGTTTTTTCCAAAACATTTTTATTTTTATCCTATGGAAAAAAGTTACCTTTCAAGTCTCCTGTTTAGCCGGAGATTACTAAGAGTGAATGTAATCTCGGCTGAACGAAGTGAAGCGGAGCGAAGCGGAGCGAACGAGTGAAAGCCGATAACATTCACTCGTGTAATTGGAGGTTTAACAGGACCCACCGACCTCCCTTGTCACAACTAAATTATCTAAGCTCCATCTAACACAAACTAATTCGTTTTCAATCACTACCTAGCGTTCTAAATGTTTAAAAATGAACGAAAATCACGCTTACCGTCAACACCGTTGATTTCGTCGACTCCATTTTGTCCTTCACTTCCTTTTTTCCAGGATAGCTTTTAAGACTGACGTAACCCGACTAGTAGCGCCATCTCCTGTTAAACCTCCAATTACACGAGTGAATGTTATCGGCTTTCACTCGTTCGCTCCGCTTCGCTCCGCTTCACTTCGTTCAGCCGAGATTACATTCAAACTTATTTTTAGCAGCGCCATCTGGTGGCGATATTAAGGTGACGTCATGTGACGTCACATGACGTCACATTAGTTCAGTGTTTTTGTCACCAGACGGCGTCATTTCTAGTTCGTGTTTTCGCCACCAGATGGCATTATTTTTAGTTTTTTTATAATAACGAGAGAAGAGAGAACGAGAGAAGAGAAAAGAAACAAGAGATAGAAGAGAAAAGAAACAAGTGATAGAAGAGAAAAGAAACAAGTGATAGAAGAGAAAAGAAACGAGTGATAGAAGAGAAAAGAAATGAGTGAGAGAAGAGAAAAGAAACGAGAGATAGAAGAGAAAAGAAACGAGTGATAGAAGAGAAAAGAAACGAGTGATAGAAGAGAAAAGAAATGAGTGAGAGAAGAGAAAAGAAACGAGCGAGAGAAGAGAAAAGAAACGAGAGATAGAAGAGAAAAGAAACGAGAGATAGAAGAGAAAAGAAACGAGCGATAGAAGAGAAAAGAAAGGAGCGATAGAAGAGAAAAGAAAACAGCGATAGAAGAGAAAAGAAACGAGTGAGAAAACAGAAAAGAAACGAGCGAGAGAAGAGAAAAGAAACGAGCGATAGAAGAGAAAAGAAAAGAGCGAGAAAACAGAAAAGAAAAGAGCGAGAAAACAGAAAAGAAAAGAGCGAGAGAAGAGAAAAGAAACGAGCGAGAGAAGAGAAACGAGCGAGAGAAGAGAAACGAGCGAGAGAAGAGAAACGAGCGAGAGAAGAGAAACGAGCGAGAGAAGAGAAAAGAAACGAGCGGTAGAATAGAAAAGAAACGAGCGGTAGAAGAGAAAAGAAAAGAGCGATAGAAGAGAAAAGAAAAGAGCGAGAAAACAGAAAAGAACGAGCGAGAGAAGAGAAAAGAAACGCGCGAGAGAAGAGAAAAGAAACGAGAGATAGAAGAGAAAAGAAACGAGCGATAGAAGAGAAAAGAAACGAGTGAGAGAAGAGAAAAGAAACGAGAGATAGAAGAGAAAAGAAACGAGCGATAGAAGAGAAAAGAAACGAGTGAGAGAAGAGAAAAGAAATGAGTGAGCGAAAAACGACGAGTGAAAGAAGAAAAACAACAAGTGAAAGATAAAAAACAACGAGTGAGAAGAAAAACAACGAGTAACAAAGAGAAGAGAAGAGAAAAGAAACGAGCGAGAGAAGAGAAGAGAAAAGAAACGAGGATTACGACTAAAGTGACACAAGAAAGAAAAACAGAATAGAAGACGAATGAAACAAACACGAGATAACGAAAAATTGAAGAGGAAACTTGTTTAAGCTTAACAAATAATAGTTAGCAAGACGATGTAGAGGTGACGGACTGGATAAAGATTTTAAGTCTTCTCGTTGTCAAAGTTCAATCTTATCGGGTGTGCTCGTAATAACCTGGAAAACAAAATCATTGTAAAAATTATACATCAAATGGGATAAAATTATAACCCTAAAACCGAAGCCATGTGCGCGGATCGGTAATAAACACCTGAATACCTATAGTATTCGAGTAGCCTTGCGTGATGATAGAAGAACCGACGAGTTGACGTAGAATTACAAATATGCCAAAGATTATAAGCGCCACGAAAGAGAAGAAATGTCTTAAATTACGTTGGAGAATATTAACACAACGTCAATTTTAAAAAAAAATTAATTAATGTAATTCCTAATACAAATGCTAGATTTTTAAACATTCCACACGTTATCCACCTTGACAAAATATGAAAATTCAAAAGTCAGTTAGGTCAATGACAACGATACTCGGAATCAAGGATTTCTGTAAAATAATAACTAATTAAAACATTAAAATCAAAATTAAAATCAAAATTAAAATCAAACGAAAACGCAAACGAAAACGCAAACGCAAAGCACAGCAAACAGTTCGTATACGACATGAAGGTACATCATTTTATATTAATACAATGTACTGTACTGTACATACATATTTTACATGATCAATATAAAAATGCTATCGAAGTAAATGAGGAAAAATATCACAAAAAAAATTGTTCCCTCGTAAAAAAAAGAATGTAAATGTGCTCTCCTCAAATATAAACTTGTCAAATCTTCTCAAATTAAAACTTTGTGTTTTCACTGGTTTGGCCGTGTCTTATTTCGTCCATAAAATCCCAATTCAACGTTTCGTTTCTAACGGTGTTCAGACTCGCAAATTGAGCACACCACCTGAAACGATTTTTAATAATTTAAAATGTAATTTATTATTTATTAAATTTACTTGGATCTAAGATGGTGATTTTCTTTGATGGTTTTCGTCGAATCTTCAGAAACCTTGTTTACGATACTCTTCAAAGAGACGGGCTCGTAGTTTCCATCTGAACGAGATGGAGGTAGAGACGAAGAACAAGTCATCTGTAAGGAGACAAGGGAAAAAATTGTAATGACGAATTAAAATTGTCTATTGTTACCGCATATGGTACCAGCGAGTTGAAAGCTTTCCAGATCAGCATTTGACGATCAATTTGCAACGACGTCAAGCTGCGATTCACATTTTGAATTGAGTTGCGGATGTGCGCGAATGCCTTCAACCCGCGCACGATGTACCGTTCGCAATCTTGATTTTGTCTAACAAATGAGTACATTTCCTTTTTAAAAACACATGTTTTTTTCTTCTTTTTTTTTACTCGCGTTCAGCACACTCACTGCTGACGAAACAAGTGCCGCTTCGTTCTCCCCTCGCGCCGACGAATGCACCGCGATACCAAGTCAGCCATCTCGTTCCGTCCCTTCGACGGAATCGCGCTGCTTCTCATTTCGACGCGAAAGGTCGCGTACGTCTTCGAGGCCTTCTCGAACATTTCCTCCACATCGTCGTCATCGTCGATAACGTCGACAGGTAAGCGTATCGTGTTCATGGTCAGCTCCTGCTGCGTGACCGCATCTTGCTGCACATCTACTTGCTTGGCAATATCTTCAGAGCGTGCGTAAAGACACGACTCGAGTTGGTGAGAACCTACTTGACGACATTTTAACGGCAAAATTTTAACATTGATATTTTAACGAAACGCTTACTCAATCGATGTATCTTATTAGCTCGATCGTACGCTATTTTATCGGCATTCAAGCTTCGAGTGACAGCAAAATCAGAAGAAACAAAATTATATTTCTCGAATTATTTCACAATCGTTACACTTACCATTCTTGATAAAATTCCAATTTAGCCTTTAACCCGTTCATTTCCGTCACCATTTCTCGGCACGCGTGAAGAGCACTCAAATTGATCGCAGTCAGACGTTTCCTGCACAAGAATCAAGAGTTAAACCTCATGAGCGGAAACAAATCTACCGGTATCTCGTCCGTCCATTGACTGCGTACCTGTGCACCTCGTTCGCCCGCAAAAACATTTTATGCAATTTCATTTCCAGCGAAAGGAAATGTAACGCGTGCGCCCACACTCGTAACCGGTTCTACAAAAGAAATGTTAAACAAAACAAAAAATGTCTCTCCCTCTCCCTCTCCCTCTCTCACTCACTTCCATGACACCACTCGACTCCTCTCCCATTATTTCGCTCGCCAGACGTAAATCCGGATACCTAATTCGATCCATTTCGTAACGCTTGTTTTTATCGAACACGTAACAAATCCGTTCCTCGTCGTCCACCGGATCGTCGCAATGCAGGTCGACGGCGGCTCGATCGTCGTCCACGACATCGCCGCTAGGAGAAATACACTCGAGATCCTCCTCGCTCGAAGCACCGATGTCTCGAGCCAACCACCGCAGCACTTGACCGACTCGCATGCCGGTTTCGATTTCGTACGAGCGCAACTCCCCGGTTCCCACGACAAAACAGTGAACAATCTTAACGTAAAAAAAAAGAAATAAAATAAACGAATAAAAGCATTTTCTATCCAAGAACTTTTTTATTCAAGATGTCTTCGAGCATGGAATGAGTTACGAACCGTCTCGTTGCACCGCTCGGATCGATTCCTCTCTTGTGCGGCTTCCATTCCAGCATTTCTCGCAACCACCGCTCCATGTGCGCAACAAACGGTCTGAAATTGAACAAATTAAATAAATTAAAAAGATACTCCGTAGAAAATATTTAGAGTTGAGAAATTACGCGGAAAGGTGATTTTCCTTAAAGATATGCTCGGAATATTGAATTGTTCCATCGTGCGCCGTGTAAACACACACATCGGTCGGCCGTTTCCTGCACACGTGCTTCATCCTACTCTCTTCCGTTTATTATTTATTATTTATTATTTATTATTATCATCATCATCGTACCATTCTGCGGGTGCCATGTTGGGTAGAAAGGGACGCGCGCCCACCATGCATTCGTGCGCGACCAAACCCAAACTCCAATAATCGACCGTGCAAGTGTACTCCTGGCTCATAAACAGCTCCGGTGCCAAGTACTGCAACGTTCCTACGAACGAAGTGCACACGCTAATCTGATCCAGTTCCTTCGCGTAGCCGAGGTCCGTTAATTTGTACACCAATTTGCCACGCACGTCTTGAACCATCACGTTTTCGGGTTTCAGATCTCGATGAATGATTCGCCGGGAATGTAGATAGGCGAGAGCGCTGCTCGCATCCCGCGTTAGACGGCGAACTTGCGTTTCCGACAATCCGCAGCAGTTTTCCGGCCTGTTAAGTATCTTTCTCAAGTCGCCGCGCGAACAATATTCCATCGCCAGCACGGGCATTTCGTCGGGAGCCGCTGCCAGCTGAGGAGGCACGGCCAAAGCCGCCACAACGTTCGGATGCTTCAATTTTTGCATTATTTCCACTTCCAAGTTCCAGCGTTCCTTGTGCTTGGCGGTGATGACCACGGGATTGTTGCCCAAACGGCATTTCTTCACGGCCAGGGTCTCGTTCGTGTCCTGTTAAATATATATATATACCGCTATCATATCTGACCATCTCGTATTTATTTACATTCTACCTTGTTTCGCCATAAAGAAACCTGACCGAAACCTCCCGTGCCCAATATTTTCTCCACGATCCACGACTCCGCCATTACGCAACCAAACTTCGCCCTCTGACGACGGAATGATTAATTAATAATAATAATACTTAATAATAATACTGAATAATATTTTTTTTATTTTCTCAGTTACTTTTTTTTTCTATTGTCACTGTGCTATTGTATGTACAAAAATAAAAATTTTACACGCTTCACATAACGAGTTCACGGTGACGGTGTCGGTGTTCGTCGTAACATCTCGTAGAGAAAGGAAAAAAGTTGTTTGTCCGTCGACTCACGTTCGTACAGAACGAGCAAATTCCATAAACTTCCTGTTGACGACGATAACAAATATGCTAGTATTAATTACTGTTCAATGAATCGAATCGAAGCGAATCAATGATTATTTACCGACTGTCACGTCTTTGGCGACAAGAAATTTGTACATTTCGAACATTTCCGAGCACGAGTCGGAGTTGCCAAAAGTGAAATAAGCCAGATCGCGATGACATTCGGCCGCAGCTATCAGCTGCAGCAACAGCTTCAGGCGCGCGTCGCCGCGATAGACGCCGCAACCCCAGTTGCCGGTGGCCACCGCGGCCGATTTCGACCGAACCGATCCATTCGGATCGTAAAAGCCACAATACGCCTTGTTCGTTTCCCTGAGCAGCCATTTCTCTTCGAACTGATCTCGCGAGCGCTTAAAATAAGTCGCGTCGATGGCCACCACTTGATTGAGGCGGCGTTGCCAGCGATCTCTGCAAATAGATGCAACTGTAAATTACAATTAATTAATCGCGCTTAATTGATTAACTTGATCGTTTTATCCACGAAATCGCCATCCCATACGAACTCGTCCGCGTAGCCCTTGTAGCGACTGAATCGTTCGCAGCCGGTGACGAGCAGACATTCGTCGTCGCGAATCGCCTCGGTGAAGAGTCGAGAGACGATCAGTTCGGGACAGATGACAAAACGAATTTCTTCCTGGACGCATCCCTGGCCCAACACCCCTCCGCCGATCAATTCGTTGGCAAAGTCCACTTGCAACATACCCGTTCCGTCGTCTTCGATGGTACCGCGCGAACTCGCGTGCAATTTCGTCAAACGCTTCGTGGACGTCGACCAATCAGGAAAATCGTCTAGCGACCTCCGATCGAAAGTCACGCAACCCGTCGGCTCTGGAACTCCAAATAAAGAAATTAAAAAAGAAAAATAAATTACTTTTTCTTAAGCTTTTGGCAACGCCTCTTTCACCTTTCTGGCCGACTCGAAAAAAATAATGAAAAATGCACTTGAGCTTTTCCGTTTGACGCCTGCTCGACCCACTGCGCCGCGACGATTTGAATAAATGGATGAAATTTATGTCGGGATAGTTGCAGTATTCCGACTGCTTGCGCTGCGTGTTGCGTCGTGGAAATGTGCAAAAGAACGCGTTTGCCAACAGGCACGCGATTTGCTTTTGCGACAACGTGATCGAACGAGTCTGACTCCGGTGTCCGAGCAGTGGCGGCGGTTGCGTGCACACGTTGGGTAAATCCAACGCCAGTTGCACCATGTTCGGCAAAATATCTTCCAAGATCAACTTTCGTTCCGAAGGTCCGATCTAGAAAAATAAGAATAAAAATATTACAACAACACAAAAAAATAACAGAAAATTCCGATGCACGCAAGTACTTGTCGAAAAAACCCCACGAGTCCTTTAAAATTCCATTTGTCCGCGTATCTGGCGTTGTAGCTGGTGATGGCCGCCTTTGAAAATAAAAAACGAACAAACAAACAATTTATTCTAAAAAGCATGAAGAATGGCTAGCTAAACTCAACTCACTTCTAAGTCTTCCGCCGATAAAATGGGTTTGGATAAACTGGATCGAATTAGGGCCCACCTGTCCCGGATCATTTTACCTCCCTGGTGTAATACGATATGAGCAATTAATTAATTAACTAATTAATTAATTAATTATTAATTATTTTTATTCTTAATCGTTCCTTCACCGTTCCATCATCCACCGGATAGAGATTTTGCGGCGAGCACGGCATGCGAACATGATCATTATCCCATTCGTCTTTGTACGCGGACGGGTACGGGCGAATACACTTGTCGGTTTCGAGTCGTTTAACGTCCACCAAAACCTTGTGCCGGACATCGGCGGCAGCGAACGGGCGAACGTTTTCGTTCTCGCACAGAGTATTCAATTCGCTTATTGGCGTTCCCTGAATAAATTCAATAAAGAGAATTAAACACAGACACACGACGTTACTTACGAGTGTGCCTAATAATAATCAGCTTACGAGCGCCGCACCATCCACGTTCGTACGCGTCCTCTCACGACCGCCATCGCAGCAATCCGTGGTTTTCATCCTTTTTTGGAAAAAATCGGAAATACTACCTTGTCTCATCCGTCTTTTAAGAGTAACGAGTTCTTTGAATTCGCTCATTTCATTTTGTCGTCTGGAAAAGCGATGAGCGCGACGATCGTCGTGACGTCACTAAAAGTGGGTGCATTACATTGGTCTGGTGCCTGGCCTCATCCGCAAATTCTTAATTCATTTCCGGTTTTTTCCTATAGTTCACGCGCTACATTCTAGGCAACATGGTAATGAAATTTTGGAAATATCAAATCCATCCCGAATAATAATCATATAAATTTCTCAAAAATCCGTAGACCGAAGCGACGGCAACCATCAGAACGCGCAAGTTCATGAGCAACCGGCTCCTATGCCGAAAGCAAATGGTAAGAGTTTTGATCGTCGACGCGGTCGGTAATGGTGGTGTTGTTGTAATTCTCATTCTCGCGTTTCTCGCAGGTCGTGGATGTGATTCATCCGGGTAGATCGTCGGTGCCGAAAACCGAAATCCGCGAGAAATTGGCACGACTCTATAAAACCACCCCGGACGTGATTTTTTGCTTCGGCTTTCGCACGGCGTTCGGCGGCGGAAAATCGTCCGGATTCGCGCTGGTCTACGATACGCTCGACAATGCCAAGAAATTCGAACCGAAATATCGTTTGGCGAGGGTATTAGTTTATTGATTGATTTTTGTTAAATAATGAAAATTACGATAATATTTATCTCGTCGTTATTAGCACGGACTGTACGAAAAGCCTAAAGTCAGCCGCAAACAGCGAAAAGAACGTAAAAACAGGCAGAAGAAGGTTCGCGGTACCAAAAAGGCCAAAGTAGGAACGGGACAGAAGGGAGGAGCGAAGGTATAAACTAGTTAATTAATTAAATTCTATTAATCAATGGCTCGGGTCACTCTGCAATCTGCATCTAAATTGCTTTCGCTTGTCTTTGTGCAGAAAAAATAAGTTTCACGTTGCGGGCTAACTTGACACGCATCATCTCTATCTGGTTCTTTCTCGCACGCACCTACATTCTTCGCTATTGTTTCATTAAAAATTATTATTTCGTTTAATTAAATTATGTGATTTTATTTATTTTCAGAATTAAATGAGAAAAAAAAATAACCTGTGAAATAAACAATTGAAAAATTTGAACTCTGCACGTATTATTTTATTCCAACACGATTGCTCGGCATCACACTAGTCTGGAAAGAGAAGAGAAAAGAAAAGAAAAAAACATCGTTTAATTTTCAAAAATCTGGTCGCAGAAAGGGTCCGTCTTACATATCTAAACGCAGTTTGCCCTCGTTTTCAACCAAATACAAAATATCGGAGAGTGTTTGCTCGATCATTGCTTCGTGCGCGGCCTCGTGCATCTGCAATTAATTATCCTCATTTAAATACAAAAATACGGTAAGGTCGCTGTCAACTTACTCCGCGAAACGCTACGTCCCTCGGTGGATGTTTAAATCTCGGTCCGAAATTTATTGATATCTTAAAAAGAATGATTGTTATTTTATTGTTTTTTATAATAGCTATATTTTCTCATAAAAAATTACTGCGGCGTTCTTGTAAACCGAAATTGCTGGGTAATAAGTGCCCCGGTTGACACCTTCCCAAGCGACTCGTTGACATTGCCCGTTTTTATAGTAAACCATCTGTTAAGAAAATGGATTTAGAAATTTAGTAATTGATGCTCGAATCGATTGTTAAGAAACCTGACTCGCTCGGTCCACTCGCAGCTCCTTAATCGCCTTTTGCACGTCGTCTTTCTCCTCGTAATACAAATGGCTTTTGAATTTAACCAACGGCTTATCTTTATAAGTTTGAGGCAATCGAAAATCGTTGGTGTTTGGCAAAGTGATGAAGAATCCGAGCGTGTCTCCCTCGTCATAGCCGGGGCTGTAGTGCTTGCCGCGACTCTCGTGAAAGCGCGTGCCCTTGCGCGACCTCCAAGCGTAGCTGAACCGATCGTAGCCGAGCGGCGCCTGCAAATTTCCCAGCGCCTGCGACCAGCCAAGCCGCGTGGCCGATCCCTCTGGCATTTCTTCGATCGTCGCCTCGAAATACCAACTGCCGCGATTTATTCCGTGCGTCGCTCGCACCATGCTGTATCCTTTCTCGCCGATCACGGCCAATCTGTCCTCCGAGATTTTAAGTTGGGGCGCTGCACAATCATTTAATTTTAATTAATTTAAATTTAATTTAATTCAATTTAAAAAAAAATCCAATCGTAAATCGTACCACGATCGTTGAGTGCGAGAAGAACGGTGGGCGGCACGTTGGTGCGGTAGAGCCAGCCGGGAATCGGTTTGCCCGCCCAATCGGCGCTCTCGTCGAACTCGCGTCGGTGCGGAGCGTGGAGGTCGGGTTCGGCTAGCAGGTAGCGGTATCCGTCCTTGTTGAACGGATGTTCCATCGGGTAGCCGTGGGCCGGCAGTTTGGGCACCGTCAAATCGCTGCGCTGTTTCTTCGTCGTCGTGGTCGTCGCGAACATCTGCTCGGGCATCTTGCGTTTCACACTTCGTCCCTTGCCCGAAATTCCGGGCGGTTGATTTACGGGCGGCACGCTTTGCGACTCGCCGCCCACTTTCACCTGCTTGAGAAAATTCTCGTAATTCGGCCCGATGCGATACAAATCCTACGTGGTAAACGAGAATAAACATGAACGCAATACACTACATAGGTTTCTACACATTTCCTTATTTACGTTCATGACCAGACCGAAATTCGGCACGTCGTAGGCCGGATCTTCGCTCGGCTCTTCCGTCGTGAACACTTCCGACTCTTTGAGCATCGTCTTCATCACGGTCGTGTGCCACGTCTGTTTTATTCGGCGCGGCATGGTCGTCAGGTATTCCCAATGCGTGTCGATGTACGGAATGATGTCCTTATCTTTGGAGAAATACGTCTTGTTCTTGCTCCGCCTCTCGCTCTCCTGCATCAAATTGGCCAGCGCCGTTTGACACATCTGACTAAAATCTGCAAATTTAAAATAATGCAATTACAATTTCAATTACAAATAAAAATAAAAAAGTTTATGAGATGAGCTGACTGGCTTGTTTTTTCGTAAACGATTCTATTCCGGTGGGACTGCACATCTTGCAGCAGAACGAGTAATTCGTCATGAAAGGCACGCATTTGCTGAAGAATAAATATTCATCCATAATATATTTCATTAAATTCATTTATTTCATTTATTTATTTATTTATTACCCGGTCACGACGGCCACGCACGATTCGTGAAACCAGTTGAAGCAACTACCGCATTGTAACTCCACAATGTTAAAATTTCTTTCTTTCGTGCTTTAAAAATAAATAAATAATAGATTTAATGTCAAAATTTTATGTCAAAATACGACTTTTGATCAATTCTTCTTTTTATACCAGTAGCATACTCCCTTGGGATCTACCAGCATCTTCATGTTCTCGATTTCCGAGTAAGAAGTAATTCGTTGTTTCTCATTCCTGCGGACAATAAAATTAATTTGTAATTAATTTAATTCAAAACTCACGCACTACGGTACTCGCTCCTACTCACCGCAAACTTTCGACCATGGCGGCTTCACAAAGAATGAATCAATCGAGAAGCGCCGCGACACAAATTCGCGCGCGAGAGGTCGCTTCGTGCAATTTCATCATCTCAAGAACATTGTGCTCTAACGCAATGGATAAACAAAATTCTAATTTGTTCAATTCGCGTAAGTTACTAAGTTAATAAGTTAAAAACTTGTTCATCATAATCAGTATTTTCAGTACCGACGTCTAATCCGAATCTCAATTCGATATCGCCTTATTTAAATTTCGATCCGGCTATTATTAATCAGGTACTGTATTATTATCGTAGACGGAGACCAACTTGATCAGCACTTCTTTCTTTCTTTCATTCTTTATTTCTTTCTTTCTTTCGTTCTTTATTTGTTCACGTTTTCGTATTTTCTCGTCGATAGGGCGGACCCGAATTTATCTTTCCCGAAGGGGCAGCTAGACAACGCGGTCGATTCGAATTAGCTTTTTCTCAAATCGGAGGGTCCGTGATGACGGGCGCATTTCTGGGGAGCGTGAACGGTCTGTACACGGGACTCAGAGAGACGAGCATAGCCGGCCACACGGGCAGCGTGCGGCGGACGCAGTAATGCATAGAAATTAAGAATTTCAATTGAACAATTTTACATTTTACATTTTTCTCCAAGAGTTCTAAATTTCATCACAAAACGAGGCGCCGTTTCCGCCAACGCGTTAGGAGTAGTCGGTAATTATAGTTTAAGTTACTTAATTACCGAATATTTATAATTATTGCCTTTAGCGCTCATGTACAGCGGATTTGGTGTCATATTATCGTTGGTTCGAGGAACGGACGACGAATTAAATACCGTAACGGCGTCCACGCTGACGGGATTGCTCTACAAGGGAACCGGTAATTGAAATAAAATTTAGCAAAAAAGAGTACTTTTAAGTGTTTTATTGATTTATTGATTTATTTATTAATTGATTGATTGACAGCTGGAGTTAAAAAATGTGCTCTCGGCGGTGCGGTCGGATGCGGTTTAGGCGTCGCCTACGTCCTGTGGACGAGTAAAGAGCGCCTCGGAGACATGCTGGCCTCGCCCAATTACTGATTCGACGCGATGTAAATAATAAAAAGTCAAGTTTATGTACACACGTAACGATTTCGAATTTGAATGTATATGAGGCCCGTGTTGTGCCACCAGTAGAAGGCAAAGATTATTAAAATGTGCCACAATTGATGACTCGCCCCGACGTAATCTAAAGCTCCCGGACATAATCGTTCCGGGTAGTGGGACACGTAGAAGAAAAATGCTAGTCCGCTAATTAAATACATGATTAGAACGCGTGGTAGGAGCAGCTGCACGATGGCCGTTTCCACTCCGCCGCTCAAATAAATCCAGTGCGCGGTCGGCACGATCCCGTACACGACCCACGAGCAGTAGATGGCCAACCGCCGCCACTGATATTCCTCCGACAAAAGTTTGGATTCGAACGCCATTCGAACGGCCGCGCCGAACACGCACATGACCGAAACGGTGTAAACGCTTTGCCAAAACTGTACAAAGAAATGGAAAACAAAACACAATTCTCTCATTTGTAAATTGTAATGTATACAATACACTTATACACTGATACACAACACGGAACTTACGGGGAAACAGGAAAATGCGTAATATATTCCCGAAAGGAAAATGGCAAAAATACTAAAAGAAACTCCGGTCAAGTCCCAAGCCAACCACATTTTGTACGACCTTTCCGAATGACATCCGAACACGTGATAAGCAGTCGACATGAACATGCTAAACTGTAAAGAAAGAAAAACGATTAATTAGAATTCCATTTAATTTAATTTAATACAATTAATTAAATTAAATTAAATTAAATTAAATTAATAAATAAATGTTGTTTATGCCTGGAATAAAACCATCGTGACCGAAACGACGAGGCAATCGACGCTAGACACTTGATAATGCGGCATGACGAATATCGCGTCGTACAGCAGCAGGAGCACGAAAAATGTCAATCCGCAAAGATGCGTCCATATGTTTAACGTTTCGTTGGTCCAGCAAAACATGCTGAAAGAAAATCAGGGTCGTTGTTTAAAAAAAAGTGGGTTAGTAGGACGCCGCGATCAGCGATCAGCGACCTGCGCGGTGAAAATCGAGCGAAATACGCGTTAATTAATTCGAATGAAAATAAATACTCGTACCTTTTGACGCACAACTGCGGCGATAAATAAGCTCGATAACCGCGGCGAATGAAAGGATTTCCTTGTAAAAATTTGGGCGCTCGATCGTAATCGTGTAAACTAATGTCGTGGTGATGGTGCGCTGTGGCGGTGGGAGACATGACAGTGGTTGGTCTTCCGACGGAGCGCGAGTCGCTGCTGCGCTGCTAGTCGTTTCGCGAGCCAACTAAAAATTCCACTATAGCACTATGATGTCGATGTCATCGCCCTACTACCGGAGAATTTGGATCGCTGGCCAAACGGGCAAAGCCGTCAAGGCCGCGGGCAACGAGAATGAGAACACGACCACTCGCGATCGATTTTCACTAAAAAAAAAACTTTCCTCAATTCGCATTGCGGAAATTGTAACTCAATTCGCACAACACGCGCGTCTGGTTTGGAATAATACACATGACGACTTTCCCCCCATTCATACGTTTATATTTATATTTTTAAATTATTGATATCTCTTTTTTTATTCGTATTTTTTTTTGTTTTGTTTTAATTTTTATTTACAACATAATTAACATTTCCGACGTGATTTTTACGCTGCCAGGTAAAAATAAGAAACAAAATCACGTTCGTATATTTACAAACATTCGTAGGCACTAACCACATTCGTACTGGAATGAAAATGAATTGGAATAATAATAATTAACACGATTAGCCATCATTTGTCTAAATATAAAATAACATTATGCATAAATGAGAGAAAAGAAAGAAGGAAAGAGACTAGAAAGCAAAGGAAAAAAAGGGAAAAAAATACGTTAACGCGTAACTTTAAACGACTTTGATTTCTTCACTTTCGGGAACGGTCGTTCGTGCAATTGACTCTTCTCGTCGTCGTCGACATCGTCGTCCTCTTCGTCCTCATCTTCGTGCACTCGTCCGACCAATGAGCGCGTCACGCCCGAGCGCTCGTCGTCGTCGCCGTCGCCGTCGCCGTCGCTGCAAACATCTTCAAAACTCATGTTGGCGAACGCACTCGCCCGACATTTCTCGCTCGCCCGCTTGTTGGCTTTCGTCTTCCTCGTGGTCTTTTTGGCGCGCGCGTTCACGCCGGAGCTGCTGACGACGCACTCGTTGCTGGGCATCACGTCGTTCTGTTCGTTCCGCCCGTTCCGCCCGTTTTGGGATGAACTGCAATTGATGCGGGCTGTCACGTCGTTCTCGAACGCGTGCTGCGGCGTGATGGCTTCGAAGGGCACGCAACCGAACAGATCTTGATTCGGCGTCGTCGCCACGTCGGCCGGAGCGAACGGAGTGGCGCCGAACGCGTCCTTGGACGACGACGGCGACGGAGCCGCGAACGGGGTGCTGCCGAACGCATCGAGTGGCGTGCCGGGCTGCGAGAAAACGGTGCTGCTCGCTTCCGAATTTCTGCTCTTGCTCAGTTTACGAAACGGGGCGTGCGCGAACACATCGCACGATGATGACGGCGGCGGATCTACGATCGGTTTTCTGCGAAAAGGGGCCGCGCCAAAAACGTCCGCGGCTGCCGGCGGCTGAGGTTGAGTCGGAGGTGTTTTCTTTCCCGACGTCTCGTCGTCGTACTCGTCTTCGAGGAGCGGTCGACCGCCGTCCTCGTGTCCGACGAACGGGTCGTCGCTCGACATCGAGTTTTTGCACTCGTCGTCGTCGTCGTCACGTTCCATCGGCGGCGCTGCTGGGGTCGGCGGCACCGCGACTGTCGCCAAAGCCTCCGCCGTTTCGAACACCGCCGATGCTTCTTCGGCTTCTTCGACCCGCATCTGCAGATCGCTGGCCGATCCGATCGAGTCGTCGTCGTCCAAAATGGGTCTTTCTTCCTGGCGCGACACCACCACCACCACGTCGTCCGAGTCGCCCGCGTCCACCAGTTTCTTGTACTTGGATCGGTCTTCGGTCGGCGGTCGCACGAACGGCGACGTCCCGAACGGGTCTTTGGATTTGACGCTGACGTCGCTGCGGGTGCTCCCGCTCACTGCGTCGCTAGACGTGCCGCTGCTGTGACGCCGTCGCGGCTGGCTAACCGCGTAACTCTGCTCCACCAGATTTCCTACAAATTAAAATTAAAATTAAAATTAAAATTAAAAATTAAAATTAAAAATTAAAATTAAAATTAAAATTAAAAATTAAAATTAAAATTAAAATTAAAATTAAAAATTAAAATTAAAATTAAAATTAAAATTAAATTAAAAATTAAAAATTAAAAGAAAAAAAGAAAATTGAGGTTCACCTCCGCTGTTGTATCGCGTCAGCTGATATTTCGCGCGACTGTTGTTTTGCGGCCGACCGAACGGAGCTGCTTCGAACGGGTCTTCGCTCGGGTCGTTGGTCACCATCACCAAACTCTCGCGGCTCTTCACGTTCGAGATGCTGCTCTGCGAGCCGCGCCGGATCTTGTCGAACTCCTGGCCGAAAATGTGATCTTCGCTCATTCGGCTGAAGACGACCGTATCTTCAAACGGATTCCATTCGGGTGCGTGGCGGTTCGTCCCCGACGAAGGAGCGTGTTCGGTCGACACCGCTCGCATCCGAGCTTGCGACATTTCGAACGGCGCCAAAAACTGAGCCGTCTCCGAAGCGAATGTTCTGAGCGAATTACATTACATTAGCAATTCAATTCAATCACAGGAAATAAATAAATACTCACTTGCTGAAAGCCGAAGTGTCGCTCACGTTCCGCCTGTGTTGTTTGTGACAAATGTCGGGAAGAGACGAATCGTCGCTGTCTTTGTTCTTGTCGTCGGCAGGAGGAACGGCAACGGCGGCGGCGGCGGCGCGCGTGTCGGTGGTCGCCAAATCCGTGTTCAACACCGGTTGCGAAGTCGACAGCGGAACGAAATCGGTGGCCGCATCGCGGTGAGGTTCGCACGGCGAAGGCATTTGCAGGGTGATGTAGGGAACTTGTTGATCCGAAGTCGGTGTAGGCGTGAGCCCCCCGGTCGTCGCCGCCTTGCCGACCGGAGGCGGCAGCGGCAACGGAAGCCCGCCGACCGTCGCCGCCGGTTGCGAGCCTTTTGGACGTTGTCGAGGCGCGACCGAAGTGCCCTCACTCGCCTGCGAATTCGACGATCGCGCCGCCATTTTGGCCGCCGCCGTCTTTGCCGCGCACTCAGTCTCCGGCGTGGGAAGGTTTTCCAAATCGGGAATTGTCGAATTCTAAAATGGAATAAAAATTGAAAATTCAAACAAATGAGAAATGAGAGAAGAGGGATTAGGCATTTGCCAAACTCTTTCGTTACGTTGAGATTTTGAGTGGGACACGGCCGGCCGAGAAGGGTGAAAGCGACGTGGCTCACTTGGAATATGTCTGGTCTTTTTTTAAAATCCGGTTCCAACATGTATCTTATAAGGCAATGCATAGACTTGGAAAATCGAGAATTGTCCGGTATGGCAAAGTTCCCGCTCTGAATGGCCAGCGTGCTTTCGCCAAACGGCAACGTGAAAAAACACAACTTGTACAGAAGACAACCAAGAGCCTGACAAATAATTGTAAAAATCAAATCAAATCAAATCAAATCAAATTACATTAATTATTATTATTACCCAAATGTCGGCTTTGGTCGTTATGGGTCGGCCCGAATACAAGTCGATCATTTCGGGTGCCCGATACGACAACGTCGTGTATCTAAAGTGAATAAAGAAAGAAAGAAAAAAAAATTTAAAAAAATGATACCGTAAATAAAATGTTAAACTTGTAAACTTTTTAACTTCCTCTTCGACGGCGTTCACTCCGTGCGTTTGAGGATTCAACATTTTAGCAGTGGCACTTCCAAAATCGCACAAAACGTAGTTTCCCGCATCGTTCAGCAGTATGTTCTCGACTTTGAGGTCGCGGTGAACGATGGGCGTCTGACAGTGATGCAATCGCGACACGGCTTCGCACATGTCGCAAAATATTTGTAGCACCTGCGCTTCGGAGAAACCGGTTTGTAACCTTTCGTTCATCATTTGAAGAACATGATCTTTGCAATAGTGCATCAACACGAGCACTTCGTAAACTCCCGTGCCGGCAGTCGGTTGGACGCTCGAGTCGACGAACCCGATTATGTTCTTGTGACCGCTCAGGTTGCTCTAAAACATTTAATTCACATTTAATTACTTCTTTATACCTCTCTCGTCTTTTCTGAAGTAATTACCGCGATTTGAATTTCCCTTTTACATACGCTCAGGTCGTGTTCGTTGTTCACGTACATTCGTTTCAAAGCGTACCTAATTCCGGTTTGACTTTTTACGAGAAACACGATCGAGAAACCACCTGCTCGACGAGACAAATTATACATCAATGACAAATGAATAGGAAATTTGACATGAGACACGAAAGCTCTATCTCCAGCTCCAGCTCACCTTCGGCAATGATGTCCTCCACGGTGACACAGAAACGACCGACTGTGAACGTTTTGCCAGCACAATTTTGTTCCTTGGATTGATCGATTATGTTAGAAAAAAGCCGCCTCATTTTGCCGCCGAAAACCGCAACACTTCCATCGACCGACTTAATAAATTCGATAAATTCGACGCATCAATTAGGCGACCAAAATCACACGCGAGCAGTAGGTACCGTAATCGCGATTACCGCTCGCGAGAGGACTCTCTCTCTCTCTCTCTGTCTATCTATCTATTTTTCTCTCTCGTCTCGCCATCTGTCGGCGGAACAACTTGATTCCGTTCCATTTCATGTGTGAACCGATAATTTTTGAATGTTTAATATATTATTAGCAGTAATAATATTAATATCGTCACTTTCGTTCGCATCGGCCGGGCGCCAACTGTGCGAGCCGTGCGCGAAGAACAAGACCCTCACCATCTACGATTTCGTCGTTCCCGATTTGTTCGAGAAGACTTACATCAGCATGAATAGATACAAAGGGCAGGTGAATGAAAGCCTAATTTAAAAACAAAGGAAAAAAGCAAAAAAAAAATTCGGTTCGTCCTCGCCGTCGTCTTTCTCGATTTGATTTTTCAGGTGTTATTGATTACGAACGTGGCCACTTACTGAGGTTTTACCAGCCAATACGTTGCGATGAACGCACTTCAAACGAGATACGATCACTTTTCGATTTTAGCGTTTCCTTGCAACCAGTTTGGAATGGTATTCAATGAAAAGAAATTGGAAGAAAGAAAGAAATGTCTCAATAAATACAAGTATTTGTAGCAAGAACCCGGTGCCGACGGCAAAGAGATCTACAACGGAGTGAAATACGTGCGTCCGGGTAACGGTTTCGAACCTATTTTCCAATTCTTCGCTCGAATCCAGGTGAACGGGGAACTCGAGCATCCTATTTACACCTTCTTGAAAGTATTTTGAAATGAAAAAGATAGAAAAAAGAAAAGAAAATTGTTGTCAAATTTCTCAAAAGCGCAATTGTAATTGCAGTCGTTTTGTCCGCCGGTCGATCCTTACTTCGCCAAAAGGGAACGCTTGTTTTACGAGCCGCTTCGCGACAACGACGTGCGCTGGAATTTTGAAAAGTTTTTGGTGAGCCCGAAAGGCCAAGTGGTAGCCAGGTACTCGGGAGATGTGCCCATCAAGGACATCGAACGGGACCTAGTGTTATTGCTCGACGACGACGGCAGCAACCAACTTCATCTCGCGTGACACGATGGAAAGAAAGAACAAACGAAAGGGTTTGCTCGCGTGACAACTCGGAATTCAAGTTGTTCGCAAACGATTCCGAGTCTCGATTTATTTGTAAAGGCAAACAATAAAGCAAATTTGTTAATTAACATTCAAGTTTATTTAAACTACAACCGAACATTTAAACTACTACAAAACTAGCGCACATGCAAAAGTGTTGGAATGAAAAAAACGAAGAAGAAGAATCAAATCATCAAAGAAAGGAAAGGAAAAACTTGAATGCCGTTCGGAACGGAATTGTTTTGCTTGTTTTTATAATTGCCCGCAGTCGACTACGAGAACTTTCTTGCTCGTGTCGCCGCTCTGACTCCCGTAGCTCTCCAATTTCTTCACCACGTCCATTCCTTCGACGACCGTGCCAAACACCACGTGTTTGTTATCCAACCTTAAAATTAAATAAAATTTAATTAAATTTTAATTTTAATTTAAAAATTAAAATTAAATAATTACCAGCTCGTCTTGACGGTGCAAATGAAAAACTGCGAGCCGTTAGTGTTGGGCCCGGCGTTGGCCATCGACAAAGTTCCTATTGTGGAAAGAAAGAGTCATTGGAGTTGAGTAACAATTGCAAAAAAAGTAAATTAAAGAATAAACATCATTTCCAACCTGGTCCCGTGTGTTTCAGGGTAAAGTTCTCGTCTTCGAATTTGCTTCCATAGATGGATTTGCCGCCAGTGCCGTTGTGGTTCGTGAAATCTCCTCCCTGGCACATGAAATTGGGGATGACGCGGTGGAAAGTGCTCCCTTTGAAGCCGAA
The DNA here is from genome assembly GCA_949358305.1 of Strigamia acuminata. Classification (NCBI taxonomy): domain Eukaryota; kingdom Metazoa; phylum Arthropoda; class Chilopoda; order Geophilomorpha; family Linotaeniidae; genus Strigamia; species Strigamia acuminata. The sequence goes on from OX442321.1 coordinate 52,651, forward strand.
TCCGCGCTCTCCGGTACACAAGGCGCGAAAATTTTCTACAAATTAAGTAAAAATAAGAAAGTAAATTAAGAAAAATCTAAAACAAATAAACACTTACCGGCCGTTTTTGGAACGACATCGCTGCGAAGCTAAAAGAAATAAGAAACAAAGAAAATCGGTTAGGCTTGGCACGTGGTTTTTGCTTTTCTTCTTTTCTTTTCTTTTTTTTGTCTTTTTTTTCCAACATGGCGTTGCCGCTTCGCCCGGCGAGGCAGATTAGAGGTTTTAACTCGATTCAAGTCTCTGTACACTCACCTCGAATACTATTCGGCCCACAGGAGTCTTATCGGCGTGCATATCGAAATAACATCTCGGTAAGGCCATCTTTGACGCTAGTCTCGTGCTCAAACGTAAAGCAGGATGGACCGGGATGGACAACTGCAGCGACAGTGAGTGATAGACCGAAGCAGCACCACCTCGGATTCGAAAGAACTACTTTCGCCATTTTGTGCACTTTTTTTTGGCGCGCTCGTATTCGTTCGCGATTAGTTTTAGAAATTATTATTCCGTTTCGATTTTTTGATGAAAACTTATAAACTAGCGTGCGATCGATCGGCCCGCTCGCTCGATCGATATTACTTCGACTTCCTTCGCGCAAAAGTAAAAAGATGAAAATAGATTTCTTTTTTTCCGTGATTTCACTCGTGTGTCCCCGTAGAATAATTATGCGCAATGAAACGAGGAGGCAACGAGACGAGACTGGACTTTTTTTCTTTTTTTTATTTCTGTTTTCGTTCAACATTTTTTTATTAAAAGTTCTTGAAAATTAAAATCGGACATATATAAAAAACTAGAAAAAAAATATGTATTTAATTGTTCGTGTAACTATGTGCATTCTGCATATATATAAATTTATGCAAGTCATGCGGCGTGACGTCAGCAGCATCCGTGTAAAATATGGCCGTAGTTATAAAATAAATTTATTCGCACGTTTACAGTAAAAACCGATATGAAATAGTATTATTGGAAATGGAAATTATCGTTCGGTGATCTGTGTCGGTGTGTGTCGTGTCCGTTGTACTGTACTGGCGACACGACACGACGCGACGCGATGATATCGTGATTTTTTAATTAATTTCCACTAATTTGGACGATCTTCGAAATCGTCGGTGCTGGACGCCAAATTCGGCGTGTTCGCGTTGCAGTTGTTGCCTGGCAACTTGGCGCAAATCGGCCGGCGAAATGATTTCAGTGTTGGATGAAATGTCTCCGGCGTCGATCGGCGTGTGTCGATGGACGGAATTGGGCGACTGCGTCGACAGAAACAGCTGAGGGATCGATGTGGTCGCCGGCACGCGAACTCTTCCGCGCACCTCCGCGTCGGGAGACGGCGACGGCGGGAGTGAAAAGAACGTTTGCTGCGACTGTGGCTGCGGCTGCGGCGGCGTCGTACCGATCACGGGCCGACGGCGAACGGCGAACGGCGAAACGGTGTTGTCGGACTGAAACGCGGTCGACGAAGCGGGCACTTTCTTGCGAATCACCTCCTTTTTGACGACGAATGTGGTGGGCGGTCTAAAGGTGGTGGCGATTCGTTGCGGTTCGAGCAGACGTCCGACGGTGCTCGCCACCGGGAACGAGGTCGATTCGAGAGGCGTGGAGATGGAAGCCCGGGTTCTCTCGTTAAAATTGGCCGTGGGACGTTTCTTTTTTTTCGGCACGATTTCCAAATGCGACGAGGCGGCGGGAGAAGCGGAAAAACTATTTGAATCCGAATTGATTCGCACTCGTCGTCGTTCGGAGCGAAATTGGCCGACGGGAGGAGAAAGGGAAGGAGGAGGAGGAGGAGGAGGTGGCGCAAGTTCAGATTCGGGTTCGGGTTCGTGTTCTTGAACCGGAAGTTCGGTCGACGGACGAAAGCGGCGCTTGAGAACTTGGGTGCGACGACCTTGAGGGGTTTGCGACGACTCGAACGTGGCTGAAAAAGACGAGGTGGTCGGGGACGAAAAGAAATCGTTGGGCGCGATGCTCTGTCTCGTTATCGGTGACGGACGAGCAGTGAACGACTCGGGGGGAATGAACACGACCGAATTGGGCGCGGGCGCAGCTGCGGGCGGTTCTTCGTCGGCGAAATCGGGTCGAGACTGACGAGGGGACGAGGGGACGAACGACGAACGGTGCGGAAATCGATCGTTGTTGTCTCTGGGCGATTGGGTAACGAACACATTTTGCGAATCGCTGAGAACGGCGGCCGGCTGGTGCAGCAACGGCGGAGCGAACGATTCGGCTCGGACGAATGGCGGCGGCGGCGGCGGCTGCGGCAGCGGCGCTCGTTCTTCGGCCTCGACTACCTCGTCTAAAAAGTCGTCGTCGATCGGCGGCGGTGGAGGTCGAGTGGGCGGAGGTCGGGTCGGCAGAAGACGAGTCGAAGGTCGCGTGAGAGCCGGTCTAAAGATGGGTTTCGGCGAAGGTCGAAACGTTTGCTGCGGCGGCGTCGGAGGCGGGGGCGGGGGCGGGGGCTGCGTCGGCGGGAGCCTGGTGGAACCGACGACCAGGTTTTTCCTGTTGTGCGTTGTTTTTCGGCGAGGCAACGTGACGGGCGGAGGCGCGAAATCGAACTCGAGTTCCTCGGAGGAGGTGGGCGGGCGCCTGTAGAACTGCGCCTCGTCGAACGGCAAGGGCGCATCGCCCGGAAGAATGTTTTTCGTGATGATGAGATTCATGTGCCGGTCCAAATCGTCGTCGTCGTACTCGTCCAAGGACGCGTAATCCGACCACCACTGATTCGAAGCTCTGTCTCTGTCGTCGTAATCCTGAGCTCGAACCGCGCACACAACCACCGACAACAACAATACAAATAAATGCAAAAAGCTCTTCTGAAATTGATCGCAAAAGCATCGAATCAGAAATTAAATTCCTAATAATTAATTACCTTCGGCAGAATAATTACCATGACGAATGTCTTTACGGAGCGAATTATCGCGTGCTTATCTCGTTAGTGTCTGCTTTACTTCTAATTCCTCAACTCGATCTACAATTGTAATCGAGGTTGCAGCTTCCCACCACTCACAATTCGCCCTCGGTTTCGTCATGCATTCTCGTTGCACCTCAGCATTCCTTGCTCCAAATAACCTCTCTCCTCTTCTTCTTCTCTCTCTCTCTCTCTCTCGGTTCACAGCAATTAAAACTAAAACTCGTGGAAATTCATTCTTTACTCGACTTACAGCATTTTAATATCATAATTCGAAATGAAATGAAACGGAGAAATTACATTATTTTTTTAAAGCAGAGGATTTTTTTTTTTAAATTTTTTTTATTTTAAATCAGAAACTTGTCTGACTGGACCGCCCTCCCTGCGGCTGTAGGTCACCGTTAAAAGGAGAAGACGGACCAAAAAACGTTCCGACCTTTTTTAAAATTTATTATTCTTAAATGAAATGCTATTTCAATTTTAAAGATGATTCGTCTTTGGTGGCCGCCACTTTGTCCTCGCGCTCTTTCCTCAGCTCGTAGATCTGAATGTAGGCTTCCGACAGCGTGATCATTTGCGGAAGAATTTCCGTCACGTGCAAATCTTGCATTTCGAACCATTTTCCCGTTCCCTGAAATTAACGTAATATGGAGGTCATCATTTTTGCAAAACCATGTTGTGGACTAGTTCCAGTTAAATCAAATCTTTCGCTTTCTCGTTATTCTACATAACTTTGCGCGTACTTGAATTTTAAAAACAAAAATCGCAAACGACCTACTTTCTGTAAAATATGCATGCGGTATGTTCCTTTTCCAGCTTGCGGGTCCCCGTCGTGCACGATGTTGGCCAACAAGTCGTAACTCGTGTTCGACATTGTCGCTTTAATTTCGGGACTTAAAATGTCTCCCAAATCGATGTTCCTGCGCAAAAAACACAAAACCACAAAATTATAAGTAAGTAAATAAGTAAATAAATAAATAAACTATTAAAAACCGGTTTGCCTTCGCGGCGTTATACTAACGAGGTCGACCAGAATTTATCAATTTCTCTTCAATATCAACGAAATAACATCACGTTCGTAATTTTTTTTATTTTTATTTTTATTTTTATTTTTAATTTTATTTTTCTCATCCGAACGAAATGGACGCATTTCTGGTTTGCTGGTTTCATCCACCCCCGTCCCACTGACCCTCGATGTCAATCTTAGCAAATTTTCTTGAACTACGGACTCGTTTCGAGCTGCGGGGGTGGATTATTCACCTCAAAAAGGTCAAGGAACTGAACGTCTCTTTAAACCGCCCTGAAGGACGAAGGCAAACCGCATTACTCGCGATATACTCACTTGATCGGGAAATTGACGATGGTCGGATTCTTCTCGACAAAAAAAGTATTTTTCGTGAATCTTTTGATGTAAAGAATGAGGTACGGTGGCAATTTGGTGATTTCGAATCGCTTGAGCGTGGAATCCTTGTAGGTCTTGTACTCTTTCTCGGTGTTGCCATTGAATTTGGCCAAAATGTTGTAGAGCGGCACCTGCGGGATGATATTCTCGCGCAATTCGTCTTTAAACAGCGGCGGTGGAGGAAGGTCGGCGGTCAGGTATAAAAACGACGAATCTTCCACCTTTTCTGTAATAAACAATACATTATTAAAATAAAAATTAAAATTAAAATTAAAATAAAATACCTTGGAATTCTTCGGATTGAAGCAAATTATACTTGTGATGTTCTTCCTGCGAAATAAATTGATCTTTCTTTCGTTTATTTCATTTGATTGTATAATGTATTTATTACCATTTCGACGGGCGGCATTTTCTGCGAATAAATTCTCATTTTTCCGCGGAACGTCCGGTAGACTATGCTGCTGGTCGTCTTGGACGTGCCGCCGAGCGCCAGGTGAAGGGCGTTCAAGAACCACGAGAGAAAATTGATCGGATCGCCCTGTTCGGTGATTTGAAAGCGTTTGTGACTGCACAGCACGACGGCCTGCAGCATTTCGTGGGGACTGACGTGCGCTTTGAAGTTGCACGGATTCCAGAGTTTGCGTAAAAGTTCGCCGAAACGCTGCACCAAGAAGAGCATGTTGTCGCCCGGCGGCCGCCGTATTCGCCGATAGCTTTCCTCGCGCAAAAAATAATTGCGCAGCGGCGGCACGTGCGACAACGCCTGCAGGACCACGTTGCAGTAATCGTTAGCTTTGATGTTGTTCAGCCCGACGATACCCGGCAGATACGTCGTGCCGTCTATAGCTCGCGACAATTTATCGTTCGCCTCCAATTTGCGGATGTGTTGGATAGTGAAAGTGGGTTTCAGCACGTACTGTCAATTGGAAATTACATTAAATTAAATTAAATCAAATCAAATCTAATACCTTTATGTCCTCCAGGGAGGAATCGATGATTTCGTAATTGTCCGGCAAGCAATAAAACTTGAGCGTTTGTAAATTAAGGAAAACGTGGTGACCGACTTCGACGCTGTGCGTGTTCGCGTGAGTGTTCGTGCCTCGACCCTGGAAATATTTGCCGCACACCAAACATGCGTACACGTTGATCCTGGACAGAGATACCGAGCAGAGTTTTTCGAAATCGAAATCCAACACATGCCTGTTGATCGTGTCCAGATACGGGCATTTTCGGCTTTTGTTGTTTTCGGCAGTCCGCCGAATTACGGCTGAAAATCAAACGTAATATTCAAAAACAATCGAAAAATCATCTTATAATAAACTTACATTCGCGCGTATTTTGTTCCGATTCGTCGTCCGAATCTAATTTGCGTTTGACACCCGTCGATGCGACGGGAGAAGACGACGCCATTTTTTGAAAAACGCGTATACTACGCATACAGCGAATCCTGATAACTAACTTTGCAGCCGCCTGGCGAGCGTTTTTAGAAATAAAAACCGAACAAAAACAACAACTTATTGAAATCAATTCACACTCGTTTATTTAAGAGAGTTAAGCAAATCGTATAAATGATCTTCGATACATTTTTTATACACAATATAAGGCCCCTTTGGAGCAACGACTTTTAACCTTTTTTTTAAATTTTTATTTTATTAGTATTATTAATCATTTTTATTTTCAACTAAGCAAACTGCGAATTTCCTTGTGCAAATAGCACAGAAAGTCCACGTACGACGGACAGTTTTCGCTCATGCCTTTATCTTCGACCAAAAAGTGTTTGAATACCATTTCTAATTTGTCGCGTTGCTTCACGACCGTCAACTGCAATACAAATACAAATACAAATAGAAAACTTCTCTTTCGTTTTTTTCGCATCAACTTACGCGCATATATCGCGGACGTTCCGACTGCACTCGTTGTACGATGCCGCGCACTCGCTGAGACAACGGGTTGTCTAAATCGACGAGTTTCGTCTGGAATTGAATTGAATTAAATTAAATTAAATTAAATTAAATTAAAAATTAAAATACAAGTTCGGTTACCCTGTCGATGTCCAATTGCGAAACGGACTGAACGCCAAACACGTTCTGCAGCCACTCCGGCGCCACGCTCGCTCCGACCCACATGAACATGTAGATGCCGTTTTCTAATAAATACGCTCCGTCGTCCTGCAGTTTCTCGTAACTGCATCGCAAAGCGACGGGGAGGGAATCGACGTCGTCCATGTCTATGTCGTGAAGCGGCAACAGGCGCGGATAAAACAAACCCATCGAGCTCGACACATCCATGCTCGACAGCGACAGCATGACGAAGCTGCGATCGTCCGTCGTCATCTCGGATCCTCCGGCGATCGGGTCGCTTTTCAACACACAATTTCCGTAGAGCGGAAGCAATTTCATACATTCGGGCAGAATGAGTTGTCCGGCCAGCGATGGACTCGCACAATTCTTGCGATAACATGCCAGGATCTGCGCGCATTTGTTCACAAACTGTTCTTTCACGGTTTTCGGCGCCTGCTCCACCAGTTGCCTCAGCGCTGACAATAGAAAAATTGACACAATACATTTAATTAATTAATTAAATAAATCTTTTAAAATTTTAAATTACCGCTTTTGGCGAAGTAATTGATGATCGTGTCCAACTCGCAATGGCGGTACAAGTCCGCCATCTGATTGCACGTGTTGAGCGACAGGTTGTGAATGCGAAGTCGTCGCTGACCGGCCACGCTCGTGAACAAGATGGCGGTTTGCACGTACACCGCATCCTCTTCCGTCAGTTTGTCGTCGTGTTTGATTTCCACGGTAATCGCCTTGTTGCAATCGACCGACGCCAGCTCGACGTCCGTCGTGTTCGACATGTAATAACTACCGAAAAATTCCGTCGGCCGAACGCCGGTGCTGGTGCGAACTCGCATGACCGCATCGAACGCCGTGCCGCTCTCGATCGTGCGCTTGAGGTCTTCGAGGAAACGCTCGCCATCCACGTCGGCCTGGAAATACGTGTATTTGAAAATCTGGCCGCCCGTCAGTCGGCTCACTTGTCCGATGGTCGCCAGGTCCACGTACGACGTGGGAAACGTGAACAGGTCGACGCTGCACGCGCTCGCCACGCAATCCTGGCCCAGTTGCGTGTAATAATTCGACTGCGGCATTAAAATCGTCTGCCAAATTAAATTTAATTTAATTTAATTTAAATTTAAAAGTATAATTTTAATGTGTAAACCTTCTCTTTATCCGTGCCCAGCAGTTTGCGATCGTCGCGGGCGCGAAGTTTGCCCGGCGCTTCCGCGATCGGCAACGTCGAGTGAAACACCAGCAGTTTTCCGGCGCAGTCGGAAGCCTTGAGCGCCTCGAGACCGGCCTGGATCGCCGGACCCAAGATCGTCTCGGTGTCGCGCGAGTCGGCGAACGCCGACTGAATCTGCTCCATCAGACCGTCCATGAGCGTGGCCGCCTCGGCCGCGTCCACCAAAAACCCGTCGAGCAATGGCATGAACACGTCGTGCACGTCCGACACGACCATCATTTGCGGCTGAGCTAAACTCGCCTTGAGATTGTAGAAATGAATCGCGTTGCTGTACGTGATGAATCCCACTCGAGGAGTTTTGCCGTTCTCTCGCGGCAGCGATCGGACGATGCTCTTCATGTTGGCGCACACCAAGTTCACCATCCCGCTCTTCACGCTGCTGTACGACACGTCCATCACGAAAATGATGGCGGGCGAGTTTGGGAACACGTCATTCTACAATTTTCATTTTGAAATTTTAATTTTATTTTAATTTCAATGTCATGCAATTTCATTACCTTGCAGTAATCTTTCGTCGCCACGAATTCGTACGATCCCAAACAAAGCTCGGGTCTTTCGAATTTATCCAAACGTTGACCGGTGTGGTCGAGGTGCGCGAAGTACTCGGGCGGCACTTCGGTCGTTCCCTTGCAGAAGGCGCACTGAAATCGGCGACCGCCGTCCACAAACTGCATGAACGGACACATGTACGCCTTGCATCGCACGCAACGCACGGGCCCCATCTGACCGAGTTCCACCACCGGCGGTGCAAGCTGAAATATTGCAACAGCATTTTAAAAAAAAATAAAAAAGTTGAACATAGAAAGAGATTCACCTCGTTGGGATGAAGTTTGGCAAACGGACTGACGACGACGGCGAACGGAACGGCCGACTGCTTCAACACGTCCGGACTGGTCGGCACGCTGTACATGGTGGCGCGCATGAATCGCGGATTGCAATTGCCTCGATCCTCGGTCACAAACTCGGTGGTGACGAGAGGCGGTATTTGTCCTTTCGCGTTGGTCACAAACACCCCGCTTCTGTTCTTGCGATCGTCCTGGATCACTTGAATCTTCAACACAATCAATCAATTAATCAATCAATTAACATTAATATTAATATTAATCATTTACTTGACTAGGCATTTGATCGGGATCTAATCGACGCGACTGCTGATACGGAAATTGTTGTTGTTGTTGTTGTCCGGGTGCTGCAAACTCGTTATTCTGCGCGGCGGGATAACGTGGACCGGAAGGGATTTGATTCATCGTGGGTGCTTGATTCGTCCACTGAGGAGGAGGCGCACCGTACTGGTCCGGCATCTGGCTCGGCATCTGGCCCGGCATCTGGCTCGGCATCTGGCCCGGCATCTGGCCGCCATTCGCGTAATAAGGCGGTTGCTGAGATTGCACGAATTGGGCCCCGTCGCCGAGTCCGGAGTGCACGACCGGACGACCCAAATTCATATTGGCCATGCGATTCGTCATCACGTTCGGGTCCATCTGTTGCTGCTGCTGTTGTAAGTGGTGGGGGTGTTGTTGATGGTGCATCGGCGGCGCATCACCGTGCGCCGGAGGAAGCGGAGGCGGGCCGTAATTATGTTGAATTTGTTGTTGTTGCTGGAGATTGGCGGGTCGCGATTTCGGCGGTTGCGACTGATGATGGTGTTGCTGTTGATGATTTTGTGGCGGCGGCTGCGGCGGCGCGTAGTTGACGAATCCGTTCTGACTGCTACCGTACGGATCTGTGGTAGCGAATAAACGTTTAGCAACACGTTGAAGAAATAAAGAGAGAAACGTGGAGAAATTACCAATTTGAGATGGCGGATGGTGATAAGGCGCAGCCTTGGACATGGGTTGACCGTAATTCGGTTGAAGTTGCTGCGTGTCGAATCCCGCCTGAAGTGGCGGCTGCTGAGGCTGAGACTGAGGCAGAGACTGAGGCTGAGGCTGAGGCTGAGGCGGCTGCGGTCCCGCACCAGGCTGTGGCATTAAATACGTTTGGACGTGGGTATTCATCAACTGCGGGTTCATGGTGTCCGTTGTTCCTCGTACCGCCAAATTATTCGCACAAGTTGAATTCGCAAATCTTCTCCGATGTTTGTAAATACTAGATCAAGTTAACTAACGTCAACACGAATCAAACTCGGAGAGTGTAAAATGACTGTGCCACGTCAATGATGAGTGCGCATGCGCGCTAATACTCCCGACAGGTGGCGCCGAGACACGCGAGGTTTTCGAGAGAAATTTTTATTAAAACAAATGAAATGAGGCATAGTGAGATATATATGTGTATATATATAAATAAATAAAAACGATATTTATACATAATGATCAAAAATTAAACGTGCAATGAATCGAAGCACAACTAAGTCGGGGAAAAAGAAGAAAAAAGGAAAAAAGACGAAAAAGGAAAAGGAAAAGGAAAAGAAAAGGAAAAGGGGAAAGAAAAAGAAAAAAAAAAAAGAAAAAGAAGAGAAAGGAAATAAAAAGGAAAAACAGAAAAATGTGTGGAGTCATCATAAATGCTGGTCGTCGCGTAAATCACCCACTCCGCTGTCCTCGCCGCTCGCACTCGCGTCGGTCTGATCGATTTCCGTTCTAGAAACGCAGCAATTCTTCTCGGCGGTCTCTGCAGCAGCGACAATCTCCGCACCGTTGAATAAGTAGCAGTTTGGAGGACTGAACACGTACGACCCGGCTAGAACATGTAAATGAAATCAAAGTCCGATCGGAATTAATTAATTAATTACTTCTATATTATATATACCCGGTATGTTACACGAAATGTTCTTAGATCTGAACATGTCGACGTGTTCCTCGCAAGCAACGTCGCTCGATTCGAAATTGTGCAAATGTTTCAACTCCTCCGACGTCTTGTCCGGACTCGCGGGACTAACAGCCGCGCCATCCGACGATGACTTCTTCGTCAACGCGTCGATGGGAATTTCGGCGATTTGATGCAACTTGTCGTTCCGCGCGATCTGGTTCCACCCGGCGCCGAGTCTTTTGAAAACAATTTCATTATTTTGCTTCAATTAAATGAAATCAAATATTTACTGACCGAAGACAAATTTCGTTGATGATCACGTCGCAGTCGCCGAGCAATTCCACGTCGAACGTGACGTGCTTGAGCGGTTCCCGATTGATCAGTATTTGCGGCACGTCCACGGAAACCGAATCTAATGGACGAACGAACAAAGCGAGTCATTTTAATTGTTTTTAAAATTTTTCCTTTTCATTATTACGTGGGATGAGCGCGACCGGACGAACTTTGAGCGACGAACCGATCACGATCAACAGATCGCACTCGTCCTTATCCTGCGCCATAGTGCTGTGAAACTCGTCGGCCAGACCTTCGCCAAAAAACACAATGTCGGGTTTCATCACGGCCATCATCACGCCGTCATCGCTCGAATCTCCGCATTTCGGACACTTGGGAATATTCTGCTTGAAAATGTCGTCTTTGATCGCGTGCGAATCCACTTTGAAGCAACATTTCGTGCACGTCGCGGTCGCGAACGAACCTAGGTAAGGAGAACGTTTTAGAGTGAAAAAATAAATAAACAAAAGTAAATGTGCATTTACCGTGGCACTGAATGACCCTTTCGATGTCGGCGATCTGCTCGAGAGTATCGATATTTTGAGAATAATTGCGCAACAACTTGCCGTGTTTTTCCAAAAGTTTGATGAACCTGTGACTGAGCGACGGGTCGAATTGTCCCGGATAAATTTCCTGCCATCATTGAAATCATTAAAATCATTGTACTCGAATTCGTCCAAACATTTCGTTAATCGGTAGATTTGGTACCTTGGCAAACTTGTAAAACGGGCGCGGATCTTTTCTGAAATAATGAATATCGAACATGGCTTGCGGATCGGGTAGATCGGGAAAATCTTTGGCCAAACGCGCATAAATTCCGTCTCTCGAGCGAAAATCCGGAATTCCGCACGAAACCGACACCTTGAAAAACAATTGCAAATCATTTAATTAAAATGTAAATGTAAATGTAATTGTAATTGTAATTAACCCCCGCTCCAGTGAGCACAATGATTTTCTCTTTGGTCCTCAACAGTTCGATCACGTCGTCCAGAGTATTGATGTTTGACAATTTCTTTCGGCGCGGCGGCTCCGTTAAAATGTCGCAAACGATTTTCCACAACGTAATGTCGTCCAAATCGGCCGGAATGCTGGCGTCCAACGGCACGAGATCTTGCAACAGACTGCGCGGGTTCATGCCCAACTCCATTTGCTTTTGCGCCCACGAAAAAGCACCTTTTTGCAAAAAGAACAAAGTTTCAATCGAAGTAGGTATTAATTAATAAAATGTTGTTGTTTCTCACCCGTAATCGGTTTCCATTCCAAGCCGCTAATGTTGGACAGATCGCTCAGGCCCGACAAATTGCTAACGGTGGAAGCGACGTCATCCTCATCATCGGCGTTCGAACTGTCGTTCAATCGTTCGCAGTCGAGCGAATCATCTGAAACGAAAACATTGGCACGTGTAAGTTAAGTGACTATAAAAAATCGTCTACTACTACTACTACTACTACTACAACTACTACCGAAAAGCGAGTTCGGAGAAGCCAGGTCCGGCTGTTTCTCCATCATCCGCAATTCGTATCTGATCGCGGAAGCCTCGCTCGCCGAGTCGACATCGATTCTGGCGCGTTTCGCCGGAGAAAAATCGCAAACATCCTCGACCAGCTCCTCCATCTTTGCGCGACTCGGACGCCCCAACCGACTCGACCCGACCGATCCTCGACTGACGTCACGCCCTAACGTCCAACGTCCAACTTCGCCGTCTGGCGACCACATCCATCAAAACGCTTTTGCGCTTTAGCACGAGGAGGCAAAATTTGAATTTGACATTCTCTTCATCAAGAAAAGTCCTCTTGTAACAACTTCCTCTTTTCCTTCCTTCCTTCCTTCATTTATATAATTACATTTTATATCATTTATATAATTACTATTTTCTTTAGGCGCTCAATCGCATCTTCATGTTTATGTTTTCTAGTAAAAAGAAATAGGGAGATTTTTCAAATGTCATCGAAGGGGCTTAATGGGCGAACCATGTTGCGCAGATTTGTTGCGCTGACAGCCGCGTCCGCTAGGAATTGGCTACTAAGTGCTGCTGCTGCAGAATGGTAATAACATTGAGTTGATGCACAAACTCGACGATACATTTGCAGTTTGTGCGTCTTTTGTAGGGGCATTCAGCGAAAAGCAATAAATAAATCAGAGGTTGCACTCGGGAGGGACAGGGACAGGGCAGGGGCACGGCACAGGGTAGGAAATGCAAAGAAAAATAAACACAAAATAATTGATTAAAACGGAGGAAAAAATTAACATTGGGCAAAAATAGCGAGTTCTGCGAGCTTATGGATCGCCCCTTGGAGCTCATTTTCGTTTTTCACTTTTTAAACGTTATTCTCGGGAGAAATAAATTCGCTCGATGATTGTGATCGAGGTGAATAGGCTTTTATTCCTCGCATTATCCGTCGCACCGAGTAACTAACCCATTTTAGCCCATTTTATCAAGCATTTCCTTCCGTCAGGTAGATCTGGACAATCGCGCATCTTACTACTTCAATATCCAAAGTATAAAAGTATTTGTAATGTCCACTGGAGCACGTAGGAACATGGATAGTTCCTTCCTTTCCTTCCCATATCGTCTGCGAGTGCCCTGCAATTGGAGTCCGTTTATTTGTGCAAATCAGAAATACAATAGCAGAGAACAGTAGCAGTAGTTTGTATTTAAAATAAAAATACAACTTTAGTTAAGTGTATGTTCAGTTTAAATAATTGTAATAAATATATTATAAATATATAATCGTAGTTACAAATAAATGATTACCGTAGTATAGTTTAATTTAATAAATAGGACAGAAAATGATGTCATTTTTGTTTTAAAATTGAAGTAAAACAAAATATTTTAATTTTGAAATGCAGCTTCTGTACTGTTTCTTCTATTTTTTTATCATCGTTCATTTTTGTATTTGAACGCCAACTGTGCTAACAATAAATAAATAAACAAAGTGAAATTCTTTATTATTGAAATAAATAATTTGACAAATCACACTCATTCACACGGTTTCAAAAACCAAACAATTTGCATATTCGTCGTCTCGTATAAATGAAGACATTCCCCCCCCCCCCCTACAATTTAAATACGAAGACTATTCCTGAGAAAGAGGGATTAAATATTGCGCGCGCGCATCCAGTGATAAGTGTTGGCGTGTCGTGGCAACATCGGGCATCCGAAAGCGTCTGCCATTGGTCGTTGAAATTTTATGGCATTTACACGCCAGCTTACATGCACATTTTCAGTTTTGCCCCGCGTCGATCGACAACCCTTTTTCCTTCAACTTCGAGCGTTCTTTCAGGTAAAATGTTTTCATCGCAGCCTGGCCTCCGAACAGGGCCGGATTTACGCACAAGCAAAACAAACGGTTGCTTAGGGCCCCCGGAAAAGAATCCGCATTTCCGAAAAAAAATCCACATTTCTGATAAATATCCGAAAAAAATCTGCATTTCCAATAATAACATGTATATTTTTTTTAGACTTTTTAAATTTTTTTTTGGGAAGCAGAGTCCCCAAAAAAAATTTTGCTCGGGGCCGCAAGACTTAAATCCGGCCCTGCCTGCGAATCCGCAACGATGGCAGCGTTGAGCAACAGTAGCCACAGCGGCGGCAGCTTGGGCGCAAGCGGCGCAGGCGACGCTAGGAGACAGTCGATCTGCTTCCGATGCAAGAATCACGGGCTAACCTTGAACTGTCGATCTTCAACATAAAGCACAAACGAGCGGAGAAAAAAAAGAAAAAAGCAAACAATCAACAATACGGTACAAAGAGTGAGGGGCATCGAAAGCAGGGGTGCAAGGGGTGCGCGGCAGGGCCTGGGTTCCAGGGACCTGCCCAGTGGGCAGAAGGGTAGCGTATGAGACTTTGCACCGCGGTTCCTGAAGAGAGTCGTGAGTGAATGAGTGTTAATTGTGAGAAGTAGTAAATAAATGAAACGTTAACGACTTCGATCACGAGTTTCAGTCGCTGCTGCTAATGATGGTGTAATACTCAACTCACCCACTATACTCTTTCTTTATACTCTTTCTTTTCCCCCCAAATTTTGGAAAATGTTGAAACATTTTTTTCTTCACCAATCGATCGTCCAATGGTGTTTCGACAATCATTTCTTATTCTTCCAATGAGGAGTTTGCTTTCATGCCCCCATCGGCTTCTTATTCCAACAGCGGACAATCAACTTGTTCAAATTAAATGTCTTATTTACAAATAACTTTAAACTTATTTAAGTTTTGTCGGTGAAAACCTCGATCGCCTCGTTAATAGAAAATAAAAATTGCTTAATTCTATAGAAAGTGCACACATACACACACGATGTACAGTAGAACCTCGACTATCCGAACTAATTGGGGATGGGGACATGACATGGGTGCTCATAAAACTGAATTGTTCGCATAATCGAACATTAGGTTTATACATACAAAAACCAATCATCAAAATCTAACCACCTGATTGAAATGAAGGGAGGGAGGGATTCGAACAATACAACAGCAACTAAAATGCAAAATGTTTTCTAATAATAAAAAAATTAAAATATTATAAATTTAACAAAAAACATTGTTTGGTAAAAGCATGCGTTTCGTGATTCTTACAAGTTTTACAACCCAGAACGAACATTTTATTACTGCTCTTAAATTGTAGCTCGAGGGGGGCAAAAACTGTCTCGAACTTAAACCCGTCTATAAAAAAAACTCAGACTCACTATAAGAGACACACCACTAACAACAGTTCCTATTGGCTGAGCCCACCGGAAACTGTGGCCGAGCCTATTTACTCCTTACTGCTGCCTGTATTATTCTACCAGGAAAAGTAGGTTTGTTGTGATTTTTATTACTTTGATTATTTTCGGTATTTGAAATGATGTAAATTGACTTATATGTAGTAATAAAATATTGTAAAAAGTCTGGAAGCAATGTTTTATGTTTTAACTTCAAAATACATGATTGTTTAGTTCGTTAAATTTATCGGTTGCTTTCTCCAGCTGGTTGTTTTAAAATGTATTATTGATTGTTATGTCTGGACACAAAATGGCTTCCCGTAACTCAAGCTTTTGTATTTTGGCCTACTTTTATGTAGCCCTACACCAGTGAATAGGCGGCCAATAGGAACTGTTGTTAGTGGTGTGTCTCTTGAGTATAGTCGAACAATTAGAAATTAACATTGTGAAATTTTCAAACGCAACCCTAAAAATACAAATCAAACATTCAGTTTAAGAAGCTCTGGACTGTGTGTACTATCAACTTTTGATTTCACTCAATTCGATTCAATTCTATTTGAAAGGGTAGAGCAAATAACATATCCTCCTCAGGAACACCCAAACTCATCCGTCCGCCAGCAACCGACAAAGGAACAAGTGTAAGCCTATTCAGTCCGTTTGAGAAAATCATCCAAACAGTCGGACAAATTTTCGGCCACTTACTCAGGCGCCCTTGCTCCTCTCCTCGTCATTTTAAAAACAACAACTTTACACTAACGAATGTCCATTTCTACATCATCAAAGGTATACAAATTCACAACAACGTTTTCTTAAATGGTTTGCAGAAAGAGAGAAATATTTTCGAGTTTTGTCACTGGTGCCAACTCCACTGCCCAGTGCCCCCCCCCCCCCCTCCTAGAGCCGCGGCTCAGAATGCCCGTTTTGAATAAGAGCCGCGGCTCTTACTAGAGAAAATACGGTATATCAATATCATATACAGATTTTCACTATTTTATGTATCAAATTGTCGAACATTCTATTTATTAAAAAAAAAAAAAAAAAATCCATCTCAATGCGCACTTTCCAATTGATAATAATAAAGTGACATTAAATCACTTTTATATTACCGTTTTATTTCGTACTTACAAGTTAGCTAATTTTCTAACTATTTTCGATTTTCAATAATTTTTCTTTAATTTTCAATATTTTTGCTTAATTCTTGATAAATTTATATATATATTATATACAAAATAGTATATATAAAATATTTTATATTTACATTGCTTATAAATATTAATTACCTAATAAGCTTTACCTAATTAGCTTTCATTGTAAACGATCAAATAGAGTAAAAATATAATTAAGCAGGTGCTGTCGTCGTAAACTGGACTAAAATTGTATATAAGCTCATGCAATTTGACAGCTAAAACCAAAGAAAATTGAAATCTCGCAAACCATCAACATCCAGCTCTGAAAATGAAAGCAACCATTTTGACTTTGCTGTTTTTATTCCTCGCTGTGTCAGTCATCATACTGTAAGTATAAGCATTTCTAGACATTGAACAAAACTCAATAATCATTTTCTTTAAAGTGTGGCCAATGCTGACGACGAGTGTAAACAAACGGGAGGCCCATGCCAAAACGGAAAAGAAGAGCAATGCTGCGAAGGCATGAAGTGCAAGAGAAGAAGGAGTGGGAAAGGGTATACGTGCCAATAATAAAAATAAAAATGTCACCCGATACCGTAAATTGAAAATGTAACTCGACATTTCTCAAATTTTGTTCTCCATTAAAAAATAACCTTTCCCCAGCAATCTTGCTCGTTTATTCATTACACTTAACCCTATTTCACTACGGTTCGGCGGCGCCCTCACTTGTCAGATTTTTACCAAGTCAAATAGTAGTTGTGACGGGAAAATCTAGCATCATAAACATTACGTCATGGTAATTTAACGCGCATTCAATTGTCGGCCATATTTCAGAATCCAATGTTTTTTTAATCTTATTTCGAATTCTTTCGAAATTGCGATTTCTTGTAATCGCGTTCTTGCTGTTTTATCCAACACATGTTTTCTTTTTAGAATCGACGGTATCATCCGTGTCTTCTAGGTGGACATGATTATGTCCCAGTCGGCTTAATTTTCAGCCTCCGATGATAAGATTTTAAAAGGTCTTACCGAGTGGTAAAATTAACTTTTTCACGACAATTTTCATTTCTTGCAAAATAAAATTAGATTCAGATCTCGGATACAGATGATGTTATAACTAAATTTAGTTATAACTCAAACTGACATTCGACGCAAACTTTGTCAAAAGAAATATACTGAAAAATTAAGTTCTATTTTTTTCAGCTAATACTCGTAACTTAAATAACTTAAATAGCTTATCCGAATGTCTGATTCCTTTCAACCTGAACGTTTGGAAAAATAGACCGTTCAATCGCGCGTCCACTTCATTTGTAATGCGTCCAATGAGACAAATTCGCTTATTATTATTATTATTTATTGATCACTTCCATCGAGCAAAATGATAGGAAGTTTAAAGTTTTTGTCCATTTAGTATATGGTTATGAAGGTGCTTGTGGAGATGACGGCAGTGGAACAAGCAACGCAGTGGCGTAGCAAGGGGGGGGCGGTCTGCCCCGGGCACCACTTTTTCTGCGGCGGCATTTTTTTGGGAGCGGTAATTTTTGTGCAATTTTTGTAAAAAATTTGTGCGGCAAACTCGAGGACGGTCCCAGGCGCCCAAAGTTCTAGCTATAATAGGTCACTGCAGCAATGTTTCGTTTCCTTCCAGTTCTCGCGGTTTTTTCGCACCTCGTAACGCAACTTCGTTCTCATTAAAAACGCCAGACAATCGTGCGAAATTCTCGCCGTTAACTTTTGAGTCAGAGGAGGCGATTAATTGGACATTATATTCGCGATTTATCGCCAATAGATGTCGGGACAAACTCAAACGACAGCCATCTTTAGTCCTTCCTTCCTTCCTTCCGTTTCGACCCGATGTATAATTTATTTATTCTAATTTTAAAATGGCTTAGGGGATGGCAGTTTCTTTCAAACACTTTATTGCCAAGTTTGAGGATGATTAACTAGGCACGGGACCCATTCCGCAAAGCTTTATGGACACGCTTGAGGAGGAGGAAGGAACCCACCACCACCACCACCACCTCTGTTTCATTTTTATTGCGAATTTACTCTTCCCAGGAATTTCGACGCATAAAAACAAAATAACGATTCAAACGAACAAGAATTAAATGAAGCGCATTTTATACGTATCAGTTTAGGCACTGGTTCGGTTGGATGTAAACGGACTTACTTATTATTCCAGCACTTAGCTTAAAGGTTCCTGATTAAACGCAGGTGGCAATCGGTTTAAAAGCCCATTTCATTTGATCCGTCTTAATGGGTGAAATGAGCGTTGCCAATGCAAATTAGTCGTTGGCTTCAGCAATCGAACGGCTGAAAAAACACAAAATTCAAATTTTACACAATAAAAAAAAAATGCAATAAACTTTAGTAAGTGTACACAGAACCTCGTCGATAGAATCACGATGGACAACGACGGAAAATTACGAAATGTACATATGTTACAATTAAATTAATTTTATTCAGAATTATCTTACAAAGATGAAAATGTTGAGTTTCATCGTTTAGATGTCAAAAGCTGTAAAGCCAATTCCTCTTGTTGCGCCAACGCCATTTTCGTATCTATCCTCCTCTCGCGCCTCGATTCCTCCCCCGTTGGCCAATCGTTTCTCCTCATTCTCTTGCAATTCTTTTCGTCTTCATCTTCGTCTTCGTCTTCGTCTTCGTCTTCTTCTTCTTCATCCTCGTCCTTTTCCCGTTTTCGTCTCGCTTCTTTTTCTTTCAAACGCTTTTGCTACGATCCAAATAAACTCATCAGTAAAACTAAATCCAATCCTTTTTTTCTTTCTTTCTTTTACTTTATGATCCTCTTTAATTTTCTGGCGATAAACTTCCTTATCGATTCGATCCTCCGCCTTCATTATCGCTTTTTGCTTTTCTATATCGATCGCGTCGTCGCTGTCGATATTCGCAATTGCGCTAGTTTGCGCTTGCACCGCGGGAAACGTAGCGGCCACCTTCGAAAAGACAATGAAAATTGTTGAAAATTCAGTCGCAATGTGACATTTTTGCCTCGCAACTCACCTCCCCCTCGTCGTCGAACACGAGTCTCGTGTTGGGCTTCACTTTCTGTTTCAGCATCCGTTTGGCCAGTGCGGCTTTCGTCTGTTTTTTAATCTTTGCACTTCTTTCCGGCACATCGCCGACGCCCTAAGCAACGACGATTATCAGCGACTGCATCTTAAACTTTGCAATAATCTTTACCGAAAAATCGTCCGGCACATTTGTCGAACTACGCTTGACAACGAGCAGATCCTCGTCGCTCTCGTCCGGACAGTGCGCGTCTTCTTCGTCCTCACATTTTTCATCCTGAGTGCACTCTACTTTCGCTCGCGTTTCATTCATCAGCTTCGCCCGCTTTTCGGCTGCTTGTAAAAACCGTATTCGGGGCGCTTGAAACAATCCTAGAGACCTGCATTTTTTTTTAAATGAAAATAACGAGCGATAAATAAGGCTAAAAAATACCTACTTTGCATATTCGTCTTTGTTCAACTTGCGAACGTCAAAAATCTTCTTATTTTTCATTAAAAACACGCACTTAAAGTAAGTGACGAATGCCTACAAAAATCAAATCAAATAAACTAACTTGTAAATAAAATATAGAAAAATGCTAATCTTACTCTCTGCGCGCACTCCTTCAACGTCACGTCCCGCGACAAAAGTACCTGCAACTTGGTCTCGACCACGTTGGCTTTTCGTAAGCTGCGCAAAACAATAAATAAATCGAGTAAATAAAAATTGATCAACTTGTTCGAAAAGGTCGTGTGAAACTCTACGTCTTTTTTGAAATCGGAATCTTCTTGGCAGCCAGCTCTTTGACCATTTCCTCCTCCTCGGACGGCAACAGTAGCAACACGGACTGACCGCCGTCCTCGTGGCGCGCGGTCCGTCCGACCCGATGGATGTACGTCTTGCTGTCTTGTGGGCAATCCAGCTGCACCACCCAGTCAATTCCCGGGAAATCTACAAAAACACCAATTGTAAATTCATCAATTTGTAAATTTACAATTACTGCTACGTTTTTTCGGTTTCTCTCTTTTTCTCACCCAAGCCCCTCGCCGCCACGTCGGTGGCAAACAGTACCGCGTTCTGCTTCCGATGAAAAGAGTCGTAGGTGGCCGTTCTTCTCTCCTGGGACATTTTGCTCGTCAATTCGAAAATGGTGGTTTGCGGCCTCAGCCGACAAAATGCCGCGTGAAGATACTTCACCTGCAAATCACGATAAACTCAACTCGTTAATGCGATGAATTGATTAGTATCGAGAAGTAAGTCTCACTTGTTTGCACGTCGACATGAATACGAGAATTTTTTTTCCCGGATGGTCGCCAATGAAAGCCCAGAGCATGTTCGTTTTATCCTCGAGGTTGCACACGGCGTACGACTGGCGTAAATTCGCCGGAGTGCTGTGTTCCGCATGCTCGTGCGCGGACACGTAGGCGTATTTTTTCAGTTGCAACCGCGCCAGATCTCGGACGGAACTTTAATTAAATTTCATTTCATTTCAATTGTGTGTAAAAAGAAAAGAAGAAAATAGAAAAGATACCTCGTCAGCGTCGCCGAAAAAAGCAAAGTTTGTCGTTCGTGCGGCAGATACGAGACGATGGCATTGATGGTTTCCGCGAAACCCATATCCAGAGTTTGATCGGCCTCGTCTAAGACTGTAATAAATAATAATAAAAATTAAAAAATTAATAATTAGGAAAAATCGCTCATCGCTTCCTGCTCGTACTCAGTATTTGCAAATTATCGCAACCAAACGTCGAGGTTGTCTCCAAATGGTGTAAAATTCGTCCCGGAGTGCACACGATTATGTTACACTGTTCCAACATTTGCCTCTCCACCTTCAAGTCCTGAAACCAAAAAACAAAAAAAAACAAATATAAATAAATGAACAATTTGGGACTAGATTTGTAGTACTATGACCTACCTTTCCACCAACTACTCCACCGAGAGAGAAGTCGTGTTCACCTCCCGCCAGTCGGAATACGCTGAAAATTTGTAGCGCCAGTTCTCTCGTAGGAGTAATGATTAGCGCGCCCAATCCGTCGTGTTTACTCCATTTGCTTTTGTACAACCGCTCCAAAACCTCCACAAATAGAATATCATTAATATCAAATTAATATCAAGTTAAATTAAATGTACGGGTATGACGAATGCGAGTGTTTTGCCGCTGCCCGTTTTGGCCGCACCCAGCACGTTGTCGCCTCTCAACGCGTGGGCGATGCCGTCGCGCTGGATGGCCGTCGGTCGCTCGAATCCCGCTTTCTGTAATCCTGCAAAAATAATTTTGTACAAACTACGACAACGTGTTAACGAGTTAAAATCGACCTTGTTTGGTTTTCCGACTGATGGGAAATGCTTCGAACTTGTCCCATCGCGAACTGTCAAACTGAAAAGGAGTATTTTAAACAAAAATTAAATTTCATCTTTGATTCCGTAGCGATCGCTTACCGATTTACACGCTTCGTTTAAGAAATTAATTTCGTCGTCTAAACTGAAGCCCGGCTTCCTCGTCTTGGGAAAACGATGGAATTTCTTTTTAGGTGCCATCGCGAAAAACAGCGTCAGCGTGGCCGCTTAATTCTGTTATTAGGTCCTTCCGCGAGGTGGCGAAGCGCGCGTTCAGATTCCAGTCGAGTTTCAAATTACCGGTGTTGTCCTGGAAAGCGAGCTGGAAAGTGTCGAATCAAAACAAAACAAAACAAAAAAATGTCTGAAAAAAAGATAATTCTTTAATTGTCATATGAAAGAAGAAATGAGTTTCGAAACGTATCATTTATTTATTCAAAGCTGCTAAGTCAGTTTTCACTGTGATGCAATATTTGTGTCTTATCTACCAAGAATAAGTCAAATTAGTTGAAAATTAAACGAAAATAGCAAAATTGCTGTCAATCAATACCAGTAAATGATTTATTTTTTATTTTTCTGATTTTCTGTGAAAATAACTCTGGCCTTATTTATTAGTGTCGGTTCGGTCGGTTCCGATTTCGAATTGCGTTTGTTGTTTTTTCGTAGTTTCGTCAACAGAGGGCAATGGTTTCAACGCCAAGATGGGAACCACGGTGATGGGAACGTTATCGGCCGCTATTCGAAGCGCGTACCAAAAGTCCGCTCTTTGTCGCTGAGTCCAGAAATCCAATCGCCAATCGACCGCCGCGTTAATGAAGAGCACGAGCAATGCAAGAATCACGGCCACGTGACGAGTTATCGTTTCGTCTAGAAAGGGAAGAGCGCGCACGAGGAAGCCCACGACGGCCACCATCTGAAACGAATTGAACGATTGAAACAATTTAAACAATTTAAAAATGTAAAATGCAACAATCTTCATCGTACGTGCAACGCGACGACCGGGATGGAATGTAATCTCGGCGGAGTGAGATGAAACGTAGTAAAATGTAGTGAGTCGCATGATAGCCGAGTATGATTCTAACGATGTAAATCGGAGGCGAACACGCCGAACGGAACGGTGGTTGCCGTTGCGCGGTGCAGGCCCGTCGATCGTCCCAGCACGGCGACCAGCATCAAGTATGCCGCGACCGTTCCGATAGCGTAGCTCAACGCTCGAATCTAGAATAACAACAACAGTTCGAAATGTTTATTTCGATCGCTTAATTCATCTATTAACTATTTATATCAGTTACTTTGAGCCCGGCGTAGCGAGGGCCGAGGCCCGAACTGATGTTGTAGTAGACGAGCAGCACGAGTTGGGCCGAGTGGGCGAGTGCCACTCGATGATTGACATCGTCCAGCGTGGCGCTAAAGCGTACGTAAACATCGCTACAACGTGCGCGTAGATGATGAGCGACGAGAGGATGGAGGAAGAGTTGACGAAGGGGAAAGCGGTGAGTACGGCAAATGCAAATGCTGCCTTCTCCGCGAATCGGGCAAATCGACCGCCGCTGTTCGTCGGAGACGCCGAGCAGCGATTGAGAGATAGACACAATGTCCTACTTTGGATTTGAATATTTTTGGCCGCGCTAACACTCGAGATCGAGATCGAGATCGAGACGGGGCACTGGGGCGGTTGTTTTTAGCACCGAAATGAGCGCAATTTTAAGCGCGCTTCGTTTTTCTTTATTAATTGTCGCGATGACGAACGACGAGAAAAATTCTGGCCGAAACGGAGGTGATATTTTGCAAATGTACGATGTCGTCACCGAATGACGTTTACGAGATTGGGCTTAATGGGCGAAGCATGTTGTGTGCATCTGGTGGAGATTTCTTGCGCTGACAGCCACGTCCGCCAGGAATTGGCTACAAAGTGCTGTTGCGGTAATAACGAGTTGCTGGCAAAACTCGACGAGAGAGCAAGAGAAAAGATGCGATGAGCCGCTTTATTTTCCTTTCCTTTCGCTTCCTTTCCTTTCCTTTCCTTTCCTTTCCTTGAAACGCCATAAACGCGACGTGTGTAAAGTGCGACGATACATTTCTCCAACATTTTTCAGCCTTAACCTTTGTTCGTCTTTTTGTACGCGCATTCGACGAAAAGCAATAAATAAATCACAGGTGGCAGGGGCACCGGACCGGAAACTTAATGGCTTCTTCTTCCTCTCCTCTCCTTTCCTTTCCTTCGCGCTCGGCGCGGGGCGAGCGGGGCGAGCGTGGCAAGCGTTTATTTCCCGTTCATTTCATTTCAGCGAATAAAAAATTGAAAATAAAAATAAGTGATTGATTTCTTTTTGTGCATGTGACTGTGGCTGGCCGAACAAACGAGCCAGACTTCTCTCATCCTCGGATCGGATCGGATCGGATCGGACGATCAAAGAGGAGCGAGTAGTTTGCTGGCAGCTCCACCTGTTGCTCGTTTTCGCTTTTCTTTCTTTCACTTTTTAATCGCTATCGCGAGTGCGCCTGTTTTTATGCGCCCAAATTCTCGGGAAGAGTAAATTCGCTCGATGATTGTAATAAAAATGAGAAGAGTGGAGATCGGGAGGTGGGCACACAACACGAGGAGAGTGTAGCCTTTTATTCCTCGTTATAAAGTGAGCCCATAAACGATGAAATGGGTCTGTGTCTATTTAGGACTGGCACTTTATCATTCTTTATTACTGACTAAAGAACAGTGTAATAAATAAGTTGACAATTCACACCGGACTCGAAACTTGGCAATTTGCTTAATCTCTTTTAATCGTCGTCTCGTAAAAATTTGCATTTTTCGAACCCCCCTTTCCACCCGAAGACTTTTATTATTTCAAACTTTTCTCAGAAAGGGACTAAATATGGAGCCGGGCGCGTGCGTGCCATCGATGCGTGGCGGCACCTCGTGCCAGCTTTGGGCATCTGAAAGCCGTCTGCCATTGGTCGTTGAAATTTTATGGCATTTACGCGCTTGCTTACATGCACATTTTCAGTTTTGCCCCGTGTCGATCGACAACCCTTTTTCCTTCGTTCCTTCAGGTAAAAAGTTTATTGATGCCAATAACTCGGTACATTTTTTTCCTCCCATTTTCATTCCAGCCTGGCCTCCGAATCCACACCGATGGCACCGTCGAGCAGCAGCAGCGGCGGCGGCGGCGGCGGCGGCGGCGGCAGTGGAGGCGGTGGCAGCACAGGCACGGGCGGCGCTACGCGGCAGCCGACCTGCGCCCGATGCAAAAATCATGGGATCACGAAGCAACTTAGAGGTCACAAGAGATATTGCCAATTCAACGACTGCTCGTGCGTCAAGTGCGGCTTGATTTTGGAGCGACGTCGAGTGATGGCCATGCAAGTGTCGCTGCGTCGAGCTCAAGCCCAAGACGAGGCTTTGGGCCGCGCGTCGGTGCCAACCGGCAAAATCGAATTGGCTAATGCGAGCAGGAGTGGCGGAGGTGGCGGCATTCTCGACTCTTCCACCGTTAACGTGGTGACTACTTCGACTCTCGCGTCCAGCATTTTGTTAAGGGGTAAGGGCTCTCTAATAAAATTTCATGCCGATTAGTTACAGTGTTTATGTGTATTAATCAATTGCTGATAACCAAAGGGTTGAAAGGTTTAAACTGTAAGAGATAAAAGTAAAACGTGTAACCAGTGCACAGCAGACAAGACGGAAGTTGATCGGATTCATAGTACAAATTAAAGGTGAAGTTGCGCTCTTAGTTTTAGACTTAAAGGTGAAAATGCACTTCTTTTCAAGCGCTCTTTACCACATGTAGGAACAAGTGGAGCGCAATTCCCGCTCGTAAAACTCGATCGTTATTCGTGGTATTCATTTAAAAAAAATTCTGTTTGTACTCGTTCTAGAGAATCATTTAACCAGTCAACAAATTTTGGACCACTTACGCATGCTGATGCGCTGCTTTCGATTGACGCAGGAGACGGCACCGCTGTTGCTCATCATTTTAAGAAACAACAACTTTACACTAAAAGACGTCCATTCCAAGATAATAGATGGTAAATATTTTATTTTCCTCTTTTCCGCGAAAATTGATTATTACAGTTGAACCTCATTAAAACGAATCGCAAGGGACCCGAGAAATTGGTTCGTTATAACGAAAGTTTGTTATAACAAATTCAATTTAATCATAAAGAATCATTAATTATTCATGAACTGTGTGATTTTTGTACGAATGTACAGTAGCTGCATTCCTAAAGTCATGTTTTAAGTGTTTAAAATGTTTAAAGTGTTTTTGCCATGTGATGTTCAAAAATACAGACACCTATAGGTGAAACACAACTTTTGCATGCAGCCATTATTTTTCAAAATTGAATTTTTAATTTTATTAATTTAAAAATCAAATCTTCCGACACATTGTATGTGGACAATTGTCAATGGCATTAATAACTTGTTTGCCCAAAAATTGCTTTCCGGTTTAGCAATCTAAATATGAACATCAATTTTGAGTCATGTGATCAAAATTTGTTATAACAAGGGCTTCTGGGTATTACAATGTTCATGGAAATTTGTTTCTTATAACGAATAGTTCTTATATTGAAATTCGTTATATCAAAAATATTTAACATGGTGTTCTATGGCTGGCCAAGCAAGTCATTTTTAACTCAATTCGTTATATCAAAAATTGGACTTAACCGGTATTTTTCCTTTTCCTTTCTCTTTCTCTTTCTTTCACTCGCTATCTGCATCTTCTAACCCTTTTTTGTCCACCTGTTGAACTATAAAACGCACTCGTAAAAATTTGTGGTTTAGAATTTGATTTTGCACTGTTTAATTTCGAGTTGCGCCGACTAATCAGTTTAAAAGCATCTGAAATGCATTAGAAACGCCACCTGTTGGCTCGTGGTGGACACTAACCGATCGTGCCCATTAGGGCCGACTTTTACGGGCGGCCCACGCACGACCTGATGAATCGATTCGTTCGAAATTTTAACGACTTAATACAGACGTTTCAATTTGAATTCTTTCGTTCGCAGCCCAGAAAGAAGTGGTCGGACTGGAAGCGACGGAAACTGACATGAACACGCTCTGCTTCTCACCGTTCGGAACGCACTTCACGCACTCGTCGACTCCGCTGCCCACTTTGGTGTGCGCGGGCGGAATCGCGTGTCCGTTGCCTCCGTCGGCGCACTATTCGCTGCCTCCGTCCGCCCACTATAACCCCTACTATTCCCGAGAGTCGTTGTTGGGCTTCCACGACAGTCTCAACTTGTCTCAGCCCAAACACAACGCGGCGCAGCATGAAAACTCCAAGTAGGTGTGTGTATCGACCATCACAACTTGTAACGACAAAAAGAAAGAAAGAAACAGTGCAATCAATTTGTCGCTCATCTATTTTCAATGTCATATGTAAACCATATATTAAGTTTTTAAATTTGAAAAAGATTCTTGTTCCATTTACACCCTTTTACACCGACTAAGGGATGTAAATGGGAGAAGATGCTGTGGCTCATTCGCCATTATCAATTTATCATATTCACATTGCATTGGAACGACATGAAAAGTACTCGCGTACTTTGACGAATGATGACGATGCAATGAGACGACGGAGACGGACGAGCCTTTACACGTGAGGGTTTACTTGATTACAGTCATTGTTTTTCTTTTGTGTAGATTTAATAAAAGTTGAGTGTTATTGCTTACATATTACATACCGTATAGAAAAGGAAAAAGAAAAGAAAGGTTTCTTCCCTTAATTTTAATTATTGAGCCAGTCAGGCAGAGTTATAACAGAGTATAAAACATGGATCAATCATTAAATTTTGTTGATGGCAATAGCAAATTTAAGTGGCGCATAAATAAACGTATGGAAAGACAAGGGCGCGCGAGCTTGATGGGCAACCCTCACTCCACCTGTTGTCGTCAAACCCTTTCTTCTGTTTTATGCTCGAAAATTCCGAGAATAATAAATGGAATTATGGCAAATAAAATTTCTCTTTTTTTCGCCTTCGATTTGTTTGTATTCTCGAGGGACAATTTGCAACGTTGGGCTGGATAAATATTTGCGCGACATTTGACCTCGTGGTGTGGAGAAGGATTGAAACCGGACACCGCACCAGATCTTAGTGGGCGTCTAATGGCTTGCCCGTTGGTAAACACGACTCTCACCAAGCTCTCTCTCGCTCTCTCTCTCCGAACTTTTCAACTTTCGATCTTCAAATTAAAGTCAATGTAAACAAGCCGGAGAGGAGACTGACTGCAAGTTAGCTCGTTAATCGTTAGTCGTTTGTCGCAACTCCAACCGGCTGCATTGTACTTTAAGCAGTCGGCCAAGGTTATTATAGTTCGAAGTGCGTGCACGCCAGATTAGTAAATTTATTGTCAGCACTTTCGAACGACGTGGAAAGTGCAGAATGTAAAGTTAGGACACAAGGACAGGTGCAACGTGCTAGAGGTGCAAGTGAATGGAAACGCGATCCGCTCGAAACGAAAAGGGTTTTCGGACCCATGTTGATCGCGACTCGCGAGAGAGAGAGAGGGTTCGGCGAAATGTAGTAAATAAATCACAGGTGTCAGCTCGCTAAATCTTGACTCGAAAACTTTAACGACTCCGGTCACGTGCAATTTCACCTGCAACTCATTATCTACTTGTTGTTCGCTCGATTTTTAAATTGTAAATTTTACGACTGTTGCACAAATTTCCTTCTTTTTCCTTTCCTTTCCTCCTCTTCTGCCAACATTTGTTGCTTTTCTGCTCAAAATCGATCGTCCAATGGCGTCTCGAGCCCGCTCGCAATTCGTCCGACCACGAGTCAGCGCCCAATGAGCGATTCGCTTCCCGCGGGTTTCTCATTCCTATTCGCTCCCGGGGTGTCACAGGACGCAGCCACTTTCCAATCTGATAACTCTGCTCTTTTTTTTCTTTTTTTTTATCTCGATGAGTTACAATTTTGCGCTTTGAAACTTGTACTGTCCGGATGAATCATCATTTTTCACTTTCATTTCGCTTTGCCACACAACCACAACTTTCTCCTTTCAAATTTTTTTTTAATAGACAACAAATTTTGTACCAACAATTATCAATTTCTTTTTTTTTTTGCTTATCGACAACAGATGTCGCGACACCCTTCGAAGAACGCGGCCATCTTTAGTCCACGCCTCGTATAATTAATTTTTTTTTTTTTAATAGTACTTTTCGCCTTTGTCGTTATTTTTTTAATATTATTTTTTAGTGCGAGGAAGCAGACAGATTAAGCAAATTGTCAAGTTTGAGGCGTCGTCAACTTATTTATTACAGTGTCTTTAGTCCGTAATAAAGGATGATAAAGTGCACGGCACTAAATAGGCACGGGCCCATTTCATAGTTTATGGGCACACTTTATAAGGAGGAATAAAAAGACCCGGCCACCGCCACCGCCACCGCCACCTCTCATTTTTATTACGAATTTGCTCTTCCCGAGAATTTCGACGCATAAAAACACAATAACGATTCAAACGAAAAAGAATAAAAATCAACCGCATTATATTCAGGTATACTTCAATCATTACGTATATACAAAACATTATTTTGTTACTTACAAAAATAGCGTACACGAAATGGCACTTAGTTGAATGGTTTCTGATTAAAAGCATTTAAGAGGAAACGAGCGGCCGCAATCAGTTTAAAAGCGCCTTATAGTCGTCGTCGTCGTCGTCGTCGTCGTGGATGTCCCTCGTCCCGTGTCCGCCCTTTCCGGGCGAATGCAATCCCCAAATTAGAAGAAGAAAAATAGAGTAAATAACTAACTCTTCGCTTTTCAACTTGATTATATATTTAAATCAAATTTCACTCGAAACCGATCATCAAAATCAAGCCGGCAATTTAGATTGGCGAACATAGACACAACAAAATGATTGATGGGTTTGAGAATTAAATTTAAATTTGTTTCAACATTTTTTTTAGCTCAAACGAATTACCTGGAATAATTTCCTCCACTTGATTTATTTACGATACATTTTCTTTTATGGCAAACCTTGAAATATTAACGTCTGCGTTTAAGTTATATTCACACAGAAAAAGCTGCTTCCGCTATTAAAAATAAAACTATATTCTTGTACCTAACCGGTAGTTGGAAGTTAACGCGAAAGAAATTCGACAGTGGCGCCATCGTGCGGCTAAAAAAGGATACAGCAATGCTACTTCTAAACTTAATTTTATTCTACTCCGTATTAGTAATTTATAAACAACAACAATTTCGAAATTTAATTTTACAAAAAAAAA
The DNA here is from genome assembly GCA_949358305.1 of Strigamia acuminata. Classification (NCBI taxonomy): domain Eukaryota; kingdom Metazoa; phylum Arthropoda; class Chilopoda; order Geophilomorpha; family Linotaeniidae; genus Strigamia; species Strigamia acuminata. Next base: position 82,788 of record OX442321.1, read on the forward strand.
AAAAATTAAATAAAATTTATTCATTTTTGAGAAACTTGGTATGGTTAGATAATCATGCATTTCGTGCATCTTACAAGTTTTACAACCAGAACGAAAATTTTATGACTGTAGTTAAGTTGCGCAGCTGAGGGGGGGAGAAAAAATGTCTAGGACTTCAACTCGCCGTTGTCTGCTCTTTGCGCGCCTACGAATACGTCTACGTCTACGTCCACGCCCCAAAAGAATAAAATTGGAGAGAAAACGTGAAACTCCCCGAGAGAGAGAGAACTCACGTTGCGTCATAATTAAGGAGCGGGTCAAAAGGTTTAATGGACTCATTGACACTTTCATCGGCCACGTGCAACCACAATGGCCTTCAATGAATTGCTTCGCCCCTTTCTTCTTTTTTTAAATTTCAAGGACTCATTTCGTTAATGTCTGAAGTCGGCATTAATGTTTGTTTAATCGATGATGAAACGTCCGCCGGAGACATACACCGACCCACTGACCTCGCGCTCAGCCAGCGACGCGAAACAAATCCCGCGATCCCGATCCCGATCCCTATCACGTGTGAACATCAACGTGTGGGTATATAAACAAAACGAGCGCACGAGCGCAACACGTACCACAATCATGAGGATCGTTATTATTCCGGTAGGAGTTTTCACCTCTCTTTCTTTTCTCTTTATTCTTCAAAAATACTTGTAATAATATTCGAATATTTCTTCATCAGCTGCTACTACTAGTGGTAATTGTGCCGGAAACAGATTGCGTGATGGTGAGACGCGTCGTTTTGGACGATCCTACCGAGCAATGGCTGTCGTTGAATTCGCAGCCGCAGTCGCTGTCTCAGTCGGAGTCCGAGCAGTGGAACGTAGCGATGGTGCGCCCGGCGGTCGGTCTAGTGGTGGGTGGCGGTTTTGGCAGCGCCGGCAGTTTCGGGCTCGTGCCGAGCTCAAACGTGAACTCGAACGATCGCGGCACTATCACTCATCCGAACGCGAGACCACTCAGTGCCGAGCAGATGCAGTTGCTTCGCTACTACGACGACGAGGACGAGTGACGAAGAATTACGAGCGTGGTACAAACACGAACGAAGAGGGTAAAAAATAAAACTTAACTGATATGTATATAATAAATAATGACTAGAATTTGCTTTTTGACACTACACATACGAAGCGCTCGCGCACGCACCCCCGCCTCGCCTCAAGGGACGGCGACGCTGAAGTTAGACGTGACTCCCGAATAGCCGATCTTTTCTCCGAAGAGCGTCCGTCGAAACCCGAAATGCCTTATTCGGTAAGTTCCCGACCGAGTGGTCCGCGGAATTTCCCACGACGTCGTGCACATGCTCCGCCCCAAAACTGTGGACGTGCGATGCCACTCGAACCTGTCGCGTGCAAAAAACGATGAACATCGTTCTACGAATATTCATCATCGATCACTCACTCTGTTTCCCAACTTGCATCCGTCGCCACGATCACCCAGCGTCTTTCGTTCCAACGGTCGACGGTGAGGAACGAACTCTCCAATTGCAAATTATTGCGCGGATGGCCGCAAACGAAAACGGCTCGAACGGTCGAACCCTACACGGATTGCAAAACAAAAGTGAAACCGATTTCAAGAATCTAACCTAACCTAGCCATACAAACCGTTTTGTACGATTTGTTGACATCCTTCAAGACGAATCCGAATTTCTTCCGCGAAGGCGAACTGTCGAACACGATGCCCGGCACGAGCGACATTCGTTTTTTCGAAAAATCCGGCGGAGATTCGCTCGAAACGACAATCGCTCTCTGCAGCCCAAGTTTAATGAGAATTTTTAATTTTAATCATTTTAATTGTGTGTGTTTCAATTCAATCAATACCGAGAAAAGAGATCGTGCCAAAAAGGCGTATTGGCGCATGTACGCCACCAGAGTGTTCGGCCCGTACAACGTGGACGCGCCCTCGTAACGTTGCACTCGATACTCTTCCGGCGTGGTCACGTAACCGGCATAGTCGTTGGACAAGCCCGCCACCACCACTTGCGCATCCGGAATAAAGCCCTCGATCACCTTAAACAAGAGAAAAGAAGCGTCCGGTGTAATGAAATGACTGGTAAATAGAATTAGAAGTTCGAATTACTCGTTTCACGGTTTCCGTCATACGACGTCCGGCCATTGTCCTGATGCGGGAAAAAAAGAGAGAAGAAAAGTGAACAAATAAAAAGTGAGAAAAAAAAGTGAAAATTCAAAATTGAGGACTGACGTGAATTCACCGGGAACCGAAAGAATCACCAAGTTACCGATCCGAAAGAGCTGCGTGTCCAACACCGCCGGTTGCCAAGCAAACGGAAAATCCATCTGACGAAAGAAAGAAAGAATAATATTGGATAGGTAATATTGATCGATGAAATTCACTTGCCTCTCCCGTGTTGAGCAAAATGGGTTTGGGCCGATGACACTTGTCCTGTTCGATGGACGAGGGCCGAATAAAGCGGACGAGCCAATCCCAGAACGAGCTGCGCACGTGTCCGATCCGAGTTCCTTGAGTGAACGAAAACATGCCCGGTCCGTCGGTCGTGCCCGCCGCGAAGCTGTGCCCCACCGCGGCCGAGCACGTGCTTATCTCACGCTCTCCTAAACGGAACTTGACCGAAGACATGTTCAAAAATTGCTGCCGGTGACCGACCGGTCCTTGCAGGTAGCGATCGGCGGAACCGAACAGTTTCTACACATATCGATTGATTTTTCTTTTACATTACAGCAATTGACATGTCAACAATTTATTCGTACGTGAGCTTTGTCAAACTGGCGTTGACCGATTATGCGCGTGCTTTCTTTCATGTTCGCGCCGGGTCCGACCGCAACGCACAACTGACTCTGCGTCAAATTGAAAAACAAATTTTAAACTTGTTTCAACAAATTTCATCTAACAAGTGAGGTTAATTGTAATTGTGTTGTACTTACTTGTCCGTTGCAACTGCTGCTAATGGGGTCGCACGATTTCCCGCTGTCCTGACAGCGGGGTCCGCGAATGTTAGGTGACACGTCCCCCTCGCTGCTCTGCGCGAAAGCCGCTACAAATTTGCCCTAGATCGTTACGCGTGATGATGTTAAGTGTTCCAATGTGACGAGCAACTTACTTTTCCCGGTAAAGTGCCGGGGGCGTTCATCATCCGCTCGAATGCGAGCGAAGCGTACCCCTTGTTATCGCTGCTGATGAGTCGGTTCGTGTTATTCATGCTGGTCGCGTGAACGGGAAACCAACTGCAATTGAGAATAAATTAATTCTTGTTAAAAATGACTCTTAGTCGTTCGATTCGTTACTTGATACTGCCGAGCGGCTTGCCCCTCAAATCTTCCAATTTCAGCACAAACATCTCGGTGTCCACATTTCTCGCGTATCTACAATTCATTTTTTTGCGTCAAAAGAGAGAAATTAACTAAAGAAACTTTAGATTATAAAAGCGACGAGGGGCGTAACGCCGTAACGTTCGCTCGGAGGGGAAAGACCTCGTTTTCGCTGACCCATTTCTGCAAAACCCGTGAAAGCGGATCGCGATTCAAAAAATTATCCAAAGTCAAACCCGAAAAGCTCAGCGCGCGACCAAAAATTTTAATTTCATTTAATTTTATTTCTTTTCTCGACTCGCTGCCGCCGTGGCCATCGACCCCACCCACTCGACGATCGCGTTCACTCGTTCCACTCTTTCTCGTTCACAAATAGAGAAAGAAGAAATATAAAAAGTGGACCCGTTTTTTTCTCGTCTTTCGCTTTTCTATTTCTTCTTTTTTTTTGCTCCCTTGATCTAGTTTCCTGTTTTCTCTTTCACGTGTCCTCATTTACTTTTCCGTTTTCTCCATTCACCTCTTTCTCTCCGGCGCAGGATTCTGCTCGTACGCCATCGGACTCCTGTTGATGCTCGCGTCCGTCAACTCGCCTCGCGCCCACGCGATTTTGCCCGCTCGTACCGATTCGTGAGCGCGTACGATGCTCTAATTACAATTGAAAAAAACGCGAATAAATTCAAAACTCCAGCCATTGTCATTATTATCACCAGCACGATTCCTCGGACGAGCGCGTTCTGCGTCTCTTTGACGAAGCCCAAAGACGTGATCAAGTAGAGCACGTAATCCATGAATCCGCCGGGACCCGAGTGAGTGTGAGTCGCACTCAGGCACACGTTCGCCTCGGTGTACATTTTCGAGTAGCGTTTCTGCAATTCCGCGACGACCTTGAGAGTGCACGAATGCAAATTACGCGAGAGAGAACAATAAAGAAAATAATAAAGAAATGGCAATTGCATTTACCTCGGCCTTGATTCCGTGAGACGTCATAGCCGCCTCAACCACCACAAACACGACGCGCGCGTTTTTTTGCCCCACAATAAACGCGCGACTCCACAGGCGCGTGTGAATTCCTCTCGTCGTCTGCTCGGGATTCGCGTACCCCATCTAATAAATAAAAAAATAAAATAAAAAAATAAAATAAATAAATAAATAAAGAATTGCGCTTTGCTACCATGTTGATTCCGGCTGCCGGACCGGTCACGTCGGCAATTCCGACTCCGATGTCGTACTGGTCGCTGGACGGCAGCGGGGCAGCCCCGATGCGGAGCGCCATCGCCGCCGCCAGCAGCAGCAGCAGCGAGACTCCCGCAGCTATCATCGCGTCGATGCAAATGCGCGCACACGACCGACCGATTTAAATATTGCCAGTTTTTCGGCGCCACCTGTCGACGATTATTCCAAGGTTACAGGATATTACTCACTTAATAGACGGATGAAACGAATTAATTTTTTAAATTATTATTTTTTTTAATTTTCTGTGAATATTTAATAACATATACATTCGAAAACTGTCACTAGAATTTTCCGAGACAAATGATAACAAAGATATAAATCGAATTAAATTACAAACAAAATCAAGAAAGTGTAGTCTCGGGCACAAAATAATATTAATAATAATTCGAAGACGACTGACTTCTGCAAAAAACGAACAATAGTCAAGGAGTGATTGGGTGTTTAGAAAAGATTGAATTTATTTAAATAAGAATTCCTAGTCAAAAAAATGTAGTTGTTGTTGTAGTTGTTGTTTGAAAAGCCATCGTCGCGTCCAATCCGCACCCGAGAGATTCAAACAATCGGCTCCGGCTCGAGATATTTACATTCTAGAAATTAGATTCTCGTCGTACGTTCGTTCCGTTCACTACGACGAGTAGAGCGTTTGTAGCCGTTCGCACGAGGGCGTTTTCAAATGGTCCGCTTTCCGATAGAGCTCGGCGTCGCCGAAATTGCGCGCGCGCCACAACATGTTTTCCTCTGAAGAAAAAATTAATTAATTAATTAATTAATTAATTAATTTATGTATTTATTGTAATTACTGTAATTCTTTTCCCTAATGCAGGAGGCACGTAAATTGGTGATGTAATCCTCCTCCACTTGCTGTTCTATCCTACGTATGCTGCCTTGATACTCGGATTGAAAATTCTCTTTGACGAAATAGGTGACTCGCAAGTTTCTCGTGTGTCTTTCCACCGAGAATTTTCTGTAAACAATTAAAATTAACCAAGTTATTTTAAAAAAAATAAGCAATCAATTATCAATTTACGGAGTTCTTTGTAGACTGTACGCAGGTTCAGATCCGAAGAAACTACTCATGAGCGATAAAAATATTAAAATCAGAATGGGTAACATCTGAAACAAGGCAGAGTAATTGCCCTGCTCGGATGCGTTGTTCTCGTGTCCCGCTTGGCCCTGCTGCGATTGGTAACGATTCCATCTGCTTCCTCCGCGACGCGTGTAAACATTTCCTTGGCGGCCGGACGGAAATCCGCCGCCGAAAAACATGTTAAACAATTCCTCGGCACTCATTTCGGCTGGAGAAGCAAAAGTTAATTAATTAATTTATTTATTTATTTATTTATTTATTAATTTAAGATACCTTCGAAACCACGAGTATAATCGTACTCGTAATATTCGTCTCTGTTTCGTCCCCGACGCTGCGCCTCCTCCTCGGGCCCGTACAGGTCGTACTTTTTACGTTTCTGCGCATCACTGAGGACGGCAAAAGCATTTCCAATCGCTGGCAAATCAAATTGATTAATAAAATGATTAAAACAATCCATTCATGTTCATACCTTTGAAGGCTTCCGATGCGCCCGGTGCTTTGTTTTTATCCGGATGAAATTGAAGCGCTAATTTGCGATATTGCTTCTTGAGTTCGCCGTCGCCGACGTCTTTGGCGACGTTCAAAATTTCGTAATAATCTTTGCATTTCTTTATCCTCTTGACCGCGTCGCACTGCTCGGCCGTATACTCGTGTTTGGCGTCGGGCTCGGGCGCCCCCTGCTCCGCGTTCGCGTCCGTTTTCCGCCGGTGCACATCGGAGCGCGCCTCGCCGTTCTCCGTTCTCGTCTCGTCCGACGACGCCTTGGTGGACGAAGACGATTCCCACTTCTTCAACCCGTCGATCAGAGCTAGAACGACACATACACGGAGAGAGATACGGAATGGGTGGAATGGATAGATTGACTGATATATCGCGGCATGTGCTTATTTTCGTCACCTTATTTTCGTCGTCTCGCCGCACCTCGCACTATGCTTACCTTTGGCTCTCGGCGACGGATAAAGTCGCTCGGCTTTATCCAAATATTTCAGCGCCTTCTCTCTTTGCCCGTTCCTCAACAGTTCTTCGCCGATTTCTAAACATCGTTCACTCTCATCCTTATTACCCTCCATTGTTGCGTTGTCATTTCGCTAAATCTGCTCGTAACGCCTCCGCTCATTGGCTGCTAGCCTGCGCCACGACAACTTCCGTCCGTCCGCGCCAATAGCGAGCCTCGTTGCACGACTCTTCAGGCGGGCGTGCACAGCGAAACCTGCGAGCGAAACGGGAAATCAGCTGATTTGTAAATAATTTTTAAACGAAAATGTCCGACGCGGAGCCGGATCCGACCAAAGAATTGTCGAAAAGGCAACAGAAAAGGATCATGAACCATGAAAAATGGTTGCAAATGAGGCCGTTGAAAAGGTAATGGAGAAAAAAAATAAAATTACCGTAATTAAATTAAATTTTATTATTTTATTATTTATTATTACAGAGCTCAAGAAAAAGAGAAAAGGAAAAAAAGGAAATTATTAAACGCCTCGCTGGGCGTGCGATCGCCAAGTCCTTCGCGAAAACAGCTGAAGAAAGTGAACACGATGGCCAACAGTCGATGCCAGATCCGCGTCGTCGTCGACCTGTCGTTTGAAAACCTAATGAACGAAAGAGTAGACATTCAAACTAATCAAATTCAATTAAAAATTCAATTCAATTCAAATTTTTTCTTCTTTTTTTAAAGGACATTCGCAAGACGTTGAAACAAGTGCAGAATTGTTACGCCACCAACCGACGAATCCAGGCGCCGCTTCAGCTGTACTTGACCAGTTTTGGCGGAAAAATCCGCACGCAAATGGAGTCGATTGAAGGAAACATGAAATGGGACGTGCACTTGAACGAGAAGCATTTTGACCAAGTGTTCGAGAAAAGTCAAGTGCTCTACTTGACCAGCGACTCGCCTAACGAGCTGGAAGAACTAACCGAACAATACGTGTACGTGATCGGTGGTCTCGTCGACCACAATCAACACAAAGTAAACGAATACAATTCTTGATGGCTACACTCAAATTCGAAACTAACCTTTCAAAAACAATTCTAATCCAGGGCCTCTGCTACAAATTGGCGACGGAAAACGGTTACGGCCACGCGCGACTTCCCATCGACAAATACGTCAATATGAAAACTCGTCGCATTCTAGCGATAAATCACGGTACATTCGAACCAACCGTATTCATTCCATTATTTAACCTCTCCTCTTACTCGTTAGTGTTTCAGATCCTCGCCAAATGGACGGAAACGCGTTGCTGGAAAAGTGTCTTGCTCGAAATTCTCCCGGAGCGCAAAAATGCAAAACCCAAAACGGAAGAACAGACTACGCCTCAAGTTTAATTAAAACTTCTCTGCTTTTAGTATTATTTTTTTTTTACAATTATAAAATACACTTATTATTATCATCGTCATTGAGTAATAATTTATTCACTATTATATATAAAAAAACACGCTTAATTCGTCCACACAAATTTCTCGCAATGTTCTTCGGCCTTTTTTTAGAAACAAAACAAGAAAAATCCGTTAGAAATTTCACAAAAATGTCGACAAACAAACATGAAATCAAACTAAACGTACTTGGCAAGCTTTCGCGTTCATCCTATTCTTGCACCAATACGCGGGACCATAAGTGCACTTTTTGCCGCCCACCAGATGAACCAGGCCGGACGGACGATTACACAGGTCGATATCCTGACAAATCGTCTTGCTGTCTGCCAAACTGGACAACATTTGAAGGATGTACGCCCCGTACGTCTGGATTATACTTCGGCACTAGAAAACGAGTTGATCAAACGTGAGAAAATACAGAAAATACAGAAAATACAGAAAATACAGAAAATACAGGGTGTTCACAAAGTCTCCAGACAATTTGAAAGATTTATTAACATTTCAAAAATCATCAGATACTTTTGAAACTTGTACATAACAAAGTATATACCGGGAGTAAAGCATTTATGTCCCTTACGATATAACCCTACAAGAAGTAGCCCAGGAGTGTTATGTCTGGGAAACGACTAAACAGAGAATCACTTTGTGAATTGTTGTTTCTTATGGAATAGCCATTTTTCTATACTTTCCCTATTTTATTATTTTTAAAATTGTCTAAAGATTTTGTGAACACCATGTACAAACGAGTAACAACATTTTCTAAGCTTTGCTTACTTGGTCCTGCAACTTTTGCGGAAAAACCACGCACACTTTGGCCACCAAACGAATCAGATCTTCGTCAAATTTGTCGTCGGCCAACAATTTATCGATGAAATTGACGATCGTCTGGCAAGTGTCGCAACTGTCCATCTTCAGTTGCCTCGCTTTGACGGCTGAAATAAATTCCAACGGATCGTTTTAATTGACAAGAAAAAATAGAAAAGGGGAAAAGAAATCGCACTTGTTTTCGGGCACAAGTCGATGAGCGCGCAGATGGCGTTTGGATCGGTGGTTTGTAGAAGATCGATCAACTCGTCAATGTACTCGTCAAGGAAACTCTTGCAATCACTTCGATATTGTTCCGGAAGCAATTGACAAGCCGAATCCAAAGCGTTCTCGATGGCTTCCTTCGAAAAGAAAAAACAATCAGAAAATCAAATCAAAAACATGTCGGAAACGAGGTAAAAACAAACGTCAGCTACTTTGGTCGTGTTGTTTTCAATCAAAACCTTCACCACGTCCATCACCATCTGACAGATTTCGCACGCCGATTCGCCGCCGGTCATCACTTTCATCCTCTTCTCGTGCACCGCAGGCACGAGTTTCGTCATCGGAAACTTGGTGCGAACGCCCATAAAATCTGCAATGTAAAACAAAATGTAAAACAAAATTGCAAATACGAAGTAAGTAAGTAAGTTGCGCTACGTTTTGCCCCTTTACAAATGCCCAGCTCGGTGCAGATGACCGACGGATCGATCTCTTGCGCGATGAGTACGATGATGGCGTCCCCGTACATTTCCACGAACGACTTGCACTGGTCGGCGATCGTTGAGGGCATCAGAGCGCACAGGTTCTCGACCACGTGCTTGATCTTTTCCTCGGTTTTGTTTTCCTGCAGCCGCTCCTGGATCATGTGCAACGCGTACTCGCACATGGTGCACATGAGTGCCGAATTCTCTCCAATCAGCGTCTGCGGCATATATTTCGTTTCCGGCAACGTGAACGGTTTCAGTTTGGTCAGAGGAATCCTGACTGATGACAACGAATAAATTGCAAATTATGTATACAGAGATTTGCGAAGTGCTTACTTGGAGCACGGGGAGCCGCGCCGACGCTGTTGCTCTCGCCCGTAAACCTGCTCGGGTAGAGATCCGTCAACGGCTTGGAGCCGGCGAGCGAAGACGACTTGGCGCACAAACCCAGCGCCGTGCAAATCGCTTGAGGATCCAATTCGCTCGTGAGAAAGTTGAAAATCAAATCGAAGTTTTCGTTGACGAAGTTTTCGCACTGCTGTTCGAGCGATCCCAAGCTCTTGCACAGACCGAGCAAAACTTCCTTCAGTTCCTCCTGTCATTAACAACAATTTTTTTTTTTAAAAAAAATCATCTTTCGGGAAAATCTTTCGTGTTCTCACCTCGGTCGTGTTGGTGGTCAACATGTCCTTGAGGTGTTGCACGACCGCCTTGCAAAAGTCGCATTCGGTATCAGATTTCTCCTCCAAAAACAATTCGAAAACAGATTTTATCTAGGGTTAAAATAGAATTGACTAATAAGCTCAAGATAAAACTCAGCTGATACTTTAATCAGATCAAGATGATAATGATTTGACGAATTTGATTGCAATTACCAGAGGAATATTTTCGTTGGTTTCATCACACATTCCCACCAAATGACACACGTCGTCGGAATCCTCAAATTAAATAATAATAATAATAACAATAACAATTAATCATTACTTATTGATAAATCGTTTCGAAACTCACCAGATTATTCATTAAAAATTCGTAAATTACATCAAACTGCAACTTGACCACATTAGTGCACTAAAAACAAAATTAAAGTAACATTAAAATAAATAAATAAATAAATAAATAAATAAATAAACAAACACTTGCTTCGAATGAAAAATGGGGCAATTGCGCGCACACGCTTAAAACTCTCTCCTCCACTTCTTGCTGCAATTTAAAAATAAAAAATAAAAAAGAGATTCAAACGCCATAAAATTCAGAAATTTCCTTTCTCACTTTAGTCGAATTACGAAGTTTATCGTTTAAATCCGACATAAATCGTTTACAGTCTCTGCAATCGGCTGGTGTCGAAACTCGAGTATTGGGATTGGGCATCTGAAAAACAAAAGAAGACCAAATAAAATAAACGTATTCGTATTACATACAGTAGTATCTCATTTTGCATCTTACGTTTCGAACGAACAACTTGACTTGAAACGAAGCTGCGTTGCACAAGCCGGCGGTTGCGCACACAGTTTGCGGATCCTATTTCAGAATACACCATTTTTCATTTATTAACCGTCCACTTTGTTTGTTTTTTTTTCTATAAATTCACCATTCGAGAAGCTAACATCTCGATCAATTGCGGGATGTACTCGTCCACGAATTTGATACACTGAAACGAACGCAACGATTAAAAAATTTGTTCGATCGCATTTCTTTTTTCTTTTTTTTCCTTCAGTATATTTACTTCGTCCGCCAGTATTTTGATGGGAAAATAAATGTGGCAAGTTCCTTCGAGCACCTGACGAATTTCCTCCTGAGTTTCGTTACTCAGCAGCTGATCTCGTGCTTCGGCCACCATTTTCTTGCACGTATCGCAAATGTCGTTCTGGGCAAAACAATCAAAATTCAAACGGTTTTTTCTGCTTTTTCTTTTTCTGTTTAATTGATTTCACAATTCACCTCATCTTTGGGCATAATCATTTCTCCCCAAACGTTCTGGATGCAATGTTTGGTCGCACCGCATTGTTTGGCCGTTTTCAAGTCGGCGCACCAATACTCCGGTCCTTTCGCGCATTCTTTCGGACCGATCGCCGAACTCGCACCTACGAGAAATAAACAGTCGCAGTTGCGTCGTAGCACGATTCGGACGCGGTTGCGATTGCGAGCGAAACGAGATAAATACTTACCACACACGAACACCGCGAGAAGTAACAACACCGAAATCATTTCGCAGTAGCGTTTCGAATAATAAAGTTTTAGAAATGAGACAATTACGAGCTATATAACGCGCACGAGATAAAATCCAACATCACATGACAATGAGGCAAACAACTCACGCACACGTCCTGTGACTCGCATCGTGGCGACCTCCGGTGGCCAATTCCGAAATAATTAGCAAAATAGTAACAGAAATAAACGATTCAATTCTTTTGTTACGATGTAGAATAAAATAAATTAAAGAAAAGTGAAAATTTACTTCCATTAGCGTAATTTATTTAAATTCACACAGACGTAAAAACGAGCCTAAATTCGGCACGAAATAAATCAGTCGCATATCCCGAGCGCGGTGCACACGACCGACGGTTCGATCTCGTACGCAATCACCACTATGATGGCATCGCCGTATAACTCGACGAACGATTTACATTGGCCAGTCATGTTCTGAGGCAGCGTGGGACAAACGTTGTCGACCGCGTGCTTGATGTCTGCCTGTAATGAAATGAAATGAAAAGAAAAGAAAAGAAATTAAATTAAATTAAATAGAATGACATGAAATGAAATAAAATGACATGAAATGAAATAAAATGACATGAAATGAAATAAAAGGACATGAAATGAAATAAAAGGACATGAAATGAAATAAAAGGACATGAAATGAAATAAAATGAAATAAAATGAAATAAAATGAAATAAAATGAAATAAAATAAAATAAAATAAAATGAAATGAAATAAATCACACCTCGGTTTTATCTTCATGCAGCTGCTCGTCGATCTTCAGCAAGACGAACTCGCAGAAGGTGCACATGACTTGCGAGCGACGTGCTTTGCCCCACACGTCTGGGACGCACCGTTGATGAGCGCCGGTCGTTGCACTGCCGCACTCTTTGGCCGACTCCAAGTCCCGACACCAGTCCTCCGGTCTTTGGGCGCATTCGCTCAGAGCGATAGACGAACTCGCACCTAATTAAAACATCAAAAAATATGAAAAACATCAAAATTAAAATATTTATCTAATCGTACTTACTGCACACGAACACGGACACAATCAAAACGACCAAAAGCATTTGTTTAGAAACGCCGGCGTGCGTGCACGGACCTCGTACGATCCCGAAAAACAGCTCGCAAAAACAAAATCAACAAGAAAAGTTGTGAGAAATACGAATACGAGAGAAATACGGGCGGAAAACCGGAGGCCGCCCGTTGGGCAACAATAACAACAATTGGAAGGTAAAAAACAATTGCTATAGATTCGCTCAATTCATTAACTCAGCGCGCACTAGATGGCACAACAAATTTAATACGAATACAATTCAATTCTTTAAATACAACACAATTCGGTGAGAATTTTACAGCAAATCCGAAATGCGTACGTTTCTTCTCACTGCATTGCTGTAGCCTTCCTTGAACCTGAACCAGATGTCCGAACGGGAAAACACGGACGACGATGCGTCCGCTTCGTGTTTCAAAGGAGAAAAGCTACGAACGGCGGCGGGCAAGCTTCTGCCAAAAAAGTCGACCGAATGCCCAACCTAATTAAAACGTCATTGCATTCCATTACATTTCATTTCCGCAACCGGGTAAAAACAACTCACCCGCTCCACCAAATTCCTTCGCTTGTCGGCCGCGTCCACAGCAGCCACAGCAGCCACAGGAACCACACCAGTCACGGGTTTGCTGGAAACAAATTTTAATTTTAATTTTTAATTTTTTGCATTTTAAATGTTTTCATTTTCTTACGTCGCTGCCTCTTTGTCGTCCATCTTCTTTTCGCCCCTGCGCACCTTCTCCAGTTCGATCTCGCGTGACACGAGCTGTTTGGCGGCGTACGTCAAATCGTGCCGCTGATTTTGCAAGTTGGACGCCGGAAAACGCACAAGCTCGTCCACGTTGCTGCAACAAAAGACAAAAAAGACAAAGACAGAGTGAAAATCAACCGAACGCCGAACGATCTCTCTCGCACGCCTCTTACGGCTCCATTTCGAACGAGTACTGTCCTTCCGCGCTCTTCTTCTGCACCAAACTCAAGTTGAGCGACACCATCAGGTCCACCAGCGATTTCAACTCGTCCCGTTCTCGCGCGCTCAACAAACGCGAGTTAACCTTGAAAAATAATTCTATTCGATTAAAACTGATTCAACTCGATCGAACAAATCGTACCGGACGTAACGGCGGACGCAAAATAACCGACAGGTAGGGCAGAACGTCGAGCAAGAGCGCTCGGCGACCGTTCAGCGAGCGCACTCGAGGCGCTCGATCTTGGTTCAACGTTTCGAGCACGTTCTGACACGCCAGCGTTCTGTTGCGCACCTCGGCTTGCGCGGTGGGGTACTCGAGCTTCGGCTGTGAATTCGAAGCGAGCTGCGAGCGAAAATAGGCGCTCGCCAAGGGCAGGTACGACAAGAGGACGAAACTCTGCGTCTCGTACGTGCGCAGCTGGATCAAATCGACGAACTCGAACCAACCCATCACTTGGCAAAACCCGTCCAACCGATTGCTCCTGGTCGCCAAATAATTGTGAAAAACGCCCTGGTACATCTTGTCGTAGTCGCCGTTCGTCTGAGCATCGCGCACGAGCCGATGGAAGCTGCAACGACAAAAACAAAAACGAGTCAAATATTTCTCACGACTCCCACATTCGTACGTTTAACAAGTTCTGCCCCAACCCAAACGTAACCGAACCTAAATTTGGTTGCAATCAAACTCGCGACCCCTTTTCGCCCAACAAATTTCACGAAACTGCGTGTATACAGGTATAGTCGTGTTCAAAAAGTCTGCACCTTGAAATTGAAATTGTCAATTATTTTGTATTTTGTCACTAGGTGAAACACCAGACATCAACAGGTGATTAAATAGCCTCGTTCTCAAGAAACAATCTGAAATTAATAAACAAATTGAAGAAGCTACGAAGGTAGCCCATTTGACCGGAATATTTTTGCAAAAAGAAGACGAGTGAACTCCGAATTTAAAATCTGATTATTATTGAAAAAAAAACTTTGAAAGACTTAAATAAAAAAAATTTAAAAAGACAAAATAATTTTATGTCTGTTTAACCAATGAGGGTTACTAAGGGTGTCTAAAAAAAATGTACACATTCTTCAATTAAATATATATTAATCATTAGTTGTGGGCAGTGTTGCAGTTTTTTCCACTCTTTCGTTTGGTGTATTGTCGAGCCGGTTTTACCCCGTTACGTTTTAAGTAAACAGATTTTCATTTTAGAGTTCACTTGTCTGGTATTAGAGTTTTTTTGAACACGACTGTACTCGTAGATACAAGAAATCAAACATTTTTCGCAATCCCCACATTCAATGTTCCCTTTCATTGCCTCGATTCGGAAGATTCCTCGTCCTCGTTCCTCCGTTTCCCGTCTTTGGAATGAAAAATGTCCCGCCACAAACTGAAATGAGTCTTCTGAGCGTCCTTGACGCCCACCGCCGACGACAAAATCGACGAGAGCGTCACGAGTTTGGTCTTGCTGCGCCCGAACACGAACTGATTCGACGATTGAAATAAATGAATAAAATCAAATGAAAACAATTTCAAGGAAAAGGAGGAGCTTTCTATCTACCTGCAGCGTGCCCAAACAAGAACGAACGTCGTTCTCGGACTTCTTACAGAGCGCGAGGAGCGTGCTCAGATCCAGCGCGTATTTTTGCAAGTTGAGAATATCCTGCAGTCGAAACGCCAGACGGGTGGCCGCGATGGAGGGAAACGACAGGACCAAGGCCGATTGACGCAGCTGCCTCAACGCTGGCACGTACCTGTGGTCATCAATTTTAATACCGAGTTTGAATTCCATTTAATTTGAATTACTGGTCGTTGCAAATGCAAACGATGGGCCTTCGCAATCCGTTGGCTGAATTCTTTCGTTTGTCTTTGACTTTCGATTCTTTGGCCGTCGTCATGGACAGGAGCAGATTGATGGATGCCTGCAAGTGCGATGACAATTTCAATTACAATTTCATTCGCGATACGATTACGAACGAGCAAAATTATTCAAATGGCAACCGACAGCGGGCGCTCCGTCGATCTCGTCGATCACCAGGCAATTCGGTCGCGGATCCAAGACCGATCTCATTTGCGTCGACGCTTCTATCTGGCGTCGAAACAGCTCGGGACTACGGTCGTCGCTGAATGGAGAGATAAATTACACAAACATTATATTCAATAATCAATATTTCAAATAGTAATAATAGTAACAATACCTGGCGTTCAATTCGACCACGTTGTAGCCAGCGTGGTTGGCAATGACATGAGCCAGAGTGGTTTTGCCCAAACCCGGAGGTCCGCACAGCAAAGCGACTCGTTGCGCGGGGCATCCGCTCGGGTCGAGCTCCTCGACCACCTGCTTCGCAAATTTCTTTTTCACCGCCGTCTGACTTTTCTTCTCGCGAACCGCCCGAGATTGGCGGTCGAACACCACTTTGTCCCACAGTTTCAACCAGCGCAACAGGTTGCGGTTGATGCCCTGTTCAAATAAAAATAAGTCGATAAATAAGTCAATCAATAAGTCAATATCCAGCACTCACATCGTCGCTCAACAAATCAATGTAATCTTTCGGTCTGAACTGATCGACCCACAATTCCGTCGCCATCTTTTCTTCGTTCACTATGCATTCCCTCGTTTGCGAACGTTGTCGTAACGCCTGTTTCAAAAAACGAATCGATTTAATTTAAAAAAATAACAAAAAATTAAATAAATAGAAACAACTCGCCTCGGCTTGACAACGCAATATTGCGAACGGCGTCGACACGAGTTCCTGCATCACACCGGCTGCAAATCGGGGCTTTAATTAAAGAAACAATATGAGCTTTCAACGGTTTGCTGCTTTTCCTCGCCAACACGCTTGCTTTATACCTGTATGGAATTTTCGCTGCGAATGCTTAAATAAACGCGTCGTTTCGTCTCGGGACAAGTGACGGGGATAAAATTACCGGGTGGAATTCGTTTCCAAACTCTCTTCCGTTGGCCGCAACGAGTGGCCTCGACGGGCGGACAAGTTGGTAGTTTAGTCGCGACCACGTCCACTTTCAGCTTTTTGCTGCCATCTTCTGTAATTTAAAAATAAAATTTAAATCAACAAAAATTATTACGAGCACGAACAAACGGCTAAACGTGCCCCGTTCCGCTTCTTCTACGCGGGCTCTTTTCGCGGTCCGTTCGCCGAACGGTCGGTTCGTCGGAGATTTCTCTTCGAGTTCGCGCAACACCAGCAATTCGTCCGCGTAGATATCTTCAAAATCATCTTCATCTTCATCCATTTCCATTTATTTAGGTCTACCAGTTTTCCGCTCTTCGTGACGTCGCTTCCGCTCGTCGCATTATACTTCTGGATCCAGATCTTGCTCGCGGGGTCGCGGGTCGGCAGTGTAGACGTAACCAAGTTGCGATTGTGACCGATAAAAACGAACGAACGAACGGCAAAGAGAGCATACCCGCGTTTACTTACGTGAAGATTATGAATCGACTTATCCGATAAGTGGCGGTGATTCATTCCTAATTGGTAAAAAAAAAAGACATGCTACGATAAGACTCGACCATCGATAAGGTGAGAAAAACAATGTTTGAAATTAATTCCGTTGGTTCGTTCAAACTTGAGAAACAATTTGGAGAATGTGTGTCACAAGTTTAAATGTTTGTTCAACGCCATACCTTTTCTTACCTTGCATTACCTGACGTTTACCGTTTGTTTGTTTTTTTCTCTTCTTTTTTCGTTTCCTCTTTTTTGTTTCCTGGTTTGCCGCCTACGACATAAACACATCACAGATCCGAAAAAGAAAGAGAAATCACGGCGACGCCTTTTATTTAATTTAATTTAATTTTACTTAACTTTAATATTAATTTAATATTATTTTTCTGTAATAACGATGATTGATGATTATTTGTATTTGTATTTTATTTGTTTTCTTCGTCAAGGGAAACAATGTTACAACAAATACTAAACGACATGTTCATCGACCCGGATCTGTTGGCCGAACTGGACGATCAACAGAAACAAACGCTGTTTTGTAAAATGAGGGCCGAGCAGGTTCGGCGATGGCAGAAGCGGGAGGAACAACTCGAGTTGGAAGAGTCGAAACGGCCCGAGTCGAAACGAAGCGCCAAAGTGCAATTTCTCATGGGAAAAGACGACCAACCGTGGACTTGGGTCGTGGGAGCGGACGAGCAAGAGGAAACGGCCAGCGTGAGGAGCAGGCTCGAGAAGTTTGAAATAAACGAAATCCAGTTCGAAACACGAGAAATGAAATTCGAAACACAAGAAATGAAATTCGGAACACAAGAAATGAAATTCGAAACGAAAGAAATGAAATCTGCCGAAAACGCGGCCGTCAAGAGTTCGAATCCGAATCCGAATCCAAATCCGAATCTAAATCCGAATGTAAAAGCGAAACCGCCGGTGCCTCCGAAAGACAAAGTGCTCGAAACGTTGCGCCAGAAAGACATCTACGAGAAAATCCGGGAGACGCAACGAAACGCCGATCGGCTGTCGGAACTCATCATGAAGGAGCAGGAGGAGATGTGGAAAGAGCGCGAACGAAAAGCCAAGGAAGCCGAACGACGCATCCGAGAGATCGCGCGACAAGCCCGCGAGGAGCACCTCAAGACGAGCAACGGCTTGACGAGCACCGCGTCCGTCAGGCAGAAACGGAGCGTCGCTTTCGCTTTCTCCAACCGGTAGAATTGAAATCATTTTAATTGAAATTTTTTAATTTTAATTTTTTAATTTCTAAAGAAATAATAAAAGACGCGCCAACAAGCCGAGCGACCGGACGGCGGTGGAAGAGTGGTTCCGCAAGCACGAGGTGCTCGTCAAGGGCAGCGCCGTCGAATCGGACACCGGGCAGCCTTCGCCCTGGTTCCACGGTACGTACAGAGTACGAGTGCTTCCATTTGCTTCAATTTTCTTGTCTCTCAGGTTTCATCAGTCGCACTCAGGCGGAGCAACTGTTGGAGAATTACGTGCCGGGCACATTCCTGGTTCGCTTGAGCGAACGCATTTGGGGTTACGCCATCTCGCTGCGATCGCCGGATCGCTGTAAACATTTCCTGGTGGACGCGGCCGGTTCGTCCTATCAGTTCTTCGGCGCCGGACACTTGGCTCATTCCTCCCTCTCCGACCTCATCCTTTATCACAAAGTAAAACTTAACTAACAAATAAATCGAATGAATGAATGGATTAATTGATTGATTGATTTCACCAGATTTCACCGATTACCAGCACCGGGCAAGAACTGCTCGTGTATCCGTGTCCTCGAGATGCTAACGTCTCGAGCGTGCACCAATTATTCGCATGAACGCGTCGCAAACTTGTTATCATTCCATCAGTTTTATTAGCAAAACTTCAAGTGCCATTTGATAATATCGACTTGTTTTTTCTTTGTTTTGTTTTGTATATTTGTATGATTATTATTAACAACAAAATTAACTTATTACGGTAAGAATATATATATATATTATTATTAAAAAGTGTTTACACGAAAGGTAGCGTAGAACTGTACGAGGTCGGCGACGGACTCTTATCCTGAGAATAGCGTTGCTGGTTGTAGATGGCGGGCATGACGGGCGCCAAAAAGGGTTTTTTGTTCCAACGCCGGGGCGCGGGGCCGGAAACATTGGGCAGACTGATATCGTCCTTGGTTCTTCCGAACGACGAATCCGATTGTTTGTGTTTCTTTTTCACGGTCCCGTGCTTCTCGTGCAGCCGACTTCGTTCGCCCTGCACCAAATTGTCGAGCAAATTGGCCGTCTGCGGGTGTTGCAAACCCATTTTCTTCTGCAACGACGCGGGCCCTCTTCTGTGCCTGAAATCAATTTCCTTTTACATTTGAACCAAACTAAGAGAGTCAAAGCAAAACCTTTCCGAGCCTTTCGCTCCTTCGGGCGACGGCGCCTTCGAACCGAATCCCGACGACGCCACTTGAAGAATCGTCAGATCAGCCGACAGATCGGACGAAGGATAAATGGGCGGAATCGAATTGATCGTGGGCGACTGAAACGCAACAACCAATAATAATACTAATATAAAAGAATACTACTATTATATATTGCCTACTTTTCGCGCCTTGTTCGCGGCGGCGGGACAAATTTTGATTGGAATGAGTTTCGGCGACGCCAAACGATTTCGATCGGAAGACTCGACGTCCCGCTGATTGAAGCGCACTTTGAATTCGTCCGACCCAGGCGCGTCTTTGCTCTGTAATTTCATTTCGTTTCAACACCTTACTTAATAACACGGTGAGATGACTCACTCACCTCGCGGGCGTTGTTGTTATTAACTTTGCCTTTCCAAGCCACTTCCGCCGGCAGACTCGGCACGTTGGACGATCCGCTGGATTTCAAGAGTTTACGGAACGTGGACTTTTTGCGGAATTCCTTCTGCAACTTCTGCCTCAAATCGAAGAGGAATTTGTCCGGAAACCTATCCCAAATGAAGTACTTGTGGTTGAGGAGCTGCGTGCACGTCGAGCGGTCGCTCGGGTCGAGTTGCAGACACAGCTTGATCAACTCGGTGGCCAGGACGGAAACGGACGAGAGTTTGTGCGCGGCGCTCATCTCCCTGTCCGCGTTCAACTTCATGCCGGCGAACATGGGGTTGCCGCTCAATTTGTCGCGGTGGCGCTCGCTCAGCGGTCCCAGGTAAGCGGTGATGTAAAATATCTGGTCCACGTCTGATTCGCCGGGGAAAAGCGGCTCCCCCGTCAGCATTTCGGCCACCAGGCACCCGACGGCCCACACGTCCACCTCGCGGCCGTACCTCGTGTCGCCCACGAGCAACTCGGGCGCCCGGTACCAGCGCGTGGCCACGTAGTCCGTGTACGACTGGTCCTGGCTCCCTACGAGCCGCGCGAACCCGAAATCGCACAATTTCACCACTCCCAATCGCGACACCAACACGTTCTCCGGTTTCACGTCTCGGTGGATGATCTGCGTACAATTCAAATACAATTCAAATATAAATAAATCAATCCTTTATCGTTTTTTCTTTTTTATTTACATTATGCGAATGACAAAAATCGAGTGCTCGGAGCACTTGCCAGGCGTGTTGGCGCACCCGCTCTTCCGGCAGTCCGTCGGGCGACGCCTGCTCCAACTCGTCTAGAATCGTGTGGTCCACAAATTCGAACACCAAATACAATCGACGTCGGCGTCGGAACACTTCGATCAAATTCACCAGATTTTCGTGCCGGAGTTTCTGCAAAGAAAAATGAGAAAATAGCACTTTTTTATATCTATTTTATATCTATTAGCATTTCCTGTACTTTCAACATTCGAATTTCTCTGAGCGCAATTTTCTTGACCGTCGCGTCGTCTTCGCCTTCGAGAAACTTTTTGATGGCCACAAGTTGTCCGCTTTCCTTGTGCCGACATTTCATTACGATTCCGTAACTTCCTTGGCCCACAATTTCCACGTTTTCGTATTTCTCCATTTCAACATCGAGACTCGAAAAGAAAGAAAGAAAAATCAATTTAATAAAATGTCAATTATCGCACGTACTATCAATTTTCCGTTTCCGTGGCAACTCGAAAACACATAAAAAAACAAATACAAACGCTCGTTCGTGCGCAACTCACCTCATCCATCTCGGTTCGACTTAAGAAACTCCTTTTCCGATGCATTCGAACCGCGATTGCACGATCCATGAACAAAGCGCGAAACTTGTGCCTTTCGGTGAACCATCGCTCACGAACGAGCGCTGCCAAGTGCTACGCTTCATTCATTGATTAAAAGTGAAAACGGCGACCGGTCACGATCACACCGCGACAATACTCGCGCCCGATCATCGTCAAGACAAATTAGATAAATAATTTATTAAGAAATAAATACAGAAATTAAATAAACTGAAAACTCGACGAAAACTGATCGCTCGTGTACGAAACTCGCGCAATTCCCCTCCCGATAAGTTATTAAACGAGGTCTGAGCGGTCAGAGTGGTCGACGGACGAACCGAACTCTACGTCACGTGAGGTCGTGTAATCACCACGAGGTTCGCGATAGGAGATGACGTCACATTCAGCCATCGCTCCAGACTCCTGTTCGTTACAAACAACACTCGTGCTGCTGTCATGTGATGGGAGGTCAGACGATAGAATATGGCTCTCTTTAATAAGTTATTTGCTGGCCGGAGAAGAGATCCTACCAACGAAAAAATACTTTCTCAAGACTCCAGGTATTTTTCAAATTATTTCCGTACGAATGTTTCGCTTATCTTGAATTTTATTTTATTTTTTGCGTTAAAGCAATTGCGATGTGGAAACTTAACTCCGATCGCTCAATTTAAAAAGAAAAAGAAATATTCCAACAAGAATTCTTCTTTTGCCTCATTTTATTTCCTTTCTTGAAAATATACCCGCGCGTTTATTTTGAGATTTTTGAGATTTTTTTTTTTTCTTTCCGTATATAAATGTTTTGGAGATCACATGCTCGGCATTGAATCATCCAATTAAAACGGAAAACGTGAAGCATAAATGAATGAATTTTAATTGGCAGGAACTGATGAATGAACTTTTTGCCTTGGAATTTAATTTCAGTTGGGTTCCACCAGTTTTCAGCAAAGAACAAATCCGACTGCTTCTGTTCCGAGAATGCGAAGGAACAAACAGAAAACTCATGTTCGATTCGTCAACGATCAAAAAAGTCGATCCCCTTCCGGTATAAATAAATAATAAATAAATAAATCAATAAATAAATAAATAAATAAAAATAAGAAGAATAATTTGGCAGCCAGTACAAAACAACGGATTGGTTCAACGGTTGCGATCGTGCCCAGTCCTCAAGAGCGAAAAAAGCGACGAGGGAATCCAAATCAGTCAGGACGGATCCGTCTACCAGTTTGTGCGACCGAAAACGGACACTAAGATGCTGGGCGAGATGGTGTTCGGATCGGTGGCCATGTCGTTTCGCGGGACCACTTCCAAGATCCACAAGACTCGCACGCCGCCGCAACTCATGATCACCAAAGTTTTCCCGTCGCCCCAGCCGAAATCGGACACGTAAGTGAAATGAAATGAAATGAAATGTTGTTGTAATGTAATATTATTGGCATTCGCAGGGAGCGCAAGTACGCCGACAGTCTTCCGAGCTCGCTGGCCGACTGCATCTACGTGCACGAGATGGACCAACTCGAGCGGCTGTCGTCATCGGCCGAGTCGTCGTCGTCGCCGTCCGACTGGCGGGCGCGCAGTTGCCACGAGTACGGACAACAGGCGCGGCGAGCTGGCGCGGACGAGCGCCAGCTGCGGTGCGCCGGCAGCCTCAACAGCCTGCTCGAGAACAAGCCGGCGGAAAAGTGTCCTTCGACGCCGGCCATCTCGTCCACGCTGTCGCACTCGGGCAGCTACCACAGCCTGCAGCGCCGACTGCTGCGTTGCCGGGCCACGAGCATGGAGTTCGGACTGGCGCGCAAGCACGACGATCCGAGCGACGACTTGACGTGCTCGCGCCGCTCCAAGCTGGCCACGGCGCTCGTCGTCTCGCTCGACGCGCAACATTCCCCGCAGTTCCAGGCCTTCTTCTTCTCGCACGTGACGCTGATCGAGGGTCAGCTCAACAAACTGCGCATCGCCGCCGAGAAGGCGTGCCTCGACAAAAAGACGTTTCTCAAGCGCATGTTCGACGCTAGCGAGGAGCTGCGCAATTTCCTCTACGACCTGTACAGTGCGCCGCGCCTGCCCAACCCCGTCTGGCTGAGCATGATGTCGCCGCAGCAGCCGCACCACGTCGTCTGCCTCCGCTTCCTCACCGAGTTCATCACTCTCCTCAACCAGTTGGACAACAAATCCACCAAGTTGTGCGTTCATTTACCTTTTAGGTTAATCCTATTTATTCATCTTTTCTTTCTTTCTTTATTATTAGTTTCGTCAGCACCTTGTTGACGGCCATCCTCACGCACCACCTGGCCTGGGTGCCCACGGTCATGCCGCCGGGGATCAATCCGAACCATTCGTACCACAAAAAACATTCGGCCAAGTGGGTGCACGCGTTGGCCAAGTCGCACCCGTACAATCCGCTGTGGGTTCAGCTCGGAGACCTGTACGGCGCCATCGGCCACCCGTGCAAGATGGCGAGGACTGTGCTCGTCGGCAACAAGTCGGAACTGGTCAAACGCTTCCTCTACGTGCTCAGTTACTTCATCCGATGCAGCGAGGTGTACGAAAGCACGGAAAACAAGATGCCCGAGGAGCGGCGTCGCTTCACTTCCGTGTCCGTTTCCGAGCCGGCGCTCGCGACCACGTCGTGCGATTTGTGCTGCTGCTGCACGCTCCTCCCGGCCGCGAGTCCTCCCGGCAACGGCAACGGCAACGACGACGACGCCGACGCGGCGACCGTTCTGCGGCCGGGAAGGAACCTGTGCGACTCGTGCCGCGAACTCGAGCGGCGGCCGGCCGATCGGACGGGGCGTATTTTCGAGCCGTCCAAGGAGGAAGAGGCAGGAATCGACCGCGATTCGGGGATCGGCGGCTGCGAATCGGACGAGCTGCTGCAAACGCAGCCGCCGACGCTGCCGATAAGCACGTCGCCGTCGCGCGTTCGCTTCACCATCGGCGACGTGCCGCTCAAACACATCCGCAGTCCGCGCGGCGGCGCGCTCTGCTCCTGCAATATCGCCAAGAGAGTTTCGTCGGAACGCGAATCGGGTCACGTGCCCGTCGTTTCCGATCACCGACCCGCAGTGAGGATCCAAAACGCGATCCACGTGGGCTCGAGTTGCGCGCCGCCGGCGGACAACGCCGCCAACGCCAGGACGCGGCACAAGAGCGAGAGCTCCGCGGGTCGCAACTCGACCTTCGTTCATCCCCGAGAGATCCCGCTACCCAGGTCGGTCGGCGCGAACAAAGTGTGCGCCTAAAACGGAGAGAGAGAGAGAGAAATGGCCAAATTAATATTTGTTTGTTTGTTTCGCAGTTTCGAGGGCAAGCAAGCGTTCAACTGCACGGCGGAATACTACCGCAATTTCGCGTGGTCGCTGATGGCCAACTTCAGCGACCACTACATGTCCGACTTCATCCTGCAAGGCACCAACGACGCCGACTACGGCTCGCGTCTGGCCGTCGACCTGTGCGTGTCGGCCGACAAACCCGTTCTCGACGACCCCGTCGCCGAATCGGTGTGCATCGTGGCCAACGTGGACAATTGGAGCGTTCACGTCATCTCGAACAAAAGTTGCGACGCGTCGACCGGGACGTGCGCCAGCTCGCCCGTCAGCATGTCGCAACTGATCGCCAACACGACGGAAAGCATTCAACACTTGTGGAAACTTAAAATGTCTCCCGAATTCGTAAATAAATAAAGAAATAAATTTAAAAAAAATAAATAAAAGATAAATAAAAATACCTCGTTCTAGTGCCTGATGCATCTGGAAGACCGCCTGCAAGAAATCTACTTTAAGAGTCGGCTGCTGGCCGAATACCTAACGGAAAAATCGACCTGCGACATCGAGCAAATGACGAGCGATCTCGGCTTGGACGCGAGCGACTTGCCGCTGCTCATGGCCGTCGCATCGACGCATTCGGCGCCCGTCACCCGCATGTATGGGGTCTCGTACAGATAGTATCTGCTCCCACTTAGGTGTAAATTGAATTTTTTTAGCCCATTGTACTTAAAAATCGAAGAAATAATAAAATTGTAAGAAATAATAAATTTATTCGAATGATGAACGATTACAGCACTTTGTAGCGACCACGATTCATCGGATGATACGAGGTTTGCTAAGAAAATAAAGGAAAAGAAAATAAAATAAAATAAAGTAAAATACATTTGTAAAAGCTCAACAAAAGATATACCAGTTTAATGAGTTCCTCCTTGATGAGACGAGTGATTTCTGCTTTGGCCTTGGACACTGCCAATTCGTTGGTGCTCTCGATGGCCAAATACAATTTTCTTTCGCCGTCCTTGGCGTCTTTCTGGTTCGGATAATACGTGCCTCGCACGGTGATGCCCGCCTCTGAATACTCGCTAATTTGAGCCAACGCTTCCTATAAAATGACCAAATTATTTCAAATTCATTTCAAATTCATTTAATTTCATTTAATTTCAACCTTTGACGTGACGCGCCACCGGGCCTGCTGCGGGAAATCGTTGATTTCGAGCTCCTCCTCGTACTTCTTGAACGTTTCCACCTGCGCGTCCTCGTCTCGGCACTCGTCGTCCGATTTCGGTTGGTAGTTGAGCTTGGCGTTGAGTTTCTCCGCCAACTGCTCAGCAATCGTCTTGGCCGATATGATGGGCTGCGCCGTCTCGCCCTTCATAATGGCCTCGGCCGCCTGCTGAGTCACCACCTTGGCCTCGGCTCCCAAGTTCTTGGCCATGTTGATTCTGGACGCCAAACGTTTGGCCAATTCCAACTTCTCCGCGTTCGTCCCGATGTTGTTCAACAGCGGGCTGCTGGCCAGCATCGGATTGATAGGCGCCACGATCTCCTTCACCGATCGTTTCGGCGCCAACATGTTCTCGATTTGCTGATCAATCTGCAAAACAAAACAATTTCAAATGTTACAAATTACAAATTATAAATTTTTTCAATTTACGTCGTCCTCGGCGTCGTCGTCGTCCGAGTCTTGCAGACCCAGAGCAGCCTTCTGGAATTTTTTCCTCTCGTTCACCAACTGGGCTTCCGCTTCGTCAAATTTGTACCCTTTTCCCGAGAATCCGCTTCCGCCTTTGGCCTTCTTCCCTTCCTGAGCATTAAATGAAATGAAATTAAATTAAAAATTAAATAAAATCCATTCAAATGTATACCGCTTGCTGTTTCGCCTCGTACTCGTCCCACAGTTTCTGAACTTCGTCGGGCACTGCGTTGCTCGACATTTTCAGCGCCTTGATGATGTCGAGCGCGTACCTAGATTGCTCCGGAGTGATGAATGTGTACGCGAACCCCTTTTTCCCGGCCCGACCCGTTCGTCTGAAAACAAATTTAATTGAATTTAATTGAATTTAATTCGAACTCAATTTTTTGTATATACCCGCAACGATGCACGTAATCCTCGTAGTGGTTCGGGCAATCGTAATTGACCACCAGAATCAGCTGCTTGACGTCGAGCCCGCGAGCCGCGACCGAAGTGGCCACCAACAACTTGACTTTGCCGGCCTTGAAATCGACCATGGTGCTGTCGCGGTCGAATTGGTCGATGCCGCCGTGCAGCGACATGCACATATAGGAGGCTTTCAACAGATCTTTGAGCAGCGTGTCGGCGTTCTCCTGCGTGTCCACGAAGATGAGGATGCTGCCCGACTCCTGGTAGAAGCCGAGCAGCTCCAAAAGCTTGAGAAACTTTTGATCTTCGTCGATGACGATCTGTGAAATAGATTTAAAATTGATAAATAAAATTGAATTTCGAAATGTAGACGAATAGATTGATTCTTACGACGTTCTGCTCCACTTCTTTGCAGACGATGCTGCGCCCGCCCACTTGCACCTCAATGGGTTTGGTGAGCGCGCGCCGGGCGAGCGCCTCCATGGGCCTCGGGAAGGTGGCGGAGAACATGACGGTCTGGCGGTCGGGTCGGATGTTGTCGATGATGCGCATGACCTGCGGCTCGAAGCCCATGTCGAACATGCGGTCGGCCTCGTCCAGCACGACGTACGTGCAGCGCTTGAGGTTGGTGACGCGGCCGCTGTTGGCGGCCAGCATGTCGATCATGCGCCCGGGCGTGCACACGATGATCTCGGCGCCGCGCTTCAGCTCGGCGATCTGCTCCGAGATGCCCGTGCCGCCGTACACGCACACCACGTGCAAGTTGAGCGACTTGGTGAATTTGCGGCACTCCTTGCCGATCTGCATCGCAAGTTCACGCGTCGGCGTCATGATGATGGCGATGGGCCCGTCGTCCGCCTCGAGCGGAGGCTGGTCGAGAATGTGCCGGAACATGGGCAGCAGGAAGGCGAGCGTCTTGCCCGAGCCCGTCTTGGCGATGCCGATCATGTCGCGCCCGCTCATGATGACGGGCACGGCCTGCGTCTGGATCGGCGTCGGCTTCTCGTAGTTCTGCTTCTTGAGGATGTCGTGCACCTTCTTGCTCACGCCGCAGTGCGCCCACGACTTGATCGGCTTCGGGCACCCCTTGCCGCGGATGCGGATGCCCTCCAGGTCGGTGCGGTACGCCTCCACCTCCTCGTTCGTCATCTTGGCCAGCTCCGGCACCTCCACGTAGAAGTTCTTGCGGAACGGCTGGTACGCCACCTCCGTGTGGTCCACCGCCTGCAGCATCTTCTTCTGCTGCTTCGTCGCCAGCCCCGTCATGGCCGACGCCAGGTCCTCGCCCTCCTCCTCCGACGAGTACTCGAGCGCGTCCTGGTCCTGCTCGATCAGCTCGCCCTTCTTCTTCTCCTCGCGCTTCTTCGCCACGCCGCTCATCATCGTCACCTTGCCCGGCAGCAGCTCGGCGGGCGTCGCCAGCGCCGCCTGCCGCCCCATCTTCATCATGTCCAACTTGTTGATTTGCCGCACTTCTTCCTGCACGCCCTGCATGAACGCGTCCAGCGGATCCACCTCGTCCACATCCTCCACCTCGTGCTGCTTAGGTTGCACCACTTCCACCACAGGCAGGGGCGCCTCCACCTCCATTTTCGTCTCTTCCGCATTGTTGTTCACGATCGTCACGACCACGCTGTTGCTGCTGCTGCTGCTGTTGTTGTTGTTGTTGTTGTTATTGTTCGAGTTCGAGTTCGACGAACCAGCGTCGGCGGGTATTTCCTCGTCGTCGTCGTCCTCCAACGTCCATTTCTTGGCCGGCGGCAAGATGGTGATCTGGCCCGCTCCGTCCTCCTGGTCCTTTTTCCGCCGCTCGGCTCGCCACTTTTCGATTCGTTCGCGCCGCTTTTGCATCTCCAGCTCGAGCCGTCTCTGCTCGGCCTCCTTGTCGTGTTTCGACAGCTCAAACTTGTCGTCCTTCGTGCTTTCCTCTTCGACTTTCACTCTTTTGCTTTCCTCCTTCGTCTCGCCGCTCTTCTTCTTCTCGCTCTCGTTTTTCTCACCGTCCCTGGCGTGTCCGCGCCGGTCCGTGGACCGCGAACGACGATCTCTCGACCTCGATCGCCGGCTGTGAACGCGAACGGCCGGCGAAGCTGATCTGCTCGTCCTGCGCCGCCGTTCTCTTTTCAAAATCAAACCAAAATCAATTAACACATTTAATTAATTTAATAATTTACGTACCTTCTGCGAATTCGATCTCTGGATCTGGATCTTCGTCTTTCGCGATTCCTGTCCACTTTGATCTTCTCTTTGCTCCGTGATCTTCGCGCCCTGGGACTACGACTTCGGCTTCTTTTCCGTCCCTCGCTGCTCGACGTGCTCCGCGATCTTGAACGAGACCTTTTTCTGTATTTTCTAAACGAAAAAAAGATAAGAAGATTTTGACCATAAAGTAATCACTTCGTTTCTACGTTCAATGTTTACCGGTTTTCTTTCGGCATTTTTTTGCACGTTTGAGTAGAGTGTTATTGTAAATGTTTCAGTTGCGGGCTTCCACTCTCCGCCATTAAACTTCTTCAACTAACGTCACTCGAACGTCACTTCCTAAGTGCGAGACTGTAAAATACGAGGTAAATTTTATTTTTTAAAAAATAAAAATTATTATGAATTATTAATATTATTCAATGATATGTTATTGTTGCATTTAATTTTTTTGCTAATTAGTTATTTTTTAATTTTTTAAATACAAAATACAAAATGTACGAAATGACGTAATTTCGAGCGTAATTTACGTTTCTTAGATAAACCATAATAGTTACACCGTGTTTTCTAAAATTGTCGTGGACACATAGTCCTGAAAAGAAGTTTTCATTCCTTATAACGTATGGGTGCCGAATCTGATACGGTATGCCTACAAGTACTGTACGTGAAGACACACACGGTACACATTTCCAATGTTTATTTGTTAAATTGTTTATTTTTTTATTTATTTTTTATTTTTTTAATTTAATATTCATATTATCAGCGATCTGTAATAAGAAATAAACACATAAATAAAAAAATAATAATTTTAATATTTTATTTTATTTTTTTTAAATATGGTGTTGTGGCTTTTGCGCATGCGCGTGGAGCGACACCCAGCGGTATGTAAAAAGCCTTATTGCGTTTCTTACACAAACAAGATGGCCGGCGGAGTACACATGCAGCCGCTGACGAGAAACGAAGTGACTGCTTTGGTATTTCGGTTGACTCTATTGGGAGCGGTAACTTATTTCGGAATAAAATGGATGATGCACGCGATTGATCCGACGCGAAAACAAAAACTCGAAGCGCAAAAAAGAGTGAGAAATAAAATGAAAAGAAAAAATAAAATCCCTATTTGTTTACACTTTTGCTCTCTCGTCCAAGGCGGAAAGAATTCTGCACAGGATCGGCGTGAAAGGAGTGAAACTGTCGGAATACGAACTGGCGATCGCCGCTAACTTGGTGGACCCCGCAAGTTTGACCGTGGCTTGGGACGACATCGCCGGCTTGGAGAGCGTCGTCCAGGAGCTGCGCGAATCCGTCATTCTTCCCATTCAAAAACGCGACTTGTTTCGCGGCTCTCAACTCATACAGCCGCCCAAAGGTTGTTGAAATAAATTTGATCGAATCAAATCAAATCAAATAAATTAAATTGTTGAATAGGTGTCCTGTTGCACGGTCCGCCGGGGTGCGGGAAGACGATGATCGCCAAAGCGACGGCCCGCGAGGCCGGCGCCCGATTCGTCAACCTCGAGTTGTCGGCGCTGACCGATAAGTGGTACGGGGAATCGCAAAAGCTGGCTTCGGCGGTCTTCTCGCTGGCCGTGAAACTGCAACCGGCCATCGTTTTCATCGACGAAATCGACTCGTTTCTTCGTTCCCGCGACTCGCACGATCACGAGGCGACGGCCATGATGAAAGCGCAGTTCATGAGTCTTTGGGACGGACTCATCACGGACGCCAACGTGATGGTCGTGGTGATGGGCGCCACCAACCGCCCGCACGACGTCGACAAAGCCATACTCAGACGAATGCCGTGCATGTTTCACGTCGGATTGCCCGTACACGCTCGTTTCGATACGCATGTAAAACACAATACACGATACAAACGCTAATCGACAAATCGTTTTTGCTAGAATGTTCAACAACGCCGAAGCATCATCCGTTTGATTCTTCTCAACGAGAACGTGAGTAACTTCTTTTTAACTATATTATATTATATTAGGTATATTATATATATTACTACGCAGGTGGGCGACGACGTGGACCTCAACAGCGTTGCCAAGTGGACGGAAGGCTTTTCGGGCAGCGACCTTCGCGAGCTGTGCAGAAACGCCGCTCTCTACCGAGTCAAGGAATATTTAAATCTGGAAGCTTCCAATCAGGACAATAACAAGTGAATAAATTATAATTTAATTTATAAATTTAATTTATAAATTTAATTTCTAATAGAAGCGACGGTGCGACAGAGTTGCCCACCTTCCGTCCCATTATGATGGAGGATTTCAAAACGGCGCTAACCAAAATGAAAGTTTCCAAGATGGAAACGGGAACGTTGAAAATGGACAGGATAGAATTCGATTGATATTTAGTCGCATTAATTCTCCTTATTTGTATAAATTTGTTTTGTTGATTAAAAAAATATATTTAAGACCGTAAAATGAAAAATGGGATCTTTGTTTTTTTTTATTCAAGTCAGAGAAGGAAAAAAAAATTATCAAAAACAATAAGAATAAGAATAACAATATATTGTGTCATTTGAATTAAAATTGGCTTCAAATAAAAAAGAATCTATAAAAAGTTACATTAATTCGTCATTAATTTTAAAAATGGAAGAATTCAAGTAGAGACGATAGATAATAAAGCTATAGTTACTACAAAACAAACAAACACACACACACTAAACAGGAAAATAAAGCTTTTAAAAGTGCAGATCGCCTGCAAAACTCAAACAAAAGCAAAAACAAAAACAATTAATAAAGTAGTCAACCTTTACGAATAAAGCGAGTTTTCAAACACTTAAAACAAAATGAAAAAGAAAAGGAAAAAGAAAAAAGAAAACATCTTGAGTAGTAATCGTCTTTTGCCTTGGTCAAAAACGCACGGGTATATATATATATATCTCGGATATCGGGTCAAAAAAAATGTAAATTTCAACTTATTAAAACAAAATTGAGAAAACAAAAATATTACTCCGTAACAAAGAAAATTGGTTCGATCCAGTCGCTTTGGTTTTTGTTCGATAAAAAACATTTGTGTTCGTCTTCGTATGTAAATAGGAATATCTTACAGTACTGTACACGACGCACGAAAATCGCGCGATTCACCGAGCAGAGTTCCAGGGGTCTTCACTGCAACGCATCATTCGGTTGCTGGCACTGGCAAACGCCGCTCTGCGTTCGGCGCCCGGCGCGACCGAGAAGCGCAGTTGATCTGATCAAATTAAAAAAAAAATTATTCTTTCAATATTTTTTTGTTTTAAATATTTAAAAAAAAAATAAAAAAAAACTGACTTTTAATCGCTTCTCGCATTCTCCGTCTCGCGCCGAAAGTGGGCACTCCCAACTGTTTGAGATCGGCCTCGTCGAGCTTCATGAACGTGTCCATGTCGACCTCCTGCTCGCGAAACAAGTCCACATAGTTGTCGCAACCGATTGTCACCAGGAATTCCGATAGCTCGCGGAATTTGTTGTCGTTGGTGATCGAGATGGGCGGTCGAGCCAGACCGATACCGATACCGATCGGTCCGAGCGGATCGAGCAGATTATAGTGTTGGCCGGTAGTGGCGATACTGTTTCGTTTCTCAGTCTCCTGTTTTTTCTTCTGCTCCGACGGCACCGGCTCCGGCACCGGCATCGACTGCGAAAACCCGTAGCCCACAAAGCTGTTGGTCGGAACTCGTGATTGCGACAAGGGGCCGCCGAACAACTCGTGCAGGCGAGCGATGCTTCCGCTCGTGTTCATCAATCGATCGGTGGTGCAATCTGAAGCGAATGCCAATTAAACCGATTAAACCGATTAAATCATGTAACCAAATACCTTTGTCGGAGACGGCTTCGGTGCCGAAACCGAAACAGTTGGTTGTAGGACTGCCGTGAGACGGCGATCGAGTCGGACTAGATAACGTGCTCGTGCTCGCACTCGCACTCGTCGTGCTGTTGCTGCACACCGACGATGCTGCCAAATTCATGCAACTCACTCGTCAGTCAAGATAAAGAGAAAAATTCACAATTTAAATACCTCTTCCATCGTAAACGCCGTTCGCGCCTCTGATGGGCCGGCATTGAAGCGCCGGGACCGGCACAAAACTCGAATTTTCGTTCCAGCCGAGCATTTTCGGCGGAATCAACGGCGGTGCCGGAGTAGACGACAAAGACAAGACCGCTGGAGAAGAGAAAAACAGAACGTAAGAAAAAAGAGAAAAAAAATAAACACTTTTTTTATTTTCATTCTTTTTTTTCAAATACGAACCCATCAAGTCGATTGGGGAGAAGTGGTAACTGGGGGGGACGAATGTAGGCACGGAAGGTTCCGTGAGCTTCAACAGGCAGCGACGAGCCTCAAACAAGTCACCTACTTTGCATTCGGTTCCCTGCAATTAAAAATCAAACAAACAAACCATTTCAATTTCACATTTCTATCTTTTTCAATCTTTTTTTCACTCGTCCTACCAGGATTGAAATGGAGCGAGTCGAATTTTTAACCTTGGCCTTTGTAGTGACGACCACATTGAATTTGTCCATCACCAGGTTGACGAGCACTTTGAACTTATCAGTCACCTGGTTGTTGATCGACTTGTCAGATTCATCACCTTGGTCGTAACCCAAATCGAACAGGAGAGACAGTGGTAACGTGCCCTGCTCCACAGAGAAGAGAAAACAAAACAAAACAATTAAATCAAATTAGATAAATTCACTTAAAAAATAAATTCAAAAATTAATGTTTTTTTTATACGATTATTTTCTGCCTGGCCGAATGGACTCCTTCGATCGAACCGGAAATGGCCACGGTGCCTTGCACGGCGCCCTTCTTGTACTCGTCAGTTTCGGGAAAAGTGATTTTCGTCCCGGTCAGCTTGCTGATCATGGCGATATTCTTGTTACTGTTGACAGTCGCGTGGTACTGCGGCCCGATCACCATCGTCAAACTCACCTTCCAATTTTAACACAAAAAAAATAATTAAAAAAATTAATTAAAAAAAATTTTTTTTTTTAAATTATTTTATTTAATTTTAACTCACGTTGTTGGTACTTATGAGATGGCTCATCAAGGCCCGCGTGGCTTCTTTCACCTTCTCGGCGTCCTCCTCGTTCGCTCGGACCACCACCGTGCTCATGTACGGCGCGCCCGCGTTCGGGTTGTGGTGGCGAACGTGCACGCTCACCGCGTACACTTCCTGCACGTGGCGCACGACGGAATGCGACACGTCCACTTGAATCGGCACTTGAAACGTCAGGCACAAAGGGACGAGATTCTGCAAGGATTAAGTAGAGAAAGGGGGGAAGGAAAGGATTCAGAACAAAAAGATTTAAAAAGATTAACAGTTTAATTACCCGAATTAGGGCCCGGGCTCTTTCAACTTGCGGGGGGCGGCCGGCTATAGATACCTGCGGTCGATCAACTGAACATGTAAATCGGTTAAACAAACCTCACTAAGTCGACTTACCAAATTGCTTTTGTCCACGGAATTCTTTTTGTTCGAGTCGGGAAAATGGATGTGGCAATCGGTGTCTTTCATCACCTTCTGCGTGTTCGCGCCCCCCTTGCCTATTATGTGCGAGTGGTCCGTGTACGGCACGTCCATCTTCAGAGTGACCCGATCGGTCTGTTCAAATAAATCAATGTTTCGTCAACTTTTCGTTTATATTTCCGTTTGTCCGAATTCGCACCTCGACATCCAACTCTGCCATGACCAGGTCCTTGGCTCGTTTCACGGCGTCCACTTTCCCGGTCGCCTTCACGAACGGATCTGCAATTGCACGAGACCAGACAAATTCATTCATTTCCCCGCTCCGTCCTTATCGAGGAGAAAGGACATCCGAACAACCCGATTTGGATCGGATCGAAGGGAATTGAAGGGAATTGAAGGGGAGGGAAGGAGAAGAGTGAGAAGGGAGTGGCGACGCGTTTCCTTTCCTTTCCTCGTCACTTCTCTCCTCTCTCTCTCTCTCTCATCGGGCACGGAATGTTTTGACTAATTGTTCCGCGGTTTTTTGTTACATGTCTCGATCGAACTTTGGCCATTTTCTTGTCATAAACAAGTTGAGCGGCGCTTGGTGGATTGGGGGAGAGAGGATCTGTCATTAGCTTTTACCCTTGCAGTAAACAAACGCAATTTGACCCCTCAAGGTCGCTTTTTTTTTTCTTTTCTTCTTTCTAATTCTTTCTAAAAAGTTTGATAAAATTTACCTTTTTTTGATTTTCCTCCTATTTTGATTTTCGACGGCCACGAAATCACCGTCTCGGTTCTAGTCATAATCTAGCCACAACCAACATTTGCACAATTTTAAATTTTAAACATTTTTAAACTTTTCGTTTGACGAGTTTCAATTTTACCTTTTTAAAAAATTCCTCCGCCCGGTTTTCTCCTTCGGTCCCTTCGGAAGAAAAAAATTTCTTCAATCAATTTACTCGTTACCATAGTTACACGAACAAACAAAATTCGTTAAAAAAAGTTGCACTATCGAGTAATCGTTAGGATCCACACAGAACAGCACAGCGGAGAGAAGCGGAGCGGAGTCGAGCGCAGGGCTGGGCAGTGCAGGGGCGCAACGGACGGCTTCCCCGCATGGGCCGCGGCATTTACAAAGTGCATTTAAACTCGACCAAATCGCGCATTTCGGACGCGTGCATATTTTCCCCCCACTCGTTCGCTCGATTCAACCGTTTTTTCCTCGCAACTCTTTCACGCAATTTAACGTGCAACGTAAAATTTAAAAATAAAACATTTCGCTTTACCTTCCAGCATTTTCTCCAATTTTTTCCTGTCGACGCGAAACTTCTCCTCGACGAGACTGGGATCGCCGTTCTCTTTTTGACTGCCGAACGCGTTGGTTTCGGACGCGTCGGATCCGCGGTCGCACGGTAAAACACCCGAGAGTCGCATCTTCGCCGCCACACACTTGTCGCCATCGCGGCCGGCTGCTCCGCTTTTAAACACCACTTTGCGCATCCACTCGTCCGCATCGAAAAGTAGTCTCACGCTCAATTTGAAGAGAAAAAGTATTCAGCGAACTTTGTGACAATGAATTGTCCACCAAATTAAACGCGCTTCGTTACGACTTCGCTCGGACATTCGATAAAATTTACAAAAATAAATAACATTAATCTAAAAGAAATTAATAAATGTAAAAAATTATTCTATATCCATCCGCCCGTACAGTCGAGTACTGAAAACTACGTCATTTATTGTCATCGGTTAAGGAAAAAAAAACATTAAAATAAGATTAATAAACGATTTAAATTTCGATTTAAATTTAAATGTAATTTTTAAAATGATTTTTAAAATGATTTGTAAAAAAATGTAGCGAAAGAGCAAGGATGACACGTGACGATCACAAACATGGCGGCATACGCGCGAGTTCCCACAGAAGAAATTGACCCGCCGGTCCCGCTATTCGATTACAGTTCTCCATTTACGTTCGTCAGTTCGAACCTGAGCTATCGCTCCATACATACTTTTAACCAATCTTCGATCCCGAATCAAGCGGAAGTATCAGGTTGTTTTGTCCTTTTAAAAAATTGACCGCTCGATCAAAGTTTCAATTTCGCTTTCGCTTTTGCTTTCCAGAGCGCACGCTCAATTTGGCCGAAAAATGCTTTCTCAACCTCTTGGTGTCCGTTTGCTACGTGTGCGTCCTCCTCACCGCGCCAGTTTCCTTGTTTTTCGTGCTCAAACGAATTCCTCAGCACGAGAGGATGGTCGTTTTTCGCCTCGGACGAATGCAACCGATCAAAGGACCGGGTAGAAATAAATAAAACGAAGGAATACAAGTTTGTAATCGAAATCAATAAAAGTGACATTTGTTGTATTGTGTGTAGGAACGGTTTTTATTTTGCCGCTCCTTGATCGCCACCATTCGGTCGATCTGCGCATGAGAGCTTTCATCGTGCCCCCTCAATTCATCATCCTCGCGGACGACGCGATCGTGGAAATGGGCGCCGAAATTCGTTTCCGAATCAACAACGTCCGCTACTCGACTCTGCACGTCAAAGATCTGGACAGCAGCCTGCGCGTCCTGGGCCGAACTCTGCTCGTCAACCACCTCTCGAAGAAATGTCTGAGCGACTTGCAAAAAGACAAACAGAAAACCACCCAAGATTTAGTGGTTCAATTCTAAATTACATGAATAATTAATTAATTAATAAAAATGAACGAATTATATAATTTCAGGCTATTTTCAACGAACAAGTGGACAAATGGGGACTGCAAGTGGTTCAAGTCGAATTGTGAGCACCAAATTATTGCCTAGTGTTGTGTTGCGAGCACCAAATTCTTGTTGTTGTTTCCAGCTCTCCGTTGCAAATCGCGCAAAATGCGCAACATCATCCCGGATTGAGTCGACTGCTCGGCGCCCTGTCCAACTCGTTCAGCGGCGGCGCAAGCGCAAACGCAAGCGCAATCGCACCCGCTCCCGCTCCCGCTGCAACGGACGACGCCGATCCGATCGAACAGTATTTGAAACGCATGAAACGAGCGTCGGAGCAATCGCTTTGCTTCAAAGACGTCCCCGGATGTTTCTGCTTGCGAGTAAGCCGAAACGGCCAAACCAAACATTACAATTTCTCCATCGAAGAAGGGCGCATGAACCGCTCGGAGTCTTGTCCGCCGCGCTCGCCGGACGTGACGGTCACCATCGCCGAGGACGATCTGCTGAAAATCTTCAACCTCGAATTGTCGCCCCTCGGCGCGTACATCGCCAACAAGCTCGAGATAAGCGGCGACATCCAACTCGTGACCAACCTGGGGGTCGCGTTAAAATCCATCAAACACACCACGATTATCGACCTGTAAAATGCAACCAAAGAAATAAAAAAAATTCGACATTTGTCACTACTTTAATCAAAAAATTTGAGTGGGTTTAGTATACAATGCCATTATTATTATTATTGATTGATTTTATTTTTATTTTTATTTTTATTTTTATTTCATTTTATTTCATTTCATTTTATTTTATTTATTTATTTATTATGTCAGCCTGAATTGTGAAAATGTGATTGGCTTACAAACAAAGTGAACGCACAACAATCAAAGAGATGGGGGAATCATGTGAACTGAACGGCACGGACAAACCTCCTTTTTTTCTTTTTATTTCATTTCAATTTCAATTTCTTCTTCTTCTTTTTAAAAACAATTTCAAATTGATGAGCTAAAAGACGGTTAGACGGTTAGATGCCCCCATTTTCTTGTGATATAAAAATGCGCATGTTCAGTACCGGTACCTTACCACATGATACACACACAACAGCCAAAATCTATAACCAATCTACAGTCTGATGAGCAGAATAGTACAACTTACAAAAACATTCGAGTCAGCTGCATGAATGCGAGACTTGATTCTAAGACTTTCATGCAGTCTACAAACGACTCAAATTAGACAAGATAGGAGAGAAATATGGGATTTGTATCAACTTCTAAGATTATAAACGCGACTGATTCCGCTTTTTAAATTTGCACAGATTTCTTTCTTTTAAAAAATAAATTAACAAAACAAATACAAATACAAACGACTAACAACTCAGACAAATTAATGCACTTTGGCTCGGGACAAATTAATGCACATCAAATCTAAAACTAATTTTATTCTCATTTTTTTTTTTTTGTTATATTTTATTTTATTCTAAAATTTGTCCCTAAAAAAAATATCTGCGCCCAACCACTTTTTTCAAAAATAAAAACCAAAGAATAAAAGAAAATTCACAGAGAAAGAGAAAATTTGATTCAATTACCGCCAGCTGCCAACAACAAAACTAGAAATCTTCTAAACGACTTATCAATCACAACCGTACAACATCAACATGCTATTTTTAAAAAACAGAAGGAACAAAAAAAATCTCTCTTTATCCTAAAAAAAAGAAATAAAAAATAAACACAAACATAAAAATTATAAATAAATAGCAAAATTTACAAACAAGTTGTAATGAGAATGAATATATATTCGATATATAATACGGGATCGCAATAATAATTAATTAATCAATCAATCAATCAATCAATTAATTAATTAATAATTAATGATAATAATAATAATAATAATATTAATAAAAATTTTTGTTTCAGGTTGCTTGACTGCGTTTTTTTTTCTCATTCGTTACAAAGTTCCTGATTTGAAACGCAACAACAAACTAATAACACTTGACTTTTATCTACCGCCGACGATACGAATTACTGGCTCCATTCGCCGACGACTGGTCCGACGAAATGCCGTCGTCTTGGCCGTCGTGGTCCGCTGTATCGTCTAACGAAACGAATTTACATTAACGGCTATTCAGTTCACTTGTCGCGCCTGAACTACCGGCTGCTTGAGAGTTGTGGTGAGCAATGGAGACGGGGCGCCCCGGCCCGAGCGTGTTGTGAGTTTGTTCGTACTCCATCACCTCCTTGTAAATCAAATCTGTGCAAATCAAATTGTAATCTCGTAATCTCTTAAACTCATAATCTCGTAATCACCTTTCCACTGTTCGACGGTGTGCTCTTTCTCGTCCACCGAATGATCGTAGGGTGCCGGCGCCGGCTGAACGATTAAAATTTAAAAGCAATTAAAAAAGAAAGAAAGAAAGACAAATGACAAATGACAAAATAGAAAACGTACAGCATTCACTTCGCATTCCTCGAACCAGACATTGATATAGGGATGCAAAAGCGCATCGTCGACCGATATTCTTTTCTCGGGATCAATTACCAACATTTTTGATAATAAATCCCGAGCTTGACTCGCTACAATAGACAAAACGTTAATTAACGATTAGTGACAATTGTTAAAGATGTTGAAAAATGTACCTTTAAGCTTATTATGCTCGGTGCTCTCTGCCGGGAAAAGCACATCGGGGAAGAGTTTGTCAAACGAATAGCCCGCATATTTGGGTCTATTTTCAACGTAATTTCTTACAGTCGGTTGTAAACGTTTCATAAATTCTTGCGATGGTGTTCCTAACTGTTCGATGATTTTGTTCCATTGATCAATGTCTAGTAAACAAATAAATGCATCAAAACAAATTTTTAATCTTTTCTTCAAAGTACTTACGATCGGTGCCGGGAAAAAGAACGTTGCCGCGGATCATTTCTCCCATGATGCAACCCACCGACCATATGTCGACTGTTAAGTGAATGTGATTACAATCATTTGCCAATGATTTGGATTATTGAATGTATATACTTGTAATACCGTTTTCTTTATATCCCATTCCTAATATGACCTCCGGAGCCCTGTAATAACGAGTGACCACGTACGGAGTCATCATGAACGTCGTCCCGGCCGTTCGCGCCAATCCGAAATCCAAAATTTTAAGAGTGCAATCCGATTTAACAACAATGTTACTTGGTTTTAAGTCCTAAACGTTACAAAAGCAAACAAATTGTAATCCAATACAATCCCATTCCGGCTACGAATGGAAATGTTAAGT
Organism: Strigamia acuminata; assembly: GCA_949358305.1. NCBI lineage: Eukaryota > Metazoa > Arthropoda > Chilopoda > Geophilomorpha > Linotaeniidae > Strigamia > Strigamia acuminata. The sequence continues at coordinate 123,064 of OX442321.1, forward strand.
AATCAAATTAAACCGACCCTATGAATAATTCCGGCCGAATGTAAATGTTTAATTCCACACAACATTTGATAAAGTAGATAAGACATCCGCTCGTGATCTAAATCCATTTGGATAACTTGACATAGATTTGCGTCCATAAGTTCCATAACCAAATAACTGTCAAAACATGAAAAGATAAGGCGAGTAATTAGGCAATTGCAAGACCCTGAAAAACATCAAATGCAAACGTACACATCTTGAAACTCCTCTAAAGATTTCTGTGGTGTGAATGCATTTAAAAGACCGATAATCTAAAATCAAATCAATTAATTATATTAAATAATATTAAATAATAAAAAAGTTACGTACATTTTTGTGATTAACAAGTTTCATGAGTTTAAATTCGCGATACGCTCGTTTAGCGTGTGTCACATTTTGAAAAGGTCGACTTAATTTCTTGATAGCTACGTTTTGTCCAGTTACAGTATCGTATGCAGCACTGAAATAAACAAATTTAACATCAATTTAATCTCATTTCTTTCTTTCTTTCTTTCTATCTATTATTACCAAACAATTCCTTGTGCTCCCGATCCTATAGCTTTCAAATTTTGGTAACGTTTGAGTATCGTAAATTTCGTGTCATTCACCTCGATGGTGTAGAATAAATTGGAATGTTTACTCATTTTGTGTTCGCGTGGCGAGTAACAAGACCGAAATAACACTCACTTCCAATTAACATCGCCAAACCTGCGACAAGAAAAGAAAAGAAAAAAGCAGAAACAATTAAAAGCGAACAAATCGTGGACGAATTCAATTCAATTCGATTCGACTTCGACTCGATCGATTCGACCGATTTATTTATCCGGTCCGGAACGCAGTGGTCGGTGCGAGCGAATGAAAAGTGTGATCTCGGTGTAGTAATACAGAATGGGCGATTGCGATTTCGAGAATGAGCTTTTCGGCATCGCTCTTTCGCTCGCTGCGTGTCGCTCTCTCTCTCTCGCTCGCTCCTTCGTTTTGGCCAAACGCAGCGAGCCGACCCCGACCCCGACCGCATCGCATCGCATCGCATCGCCCGATTGACGCCGAAAACACTTTTCACAGTGCGCGCGACCCGCACTCACCAATTTTCATTTAAACCAAATTTCCCAATTTTCAAATAATCTCAAACGTCGACCTTTCTACGTGTTCTCCGTCGATCGTATCTGATTTTCTGCGTCTGCCTCGAAATAAGACTCGGATCTCCGCTGCAATGGCTACATGAGCGACAGTTTTGCTGACGTCAACCCCTACTCGTTGCACGTGACCGCAAATCCTCGTTTTCGACCAGGACGCGCGCACAATTTGCCGACGTCACGCCCGACTCGCGAGAGCCAATTTACAAATGGCGGCCAAACAGCTGTGCTGCTAGTTGGCGTAGACTCGTCCGCCCGCCCGATGCACGATGAAATATACATAAACTAGTCGTTATCAAATGGAATTCAACCCGCCTCAGACGCCTTCCAGATCTCCCGCCGCGAGTGACATATGCCGGTAGAAAAGAAATAAAGAAAGAAATAAAATTGAAAGTGATCATTCATTCATTTGGTGTGTTTGTTTTGTTTTTGTTTGAAGAATCTGTCACTGCGAGGGAGATGCGGACGCGCCTCTGATCTCGCCGTGCTACTGCGCCGGCAGCCTGCACTACGTGCACCAGTCGTGCTTGCAGCAATGGATCAAAAATTCCAACATAAAAAACTGCGAATTATGTAAATTTCAATTCGTGATGCAGACGAAAATGAAACCGTTTTACGAGGCGAGTTTTATTAAGAGTTTTATTAAGAGAGTTGTTAAGTTTAAATTTGAATTTTCAGTGGGAGAAGCTGCACATGTCGCGCATGGAGAGACACAAATTGTTTTGCTCGGTCGTCTTCCACTTGATCGCGCTCGTCTGCGTGCTCTGGTCGCTGTTTGTGTTGATCGACCGCACCGCCGACGAGATCTACTTCAGCAACTTCGAGTGGCCCTTCTGGACCAAACTGGTGGTCGTGGCCGTCGGACTGGTCGGCGGACTGCTCTTCATGTACCTGCAGTGTAAAATGTACGTGCACCTGTGTCGACGATGGCACAACTTCAACCGCGTCATCTTCGTGCAGAGTCTTCCCGGCCACGAGCGGCTGCAGACGTACATAAACACAAACAACACCAACAACACCAACCCCAACAGCGCGCTCAACCTGCTGCTGCCCAACCACCAAACAATCGTCGACAACAAATCTCGTCACCAAAAATCTGACGTCAAATCCGAGGCGCTCGAGTGTGTTTGAATGAATTCATTGAATTGAATTAATTGAATTAAATCTCTCGAATCCATTTCATTCATTAATCCGATTCGTTTTCTGATTATTATTATTATTATTGTTGTTGTTTTTTATTTTAATTTTTAGGTTTGGTACTAATAAAGTTTTTATTTATTTATTTTCTAATGAAAGATAAGATAATTTATTTTTGATGAAATATTTTATTCCAATAGAAGATCATGTGTGAAGTTGAGAAATACACGAAATCTAATAGTTAAGAGCCAATCTACGAGTTTACAGTCCAATTCTACACAAACAACGAGAGAAAATGGAAAAGCTGAAAAATGTTTCAAATCCAAAGAGTATTTTTTCTTTTTTCTTTTCTTTTCTTATGTTATGTTGCTTTTTTTTTGTTTGCTTTTTCAATTCAGATTTAACAGGGTTGGTTATTGATTATTTGAACAAGTAGAGGAAGAGAAAATGACAACAAGGAGGAAAAATTCGGAACGACAAAAATACAATAATAATAATAATGATAATAATAATAATTAATAAATAATTAATTAATTAAAACTGAATTGGTTTTTCATTTTTTTTTGTTGTATTTTCAAGATCAGAAATAGAGAAAGCGAGAGACAGTTCAGTTGAAATTTACACGACAAATATTTTTCAAAAAGAGATTAAAAAAAACAAAAATGTCTTTTTTTTTTTTTCTTCTTTTAAATCAGTCCAAAGGTACATAATTTTTACACTCGCAAATAAATAAAATAATATTTTTCTTTATATGTATATTTATATTTATATTTATATATTTTTTTCTTTTTTTTGTTTCGTTTAGAATAATTAATGAATTAGAATTAAATGTCGGAAATCTTTGGCTGTAACAACCTGAGAAAAATGACTTTAAGAACAAATTAGTAACACACGGATCGAGGAGAAGAAGAAATGCTGAAGAAGTTCACATAAAGCGTTGACGATCTAACCTCGTCATCAACGTTTATGCAAATTCCTTACGATTAAACGAAGCACGATTAAAGTACGAAAATCCCAAAGAAAAAAGACAAAAAGGAGGGCGGGGCGGGGAAATAGCAGTTGAGGAGGGAGGGGAGCGAAGGGGGTGACGTGGAAACGGACGCACAGTAAAGTTGCACACGGTTCCATGTAGAATAAATATCCTAAGTAGATTATAAGTCTACAAAAAACTCGAAAAAAAGAATAACAACAAAGAACAAATAGCACAAAACCCCAAAACCTGCGCCGTCAATGAGAGTTAGAGTTACGGCGAGAACGAATAAGAGAAAATAAGAAAAAAGTAAATGAAAGTAAACGAAAAGTGCCGATCGAATCGCGATCGATCGATCGATCGATCGATGGATTGATTGATTTATTCGAACAAGGGATTTGTCAAACCCGTACCCACCCGCAGATTCAGCCTAAATCATAAAAAATCGGCTGATTCGCCATCGGCAAAACGGAACCAAAGGAAAAGAGACACCAAACAAATGAACAGCGACGCGATGGCGAGCTCGGTCGTCCGCTAGACGTGCAGAGTGCGAGCACAAGGGGGGAGTAAAAGGGGTCGTGATGGACAAACGATGGAACCCCCGCTTAGATGGGGCTTGGAGCGGACATCTACTTGGTGGCTGCGACTGTACTGAAGATATTCGCCGGAGACCTGCTGCGATGGAAGTGCACGTGTTGCCATTTGCCGTCCCGGCGGTGCCAAACGCGCGTTTCTTCAGACTGCTGCGTGTATGCTCCACCGGTTCTTCAATTTAATTTAATTTAATTTCATTTAAAAAGCTTCTTAATCGTAACTCACTTGTCCATGTATTGAATAAGACGCACGTACGCGATACAAGCAGCATCGTCGCCCATAAGATGCACGTGAGGATTCAATAGCGTCGTGTTGATCGCTTTGCAATTTTTGCCTAAAACTGAAAACAAAGAACAAAAAAACAAAAAAAAAATGTTAAAATAAATTAAATTAAATTAAATTCACATGTTTACCATTTTCAAAGTAGAATTTATGAAAATCCATTCCTTCCACCAAATTTCCTAAACTTTCGGGCTCAAAAGACGTGATGTGCGGATCACAGATTTTTCTACAGTTTAAAACACACAAAATCGTCAGTTTTAAATCTCTCGCAGTCATCATTCCTCACGTGTAAGCTTCGTAGTCGCCCGTGTTAATGGCATCGATCAATTGCTCGGTAATTTTCACGATTTCTTGTTTTCGTGCTGCAAACGGAACAGTGCATCAGCGAGTAAAACCAAAAATCTAAATTAGTGGCAGCAAAAGATTTCAGTTGCAAAACGAGTGCCATTAGTCTAGATTAAATAACTGGTTCTCCTCCCATGCTAGGTTAGTCGATAATTTATCACACACCAACAAAAAAAAAACATTAATAATACTTACAGGGCAAACTGTCGCTCTTTACAGCTGAAAAAAGAAGAAAAAAAAGAAAATTTGAAAAACAAAAAAAAAACAAAAAAAACAAAAAAAACAAAAAAAAAAAACCCCACAACTCCTCCTCCTCCTCCTCCGATTGATTGATTGATTGATTGATTGATTAATAAATTGATTGATTGATTAAGAAGTCATGGGAGAAGTTCCAGTGCAAAGTGCAGCGGCCATAGCATCCAGTTAACCTTACCTTCAGCAATTGCATCGCATTGTGCCATAATATGGAGACTGTAGCGATCCTCTGCGGAAAGTCAAGTCGTTCGAAAATGAGAAAAATGTTGAAAACAAATTTCCTAATTACACAAAGCAAAACAAAATATGTGCATTCTCTTGCCATGCAAATTTCTAAAAGGCCACCAAACAGTGCACTGACATTTTCTCCATTCATTCAAATCCCCAAATCATAATCATCATCATCATCATCATCATCACCAGTTCACCACCATCATCTCTCTCACCTGTGCTCACTTCTTGGCTCACTTTGTTCTCACTTGCCGGAGCTGATGACGAACCAAAAGGAAAAAGAAAGAAAAAGAAAAAAAGAAAAGAAAAGAAACATAAATCAAGAAAATAATAGGAAAAATGTAAAAATGTAAAAACAAAAGAAAACGAGTCAAAGAAATTAATGTGCCCAAATCCCATTACCTCACATTCAATACGCTCGTGCATCAGAGACAAATTATTAGTGACGTCAAGTCGACACATTAACGGAAGTTACCTTCAGGTTCACGGGCGATGACTGTTTTGCTTCGGTCAGGAGCCGAATGCATTGCATCTGACCGCGCACGAGAAACAAAAGTAAAAGACAAACATAAAGAAGAAAAAAATGAAAAAACAAAATAAATAAACAAACAAAACACATCACATCTGTTGGGCTTCAATTTTCAATTTTTAAATTTTCAATTTTAATTTTTAATTTTTAATTTTTAATTTTAATTTGTAATTTGTAATTTAATCAAATTGTCGACCGGTTTTGCAACTGATTCCTCTCAAATCCTCAGCCGACTTTTACCTTTCACGTCGTCTTCCTCGATCGTAGTGCTACTATCGGTTGATTCCTTCACCTGCGATCCGTCTCCTTTCTTGTTCACGATACTCCGAGCTGCAGATAAACAACAACAACAAATACAATTCACACATTTTCTTTTCCCCCCTTTAACTCACTAGAAAAATTTCTTGTGGCGAGCATCGTTGTCAAAATAGCGCCCTTAAATACAATTACACAATTATTGTAGCCGAGAAAAATGTAAACAATGCGTTTACTTTAAGTTTTCGCCGCGCGTTGAATTTTTTCAGGCAGTCTACAGTTTCCTGACGGTGGACAACAGATGCCACTCGTTCCCGTTGCTGCAAATTAATCGAACGAATGAATAAATGAATTCATTAATTAATTAATGAAAAAGTGTATTTACGCAAATCCAGGGGTGCTTTAGGGCGTCGGCAGCGACAATTCGTTTGGCAGGGTTTACAGTAAGCATGCTATTGATTAAGTTCTTGGCCTCTGGTGTCACAGTGTCCCATTCAGGCGATGGATACTGCGCAAAACAACGTTACGATCTCAATCAGAATCGACTAAATACAAGCACAACTTGTCCTCTTCTTCATCTTTTATCTTTTATCTTTTGTCTTTTGCCCTCAACTCACATCGTACGCTCCTGCTTTGATTTGAGCATAAAGCCGGTGCTGGTCTTCATCCCAAAACGGAGGGTAGCCGACTAGTAATATATATAATATAACACCTGCGAATCGAATTTAATTTTAATTAAAACTTTAATTAAACACTTGCGCAAAAAGCAATTATGCTACGTAGTCGATCCGTACGTACCACAGGCCCAAATATCGACCGGTTTTCCGTACGGTTCCTTCTTCAACACTTCGGGTGATAGATAACCTGGAGTGCCGGCAAATCCTTGAGAAAAAAGAACAAAAAAGGACAAATTGTAAGGGGAATTGCGAGGGAGAGTGCCAACTAACTCACCGAACCAGCCTTGCTGGTCCCCTTGAACCTCAATTGCCAAACCAAAATCTGCCAGTTTGACTGCAGCACCTTTGGCTTTGCTAGCTAATAGTAAATTTTCTGGCTGTAAAAAATATGAAAAATGAAATAGAAATAAATAAAAAGAGTGCATTTTATATTTTACCTTCAAGTCTCTGTGAACCACGCAATTTTGATGACAATGGTTCACACTTTCGAGAATTTGTTGAATGCAATGACTACAAATTTGAACAATTCCCATTCAATTTCTCTCTCCATTTATACCACCTTTTCTCCTTCTCCTTCTCCTCGCCTCGCTCCATTCAACTACCTAGCATCAGCTTCGCTGTAAAATTCCCTGGCCACGATGTCTTCAAACAGTTCCCCGCCAGTGACACTGAAAATCGCCACAAATATTTATTAACTCCATTTCATTTATTTTCCCATTCCTTCTCCGTGTCCTTACAGATCAAAAACTAAATAATGAAAACTCTCCTCTTGTATGCTGTCGTGCAATCGAACTGCAATTTAAAACAAATTAAATTAAAATTAATTTAATTAATTAAATTAATTTGAATTTTATTTCGCGGAATGCAAAGAAATTGAAATTGCAGCGGCAGTTGGCAAATGCGTCTTTTCTCAAATTTGCCAGGCACCCGTGGCAGAGACCAGAGACTCGGGACTCGAGACTCGAGACTAGAGAGACTAGAGCGGAGCGACCTTTGGCATTTACTTTAAAAGCGAGCGAGTAGACTACAGGTGCGTCCATCTCCAAGTCGAACTCGCCTCGCTTCCCATCCCATCCCATCCCATCCCATCCCTGTGCTTGCCGTTATCTATTAATTTGTTGATGGCAGGCACATTAGCGTCGGTCGGGCATTTCCTTTCATCCCCAGTCGCAGTCGACAATCCAATCAGGGACTAAAGGCGCTATCGATGCGATGCGTTCAGATGAGAGAAGTGCCATTGGGTGTTGTCCTGCATGCAAATCTGACGACAAAATAGCGCGCCGTAGTGTGCTGTGTTTTTAAGCTGTGCCGTGCCGTGCTTTGCCGTGCTTTGCCGTGCTTTGCCGTGCTGTGCCGCAACCACCAACGATTCACGATTGATTTAAATAAATTTGGGGAAAAAAACCAAAAGTGGCAGCGGGTTTGTTTCAAAAATAAGCGAAACCTGTGGCTAAATGCGTAGCGTTGGTGCGCGGTGTAAAAATAACGCTGGTTCGCTAGCTCGCTCGCTCACTCACCGATATTTGGATGTTGCAGTTTCCGACAAATTCGAGCCTCCCTTTCCAATTTTTGAAAATCTTACATGGAAGAAAAACAAAAATAAAAATAAAAACATTTCAGCGCCATTTTGCCAGCAGCGTGAGTTTGTTGCAGGAAACCTGTTGATAATCGAAAACATCCACGTAATTATTTCAAATTAATTTCGCCCCAATACCGTAGAAAAGAACAAACAGATCGATATCAAACCAATTAGCTTAAATTACACCTAACGTCAATTTCCCTCATCATTTTTCGCCCTTTTATATTTTATTTTATCTTTTATTTTATTTTATTTCATTTTATATTTCTTTTTTTCGATATCAACAACACGCAATTCGCAAAATTCGCAAAATTCGTCGAATTCGTTTCATTTCGTTTCGTCAAATTCGTCTCGATGATGTCTCACCTCTGCTGGACAGTTTCTTGGTGTTTATGATTTTAGCAGCGAATTCTAGTCCCGTCGATTTTTGTACACATCGTCGAACGATTGAAAATGCACCTCTGCAATTAACAACGTGTAACAACAACGAAAAACACACAAAAAACACCTTTCTTTGGCCCGACATTTTAAAGCGTTTTCGCGTCCAAAACGCATCGGAAACTCGTTAAAAACCATCTCGGCGTCGACGCGAGATTCGTCCTTGCCTCGTCGTCGGCTCCGAATCTCGGGTGCATCAAAGTGCGCCGTTTTTTGCAATAAAAATCAAATAAAGGTTCGTGCACCGACTGCACCGCCTGCACCGACTGCACCGCCAGCACTCGCCAACGAGAATCGAATCGCTCGCGAGGTGCAGCGGAACGAAAACGGACGCCACTTTCGCCCGACGTTTGCCTCATTTTCCCGTCCTAGCAACCCCACCGTCGGCGAGAGAACAAAACCAACCGAATGGGAAAAATTTCTTACTTTCCTAATTCTTCTTTAAGCTCGTAATTATCGCTGAATTTAGTCGACGTATTCTGGGAAGCCATGTTGACACTGACAGGGATGAAGACCATATCTCGTCACTTCTCGTTCTCGCGAGATGTCCTCGTCGCATTTTATTTATTTTCGATTATCGAATCGATAAACCACATTTAAAATTATTCACATTTTTTTTGCCGCCAGTTTAAAAATACTGCGCGATACACAAACTTACGATTCGAAGTTTACGCTCGGTTAAAGATCTGCTAAAACGTGCACCGCTAGATGGCGTCACCGTACGGCGGCAGAATTAACACGCGATATTTCGATATCATTCATTCAATCGTTCGTAAGCGCTCCAATGAGGTAATGGGACGAAGAATACACGTTTCAATTTATTTATTATACTTTTTTTTTACACAAACATTTTTCTTTTTGCATTCACATTTTCGTTTAAAGTTAGCTTTATAAATATTTTGTCCACAAAATAAATTAATGATCAATGAAAAGTAAATGTATCGTGGAAAAATTATGGCCGTTCAAGAAGAATTTAATAACCTCCTGCAGACTGTTGTCCGCCTCCGTAGCCTCCTCCTCCGCCGGATTGTCGTCCGCCTCCGTAACCTCCGCTAGATTGTTGTCCGCCTCCGTAGCCTCCTCCTCCGCCGGATTGTCGTCCGCCGCCGTGACCTCCGGCAGATTGCTGTCCGCCGCCATAACCTCCGCTAGATTGCTGTCCGCCGCCATAACCTCCGCTAGATTGCTGTCCGCCGCCATAACCTCCGCTGCTTTGTTGTCCGCCGCCGTAACCTCCGGAAGATTGCTGTCCGCCGCCGTAACCTCCGCTAGATTGCTGTCCACCGCCGTAACCTCCGGAAGATTGTTGTCCGCCTTCGTAGCCTCCTCCTCCGCCCGATTGTCGTCCGCCGCCGTGACCTCCGGCAGATTGCTGTCCGCCGCCATAACCTCCGCTGCTTTGTTGTCCGCCACCGTAACCTCCGGAAGATTGCTGTCCGCCGCCGTAACCTCCGCTAGATTGTTGGCCGCCTCCATAACCTCCGCTAGATTGCTGTCCACCGCCGTAACCTCCGGAAGATTGATGGCTACCGCTGCTTTGTTGACCATAACCTCCAGCAGCTCCGGCACCCTGTCTTCCGCCTCCATAACCTCCTGCAGATTGTTGTCCTCCCCCGTAAGCACCAGAACTTTGCTGACCGCCACCGTAACCGCCCGCTGCTCCCGCACTCTGTCTGCCGCCTCCATAACCGCCCGCAGATTGCTGTCCACCTCCGTATCCGCCGCTGCTTTGTTGACCACCGCCATAACCACCAGAACTCTGCTGACCACCTCCGTAACCTCCGGCCGCTTGCTGTCTAGCCGCTTGACTATTGTCTACCTGAACGTAGTACATCGTATACTGAGATTGCTTCTGGCCACTGGAACTCTGGCCGCCGCCGTAGCCACCGCCGCCGCTCTGTTGGCCACCCCCGTATCCACCTCCGCCGCTCGACATTTGTTTGCTGCCGCCGCCATTGCCGCCATAGCCGCTGCCGCCGCCCGAACTTTGCTGTCCGCCCCCGTATCCACCTCCCCCCGACATCTGCTGTCCGCCTCCGTAGCCTCCACCTCCGCCGCTCTGTTGGCCACCTCCGTATCCACCTCCGCCGCTCGACATTTGTTTGCTAGCGCCGCCATAGCCGCCGCCGCCCGAACTTTGCTGTCCGCCTCCGTATCCACCTCCCCCCGACATCTGCTGTCCGCCTCCATAGCCTCCACCTCCGGAGCTTTGTTGGCCACCGCCGTATCCACCGCCTCCCGACATCTGCTTTCCGCCTCCTCCTCCTCCTCCTCCTCCTCCTCCTCCGTATCCACCGCTGCTCTGGACACCTCCACCTCCACCTCCCGCTCCGTAGGCCGATCTGGCATCGCGTTTGGCCAAAGCCAACGACAAAGTCAGAAGAAAAACGAAAACGCCTTTCTAGTAAATGAATGAATTAAACAAAATCAAAGAAAAGGCGAAGGAAGAGAGAGAGAGGTCGAGACTAAAGAGAGACTTACCATGCTGATGCTGATGTGTGAGAAGAGTTCAGTTTGCCTCCACAAACGGTGAAAGCGAAAAAGTGGAGTAATGACCGTCGACCGCCACTTTTATACAGACGAGAGGAGCGACAAGAGAAATTTTTTTCTCCCGCGTTCTCATCTCGACTCATCGCCGGTGGCGAATGGCGGAGGAAGAAGCAAATCGGACACGAGCTGACCAAACAGCAATATCATCGCCCCTGGATGTAGGACACCGAGCGGCGGCTGCAACCGAATTGAGGTCGAGTCGAGCGAGATTAGACCACGCTTCAAAATAGCGTTCACTTTCACCCGATCGCCTCCCACTGGCCCCAAAAATAGTCTACATGTACTCCCCATCACTGCACTGCACTACATGTATTATCAATTCAATTTCACGTGTTAGCTTATGCAAGTAGTTAGCGTGTTTGTTCGTTCTGCCCGACAGAATTGAGCGCAACAAGTAGAAAAATAGAAAAGCAGTCGCTAATCTATCTTTCATTTTGAGTTTATTAGATCAATTGCTCGATCGGTTGCTTGCTTGCTTGCTTGTTGCTTCTCTTCTTCGATGTCACGTATTTGACCCGTTTTACCTTTTGTTTTCACACCAAATATTATCAAACATGACACGGTTAAATTAATTATCCATCACCAACACCAACTCCAACTCCAACTGGCTGTTTATATTACGATAAAAAGCAAACTTTATTATCATTTGCCACCGGCTTTATGCAATCGTCCGGAACAAACTAGAATGAATTATTCGATAAAAGCACCCTTGACCTTTCAAATTCAACCATATTGCAAATGGCATTATTGCACGAAACGAACCCACTTTTGCCCCATTCTTTATATAGTCGAACCTCCTACAGACCTACACCCTCTTCGAAATGAGAATGAGAATGAGAATGAGATCGACGAGGAAGAAAAAGAAAAAGAAAAAGAAAAAGGAAAAGAAAAAGTAAAAGAAAAAGCAAACGCAAAATCAAAAGCAAAAGCAAATGGTGTTTGTTTTCAAACGAGTTAATCAAATGGTAGTTCCTTGATCAAACAATAGAAACAAAGAAAATGCTCCAGTTATTTTGTACGCCCCGATAAAGCAGCTTTGCTTTACCTTTTTACAAAAAAAAAAATAATTGTTTCTTCTTCTTCTTTTAGTTCTTTAACCTGGACAAAAATCGTTGTTAAGCTTACAATGTGCCAAATATGGGCGCCCGACCCGCTCTGCTCTGCTCAGAGCCTCTCTTCGAGTTTGCATCGCGGTGACCGAATTGCGCGTTTTGAATATTATTTAAACTACAAGATTGTTTGATTGATTGATTGATTGATTGATTGATTGATTGATAAATTCAGTGATTGATTAATGAGTAAGAGTTCAAAACAAGTGTGACAGATTTGTCATTATCCCAATGTCCATCATTAAAACACAATCGAAAATCAATTTCAGCCATTACAGCCCATAATTAGCCTTTGCAATTCCAAAAGCAGAAGAAAAAAACAATATAAGTACACCGGTCGCGTATGACTGGGTCATTTACAATTGACCCATTTCAACAGGAACATCAAATCTCTTTTTTATCGATTGCGAGCGAGTATTCTTGAGAATAAGCAACACCCTTTCTAAAATTCGTTCAAACGTTGCGCCAAACCCAAACGCGCCTTATTTGCGGATGGAGAACGTCCAAGTCGAACGTAACACATCGCCAAAAATTCATCGCCTTATTTACTCGATGAATATCGGAGCCACGACTGAAATACAAATTGTCTCTACGATAAATTGAAAACAAAAAGGGAAGGAAGACCGAGTGTTCAATTCCAAAATGTCCCATTAGTCTCGAAAGAATCCTCCGCATTTCTATTTATACCCCCCCGTCGACTCTTATTTCTTTCCTTTCAATTATGCAATGTTTGGCGAAACGTTGGCGGGAATGCGCGAGTCGGGCCTCCTTCGAAATGGCAGCGGCCCCGAACGCAGCATTCTACATTCCAGTTTGCCACCTTACAAGACCAAATCGGTCCCGTCGACCCATTTGTGCTCCTCCAACTCGGATTGTAACATCATGTCTGTCAGTTCGTAAGTTTTTCCACATTACTAGTCCGAACGAATGCGTTTTATCCGTTGAATTTGCAGCGTTCAGATGACTTCGGTGGCTGGAGGCGGCGTGAAAAAGTCGCAAGTTTACCGAATGGTACACGAGGAGGAAAGGCGGACGCAGACGGTCACCACCTCGTCTTCGTCGTCCTCGACCCCCCAAGGTTCCCAAGGTCCCCAAGGTGCCGGAGCCACCTACCAGAGCCAATCGTTCATTCAAATTCAAAAGAATTTGACCGACTCGCAGCAGAAACAGCTCAAGCAGCGACAACACGAGGAAGAGGAAGAAGAGGAAGAGGAAGAAGAGGAAGAGGAAGAAGAAGAGGAGGAGGAGGAGGAAGAGGAAGAGGAAACGGAGACGGAAACCGAGTCGGAGGACGAAGCAGTTGCAACTCCTCCTCCCGGAGCGAGGTAACGATAACGATCTATTCATCATTCATTTCATTCTATTCTTTGAGCAAAATGCGTATAAAAAGCATCCGTATATTTAGCACAGACGTTCAAGGGTGACTCGCGTTTATTTTTAGGAAGCCAGCCGTGCCAGCTGTCCAACAAAAGCAACCAATTGCGGCGCAGGGTGCCACGCAACCACGTGGCGGGGTTCAAGTGTTGCCGACCGCTCCTCAGCAGCGTCCTCAGCAACAACAACAACGGCCACAATCGCCTCAACAGCGTCAGCAACCGATGCAGCGCCCTCAGCAACCTCCGCAGCAACAACAACAACAGCAGCGTCCGCAGCCGCCGTTCATGCAACAGCAGCAACGTCCACAATCGCCTCAACAAACGCAGCGACCCCAACAACCGCAGCAGCAGCAGCAACAACCGCCTTACTTGCAGCAACAACAGCGGCCACAATCGCCTCAACAAATGCAGCAGCGACCCCAACCCCAACAGCAACAGCAACCGCCTTATTTGCAACAACAACAGCGGCCGCAGTCGCCTCAGCAACAACGTCAACCACAAATGGCCCGCGGTCAAAACCAACAATACCAACCGCAGCAGCAACAGCCGCAGCAACAACAACAGCAGCCGCAGCCGCAGCAAACTGCGCCGGGTCAAAAGAATCAGTTTCTCGGCTTCTCAAAACCGACCGAAGAAGAACGACGCCTGTACGAACTAGAGAAACTGAGGCAACAGAACCTGCGCAACAACCAGAGTAGTCAGTATGGCGTTGCACCCGTCTCGCCCGTCTCGCCACAACCGCCCGATCTCACGTCCACCTCGTTTCGCAAACCCACGTGGCCTCCATCCGAAAATCGACAGGTACTACAAATATTCAAACAAAATGCGAACAAATAACTAATGTGCTCAATTGCAGTACTTACCGACGTCGACCCAGAGCATCCACTGGACCACGGCCAAAGGTAAAACGGTTCAAGTTTTAAAAACGCCACTCTATCTCTCTCTCTCTCTCTTTCTAATCGGCAGGGTCCACCAAATTCGTTTGGCCGCCGCCGAAACAGTACACGAGCTACGATTACGAAACGTACGAACAGGACACGCCGCTGAACCGCGGCCAAGCCGAGCAAAAGGCGCGCGAATTCCTCGGCCAGTCGCCCACGCCGGGTCCGCGAAGGGTCAACCCGCGCTCTCCCGGCCGCCTGGCCGCCGAAGCTTGGCAGCCGTACATCGAAAAATACCACGACGACTCTTTCGACCCGTGCTACGTCAATCGCCGTCCCACCAAACGCTTCGAGGACGTCATCACCTGCTCCAACGCCACCCGACTTCCGCCCACCTACAGAACGCCGCCCGGAACTCAGCACGTCACTCTCAGCTATTAAGCCGATCGATCTTTGCCCTCCCGTTTACCACATGCAATTAGGCGTTCATACTGATGAAATCGAGTGATACATTGCTATTTAGGCATTTCTTTTTTATCATTATTATTATTATTACTATTATTATTATTATTGATATTGATATTGACAAATAAAAAATAAATTCTACAGATGATTATATATAATTTCAAAAGCGCCGAGCGGCTGATCGCGGGTCGTCCCAGTTGTCCAGTTCGTCACGAACCATGCGTTCGATCTGATCCCGTTTTTCATCCTCCTCAAGATCGTCGCTCTAAACAAAAAAAACACTCGTCGTTATTACACGAATCATGAACGCGGGCTTTCCTCGTCCGCATCATTACTTCGGTAATGGTGTCGAGGATTCTACTCATCGCCTCCTTGCGTTTCGTCTTCGATTTCTGCATCGATTCCAACTTGACGATCACTCCGTCTATTTTACTCACGATGCTGCCGATCGAACTCTCGACTCGCGCCACTCGTCTCTGGATCCTGCCGCACAAGTTAATAAATATATAAATAAATTAATTAAATTAAATTGGGATATTTACAAAGTGAAATCGTTAACGCCCACTCCCGATTCCGAATCTCCGGTTTCCGCCACCGACGCGCTTTTCGGAGCGTTCATTCCGACGTCGTGGTCGGTTATGACTTGATTATTTTCGCCTTCGAGCTCCGCGAGCATTCGAAGCGCTTCGTTCGGATCGAGTTTCCGATCGTGATCCCGATCGTATTTAGAAAAGATCAAGTCGATTTCGGAGTCCGCAAAATTGTTCCTAAATAAATAAATAAATAAATAAATAAATAAATAAATAAATAAATAAATAAATAAATAAATAAATAAACGAATAACACGTTAAAAAGTAAAATATAATTCAACTTACGCCTTTAAGTTGCGTCGCACTTGTTCGTACGTCAAATACTGATCGTCGCTGTCGCTCAAGCTGCGAAGCAAAGTGGCCAGATCGTAAATACGATCGTGTTTACCGAATTTGCGCAACACGTTAGTCAAACACTGAGAAAACGAAAGGAAATTAACCGTGACGTGCTGTCCCGTCCGTATCATTTCATTGACCCACTCTTTTTAGAAAATCGCCGAGTTCCACTTGGCTGGCTTCGTGCGACAGCTCTCCCTTCACTTCCGAATAAGTGTCGTTAATAATCGCCAAAAACATGTTCTGAATTCAACGAGAAATAAAAACAATAAAAACTTCAAACTGCAAAAATCATAATAATAATAATAATAAATACCAATAATACGAAATAAACGAAAAAAACGTATGTTATGAAAAAAATGGGACCCAACAAACGATTCGCGTGTTGAATGTCCAAAAAATTGAAATCACCGAGAATGGTGCGCAGAAGCGTAAAACTGTAAAAGGCGACGAGCAAAAATGTAACGGAAACGATCGTCGCAGCTTAGCTTGCAAAACTCACGAAGCATTGAAGAGGGAACTGAAAGTCTCGATCTGCGTGCCGAAAAGAAGATAACCGAGCTGTGCGTAGGCGAAAAACACGATGAAGAACATGACCGCAAATCCTCCGACATCTTTCGAAGACTGAAACATCAAATCAATTAAAATTAAAACTAAAACATTAACAAACAAATAAATAAACAAACAAACCCGACGCAAGGTCGACGACAGCTGAGTCATGGTTCGGTTGAAACTTATGTATTTGAAAATCTGAAAGAAATATTACGAGAAATAAAAGGAATCGAAAAAGAAAAATGAAATAAATCACTTTGATCCACGAAACAAAAACGGTGAGCGCGAGCACGTTGTTGTTCTGCAACTGCCAGAATCCGAGCAAATCGAAGTCGGGGAACTGCTTGGGATTTGCCAACAGATCGCCGAGAACGCTGTTCACCGCCAGCGTCCTGTAAGCGCTGAAACCGATGTAAATGAGCGACAGCTGCAAAGCAAACGCACATTACGAGTCGTAACTCAACGAGTCGGAACATTACGAGTGAGAACTCAACCATAATCGAAGTGAGATCGACGTAAGTCCATAGTTGTTTGAAATATTTGCATCCCATTCGTATCAACTGAAACAAAGCCAAACAAACGCCTTCCGTTTTAGCGTTTTACCCTTTTACCCTTTTAACTGGCTTCTCTCTCTCTCACCTCCACCAATTCCTCGATGATATAATAGACGAGGAAAACACAGAACATGATCTCGCAGCCGAGGACGAAGTAATCGAAATGGTCAATGTAGCGGATCAAACGAACCGTTCTCAAACTGGACGAGGGGATCACGCCTCCTGTCGGCGGCATTTCCATCACCAATCTCAAATCAAAACATCATCAAATCAAAATCAAAACATCATCAAATCAAAATCAAAACATCATCAAATCAAAACATCATCAAATCAAAATCAAAACATCATCAAATCAAAATCAAATCAAATCAAATCAAATCAAAGTGGAGAGAGAGACTCACTTGACGATGCAAAACAGATTGATGTTCGCGTTGTAAACGGTAAAATCAAGAAACAAAACCCTCGTTCCCCTCTGCAGCCACGATTTCTTTTTCAACATTTCGACGATCTTTATGTTTCTCTCCAGCGAGTCTCCGAGCAAATCCTGAACCGCTCCTCCGCCGCTGTAAGTAGCCAGGTTTCCGAAATATATCATGTTTTCCAATTCTTCCCCCGTCTGATAAATCCAACTGAAAAACGATCCATTTAAAAAATTTAAAATAATAAAAAGAAAAGAAAGGGGCCGTCCATAAATTACGTAACGCTCCAAGTGGGGGGGAGAAGGTTTCATAGTTTGTTACGGGTCATTAGTAAGGGAGAGGGAGGGTTCTCAATAATGTTTTAAAATTGAAAATATACGCAGTTTTGAGACTGATTTTTGAAAATTTTCGGGGAGTGATTTCAGTTTTATTATGTAATTAGGGGGGTGGGGGTTTGGGAATTTGTTACGGCCTTGTTACAGAGGGGGGGAAGGAGTCTAAAATGCCAAAAATTGGCGTTACGTATTTTATGGACGGCCCCAAAAGAAAGGAAAAGAAAAGAATACGCTTCTGCTTGGGTAGGATCGTCGGGGTCGCCGCCCGTGCTGTTGTCTCTAAACGGCAGCTCGTCCTCGGCGCTCGGTGAATAAACGTCGTAGCAAACGTTGATGGCGTTTTTAAAATCGTCCGCCACTTCGCACGAATCGTTTTTCACTCGGATTTGTCTCAGTCTCGGATAACCCAACAGTTTATTTTCGTACAAAACGTAGCGTCCGGTCGGATCCACATTTCGTCCGACGTCCATCGAACTGTTAAACAAATTCACGATGGCAACGTTCTCCAAATACTAATCATAATCAAGTAAAAATCAACAACATTAATCTATGGTAGATTAATTCTCTCTCTCGGGATTCATTACGTTCCAAATGTCCTCGTGGGTGACGATATCTTTGTAAGTTTTCTCATCGCTCGATTTATCGATGAACGTATCAGAAATCACTTTGGTCATGTAGTACATATCGGAATTGGTCATCCCAAAAGTTACTAAAAATAAGTTAGCGTAAGCTACTAAAAAATTAATTCTTAATTGGAAAATCAATGCGTACTTACGCACGCACAACACGCTGATGTACAGAATGTAAACGATTAATTCTCTTATGGTGGTTTTAATGTAGGCTTCTCTGTTCGACGTGCCCGACGTTTGACCGGTACCCCATATGGCTGCATAAAAAAATAATTGATTAAATTAATTCAATTTAAAAAAAAAAAAATCCATTTCTCGTTCGTCGTCAGTCGTCACCAAACAAACACGAAGACAAACACCCGGTCGACGACTCCTCTTTCTGATTCTCCGGGCGAACGAACTCGGACTGAAGGCGGTGATGAAGATCGACGGGAATGTCAACTCGCGCCGAGACATCTCGCCTTGCTCGTTGTTTGCCTTCCATGTTTCGCACGAATCAAAGCAGCAAAGCGCCACTCGCATCTCATTTGGCCCGCTAATTGCTCGTAATTGCATGGCAGCGCGACGAAAACAAACAAGTTGAGGAAGCGACACGGTCGTAAATGGCGCGCCGTTAGTTAGCAAACACCCCGCTCGGGGTCGCGTTTCTCCGGTCCGGACGTCACCGATTTTCCCCCCAATGTATTTAACTACCAATTAATTTTATACCTTTTTATCAAATGAGTGAATCGACTATTAGGCGATTATTTACACAAACACTTATTAGACGATCGGATTAACAAATAAGCCAAAGTAAAAATTAGCGATTTTCAATAAATTAAAATTAATTAATTCAATTCAATTCAAGGAATTATTGTCAATCAAAACTTGATCTTTTGTCTTTGAAATGTACAGAAATTTTCAGTTTTACCGAGGAAAACGAATTAACATTCTAGATAAGTAAACTCCCAATTAATATTTTCAAAAATAAATTGTACACAGAAATTGTTCCAACTCTAAAAACAAAAAAAAATAAAATAAAATGATAATAAAAAAAAATTAAAAAAATGTTGACAGTCGAGTTTTGTTTCAGAAATGACATTTAATTAAATTTTAATAAATCTTCAAATTTACTAAAATTAACATTTATTTTTTAAAAAAAAAAATTAAGAAAAAAAAAAAAAAACTGTTTTAAATAAATTTCCCCAATTTCTACATATATCTCCACTTTTTTTTAATTAAATTATAATATTATTGTTGCTAGTAGTTGGTTTCGTTATACCCAATTATCAAAAAACGGGAAGTTTCATGTACAGAAAGTTTAGATTCTTCCTTCCCTCACAGAACATCAAAACACTTGTACAAAAAATTAAATTTCAATCGTACTACCAAAAGAGAAGGCAAATATTTGATTAAACACGAATAAATTTTAGGTTCAAGCATACACTTTTCTTATTTTGGAATTTTTTTTTTCTTTCTTTTTCTCCGCCTAAAACCAATAAAGTTAAAAAAAATCATCAAAAAAATCGAACAAATCAAAAAGCAAACAAAAAACGAGACCTCCAATTACATCAGCCAAGTTTACACTAGTCCGGAACAAAAATCAGAACGAGAAAAAGAAAACATCGTTTAACCAGACCCTTTGCGATGACACGCCGGTCCCTCTACAAAATGCGACATGATTGAAAGGGACAGAAAATCAAAACGAAAAAGATAAAGATAAAGATAAAGAAAAGAAAAGAAAAACAAACGAACAAAAAAAGGAGTAATAGAGAGAGGGAAGGAAGGAAACAAAAGGGGAGGTAACAAGATTTGCAAAAAAGATGTGTGCCTCGACGACGACGCTAATTGGCTCGGCATGTTCATCACATGGCGTATTTCCGGGTCCACTCTCGCGCCAATTCGTTATATTTTTCTCTGTCTGTTTTGTAGATCCTAGCTATTTCCGGAACTAGGGGATCATCAGGATTTGGATCGCACAGCAGTGAACAGATTGACAAAAGCACTGAAAATTAAAATCAAATTTAATTAAAATCAATTATTTATTATTTATTATTATAATTTACCTTTCGAAATGGTTAAAGCCGGTGACCATTGCGATCTCAAGATGTCCAAACAAATGCTACCGTTGCTATTTATGTTTGGATGATAAATGCGCGTTGTGAATGCAACCTGATAAAAACGAAACCAAATCGCAATTAGCCAATTCCATTCGAAACTCCATTTAATCTTTTATTTCTCATTACCTTGGGAGGTTTGAAAGGGTAATCTGTTGGAAAATGGATCGTTAAAAAGAATACACCACCTTGATAAGGACTATCAGGCTAGAAAACCACAAAAGCACATATTAGTATTACACATTTTATCATTTCACTTATTAGCTCAATATATTCCAATTTTACCGGTCCCATTATTGTGGCTTGCCAATGAAACACTGAAAAAGAGAGAATAAATCAATGAAACCAATTCTTTTTTGTTTGCCTTAATTTGTGTCACGTACAATCATCTCCAACAGGTCCGGCCGAACACTGTGCGGGAGGATCTCTACCAAGGTCTTGCAACTCCTGAAAATACAGCGATTAGAAAGAAATTTTCTTTTTTTTTTTTTTTTTTTTTTTTAGCTCGGAAAAAAAAGTGAAAAATTTCGGCACAATTATGTGTCCGATGTACGATAAGCCGATTCCATCGAAATGAGCTTCTAATTCCGCTTTCATTTCTGGCGATATGGATTGTGCTTTTTACAGACCGGATTGAATGGGATTAAAATAAATTAAATAGGTTTTTCAACTGGAAAAAAATTTATGAAACCGACGTAAAAATCGTAGAATACATAGGCCTACTCCTAACACAATGCAGATCCGCAAATTCAAACATTTTTCAAACCTTCCTCGCCACGTTTCGTCAAATATTATGTCTATGAGTAGTCATTACCTTATTGATTCGTTTTAGAGCCATGTTTTACTGTAAACGGTGAGTGAAACCACTGATTTCTCGTCAACTTGCGACGCAGAATTAACAAGCCCTCAACCCAGTTGAGTAATTCAAGATGGCTGATCTAAGAGACGATGACGCGCAGTGATACATTATTGACTGACGTCATCGGGCCCCGTTACTTCGATTCCGTCCCACCTAATTGCGACATTTTGCGATTACTCGGAAAGAAACTTTTCGTTCTTTCGCCAAAAACCCGTCAGCATTTTACGTTGATTTAAAACCGTTCTGAATACGATTCGTTTATATATTTATTTTTGGTATTTTTTTTTCCTTTTTTCTTTTTTCTTTTACTGGCGTTTCCGTATTGGTGATGAGGTCGTCTCGACGAGTTTCCGGAATGTTACGTTCTTTTCCAAGAAAACAATTTTTTGCCGAAATACGTTCGGATATTTTAGCTTCGTTATAATATACGAATTTGAAACGACGATATATTTTCTACAAAAAACGCAAAATCACTCGTCATGACGTCATCATTTATCGCCAAATTAGCATCGAAACGGAACTCACCGTGCGCCACCAGATGTCGCCGGATTCAAAATGGAAACTGTGATTTCCGGTTTTAGTAGTTATCTCAGTCATCTGCGCTTCCCGACAAGCATGAGTGGCACAAAAAGCTTATCGAGTAATATTGATCGCGTGCATTAATCAGGCGAGCGGACAAAGATGAGTTTTGATTTAATTTCAGCTCAAGAATGGCTGGCGGTTATCGGCACGGCGGGCACCCTCAGCCTAGCCGCTTGTTGGACCTACTGCAAATTGTTCAGGTCGCCCGGACGAATTAATCCGAGCATTCAGAAAGATTCGCCCAAAGTCGTCCATGGTTTCGACATCGAGGACCTCGGCGACAGTACCGCGTTTTGTCGGTGCTGGCGCTCTGCCAAGGTGCAGCATCTAATCTAATTATTATTTTTTAAATTTAAATGTTGATTTTTAATCTTTTAGTTTCCTTATTGCGACGGTTCGCACACCCAGCACAACTGCAAAACTGGAGACAACGTGGGCCCGGTGATTGTCAAGAAGAAGGGCAAATAAGTGGCAAATCCGTCGCCGAAAATACGACTTTATTGTGTTTATTAATTAGTTAATTAAAATGGCGGTTGTTTAAAATCATGTGTAGTGGTTTCCAGCTCACTTGTCAATTAAAATATTTGAAATGACGTAATCGCTTCATTTTAGGTCAACTGTTTTATTTTTATTGCTTTTTAAGTCAAAAGATTTTACTCGATATTTACAGGATGCAATTCAAGAACTATAAGAATAATAGTAATCATAATCATAATCGTATCTTCTTTGTTTGCATGAATAATTAGTGAAATTGATCGTCAAAAAAAGAAGCTAAAATGATCATTTTGCAGAAGACTGTTGCCAACATTTGGTCAGTTTTCCATTTGGTATATTTAAAAGGGGGTGGGGGTGTGTGTTGGGGTTGACTCGCAACCCCGGATTGATTAATTCGTTAATTAATGTAGAAATTGACCTGCACAATTGCAGCAACTCGTTTACAAAGGTGGTAATAAGTTATTATTAATCTAGAGGAAATCACTCATCATCTAGCAGATTAAAAGTTTTTAGTAACAAGTGTAGTTTTAAAAAAAATTATACTTGAAGAAATTCTATACAAGTGACTAGCGTTAGAATAACTCCCTCGTGATTGTATCGGGTTTTAAAATTGCGATTAAATGACTAGAATTTGAGAGAAAAAACACCTTTTTTTCCCCCTCAAGCTGAATAATTAATTACTCAGTTTAACAAGTAAGTACTGCATTATTATCACCAAAACAAACCTTAAATTCGTAAAATTAAAAATTGAAAATTAAAAATTATAAATTGAAAATTGAAAATTAAAATTACAAATTGAAAATTAATTGAAAATTAAATGAAATTCAAACAAAAGCGCCGCTTGTTATTATATTATATTAATTGATATTTTTGGTTTTTTTTCATCGTTTTTCTGGTATTCCACGTCTCATCTCGAGTTGATATATCTATCACAAAAGCCGTTTCCAAAAAGGAGTTAGGGGTCGGGTAGACGTTGCCGTCTTGCGTTTGCTGGTGGCATCCACAGTCAACTTTCGCAGATTTCTATATTTTTTAATTTGGTACGCGTCGGTATTTAGAGCGCCTTGCGCTCGCTTTGATATCACAGATGACGATGGTGAATTGATGATGGCGATGGTGGTGGTGGTTATGACAATGATGGCCCTTGTGCAATCGACAAACATTTTTTTTGTTGTTAAAAAGTGGTGTGAGATTGCGTCATATTAACGAGTATGGCCCGTCCGTCAAGGCGCTACACACAAGTAGTCAAGAGTTATTTGTCATTGCACCACGGTTAGGTTTGTACTCCAAACCAGGATCGAACTGCATTAACACAAACACCTGAAATTCACCAATTCAATACAATTCATTTGCAATTAATTTCAAACTTCAAACTTCAATTTGTAAACTCTTAATTAATTAATTAATTAATTCGAATCAATCACTTGATCTGTCGGTAGCATTGTGAAATCATCGGGAGGATTGGTGATCACGTATCGCTTAGACGAGGCATCGGCTGATGAACTCGTGTCCCGGAACCGGTAGAGACCGATACACAACATGCCGTAGTTACGCAGAGCTGCCGTGTACAAGTCCTCGTATTTTCCGCCCTCCTGTCAACGTTTAATGCCAATTAAACCCCAACATTCCTTACATCACTTCTATTCCATCACTTACTCCATACTGCATTAACGGGCCATCGTAAAGGGAGATTTGTCCTACTCGACATCGATCCCTGTTCGACAAGGTGTCCGGTGTGCTGTAGCCTCCTCGAAGTCCTGCGCCTTCCGCCAGGATCAGTTCTAATTCGGGAGTAGCGCCACCGGTGATCAATGATCGTATCAGAGTCAAGGCGTTTTGATTGAAGTAAGTCTGCAATTTAAATTGCATTGCATTTCATTTAATTAATAATTAATTCATTTCAATACTGTGCTCATTAGTGAATCCAGCACACTGACGGCAAAAGCCGTTCCGCACGCGAAGGGCTGAGTCAAGTAGAGTTCCGTGTCAGGATCGTCGTCGTCGTCTTGGTCTAAAAACTGCACGTTCGAGTCGTTCACTGAAAAATCACGACAAATCCTACAAATCTAACAAATCTAACAAATCTTTTCTTTCTTTGCATTACCAAGTTCAGTGATCATGGGAACGTTCGCACCGTAGACGGAACCTCTCCGCTGCAGAACAATCGGGCTCCCCAAAGGAGCGAATGAATCCGTGCCTGCTTCGGCTTTATTTCAAAAAATCAAAATCAAAATCAAATCAAATCAAAGACATTTCATTTCGTTTTCAAAGTATACTTTGATTTAAAACTCCGATTGTATCGTCAAACGTCATAGCTTTGATGTTCAGAGATGCTAAAATCGCTTCTTTGTCCGCCAGGGTCGGGTCGTCGTTGCTCGGGATCTTGGCCGACAATATCACGCACATATCACACAGATTGACGTTGACAGCGCGCAGGTCTGCCCTGCTTAAAGGTGACCCCTTCAAATTAAAAACAAAATCAAAATTAAAAACAAAATCGCATCAAATTGAAATGTATCACATTAAGAATCGAAAGTTTGGGTAAATTTTGCAGCATCTTCCATTCCCGACGAATATAATCCACGGAACCGACGATAACGACGTGCTTGAGCTCATGATAGTGGAAATTGCTGGCCCTAAGCGGCATTACCAAATTTCTCAAGCCGATTAGAGGAGAGTCGGGATCCGCAAACAGGCACACCACAACGTGACCATTCAAAACGGTCATCGCCGCTTGATTTCGATCCTAAACCAAATGTTAGACAAATGTCACGCAAATAAATAATCAAATGCATAATCAAATTTCGTTTCAGAATTATACGAGAATGCAATCCTCGATGGGCCGCGCGAGGCACCAGTGGAACATGCCTGTCGAATCATATTTCATTTCGGTCTTCTCAAATTCAAAATCTTTGGATTGGTCGTCAGCTAGGCCGACGGAGAGATCTCCCCCCGTCTGCGCCACACCGGAGTTGTTACTGGATCCTCGACTAGTGGGCCTTTTAATCAACAATAAATAATAATTAAAATTAAAATTAAAATTAAAAATTAAAATTAAAAATAAAAATAAAATTTGTATTTATTTATTTATTGATTTATTTCTAGCGCAAAATAATAAAGAGAGAAAGAGAGAAGGAGAGAAAGAGAAAGAAAGAAACGAGAAAGAGAGAAAGAGAACGAGTGAAAAACAAGACACGTCATAGTGTTGTGTTTGTAAATGCGTGTGATTGAGTGCAATACAAATGACAAATGACAAATGACAAATGACAAGAAATTATAAGAAATTACAAATATAGTTGTGTTTCGTGTGTCTAAAAGAGAAAGAGATAGAAACGAAAAGAGAGGCTAATTACATGAGCTTTTTAACTTCGTATGCAAGGTGATAGCCTGCATAGGTGTCAGGGCCGGACTTCTTTGGGCCCGGGGGCGTGCCAGAGACAGGACTGCAATGAGAGAGACCAAACCGAGACGAGCAAAAATAAAAGAC
This sequence comes from Strigamia acuminata, assembly GCA_949358305.1. NCBI lineage: Eukaryota > Metazoa > Arthropoda > Chilopoda > Geophilomorpha > Linotaeniidae > Strigamia > Strigamia acuminata. Next base: position 148,825 of record OX442321.1, read on the forward strand.
AAAAAAAAGAACAAAAATCAATTCCTCTTGACGAAGAAAAAAAGTATAAAAAAACAAAATCAAAAAATCAAAAATAACAAGACAAAAAGTGCACGACCATCGAAACACTCGAAACACTCGAACGAAACACTCGTCGTCGCGTTCAGTTTACCTTCCGTATTTCCCCGAGGAAGGTGAATTGATTGGCGACGCGTTATTGGCCCGGGTCGTCCGCGCCGTCACGCTGTTCGAGTTGCGACTTTTCGCAATCGTTTGCGCTTGCAATTTGTTCGTATTCGCCATCGCCGGGTTCGGGTACGCCTGGCTCTGGGAATGATAGTGATGGAGATGCGTCGCATTCGACGTTTGTTGATGATTTTGATGAGTGTTCACTAATTAATTCAATTCAATTCAATTCAATTCAATTCAATTAACTATTATTTATTCATTAGTTATATAGTCACCGAGTCTCGTTGTTTCTTCGCGTTCTTTCGAAATGTCCGCTAGCCGAAAATAAAGGATATTAATAAAACGAAACAGATCGAGAATTCGATAATTACTATAAAAAACAATAAAGCAGGCAATACTAAAACGAACTACAAAATAAAGAGAAAAAAAATGAAAATTAAAAAGAATATTAAAAAAAAGTCTCCTTTACGACACACTCGTGTTCATGCAAAATGAAAAACGTAAAACACCGATCACGATCACGATCACGATCACAGCTGCACACATCGAGAGGTACCTCGTAGCTTGACTCGCTTGGGAAGTTCGGGCGGTGTGAAAGTGGGGAAATGATATTGTTGTTCATCTGAAAGAGAACACTCTCGTGTCAGCATAGCAAAACTCAATGTCAAACATCAATTCAACATCATCCGCCATCATGTGCCTGCCATCCATCATCCATCATCCATCAGCCAGCGTCGACCTGTCAAACCAAATGTCTCCACCTCATTAATTGTCGCTGGTTCGCCCTCGCAAGTCACGTCACGTCACTTTTGTTCCGCTCGGTCCGCTCACGCATCAATCTTGAGATCAATCCTTGTTAATTAATTTGAACACGCAAACATTCACATCCAGCACACGATAAAAAGAAGATAAGAAGAAGAAGAAGAAAAATGCTTTCAAACGCTCGTTCCAATTAACGCTTGTCCAATTAATTTATACTAATTAAAATTAAAAGAAATTAAAAGAAAGAAACAATACGGAACAATTTAGTGCGCGAATGGAACGAGCGTCGTAAAAGATGAGCAGCAGATTGACAGAAGGAATACCTGACCTTCTTTTCCTCCGTCGAGCAGGTTATCTGAGGAGGAGGGTAAACATTAGACTTTTACTTGGTAAAGAACCAAACATCGAACAACAACAAACATCGAGCAATATTTAGGGCAAAAACAAGTGTGTTTAGTAGTGAATTGAGGTGGTGCAAATGCGTGACAAAACCTCGACACAACGAAACAAAACAAATTCCTTTTTTCAAATTCCTTTTGTTGGTTGCTTGTTTTGGTTGGTTAGTTGGTTGGTTGGTTTTTGTTTGTTTGTTTGTTTGTTTATTTGCGCATAGCCATTGCAAAAATACTAATTCAGTATTTACGTCTCGTACCAATTTCGAGTTCGATTTTCAACATGCAAAAATTTAACTTACTGCTCTCATTGAACGATTTAGAGTTTATTTAAAAAATCAAAAATAAATTTAAAAAAAAAAAATCAAAAAGGAAAAAAAAAAAAAAAAAAAATCAGTCAGACCACATTCAAAAATCTCGATTAATTGTCCACTAACTGGAAGATTTTCGAGAAAAAAAAACCGAGAGAAAGAAAGAATAATGTTCCAGTTAGCGTGAGGTAATTGGGGTTCGTCAAAAATGAAAGGGGATAGATAGGGTAGGGAGACAATATTACTGGCCATTGACAACAATTACTAAAAACATCATGGCTAAACAAATTAATGACAGAGAGAACGGAAAAATCCGGATACGTACTTGCCCTACCAACGAGCTGAACGGCTCGAACACCTTTCCTAAACAGAGCCACTGCAGCAAAAACACACAAACATTCAATCAGAGGATGCAGTGGTTGTCATGGCAATGCGAGGGAAAAGGGTTGGGAAAACTCCATTATTACGCATTTATTTAATGTTAATATTACATTAGATAGCATTACTAGCGTTATTATTATCATTAATTCTTTATTATTATGCATCGATTTGGCCTGCTCCAAAATTGAAAAACGAAAAATAGAAAAATGTCAAAACCAAAAAAATGTCAAGTCTGGGCAAATGTCAAAAATATATATCAAAAAGAAGAGAAAGAGCAAAACATAGATATATATCTTATATACAGAATATAAAATGTAGAATATAGAGAAGAAACAAAAAAGAAAAGAAAAAAACATTTTTTTTTTCATTTAAAAAAAGAAGCATGGAGTAGAGTGAGTGAGTGCCATGTGCAAAAACAAAAAATCTGTGGTCGGCTGAAATTGAATTAGAGAAAAAAGAAAGGAAAAAGAAAAGGAAAAACAAAGTAGAGAGAAAAAAAGGGATTAAGTGATTCTGCACTCACAGTTTTTACATTTGCACTTCTTAATTAACGTAGCGTCTTTGATATCTTCGTGGCATGCTTTGCAGTAATGCCATGCCCTGCGAAAGAAAGAAAAAGAAAAAGATAAAGAATTAATAAGTGTCAATGTCAATTTTTCAGGATTTTGGTCTGGCGAGCAAACGGATCGATCAAATGTTAGGTTACCTCTTGACTTCGTCAGCAGACTGGGCAATGAAGAAGCCTTGAGTGTTATTTTGAATTTTTGCCAGACGCGGATTTATCGATATTTTGCTATCACTTCCGTCTTCGTTTTTGATTTCGATAGCGAGTAGTAGTAGTTTCAGCCGCACGAAACACAATCTTGGAACGAAAACAAAAGCAAAAGCAAAATAAATAAAAATAAATAAATTAATTGGCATGAATTGACTAAATTACTCTGCTGCTTGTGGAAACGTCATGTTAATGAAAGCAGGCGATAAATTTTCGGTGTACATTTCCATCCCCGTACCACAGAGGTAATCATTCTGCCATGCTTGCATATCAGGTGACTGAAATTATCAATAAATAAATAAATACACTTGCCAATTACTAATTTTATTAATTAATACTGTTTTATAAGATCTCATGGCAAACAGATTGGCCATCATGGTGGAGAATCCAGGAGCCAGACAACTTTGGGCTATGAAACCCAATTTGAGTTCAGCTAAACAGATTACATCATCGCCTCGCTTCCAATCCCAGCTCGGTATATTCAGTAGATAAGCCTTATTAGGTAATCATTATTTTAAAATAAATAAATAAATAAATAAATAAATAAATAAATAAAAATGTTCGCACTTTATTATGATATTGCATCAGCTGTATTATGACACGAATATCATCGGAGTAATTTTTTATCGAAATCACCCTCATGATGTTCGCGGCGTCTTCAGCATCGGGGTCCTGGCAGTATTTATTAGCAAGTACTAGACACGCATCAGCTTCATGAATCTTTAAAAAGAAATTAAGAACATTAAGAAAAATGAAACAATTTTTAATTTTTTATAGCTCACTCACTTTGACCCGTTGCAGGTCTATTGGATTCATGATGCTGCCTTGAAAAAACTCCACGGTGGTAAAATGACGCTTGAAAAGACCCTCCAGCTCAAGATCGGGTGGTTTTCTGCGCAGAACAAACCACAAACCACAAATTACCAATTTCAATTTCAATGTTAATTAATTAATACCTGTGCAAGAAGATGACTTCGACGTCAACATCTTCTCTGTCCTCATGAAGGAAATCCTTCAGAAAGTGTGATACCGATTCGTATGTGATATGTCCACAAACAACAATGTGCCTACGAGAAGAGAAAAGAAAAGAAGCGCGTCAAACACTTTCACCTCCCTCAACACACACAAACGAAAACAACACAACGAAACGAACCGAACCGAAATAGATCGAATTGAGCATGCAACAAACGAGACTAAACGACAAAAACACAAAAATCACAAAAAACACAAATACTTATCTTGTTTAAATTCGGGAGTGAGTGAGAGACAGAAAGAGAGAGGGAGCCCACCACACCACACCACACCAATACCAATACCAATACCAGTATACTACAGAGTGTATAGACCATTTGGTTTAAATACAAAGCTAATAGCACGCAGTCTAGAACTCTAAATGACAGTAACATTACAATGCAATTGCAGTAAATGTAAATGACATCGATACAGATTTACAAGGGCGGGGTTGGATAATTGGATTAATAGTTTTTGTTTGTTGGCGGATTGTGTGTCCATCTTTACCTCCGTCCACGCTCTTGCTTGTAGTGGCCAGCATATTTGGGCCTAGTACCAATCAAGTCTATGATCTCGGGGATACAACTGGCAAACATAGCCTAGACATAACGTACAAGGGGTCCATGAGAGGAGCGAAACCGATACCTCTTTCCATGCTCCCGCCTGAATGCTCCGCCATACTTTGACCGATTCCCCAACAGTTCAGTGATTTCGGGAATCCAACTTGCGAACACGGCCTACAACGTACGGTACGGGGGTACGGTACATTACGATTTCCATTTATCGGAGGGAAACGGGATCGTATCGCATATATCATATTTATTATACAGATTAACAGATTAACGGATTAACATAGATTAACAAACCAGATTCAGATTCAGATTCAGATTCAGATTCAGATTCAGATTCAGATATAGAACAAAAGAAAAAAGAATAGAGAATAGGAGAAAAAGGAGGAGGAGAAAAAGGAGAAAAGAAAAAGAAAAAGAAAGAAATGTCACTTGCTTAGATACCTCTTTCCATGCTCCCGCCTGTACTCGCCACTATATTTTGGCCTAGTGCCTATTAGTTCTATGATCTCAGGGATGCAACTGGCAAACATGGCCTATGGAAAAAAGAGAGAAACAACAGGCAAAAAAAAACACGGGTTATCATCGAACGATACCGGTACGATCAACATGCCAATATACATATACGAGTATATACGAGAGATTTTGAGACTTTTCATTTCTTTTGTTTATTCAAGTTAGCGTCAACTAGGACATTAGTTATCATGCAATGCACTTTTTTTTCTTCTTCAAATTCTTCAATTCCTTCAATTTCATTTCATTTCATCTCATCTCATTTCATTTCATTTCATTTCATTAATCGGAGAGCGGCGCATCACACACAAATTGACAACCAAAGGAATGTACACCAAACAAATCACAAGATGGTATCCAGATTATCATTTACTCCCCTCCTTTTTTATCATTATTATTACGTTTTTAATTAAATTAAATTAAATTAAATTAAATTAAATAGACATATGTTTTTAAAATCAGGAGCTGAGCTAGGGCATGGAAAGTTTCTTCAATACACAACAACAGTGCTCTCCGACACATTAATCAACTATTTCAATAAAGAAAAACAAAGAAAAAAAGAAAGCAGTTACTAAGTTGATATAAAGAAAATAAAGGAAAAAATATAGATCTGCAAGCAACTTTTCAAATTATTAGTAACAACAGCATTAATTCGTTTAATCTCTCTACACAAAACCGTGCATTGCCGAAATTTAAATTTAAAGTTAAATTTTGTTTAATTTCTTATTACTGAGTGCTAACCCTAATAATCCCCTCCCACGTCCCACCCTCGCGAGCGAGCACTTTTAATCAATCAAATCAATTTCGACATTTCGCAATCAATCCGGTTACGCGGTGATTAGACCCCATTCCCCTCCGCACAAAAAGAAAAAGAAAAAGAAGAAAGAAAAAAAATCAATTAAAATTAAAAACGATAAAATAAACACTAAAATTAATATTATTTGTTTTAAAAGTAATCAATCAATCAATCAATCAATAAATCAATTAATCAATTAATTAATCAATTAGAATGTGACGACGCGTACTTACCAATCCGACCAAAATGAAAAATACCATAAAACCTCTTCCTAAAGTTGTGTGGGGGTAGATGTCACCATATCCAACGGTCGACATAGTAACAATGAGAAAGTAAACGCATTCCCAGTAGGAAATCGGGGTGGGGTTATCAAACTCCAAGGGGTCACCTGAATTTTCCAACTGAAACACACAAAAAGCAACAAAATCACAACACAACTTAAGCTTAGTTGTACAAAATTCACTTACCAGGTGCATGATGCCTGCACCAGTGAGCCATACACTAATAAAGATGGAGACAAGCTGAGCCAGTCGGATGGAGCTGCTTGTCTTCAGAATGTTCAGATATTGTAAAATGTCTGGCACTGTCATCAGGCGAAGAGCACGCAGGAACCGAAGACCTTAATTAATAATACATACAATTAAACAAAATTAAAAATTAAACAATTACAAATTATTCATTCTCACCGATCCATGTTCTATCCAGATATATCGAAACGAAGGACGGTGGAATCGTGAAATAGTCCACGAACGAATACAATTCCAGCATAAACCACAACTTGTCACTGGCGGCTATAAACTAGCACCGCGAAAAGAAAAGAAAAGAAAAGAAAAAAATAATCGTGAGAATCGCTCGACCGTGAAGCCAACTTTTTCAGAAATACCTACACGTATAAAAAAGTAGATCATAAAAAAAATATTCAAAGCTAAGTCTATTTGTTGAGTCGTATTATCTGACCATTGCTGGCATTTCTCGATGCCCTCGCTAGGGGATTAAAAAAAAACGACATGTTTAGATACGAAAATATCGAAAGATTTATAGAGTAACGTATTCAGCCTCGCTATCATCGTATTCATCTAATAATAAGTGAATGTGCTTTTGCATACTCACCCGTCACCAGTGCTGAATTCCATCGAGCAAAACAAGAATAAGAGAGGGAAAAGCATTTTTTATTTCAAATTTAATTTCATTTGATTTGATTAGTTGAACTAATTAATTAATTCGGATTGATCGATCGTCTTCGAATTATTCGATTCGTGCAATTTCGTGCAATTTGCATGCGTACAATTCAATAATTCAATCATTAAGAAAGAAGGAAATACTGACCTGGAAGCATCGATGAAATAGATGACCAGCGAAGCAATGCTCAGGGTAAAAACTAAGACCACCTGAAACAAACGATCAACAATTCAATAAGCGGTCTAAATAAAAATAAAATAAAGTTTTATTTATTTATTTATTTGTTTCTCTATTTTTCTATTTGGCAAATTGCCACTTTATTGCAAATCAATCTCCACCCATTTCTACGCGTCGACATTTATATGGGGTGGCAATGTTTCGCACGAATATGCAAGTCCGCCGCGGACTCTGTTATTTTTTCATTAAACTCCAATTTTCCTGTTTGCGCAAATTTAAGTGTTTTCAAAGATGGCGTCGGCCAACAAATATCGACCGCTAAATATCGACCGCAACGCGCGCGCAACATTCGTTCAAATGAAAAATGAAAATAAAAATGAAAATAAAAGTGAAAATAAAAATGAAAATAAAAATAAAAATAAAAATAAAAGTAAAAATAAATTTAATTTTAAGAAAAAGCCTCAATGCAGCGCACCGAGTCGAAGCCATGAAAAAAGGAAATGTATTTTTTTTATATTTTCCCTTCCTCTTTCCATGATCGAGCCGAACTGAACCCTCGTTCGAGGTTCGACGCACACAATTCGACAAATATGGCCGATTTGAAAAAATCAATAGGCGACCATCTTTGGCATGGCAACGGTCGATCTAAGAAAATAGGATGAAAACAAGGAATAAAAATGAACGAATGATCGGCCGGGAAAACAAGGCCGAGCCCCTTGGTTCGTTCGTTCTACGCGACTCGTCTCGTCTCGTCTCATCTCGTTTCATCTCATCCGCAACCCCGCTATAAGGAAATGTGCGTGCGCTTTTTTTTTTTTGTTTTTTTAAGTAAGCAAAGCAATAACTGACCAGAATCCGTCCCGTGGTGCTCTGTCCAGATATGAGTTCTCCGGCCCAGTCTTTGGCCTCGGTCATGAAACCGATCTCGATGTCGCCGCCTTTTCCATCTCCCGGAACCCCCTTTGCGCCGTCCTGAGGGGCTTTCTTGATATCCGCCGTCTGAAAGTCGCCTCCACCGTCGTTTCGACAGCATAAGAACGCAAGAGCGCGCCATATGAGTACGATAAATAGGCCCGCGAGGAACGTGAAGATGCTCGATAGCAGGAAGCACCACCATTTGCGGTCTTTTAAGCAGTTGTCAACTATCGTGTCGTTGGTTGTTGCGTTTCCTGTAAGGCTCATCGCGCCCTCCTCGAACTGGACCGTCAAAAAATCGTCCTGTCGAAATCGAAATACGAGTCGACCATTCTGGGCGAAGAAGGCGAACGTGAGGGGAAAACATCCGGGAGCGACATGCCTGCCTTTTATTAGGCCTCTGTTTAAGTGGTCATGTCGGAACTAGCGATCGACATCATGCGGCAACGGCCATCCGAATCGAGACCGAGCGAGACCAGACGCGACGCGACGCGAGGCGAGGCGCCACCCAATGCAGATGCAGCTCTGCTCACTCTCTCTCAACAACTCTCTCTCTCTCTATCTCTCAATCCTACTCTCTCCCTCTCTCCTACTCTCGGCCCCTCACTTCCAATTCCCGCCGCCGGGCCGCGCCCCCCTACAATCCCGAGCGAGCGAATCCTGTCGCAATCAATCGCACGCTGTTTATGGCCTTGTATGGTCTGGTTTAATGTCCGCTCCGCACCGCACTTCCTCTATCCCACCCCACCCCCCTGCTACCATTCATCCAATTATCTATTATTACTTCTTCTCCCGGGTTCCTGCTTCTCCTCCCGCCCCTGCAATGCCCAAATCACAACAACCTGCTCTTAGGTACACATGGAGCAGATTTGTTTTTCAAAAATTAAAAGCAGCGTGCGCCAATCGTAAAACAAACAAACCAAACAAACAAACAAACAAATAAACAAACCAGCCTGCCAGCCAACCCAAGATAAGCGAAAGCGACCAATATTCCCACTTCACTTGACACGCGAACGCTTTTTTATTCTTTTTATTTTTTTTATTTTCTTTTTATTTTCTTGTTTTTCTTGTTGTTTTCTTGTGATTGGCACTTCCACTCCGTGGTCGCTATCACGGCGCATCTCTAACATTAATGCATTAATAATAAATAAATAGAAATAAATAAATAAGCAAACTCGTTTGTTTCTACGCCGTTTCGAGAACCGCTATCATTAAGCCAAATCGCAGCTGGACAGCGGCCGCCAATTACAAGTAATCGCTGTTTACGAAAACGTTCGCCGGAAATCGCTTTTCTAATTCGCCACACGTTTTATCGCTTCGGAACAACGCCCAACTAGAACAACGCGTTGTTTACTCCGAATTTCGTTCTTGCGCTGGTTGGAGAAGATCAACCATCATCCATCACGATCCAAGGATCCACCCCCCTCTCTCTCTCTCTTTCGAACATCAAACCCCCTTCAATCGCAATAAAAAGAGATATATATATTTTCTTAATTGTCAAATTTTTACTTTTCTGGTGTTTAACTACAAATCAATTATTACTCGTCAAGATGTAGCCAACTGCTGCTGCTGGGCTATTTCGCAGTAATTACTGAAAGTCGGCAAAGCAATTTCTTTTAACTTTCATTTAAGCTTCTCTTCTGAAATCCCATTTCAAATTGCATCATTCGTTCGTGCTGAAATAATAATAATAAAAATTAATTATAACGTCTTCAAGCAAACAAGCTTTTCTGCACATTCTATGGCTCTCTGGATGTGGATGGATGGGGGTTAGCGCGTACACATTAAACGAAACGGCCTCATTTATTTAATCCATACATGTTTTACGAAATACGAAAACAATGGATGAAAAGAAAAACAAGGTCACGCGGGTATTGAAAACCCGATGTATCGATAAATGAATAAATGAATCAATAAATCATTAGACGCCGCAGCCGCAGCCGCAGCCACGATATCGACATGTTCCATCATTATCATCTCCTCCTCATCCTATGGTCACCAATCGTCGGTTTCGCTTACGTCGACTTTCTCGACGACACCATCTACCATTATGTGATCGGTAAAGTAGACAACAAAAAAACTTCTCTTCTCTCAAACTTGATCAATTTACAATAGTGGGGGCTGGGACATCCGGCGCGGTGATCGCCGCGCGACTCTCAGAGGATCCTGCCACCGAAGTGCTACTCCTAGAGGCCGGCGACAAGCCTTTGCCCGCGTCCGAGATACCCCTCACTTCGTACAAGGTGCTCGGTTCCAAGATGGACTGGAACATGGTGTCGGCGCCGCAAAGACATTGCTGCTCCGCCTTCCGTGACAACGTGAGCACTTCTATTCTATTCTATTCTATTCTATTCTATTCTATTCTTTCTTTTAACAAGATTATTCCCATCCATTCTGGAAAAGCGATCGGAGGAACGAGTTCCCTCAATTTCATGACGTACGCCAAGGGAAATAAAATGGATTTCGACAATTGGCAGCAAGACGGCTGGTCCCACCAACTAGTCTCGCCTTACTTTGCCAAACTCGAAGATTATCAAATCCCGCACGACGAACAAGAAGGTGAATCAATTAAAAACATTTTCAACACATTTTCAAACTTCTAACGCTTTAACGCAGCGCCTTACCACGCTCGAGGGGGCCCCTTCACCGTCTCCGAGCCGTACGTCAAGAGCACGGCTGCCGATTTGTTCCTGGAGGCCGGCCACGAAATCGGACATCGATTGGTGGACTACAACGGCAGAAGTCAAATCGGGTTCAGCTACCCGGCCGCGAGCATCAAGGATGGCGCCAGGATGGCAACGAGTCGCGCCTACTTGCAGGACGCCTACAAACGGCCCAACTTGCACATTTCGCTCAATTCGTTCGTCACCAAAGTAAATTCAACCAAACTACAAATATGTACATTCAACCAAACTGACCGATGCTTAGATCCACTTTGACCAAAATCTGACGGCGACCGGCGTCACCTACGACAAGAACTCGGCTTCGCTGCTGAGCGCGAGCGCCACGAGAGAAGTGATCGTTTGCGCGGGCGCCATCAATTCGCCAAAACTTCTCATGTTGTCGGGGATCGGTCCGAAAGAAAAACTCGAAGCTTTCGGGGTAAAACAATTTCTTCTTTTTTTTAAAAAAAATACAAAATAAAAATCAAGTTATTCGTTAGATACCCGTGCTGGTGAACGCGCCGGGAGTCGGGCGCAACCTGCACGATCACGTGAGCGTCATCGGTCAAACCTATCACCTCAATCAATCGGCGGCTCTCAAGCCGTCCACCTACGAGACCACCGAATACGAGCAGTTGTGGCGATCTTCCCGCACCGGTAAAAAATTCCCTTCAAAAAATTGCATTCCAAAAATTGCATTCCAAAAATTCAAAGGTCCCATGACGAATCCGATGGGCTTCGAAGGCGTGGCGTATCTGAGCAGTCGTCGCAACGCTCACCCCGAATGGCCGGACATACAGATCAAAATGAACTCCGCGAACATTTGGAAACTTTATCTCAACCACCTGAGGCTGGTGAGAAAAACATTTGAAAACATACACGCATAATAATTTATCTCTTTTCTCTCTCTCGCGCAGTTTTGGAAACACGCTTTTCCCTCCGCGTTCGTCGACACCGTCACGTTTTTCCCGACGCTTCTCCGGCCCAAAAGTCGCGGCGAAATCAGCCTCCGAAGCGCCAACCCCAGCGATCCGCCCATCGTCAACCCCCGCTACTTGTCGCACCCCGACGACATCAAAACCTTGGGCGAGGGTACGTAGTGCAAAATTGCGCTTTTTAAAAGAGTCGAACCAAAAAAGAGTCGATTGAATTGCAGCCGTCGAGATATCGCATCGTTTGGCCACGAGTCGCACGTTCCGCCGTTACGGGTCGCGGCGTTTCAACTTCGCAATATTTCCTCGTTGCGTTTACAAAATGCTCATCGCTTCCGAGTTCTACAAATGCCTCGCCACCGCAATGACCGTTGGCGGATACGGCTTGGCGGGCACGTGCAAAATGGGATCGGACCTAGATCGAGACAACATGGCCGTCGTCGACAACCGACTCAAGTAACTAATTGATTTTAATCAAATAAAATCAAATCCATTTCTAATCAAATTTATTTCTAATTCGAGGGTTCACGGGGTGAAGAACTTGCGAGTGGCGGACGCGTCCATCATGCCCGCGGTGGTTTCGTCCGAACCGGCCGCAACTTGCGCGATGATCGGCGAAAAAGCGGCGGATATGATTAAACAAGATTGGCAAGCGTTGCGCAACGACTCCACTTTGTGTACATCCGTTTCGCCCGAATGAAACAAAACAAAACGAATTAATTACATACATAATAAATTGCATTTCCGTTCTTAATACATCACCACTTCGATCGTATCAATAGCAAAGTCCTTCACTTTATCACTCTGTACATTTACAATTTGCCTAGTAAAATCAAACGCGAGTGTAGACTACACTCGCGATGGAAACTCTTGTACTCGTCTCTTATTTCTTCTCTCTCTGCCGAATGTGCGCGTCGGACTGCGACTGCGACATCAACCGAACGTTCGACTACATAATCGGTGAGCTGAGCAGTGAGCAGCAACACACTCACTTTTTTCTACTTTTATTCGAGTCAATTTCTCAATTTAGTGGGCGCGGGCACGACGGGATCCGTCGTTGCCGCCCGTCTCTCGGAGCTCGCGCACAAATCCGTGCTGGTTTTGGAGGCGGGCGGCCAACCGCCCTTGGTGTCGGACATCCCCCTCCTGTCCCGCCAAGTGATGCGCACGCCCATGAATTGGAATTACAAAACCGAGCCTCAAAAACACTGTTGCAAAATTCTGCAGGATCAAGTAACCCGGATAAAATAAAGAAAAGCAAAAAAGCCTCTAAGTTCTATTTGTTCTCGTATAGTCGCTGCCCATCATCGCCGGCAGAGGTCTCGGAGGAACGAGTTCCCTCGACTTCATGCTGTACACCCGAGGAAACCCCAACGACTTCGACCACTGGCACTCGCTCGGCAACGACGGCTGGGACTACCAACAACTGCTGCCGTTCTTCCGCAAGCTGGAGGACTACCGGATTCCGCGAACGGCGGAGCAGGACGACTACCACACCCAGCACGGACCCGTCGGCGTCGCTAGACCCTGCTTCAGGAGCCCGATGGCCGACGCCTTTTTGAAAGCGGGTCACCAGCTGGGCCACCATTCGATCGACGTCAACGGGCGCCAGCAGACCGGCTTCATGATCCCGCCCCTCTTCCTCCGCGACGGGCGACGCTGCAGTTCGTACAACGGCTACCTCGAGCCCGCCATCAAACGCAGCAACCTGCGCGTTCTCATCAATGTCCTCGTCACCAAAATCCGCATCGACTCCAAACTCAGGGCCGTCGGGGTCGTCTACCGCACCGCGGACAATCGTTCGTGCGAGGCGTCCGCGCGGCTGGACATCGTGCTTTCCGCCGGCGTCTTCAACACGCCTCAGCTTCTCATGCTGTCGGGCATCGGTCCGGCCGAGACGCTCAAAAGACACGGGGTATACATTGTCCAGTTGACCGACCGAGCGCTAATTTCCTTTCGTTCCTTTCCAGATCCCGGTTAGGAAAAACGTTCCGGGCGTGGGACAAAATCTGCAGGATCACGTGACCGTCAACGGGCTCACGTTCTACGTCAATCAATCCGTCAGCTTCAACTACGAGCGATTCACGGACGGAGAGAATCTCGATTTGTGGCGCAAGACCAACACCGGACCGCTCACCAGTTCGGGCGCGTACGAAGGGATCGCCTTCTACCGATCTAAATACACCAACGCGAGCCAAGACTGGCCGGACGTCGAAATCCTATTCAAATCCGACAACGTGTTCGACCACGACACCACCAATCTACCGTCGGTAGGTCCGTCTTCGCTTTTGTAGTGTCCGCGATTCAAATCATTTTTCTTTTTCAGTACGTGCTAGGCTACCTACCGCCAGATTCCAGCGACGTGGTCACCTTCTATCCCGTTGTTCTGCGCCCGAAAAGCAGGGGACGCGTCACGATCGACGGCGCCGACCCTACGCGTGCGCCCCTCGTCGATCCAAACTACTTGTCGCATCCCGACGACGTTAAAGTACTTCTGGAAGGTAACAATTACAATTAGAATTACAATTACAATTAAATTAAAATCCGAATTTGTACTTAGGTTGGAGATTCGCGTGGAAAATTGTTCAAAGCGATTCGTTTCAGAAATACGGCGCTCAAATATACAACTCGGGTCTATTTCCTCGTTGTTTGATCTACCTGTTGAGCAAATCGCAATACGAAAACTGCATCGTCCGCACGATGGCGTATACGGCTCACGGCCCCGTGGGAACGTGCAAAATGGGCCCCCGCGCCGACCGAATGGCCGTCGTCGACAACCAACTCCGGTAAAATCAATCAAAATTTGAAAATTTTAAGAATAAATATCTAATTTTTGTTAATTTTTAATTTTTCGTCAGAGTTCGGGGAATCAAAGGATTGAGAATCGCCGACGCGTCAGTCATGCCAACCGTGGTTTCGGGGCACCCTCGAACCGCGTGCATCGTCGTGGGCGAAAAGCTGGCCGCCATGTTAAAAAGCAAGACGCACGCGTGAACAAACATTCCGTTTATCGTTTATCGTTTATCGAGCCCCCGCAATAACAATGTACAATGTACAATCTAACACAATCTAATTCGATGTAAATTTCAACATTTCAACATAAAGACAAAATCAAACTCTTCAACCACTGTCGTTTTCCCGCCACGAGATCGTAAGTCACGTAATCCTCGACGTCGCCCTGGAAATGTTCCAAGTACTTGGCGCAAATGTATTCGGCGTTGCAGATCACGTGGATGCCGCAATCGAAGCCGTTGCTCTGCTGCAGACAGATCGCTTCGATCAGAGACGGCGCCGGCGCACATTGCACGAACGGGATCAAATGTTTCATCATGTCGCGTCCGTGCTGCAGGTTCGCGCCGCCCATCGAGTCAAAGTGGTAGAAACTGTTGAAGTGGCGCACGTACACGAGCAAACTCCAGTGCGAGCCGCCGGTCGCATCCTCGTCATCGCAGTCGTTCACGGCCAACAGAATCAAATCTTTCTCCGGCAGGTCGTGCGGCTCCACGAACACGCTCACGGCCGAGCCTTGCGTCATCTTGATGCACTGGCACACTTCCGGGGCCACGAAACAAACGCCCCTGTCGAAACTTTTGTATTTCGCCTTTTCCAAGTATTGAAAGTAAAAACTGATCAAACGATCGTTCAGCCATTCCGGTCCGTCCAAGATGTTTAGGTCGGATTGTTTAATTAAGCTGTCGTGGAAACTCAATATAACGTTCGTCATTCTTCGCTTTATTACGGTCTGTAAATTAATTCAACTCAAATTAAATACGGTAATTCATTTCAATAAATACCGTAACTCACTTAAATCCTAGAAGTTTCTCGAGCGGTTCGTATTTCCAGTGGTCTTGGCTCAGGTTTTCCGCCTTTTTCCTTAATCGGCTCAGTCGTTGCTCATGTAAATCTGAAATTTGAATACAATTTTGAATACAATCTGTTTCTACAAATAGAGAAAGAGAAAGAGAGAGAGAGATAGAGAGCTATTGGTATTTCAATATCACCTTTCTTTACTGTTTTCAACGTGGTTTCGACGTCGTGTTCGAAATGCAGTTTGGCCATAATCAGCTCGGTACCATCTGCAATTAAAACGTACAAGTTGAACTCGCGTAACAAAAAAGAAAAAGACACGACGGATTTTTACTGGTATTGTCAGGTTCTTGTTCGACCGGAGAGCGAAACAGAGCTTTCCTCAGGTTGACGCCAGCCATCATGGATTTTACCCACAATGCCCCGCTTTCAAGCTCTCAAAATGGCGAATTTTTAATTTTCGATCTTCTCGCCAGATGTCGCCAAAGCCCAATTGGCAATAAAGTAAGGTAAAATTTCAAATTCATGGACCAAAACTATGATTTATTTATAAATGACTTGCCAAAGTCTCTCGACTACAAAACGAATCTTTTACTCAAAATATATAAAATTATTTGAAATGAATTATCCACGCACAAAGATATATACAAAATCGAACAAACACCAGGCTGATCAGGTGGGAATTTTCGATTTATCCATGTTGTTGAAATAAGGATGCTTGAGAGCATCCTTGGCAGTGATGCGAATAGTGGGATCGTAAATGAAAGTTTGCTGCAAAAGTTCTAATCCCTGCGAATCGAGCGTCTTCACGTTGTTGCTCAAATTGCCGCCTTTCCAGTTCGGGAATGTTTTCTTGTAGTCCGGTAATTCAGCCACTCCTTTCCAAGTCTGCTCGGTCGGCGTCCCGAGTGTCCTGAAAAATAATTTCCATTCAGAAAAAAAAATTCCAATTTCTAAATTCAAAATTCCAATTGACGCACCGAAAAATGCGGAAAAGCTGATCGATCTCCGAATCCCCGTGGAACAGGGGACGTTTCGTGATCATTTCTGCAAAAATGCAACCGATGCTCCACACGTCGACCGGCGTCGAGTAGCGAAGGGTTCCCAACAAAACCTCGGGCGCGCGGTACCACAAAGTGACCACCTGCAACCAATTCAATTAAATTTAAATTAAATTTAAATTTAATTTAGTGATTCCAACTCACCTCGTGAGTGTAGGCTCGAACCGGGATGCCAAAAGCACGCGCCAGACCAAAATCAGCAATTTTAATCACTCCTTTTTTATCCAACAAAAGGTTTTGTGGTTTTAAATCGCGGTGAAGTATTCTACGCTGATGGCAAAAGACTATTCCTTGCAAAATTTGATGCAAATAACTCTGTAAATTAAACATACATTAGGTAAGTTTTAAAAAAATTTTAAAAAAATTAAAAAATAAAAACCTTGGCGAGTGATTTATCCATGTATTGTCCGCTGGGAATAGAATCCATATATTTCTTTAAATCCATCGAGAGGTATTCGAACACGAGGTATAATTTACTTTCTTGCATCAAAACGTCTTCCAAACTGCAACGGATGAAAATTTGAAATTATTTTTCAAATTTTTCAAAAAAATATACCGTATATTATTATTATTATTATTAGAATTTATTTCTTACCACACGATGTTTGAATGCTGCAGTTCCTTTAGAAGAGAAATTTCACGAATTGCGGTGGACGGGACTCCTTCGTCGTCGTTTTCCAGTCGAATTTTCTTCAACGCAACAACGGCGCCGGTCTTTTTGTTTTTTCCTTTATAGACCACACCGTACGTCCCTAAATTCACGGATAAACAAATCACCGTTTAAAACTACTCAATCAGAATAGCCAATCTACCTTCGCCTATCTTCTCCACTTTCATGTAATCCTCCATTTCGTTCAACTTTTGCTTTTCGGGGATGAAATGTGCTAACGAAACAGCAACGGTCCTAGGCCATACACGTTCACAAGCCCCGCTCGTAAGAACAGTTTGAAAATAGCCAATCACGAGCGAGGAAAAGTTTTTCCACCAGTGGGCGTCAAGATAGATAACTTTACTAACGGATTTATAAAGACTTTTTTTAAAATATGAAGTAGACAGAAATAAAATTGATTTTTTCTCCTTTTAATTAAAAATCTTTCAATTCGGAAACGTAATCGACTACTTAAAATGTGACCGCTTGCCGCGGCTGGCGTGTCGGACGAGTTTATTTGAAAATGGAGTCCGCATTGTCAACGTGCGGGCGTTTGTTTACACCCGTATGACATTATTTTCGTAATTTTTCCACCCACGATCGTACTTGAAAACTGTTATTACTCCACATTTTTCCTCGTCACAACTTCCTTCTAGCAAAAAAATGTATTTTGGTTTTGAAGGTCGAATTATTTCATTCATTGTCAGGATAGAAATTGCAAAAGGAAAAAAAAGGCAAAAAAAGTAGTTCTCACTTAAAAAAAATTTATTAAAACATAACATATGGTTTAAGTAATACTGTACACAGTGCGATTATTTTTCAAATAAATTGTGACTCGACAGGAAGATTTGAGTGAAAAAATGCACACACTATTATGTGACTTCGGTTAAAAAATGCCAGCGCTCGATGGAGGTTCGCGGATTGGACATCATGTCCTGCCAGTGTTGTAATTCGTCTCCGCGAGCGTAGAGAAACGAACCGACCGAAACCCGAGCGCACTTGACCGCGTTATTGTCCCTGGTTGCCATAGCGATCAAACAGATGCTGCACGAATCAAAATGTCTGCCGATGACCGAAAACGAGAAATTCTGGAAAATGTTTGGATTCTCGCAAAACTTCACTTTTGATGTGTCCTTAAATTTAATCAGTTTCGACCCGTAGTAAAATTCAACGCGAATAAATAATTCTGAAATTTAAATACCTTCATTAATTTAAAATACCTCTCACTTGTCAATGTCACAATTCGTTACCTGTTTTTGTTTGTTCTATCACAGAAACTTGTTTAAAACGGAATTCTCTTCCTCTTAAAACGGACACTTTAATACGGTCCGTGTAAGGATTACAACACAGCGAGAAATAAAGTTCACCAACTTGATTGACTTTCTAGAAATCAATCAATCAATCGAATCAATAGAATCAATTAATAATTTTGCTCACTTGTGATATGCTGTCTAAATTTTTCCACAGTATACATTCATTTGCCAGATCGACCTTTTGCAGCGCTATAATGGCATGCCCTAAAGTGTGCCGTACATTCTTTTTGTCCATGTCGTACACGGATAATTTGACAGTCCTACGAGCCAACTCTACAACACTTATCTATTCAAATTTTAAAAAAATTACCGTAAAATTTGAAAACATTTTTAAATAAGAATTCACCATAAAAGTGAATGTTTCGTTGAAATGCGGCGAAAGGGTTCGTCGCCTGGGTTTAGTTTGCTGGAAATTCATCTCGTCCGGCAGAATGTAAACGCGCACAAACGGATCCCTGAGTTCGTGACACATTCCTCGAGCTACAAAAATATATTCAAATAAATATACTAGGATGAAGAAGATACAAGATAGATGTCGGCACCTCTTAGATAGCGAGCTTTAACTACGGTCACGCTTAATTGCGACGTTTGCGTCTCGTACTTAATCGTGAACCAAATTCTGCCGTTCGTGTTGGCGAACCGCTGAATGGCAGCTTCCTCTTCGTCCGACGTCCTGAAAGCATCGATGCAATGCGGTGCGACCATGTCCGGTTACAATAATAAATCAGTTTATGCTTACCCCGACGTGTCATCGTGATTGGTAGAGAGTAAATTGCGATGGTAATAGGCGGAGGAAAAGTTTCTGGGCTGGACGTGCGAGATGCTCACGTTGGGTTTGGCGTGGTCCTCGAGGAACCCGGCGTCAACTTGCGACTCGCCCGTGCTGCTGGACGAGTAGCGCGTCACGTAACGAAGGGTCTTGAAATCCACCGGCTCGTTTTCGAGGATCGTCTCTTTCGGCTTCCGTAATCGAACGATTAAAAACATCACGCCCATGACGGTCAGCACGACGGCGACCCCTCCTAACACGCTCAATCCGATCATCCATTCCAGAGGAAGAACTATCACGTGTGCAAATACACAAACAACATTAACGTTCAACAGCTGCTGTACAATCTTTAATTTATGACTCGAAAATTTAATAATAAAGTGCGTAGGAAGTAAGGTTGGACAAAACAAACAAAAAAGTAAAAAAGTCAGCAAAAGTTTTCATCAAAAAGCCAGGATGCGTCTATTTGCCGAGGTAAAATATGTGCTTCCATTATCTTTTATGTTGGAAACACGCAAGTTTTATCATTTTAATGCATAAGTTCAAGGTTGTTTTGAAAAAGATATATCATACACGTCTGTATAAAATTCTTTTAAATTGAAATTCAACAGATGGTGCTCGATACTTGATAAATTATTTCTCGCTTATTGTTTGCCCACAGCCGAAAGAGATAATTTGAATTTCAAGGACGAAACTTAAAAACACGCACAAATTGAGCATCTGGTTCTGGATAGTTGGCTAACGCGTTATAACATATTTAACGCAATTCGATGGCCCCGTTTTGATTACATCAAATGAATAAACAATTAAATTCAAACTATACCTTGATTCGGGCCGACTATTGTGGAAACGACGGTTTGGCTGTGCTTTTCCATCATATCCTAAACACGATTGCATCGCCGTTCGCATTTCTCATTGTGGATGTTCATTAAAAGACCGGGGACAGAGAAAAAAATTTAAAGTTCGAACGTGTCGTTTCGCTCGCTCGCAGGTGAAAGATTGAAAGATGTAACGAGCGGGGAGCGCATGCAACCTCCGATCAAAAGGCCGAACGCAAATGACGTCAATCTGCGACGATTTCAACATCTGCCGGTGGGCGTGGGGTGTTTACACTTTACGTAACTCACACTATGGTAATTATTTCTTTTGTGAAAGCGATGGATTGAATGTAACGCGTGCGAATACAATTTGAACAAACACATTGGCACACAATAGAGCGCAATTCAGTTAGTAATTAACTAATTCATCAAGCAATAAAGGGAAAACAAAGTGAAATTCAAATTGAAATTGATAACAAACAATTGGCATTTCGATAGGTTAAGGTCACCTCGGTTGGAAACTTGGAATTTACTCAAAATAGCTCCGATTTGTGGTCAGCGATCGAGATAAAGATGCTCGTTAACCTAGTTTCTATCCCCCTACCTAATGGCTTTCTTCTTTCCAATAAAAAGCCCCTTTCAATTTCCAAGTCAACTCACTCGCTCGCTCACCTCAACTCGACTCACCCACTCAACGAGTCACCTCTTCGAGACAGAAAAATGACTTTGACGCACACACAGGTACAATCATCACGAAGACGAATCACGAGCAGGAGCAGGAGCGGATTGATAGTTTCTCTCTCTCTGTTCTCGGCCCCCGAATTGCAAAACAAAATTGAAAACAAAATAATATTTTGGGGCATGAAGGGCTCGTACGAACCAGAAATCCGCCTCTGCAACGACGAAGAACCTTAAGTAATCTTAATTCTCTTTTCAGGTGATTCTCGTTTTCTTCTTGTTTACTTCTGTCAGTGGCTTTCCTACTTTTGGATTTGGAAATTTCAACCCATTTTTCGGCTACGGGTTCGGGCACGGCGTGCACCACGTTTTCGGCGGTCAAGGAGCCAGCTACGGAGCAGGCCACAGAGCAGGCCACGGTCACATCGACCACATCGATATCCACCACGTGAGTCCGCACGTGTTCCATCAGCCGTCGAGTCATTATTTACATTTTGATGGTGAGTAATTGCGCGCCGAGTTTCAATAACCTCAGTGAATGAGCGTTCTCTCTCAGCGCATAATCTGAAATGTAAACACTAAACAGTTAGGAAACGACGAGCGCAAAACGTGGCCGATCGCGAGCAGCAGAAGACGGAAAAGTTAACTCCGCCGAAAACGGAATATCCTTTCTATTTTCAGCAGCAAAAAATTAGAAATTAAAAATTAATCATTTTTTTAATGTTAAACAAATACAACTTAATGTCACTTTTTGCTAAAATAAACACGTTTCGTGAGTGTGGAATGGAAACAAGAGATTTGTTTTTTCTTGTTGTACGCCCTCTTCCGAGGGTCGTTAACGAACGACTCCATATCAACCGCCACTTTGAGATTGACCGCGGTCAAAACATCGAACAAATCCGCGTCGCCCGCTGTCTTCACCACGTCGTTGAGTACATTTATGAACCACGAGCCGTGTGAAGGACGTCGAAACGAATAATAACCTAAAATAAAAAAAATTAAAATTAAAATTAAAATTAAATTTTAAAAATTTTAATTAAAAAAATGACCATCGGCCGTGGAAAAGGCGACGAGAATGTCCGGATCAACGTGGGGTGCTTGAAACGGTTCCTTCTGCTCGATCGACTTGGAATCAAAAACTTCGTTTTGACTTTCCAACCACTTCTGAGGTATTTTGATGGGAGCGCTGCGTCTCCGAGACGTCAGCGGCACGTCCAGAAGCATCGCGTCCCCCTCGCCCTCGCTGATCCCGCGACTTCGACGTTTTTGCGAACGCCAGAACGATTTGTCTTTCACGAACGGAATGAGATCGTCGGCGCTGCTGCGTCTGTCCTCTAGCCACAACGACGGCACGCTGTGAATGCTCCCGCTGCTGCCTCTTCGCGGACCCTCGTCCATCAGTTGGCCGTCCACTCGCGTGTCGGTGGTCGATCCTTCGTCACCCTCGGGGTCTACGATGGCTTTTAATACGGTTTTGTCGTTCGAGGTTATCACGAGAATCTCATCCGGCGATTTTTCACCGGAATTTGACCACATGTCCTTCTCCACCTCCGTTTCGGGAGTTGCGCCGTCTCTCGCTTCCATGCTTAAACGTGATAATTTCTCTCGGACGAGTATCGGATCTTGCACGTCGACCCCCGCATCCAACTCGGTTCCGCGACACGCCTGAATGAAGAAGAGTTTCGGCTTGCCCTTAAGAGGCGGGCACTCGACGTCCGTGAAATATTTCCACATCTCCGAAGTGGGGAATAGTTGGTCCACCGAATAGAGCGAATTTCGTTCGCCGTGCGAGAAAACGGCGCACACGAATGCGTCGTAATCTTCGTAATTCACGTTTTTAGACACTATAAAGCAAAAAGAAAAAACAAAAGAATAGAATAGAATAGAATATGGTTAAATAATTAATTACGATCGTATAATCGATCCATAATCGCGGTGTAGCTCGCATCCCGGACGATAAGGATATCGGACGGTCTGAAACCCCAATGCAACAAAATTTGACAAAACATATCTTCGTCCAGATTCGTTCCTCCGCGCGGAGCCATTCCCGGAATGGCAAACTGAAAATGGTTGAAGATGATGGCCTTCCCTCTCCGCGGACGATCCATGCGGTAATCCAGTTCCAATTTCGTCTCCATTTTCGGTTTCCATCTGGCAAAAAAAACGCTTTTTAAACGAGTCCAACCGCCGCCGACGGATTTTGACATGTTTCCACGCGATTGCACTCGTGATTGATTGATTGGCTTATCAAGGAACCTTATCGAGCAACAATTTCAATTACATTTCTTCCAACGGGATCTCGTCGCCGTGGCTGCTCGACTCGTCGGCATTCGACGAATTCAACAGGGACCTGTTGCCAACACACAAATTGTTGAAAAATAAAGCGTTAAAACCGATAGCCGGAGTAAAGAAACACCTCAAAGTAGCGGAGCTGTAATGATCCAAACTAAATTGAAGAGAAAATTAATTTTACAATTTTACAATCAACACAACGAAACGTACTTGTCTCCCGCTTCGTGTCCACCTTTCGAATTCGAGCTTGCGAAGAATAAAATAGCAATTAAAATCCAAACTAGACAAATTGAGTTTGTTCGCTTTACCTGCTTCCCTCTTCGTCGCCCATCGTTTAACGAGTCTGGTGAAAGGCGATTGAAATTTCAAAACTTAATCACTTGTTTTTATTGTCCGTAATCAACTGATAATCGACAAATGATCGTACATTTCTATATAAAATCATTCCGATTCTGTTTACAATTACATCGTCGCCGCTTTTAAAATTAAATGCCCCGATTGCTCATCTCGTCAATAGATAACGACTTAGCCGAGCGCGTGTCACACTTATTTTGTTCGTTGGAAAACATAAGAGAGAGGCTTATCGTGGCGATATCAACGCGATAGTAATGATATTTTTTAAGCGTTATTTCCTTCATAACAAATTGCGTAAGAAGGAAATCCATTTCAATGACATCCCTTGAAACTGCCTTTACTTTATCCCAATCTACTCCTCCACCCGTCATTTTCGATGCTTAAATAATTTTTTTTTTATTTTAAATTAAAATTTCTGTTCATTTCTGGGCGACTCACCGAGCGATTTCACAATGCCCGTATCTACAACGTGATAACATTCCCGACGAGTCAATGGCAACCAACACACGTTTCAAACACTTTTAGTAAACAAACCAAAGTTGACAAACTGAAAAAACAAATTTATTTAGAATTCATCATCAAAAGAATAATCAAATTTGCGGAATTTTTTTTATTTACTCGTTGAATTGGTTGACCCATTTGCAAAGCTGTTTGCTTTTCGAGTGTTCTCACCCGTTCCGTTCTCCTCGCCAAATTCTTCGCGCTTTAACCTGAAAATAGGTCGAGTGAAATTATTGCCAACATTTTTCTATCACCGTTAAATTAATTAATTAATTACTTAATTCAATCTCATTGTTCGAGTCTTTTAACTTGTAGTCAGTCACAGCAACGCTTTTTCATTCTCTTCTTATCGCTTTTCCCATCTTTTTGCTCTCTCTCTCACTCACTTACTTTTTCATTATCTCAATTCACACTTCATCATTTCTTATTTACCGACATTTGATCCCTTTAAATCGCTCTTCAAATTACAACAACCTGAAATAGAAACGTACACGTGATCAAAGAATCGGTACAATATCGAATAAATTCGCGAGTACTTATCTGATATCTAGTTTAGTTCGATCCCGGCAATATCGTTTAGAATATCTACGATGTTTCAGAAATCTTCGAAGGTATCCGTGAAGAAACTCCGTGAAGAAACGAGAATCACGTGAACATTTACATCCAATCGGTACGACGCATCCATACATGTTTTAGTTCTGATTATTTTCACAAGATGGCACCTCGGACTAAGCAGTAAAAGTTCAACAAGTACCGCTACATTTCTTGAAAAGACAAAAATTTTTTGAGCCACAAAAATCAACAATCGTCCGTGTGAAACCATGTAAATAAAAAATCGCACTCAGAAAGCAACACGTCTTTCGAAATCGATTAACGATTTAATAATAGTAATGATGATACTAATGAAACTTATTTTTTTTCTTGTTAAAGGCATTGAACAGAACGGAAGTCAAGCCACCAAATTGTATTCGTAATGGGTGATTAGTGGCCACCTTTTCACGCTTTGCAGCGAAGTTGCAATTAATGTCCCAGTTAGAGTTAGGGGATAATTGTATCGCGGCGAAGCCAGCCACCATGATTGCGGTGAAGACTGCTTATGAAAACAGGACTCCAGATTCGACACATAAACAACTCGTTTTACATGAACAAACAATCCGAACAATGGATAATTGACGTTCAACTAAAATGTTCGTTCCCAAAATGAATAAAGCGAGACGAGCACATCGAAGAAGAAACAGAAACAGAAATCGGATCGGGGGAAAACGTGTAATTCCTTTTTTCTTTCTTTCTTTCCTTCCTTCCGCATAGCACAAACGCAGGGTCTGCACCGCGACACCTACTGCTAGTATTTTGAGCAGCCATTATCTCGATAAAGATACATTTTAGACCGCGAATTATGGGAAACGTGCGCTGCCTGAGAACGAGTACAAAATCGGAGCAGAAATATTTTCTTTCCAGTCTTGATCGTCCAATTGTGTGGCTGATGACCTTATTTAAAAAGAAAAGGTTCTATTTTCTTTTTCACAGGATTTCATTCTCAATATACGAGACGATCGGTTTTCGCACGAGAAAAAAACAGAAATAAATTAAAAGCGTGTTATAGTTTTGTTTTATCCATGACTTGATCCGACTTCCTGTTTATGGAGGTGAAAGAAAAAAAAAGAAAGAAAGAAGAAACACAATCAGTTTCCCTTTTACGTCTCCAAAAAAATGAAATACCCTTGGCACTCGAGCAACTTCTTATTTCTGAAATAACACACATTTTAATCATTTTAATCATTTGTAATTATTTCTAAGTCTTGTATGATTAAAAAAAATGGCTAATCTTGTCATTTTGGGTCGAAGAGAATTGCAATTGGAGTTATTTGCACTAATTATAATACTACCTACCTTGATTCAGTCGAGCTGAACTTTAATTTTTTTTTCTTCCTAGACTATTTAAAAGTACTTCTTCCGCCTATTCTGCGTTGGAGGTCAATCCAAGATGGCAGAAAAACTTTTTCCCGCCTTTTCTTTTTCCCAAAAAAAGAAATGAAAAAGCCTTCGGGCGATCAGCTGGTGCAACGTCGACGCCCTAACGTCACGCGCGTCCCACTTGAAACTCATTCAGGCCATAGACACTCCACTGGCCACTAGCACCGGCAACAGGTAAAAATAACACCTTCATTTCTATTCATTTCATAATTGTTCGCTTTTTTCAATCACAATTTCAACATTTTGCTCAAAAATGTGCGAAAATTCCAAAATTCCAAAATTCCAAAATTCCAAAATTCCAATTTGTTTACAAGTTAGAAATGAGAAGGAAAAAAAATTGTTTACATTTCATAAAAAAAGGAATAAACAAAAAAAAGCACCGAACGCGAAGGTAACGGTGATGAAAAGTCGGGCAGTGGGAAGTGTTCCAGGTGGGTTGTCACGTGAACTTGTTGACCATTTCACATAAATCACATTATGTCGAAAAATAGAATTTAAAATTTAAAATTTAAAATCTAAAATTTAAAATGTAAATCGCAGACGAGACCAGACTAGACCAGGAAGTGCAACAGCAACGCAGGGTCAAATTGACATTTTTTGATCGTATGATTAACAATGTCAAAACAATGTGATGTGATGTGTCCACTCACCCGTTTCACCATTGAGCATTGATAATTGACATTTTTACTTAATTTCTCGAATGATTTAGGTCAGGACGCCTATTATTTTACACACTCCATTTTTCCTTTAAATCTCTTTGATTCGTATTCAACTATTCAGTTTCGCTCGATAATGATATCGGAGACGCGTTCGCCTGGTGCCATCAACCTTTCCATACCTCGCGCACAATTTATTGCCGCTTCAAACCTCAGGGCGAAATAAATTCATTTTCGTGTAAAGCGCGAGAAAATTGCGAGCGCAACTTGTAATTTCGCGTCCCAAAAGGAAGTGCGAAAAAAAAAATAAAATAAAATAAAATATAAAATATAAAATCGATTTGTAGATTCGAAATAAATTGGAAAAGGGGACAGAATCGAATCAAATCAACCCACATAAGGGTCAATACATGACCTTCAAAATCCGAATCAAATTCCTTTGCAAATGTTAATCGATACAGTACTAGAGAAGAGAGAGAGATGTTATCTTCGTCCCAGTATTAAATGACCTCATCAACCTGAGACTAAACACAATCTCGTTCCTCAGATCCACAATGCGTCGTCACCTGGCTCCAACATAGATCAAAATGTTCTTCATCTCCTTCGTCTTCGCCTCCCTGTCCCTACTTTTTGCCCCGTGCAATGCTCAAGGTAAATATTTTCCATTCTCTCTATTTTTTTTTATTTTTTTATTTTTTTTTTTTATATAAATTTATTGTTGTTTGGTTTCAAAGATGATCTGAAACACGAATCCTTGGGGGTCGAAGCAGGTTTCTAGTTTAGTAACGTTTAAATTGATGGGTGTAAGTAAACTTGAAGAAAAGAAAGAAAATATAGTCATTAGAGAAAAAAACAAGCACTTTTCCATGTCAAGTATTTTTATTTTCATGCTAGATTAAAGTACGATTACCCTCGTACGTTTCAAAGTGTCATGTCGTTAAACAAGTGGAATTTCATACGGCGAGATAGAAGCGCCATTTGTCGACTGTGACATCGAATTCAAACTTGACACCGTGACCGCCCATTCTTTAGCCCAAAGAATTAAGATTCATTAGTTATTTTTATTTATTCTTTCATTTATATTCACCTTGGCCCTTCTCGCCGACCTTTTCTTTCCACCCGCCCAATTCAAGGACCCACAAATTTGCAAATAAATATCTCCACCTAGCACCTACGGTATGAAATACAGTATGAAATAAATTAAAAAAATATAAATAAAAAAATATAAATAAAAAAATATAAATAAAAAAATATAAATAAAAAAATATAAATAAAAAAATATAAATAAAAAAATAAAAAGATTCGTGCTTAAATGGTGCAATTTTGAATGAGGAAATTTTGTTGATCTTAATTTGGGTAAAATAATTGTAATTAGTGCTAGGTTATTAGAATTATTTTACGACTGACTCCTCAAGGTGATTTACACCATGCAGCTACTACTGGAGTAGTTCATGATGCAAATCAATCTCAATCGCAATTTTAATTTATCCCGCTGACCCTTTTTCTCATTATTTATTATATTGTCTTCGCGGAACAAATCAGAAACAAAACAAATGAGCTAGCAGCTTCGATTAGTTCTGCTCTCTTTACTACAGCGAATCAATTCACAACTTGCTTCCACTCTGGATGTATAGAAGAATATAATATAATATTCAAGTACTTGTACTTCGTCTCCTTCTTATTATTCCAAAAAGCCTTTTAAAGCGCTCGTTTTAGTTTTATGTGGGTCATCGCTCATACTCCCACGCCCCGTCCTTGTCAGCCCGCGAATTCTTATGCACCTGCAAAACGAGACCGCAAATTATTTTTTTATGACGCTTCATTAAAAACAATTGCGACTTTTTTCAAATTTCTATTTTTTTCTCGTTTCAAGTTTGCCAGTTTCACTTGTCGGGCGACAACAAACTGTTCGAAAAAACACCGGAAAACGTGCCGGTCGGAGGCCAAATCGCGGAGGTGCAAGTGCATCCGCGCTCTTTTTTTGCCATCGAGTCGACTGACGATCGCGAGGACATCGAATACGTCAAATTTGCCGAGGTGGACGATCGCCACGTCGCGCTGCTCGTCGCCAAATCCCTCGAGGATTTAGTCGACCAGGTACAAATTTCGCTCGAGTTCTTGACCCCGTTCTCAGAAATAAATAAATGCAACCTCATTTCCCACATCAATTTCAAATAACTTAAATACGATTAATAACGGATAATTAGAAATCGCATTCCACGACGACGACAATGTCAATACTAGCATTGACCAACAATTTTAATTATTCATTTCTTCTTATTTCTTTTCTTTTCTTTCCGTCAATGTCGACCCGATCGGGCTTGTCGGTTCATTGCCCTACATTTGACGAAAAAAGAGTAAATAATCAATCCACTTTCCACACGCACGCCGTAGGTTGTAACGAAAGGGCGCAAACTGCTGAATGCTGCCACTCCCCGTTCAAACTAAAACGAAAACTGAAAATAAAAATAAAAATAGAAATAAAAATAAAAATAAAAATAAAAATAAAGTGGCTAGATTGCTCACTCTTGACTCGATCTCGACTCTCGATTGCAGGCACAACCGAAAAGCGTGCTCAAGTTCAAATTGGCGTGCAGGGGATCCAACGACACGGTGAGTGACGTAACGGGTCAGCGATCTTCAATTAAAACGAATACGGTCCTTTTGACTTAACAGGAAATCGTCTATCTCCCCGTCAACATCTACGTGCAGGACATCAACGATCATTCACCTATTTTCCAAAACGCGCCTTACTTCATTGAAGTGGACGAGCTCACGCCCGTCGGACTCACCATCTTCAAAGGGATTCGCGCCACCGACGGCGACAAACCCAACACCGCCAACTCCGAGCTCTCCTACTCCATCGTTGTAAGAACTAACAACATTTCTCTTTCTTTCTTTTTTTTTTCAATCATTTATTTGTATTTATTTATTTCTTTCAGGGCGGAAATGCGGGCGACACGTTCATTCTGTCGGATCCGATGGAAGGCGCCGTGGTCGTGGCCAAACCGCTCGATTTCGACGAGGGAGTGCGCGAGTACAAATTGGACATCCAAGTGCAGGATCACGGTTCGCCGGTTAGTCACAGTTCGGTCACCACTCTGACGATTAAGGTCAAGGACTCCGACGACCAAAACCCGGCGTTCACGAGCGAGGTGTACAAGGTCAAAGTGGAAGAGAAATGGCAGCTCACGGTAATTACATTCGATTAATTAATTAATTAATTAATAAAAAAAATTAGAATTAAATCAATTTCATCAATCAGGGCGCGGCCATACGGGAAAAATTGGCGGTGGAGCCGTCGATCCACGCTCAAGACACGGACAACGGCATCAACGCGAGCGTCGGCTACTCAATTTTAGCCGGAAACGAGGCTGGCTACTTTTTCCTCGGTGCCACGGATGGCGTTTTGTATTTGCTCAAGGAGATCGACAGGGAACAGCTGCTGGACAATCTCTTCGTCCTCCAAATAGAGGTGCATTGTTGCCTTGATGACAAAATCAAATTTGTTTTTCAACTTTCAATTTAGGCAGCGCAACGAGACAATCCGATCCGTCTGACGAAAGCGAGGCTCGAAATCGAGATCGTCGATTTAAACGACAATCTTCCGATTTTCGAAGTGGACTTGTACAACGTGAGCATCATGGAGAATCTGCCCAACGGATTCAGCGTCGCCCAAGTCAGAGCGATCGACGAGGATCAGGTGTGGGAGCCTACGAACATTTTCAATCTTTTTTCAAATGTTTTTTCAATTTTCAATTTCTCAATTTCTCAATGCAGGGCGAAAACGCCATGTTCAGGTTTCAGTTGGAAGATCCCGTGGACGCGTTTGAAATAGACGAAGTGTCGGGTTGGATAACCGTGAAAAACCAAACGCGACTGGACAGCGAGAAATATTCGCGACTCGACCTCAAGGTGTTTGCGATCGAGAAAACTCGCAGCGTCCTTGGAATTGCCGAACCGAGTTCCACCCAAGTGGAAGTTCATCTCATTGATACGAACGACAACGACCCCGTGTTCCTGCCTTCCGCCGTCTACCGCTTCAACGTGAGCGAAACCGCTCCCGCCGGCGCCGTCGTCGGATCGGTAAAAAATAACAAAAATTAAAAAATTAAAACCAACGATCGACGAATTGCTGACATTTTCTTTCCTTTTCTTTTCGTTTTACAGGTGCGAGCAGTCGACGCCGACCGAGGTGAAAACGGTCGCGTGTTTTACTTCAAGCATCCGGATTCGTCGGGCTCGCCGTTCGACATCGATCGCGAAAACGGATCCATCTTCGTCGCCAAAAGTCCGGCGGAGGTTCCTTCGAAAAGCGGCGAATTCACTTTATTCGTCGGTGCGGGCGATAAACCGGGAGAAGCATCCGAACGAAGGTAGAAATTCAAAAACGTGGAAAGCAAACCAATTGCAACCGATTTTGTCGCAGGACATCTTTGGCCATTGTTTATGTTCAGACGGAGGACGAGAACAACAACGCTCCGACATTTATGGGGATGCCGCTAAGTGCGCAAGTTGGGGAGAATCTACCGGCGGGTACGGTCGTAACCACGGCCATGGCCAAAGATCCAGACTCCAATTCGGTGCTCAGGTTTTCACTGGACGACAAGAATGGCACAGTGCCGTTTCAAATACACTCTCAAACGTATTTATTTTATTTTATTTTATTTTATTTATTTATTTATTTTTTTTATTTTTCTTTATTAAAATTCGATTTATTAAAATTATAAATTTGTCCATCCGTTAGAGGGGTGGTCACCACACGATCTCCCTTGGACTTTGAAACCGTCGAAGAATACAACGTCGAAATCTCCGTGACTGACGGCAATTTTGTGAGTACTCGGTGCAGTTGTCTGCGTTTCAAACTGAATTTACGAATTTACGCTACAGATTGTTGCGGCATCATTGGTCGTGAACGTGATCGACGTCAACGATCACATTCCCCACTTTGATCGCCAACAATACAAGTTCTCGGTGGTCGAAGAGGAGGAGCCCGGGTTGATCATCGGGTCAGTGACGGCCACCGACGCGGAGAAAGGCTTAAACGGGCAGATCTTGTACAATCTCGTGGACACCACGTAAGAAAAAAATCATAAGTCAATTTTTTTTAACTTTTAAAAATTGTTGAAATTTGCAGAGGCAACGCAGCATTCGGGGTGACAGAGAACGGGACGGTGTACACGATGCGTCCCATCGACCGCGAAAAGGAAAGTTCGTTCGACATCACCGTGGTGGCGAGCGACCGCGGGATGCCGTCGCTGAGCGGCAGCGCCACGATCCACGTGGACGTGGAAGACATCAACGACAACTTGCCGCAGTTCGCTGCGCCTTTGCTGACCGCTTCCGTCAAGGAGGAGACCGATCCGCCCGTCGAGCTGGCCAGGATTTCGGCAACGGATGCGGACGCGGGCGCCAACGCCAAAGTGCTCTACTACATCGTGTCTGGCAACGAGGACGGCGAGTTCCACGTGAACCAGACGACGGGCGTCATCAGTGCGCAACGAGCGTTGGATTTTGAGAAGCGTCAGCGCCACGTGCTCAATGTGAGCGCGGTGGACCGCGAGGAGCACGAAGGCAACCCCGCCACCGACTTGGCCAAATCGTTCGCGCAGGTGGTCATCAACGTGGAGGATCGGCACGACAGTCCACCCACGTTCGAACGCGCCGATTACATCTTCGTGATAGCGGAGGACCACAAGCCGTTCGAAATCGCCGCCGTCGTCAATGCGTACAACACGAGCAGCCCGTACGAGCAGAAAATCGTCTACTGGATGAAAGAGGCGGACTCGAGACCGCTCAAACTCGACAGTGATTCTGGCGAAATCATTCTCACCGAGCCAGTCGACCGCGACGCGCCCAACAACCAAGTTTCCTTCAAACTCCAAGTACGCACAAACTTCACTATTTCGCAATTATTTCTATGACGTTGGCATTGTTTGCAGGTTTTTGCTCGAGATTTGCTGTCCATCAGCAAGCAGAACGGTTCGACTAATGTGACCATATTGGTGAGCGATATCAACGACAACAGTCCGACATTCGAACAGAGTAATTCTTTTCTTTTCTTTTCTTTTCTTTTTTCACTTCCATTTAAACATATTTTATATTTTTTATATTTTTATATTTTAGATTTCTATCAGGTGCAAATTCCGGAAGACACCCCTCTGGGCTCCAATCTGCCGATCACGTTCAACACGGTGGACCCGGACGAAGGACCCAATGGTATGGTGGCCATTTTCCAGTTCAACCAATCGCACGTACGCCACAGCCCGGTCTCGCAAATTGCCATCAAATATTTATCAATTTTTGAAAATGTCTTTTCAGCCGAAATTCGTCATCCACAACGCGACGGGAGTGGTCACTTTGGTGGAACCGTTGGACTACGAGGAGGAGAACAGGTTCACGCTGCAGGTGGAAGCCGTGGACAAGGGCGAAGTGCCGCGCACGGGTTCGACAACCCTCGTCGTCAACGTGCTAAACATCAACGAATCCCCGCCGGTTTTCACCAATTCGTCGTACGAGCTGTGGGCCGGTGAAAACGTGGGTCGCGGCACCCAGGTGGGTCAAGTGTCGGCAACCGACGCCGACGCCAACTCGGTGCTCTACAGCCTCGTGCGAGGGGACTTGGATTTCTTTGACATTGACGAATCGTCGGGCAAAGTGTACACAAAGGCCGACACCAGCGGTCGCTCGCTCTACCACCTGGTGGCAATGGCCATCGACGACGGTCAACCGAAACCCCTCAGTTCCACGGCCGAGTTGACCATCCACGTCAAAGAAGCCAACAACCATCCGCCAGTCTTCACGCAACCCGTGTACGAGGCTAATGTCGCCGAGAAGGACTCCACAGGACAAGTTGTGGCCAAAGTAAACATAATCAATTTAAAAAAAAGCGCCAGGAATGAACGCAAATTCGTTTCAGGTTTCGGCTTGCGACGAAGATCCTTTGAACAACGAGGTGACCTATTCAATAGCGGAGGGCAACGAAGAGAATGTGTTTGTGATCGAGCCGCAGGCTGGGGAGATACGAGTGCATCCGCAACACGTGCAACAGTTGGATTTTGACGTGAAGAGTGCCTACACTTTGGTCGTAGAAGCCAAAGACTGTAAGAAATAGGCGAGGACGATTAGCCGAGATAATCAAAGGAGATTCTTTTTGTTGCAGCGCACGAGCGTCCTCGCGTCGGAGTGGCCATGGTGCAGATCACGGTCGACGACGTTAACGACCATCCGCCAAAATTCACGAAAAGCGCTTACCATTCGGCCGTGAGGGAAAATCTTGCCGATGCTTTTTGTTTCTTGCAAGTGCGTTCGTTTCAAACTTGCATAAATCTAGATTTTATTTTATTTTGTTTTCATTTTTCTAGGTCAAAGCGGACAGTGGTGATTCGGTGGACCAGGTTCGGTACAGTTTGGTCGGAGCCGCTCATGCATTCGCCGTGGACGGCGCTTCCGGGCAAGTGTGCGCCGTCAAATCGCTGGACCGCGAAACGGAGGTGCAGTACACGCTCACGGTCAAAGCCACCGACAACAAATTCAACTCTTTCGCAACGGTCAACGTCGAAGTAGTGGATGAGAACGACAACTCGCCCCAATTCGAGTTGGATCGCTACGAAGTGACCATCCCTCGCGACGCCAAACCCGGCTCCCGAGTGATCGCTGTGCAGGCGCACGATCCCGACACGCTCTACAATGGCCAGGTGACCTACTGGACGACCAACAATTACGGCCTCTTTGAAATGGACTACAAGAGCGGTGTGGTCAAGCTGCTGCAAGGGTTCGCCGCCAACACGACCGGCGATCGCATCTACGTGCTCGAAATATTCGCTCAGGACCACGGCATGGACCCCAAGACCGGACGCGCTGAACTGGTGGTCAAAGTGAGTGCCGACGGCGGCCACAAACCCGTTTTTGACAAGTTTGTCTACCTCGTGACGCTGCCGGAACGTGAAGACAATTTGACCGTTGTCACCGTGGCGGCCACAGATCCCGACCCCGGCGACCAGGACCGGGTCAGGTATCGAATCAGGAGAGAAATCAACGCGGGGGACTCGGCCGACGAAGACGACCGTCATGACGAAGACGCATTTCGCGTGGATCCTCTCACCGGTCAGGTGACTCTCCACTTGCCGCTCGATTTCTCCCAAAGCCGCTTCCACCAGGTCGAAGTAGAAGCGTTTGACGAGGGCGAGGAACTGACTGCTTCATCGACGATCGTGCAAGTCAAAGTGATCAACGTCAACAATCATGCGCCGCACTTCTATCCGATCCCGTCGCTCGTCCGCGTGGCAGCCTCGACCGCCGTCGGCCAGTCAGTGTTCAAAGTGCAAGCGGTCGACGAGGACGAACCCGAGCCGAGTGGTTCCCGCATTCTGTACCAGTCGACAACGCGCGGCGACTTCTTCCGCCTAGACCCGATGACGGGCGACGTGGTGGTTGCCCAACGCCTTGTGCCAATCGTGCAAAACATTTCCGTCATTGCCAGTGACCAAGGGATCCCGCCGCTCGAAAACGAGATCGTGCTCGTGCTGCAGGTGTACGACGACGAGTCGCCGCAGATGCGCGCCGTGCCCGTCTTCGACACCAATCAGATTTTCCGGCAGTACGACGAAGTGCTGGTGCCCGGAACTCCCGTTGCCCGGGTGCAGGCCAAAACCCCTGACCAATCGCCCGTCTCGTACAACATCACGGACGGCATCGGCTTCCAATCGTTCGGCATCGATTCCGAAACGGTAAGTTTTAAGGTGCGCGCCATAAGTATAGAATAATCAGTTTTTTTGAAATATTTCTTTTTGCACTTCATCTGGAATCAAACCAATTTTTTAATAAATGTATTTTGGCATTAGAATTCATTTAAAAAGTAACAGGTTTATAAGTTTTGTAGAAAAATAAAAAAAATAAAAAAAAAATAAAATAAAACTGATTATTCTATACTTATGGCGCGCACCTTAAGAGAGAGAAAAAAAGGAAATGTATTTGAAATGAATACATTTTGCATTTCTAGGGAATTGTGTACACGAAGAAAAAAGTGGAGCGCGGACTTTACCACCTGCTGGTGTCGGCCTACAACAAAGCTGAGTTGACGGCGTTCGGCGAATCAGTGGTGACGGTCAAATCGATCGCGTCCAGCGTCCGATGTCCTGTTTTCATATTCTCAGAGTTCCGCGCATCTGTGTCGGAGGCGGCGAGCGTCGGCGCGGTTGTCATGAACGACCTCGAGGTAGAGAAACCCGAGCAGTTCTCTCGGCTGCAGTATCGGATCGCCGAGGATCCGTCTAACGGAGCGTTCGGCGTGCGAGTGCGTGGCGACAACACGGCGCAAGTGGTGCTCCAAGAAGAGCTGGATAGGGAAGAGATGGGCGTCAAGCTGCAGGGCATCTACAAGCTGGTGGTGTCGACCAGCAACGAGGAGGGGTGCGAGGCCAATGCCACGCTGCTCGTGTTTGTCGAAGATGTCAACGACAACGCACCGTCGTTCGCGTTGGACGAGTATGTGACGACGGTCAAAGAGAACTCAGCCGCCGGCACAAGCGTCATCAAACTGTCGGCCGTCGACGTGGACGACGTGGATTCAGGCCGACTGGTCTACTCGATAGTTGAAGGCAACGACGACGAATATTTCTCTTTGGACAAAAGCAGCGGTCAGTTGGCAGTGAAGAAAGCATGCGATCGTGAAATGACCGCGAGCTTTGGTCTCGTCGTGGCCGTGAGCGACACCGCCAACCACACGGTCGGGTAGACTCGTTGCATTTCGCGCATCGCGCAAACTCATCTTTCAATTGTTTCCACAGGATCGAGTAGTTGTTTTCGTCGAGGTTTTGGACAAAAATGATGAGAAACCAAAATTTGTCAACGATTCCTACATTCTAGTCACAAAAGAAGGTTAATTCAAATTGGAAATTGAAATTGAAATTGAAGTGCCTAATTGACGCCTTGTTGATTGCAGGAACAGAGAGTCTGAAAGCCACTTTGGTGCTTGAAGCCGTGGATGCTGACGTTGGCGAAAACAGTCAACTCGACTACTCCATCATCAAGGGCAACGAAGATGGTGAGTTTGTGATGACCACCACCGCCAATAAAGGCGTGTTGTCGGTCGTGCAACAACTGGACAGGGACGCGTACGAGACCGATGCCGCCGCCATTCGCTTCTTGATCGTGGGCGTCAAGGACAGAGGGAGTCCGCCGCTCAGCTCGACCGCCATGGTGACCGTCGTGGTTGAGGACATCAACGACCAAGCGCCCGAATTTGCGCACGACCATTACCACGAACTCGTGTCCGAAGGGGTCAGCATCGGCTACAACGTGACCAGAGTCGAAGCGACAGACAAGGATTCGGCCGAAAACACGCATCTGGCTTACAGCATGAGATCGGATGACCCGCACGAAGAATGTGCGTAAATCGATTAATTGAAGGATTCAATTTTTATTAGTTAATTATTCTATCGTAGTGCCGTTTATAATGGACCCGGATGCCGGTGTGGTGTCTGTAAGCAAGTTGTTGGATTTCGCGGACAAAAACGAATACAACATCACTTTGTTCGTGTCGGATGGACTTCACACGACCACCGTAAACCAATTGTCAAAAGGAGTCACGCACGAATCGATCACTTTTCGTTTTGCTTTCTTTCCCGTTTCAGTCCAATCTCAAAGTGTACGTGGCCGAAGCGATCGACCGCCAGCCGAGGACGGGAGACCGCTCACATTTCGACTTCCGCGTCGAGGAGAACAAAGCGGGAGAGCGAGTGGGCCAAGTGCTGATGGGGCGCTCGCGGGACGCTCTTCGCAGACCCATCGACTACAAAATTCTGAGCGCGGATGCTGACGAGTTCTTCGCCATTTCATCAGTAAAAACAAATTGCAAACCATTTTAAATCTCATTTGAAATGCATTTGACTTTGCAGGACGGGACGATTTTCACCAAAGTGGGTTTGGACCGGGAGAAGCGAGAGACCTACTCGTTCGTCGTCATGCAGGAAGATCAAAAGTTGGCCGGTCGTAAAGTGAGTGATCCAATCATAATCATTATCAATTATCTCCTCTGTCTGTTGTTTCAGGACGTGTGCCAAGTGAACATCATCGTGGAGGACGTCAACGACGAGGCGCCCAAATTTGCCACCTCCTCCTACGTCGGTTCCATCGGCGAAAACTGCGAGCCGGGCACGTCGGTCGACATCGTGAGTTTCAAACCGTTTCAAACCGTTTTAAACCGTAGCAAACCGTTTCAAATCGTTGCAGAGCCCTGCCATCAGCGCGGTTGATGCGGACAGCGGTCTCAATTCCGTGTTCCGTTACAGTCTGACGGGCGCCGGAGCGCAGTTGTTTCAGATCGACGCTCTGGAAGGAAACGTTTACTTCGTCAGCGACACCAACAGGACGCTCGACCGCGAGGAAACGTCCGAGTACCACTTGCAGGTGGTGGCGAACGACGTGTTCAACTTGAGCACGTCGGCAGAGCTCACCATCTCCGTGGGCGACGTCAACGACCACAGTCCGGTGTTCTCGCACGGAGACCAGAGCTTGGAGATCCTCGAGACGACGCCAGTGGGCACCCGCGTCACCAAAGTGGTGGCCACGGACGAGGACGCGCCCGGAACCAACTCGAGCGTGCTCTACTCGCTCGCCTCCCCTTTCGGCGAATTCTTCCGCGTCGAGTCGAACAGCGGCGAGATTTTCCTCAACGGAATCGTGAGCCCGGAAACCATTTTCGCGCTCAACGTTTCGGCCGTGGACGGCGGCGGCAGGAGCGCGTTCGCTTCGGTGCACGTGCACGTGTTGGACGTCAACAACCACGCGCCCGTCTTCTCGCGACCCGACTTCCGGTTCCAGGTGCCCGAGGGACGCTACACTTTGCATCCGCACACGCTGGTGACGCTCAAGGCGCGCGACGACGACCACGGCATGAACGCGGCCGTCGAGTACCGACTCGACTCGGTGAGCGACGAGGGCTGGCCGTTCGTGGTGGACGCGAGCAGCGGGCAACTCAACATCACCCGCGATTTGGATCGTGAGACGCACGGCTCCTACAACTTCGTCGTCATGGCGCTCGATCGAGGCACCCCGCGCCTCAGCTCGACCACGGCCATCTCCGTCACCGTGCTCGACGTCAACGACGAGCACCCTCGCTTCATCGGCGACCCCTACTACGCGTCCGTGCCCGAAAATCAACGACCCGGCTATTTTGTAATTAAACTTAATTAAATTTAATTAAATTTATTTTCTATTGCAATTTGTGTAGGTGGCGCAAGTACGTGCTTACGATTTAGACTCGAACGCGACCGGAAATGGGCGCATTTTTTACAAATTAGACGATAATGTGAAACGCACTTTCTTCATTGACAGCAAAGGTTTCTTTCCTTTTTTCCCCTTTCTCTTTGTTTGTCTCATTCGACTTCTTCTTTGCAGAGGGGACAATTTGGACGTTGGCGTCCTTGGATTACGAAATGGAATCTTCGTACCGGATCCAAGTGACCGCGTCCGATCAAGGCACGCCGCCGCTCAGTGCCACCGCCACCGTGTTCGTCAACGTGACCGACAAGGACGATCTGTTGCCCAATTTCCGCAAGTCCGTGTTCATGGTGGAAGTGGCCGAGAACGCGCCGCCCGGTTCGGTCGTGTACAAGTTGGACGCCGGTTCGCCCAAGTTCCACTACACCATCGTCGACGAGGAGTTGGACGAGACGTTTTCGCTGGACGAGTCGACGGGGGAGGTGAGTTTGCTGCGCCATTTGGACAGCGAACGTCAGAGCCGCTACCGGATGCGCGTTCTGGCCAGCGACCGAGCGCACAGCGGGCAGAACGACACGGCGCAGGTCGTCCTCCTCGTGTCCACGGGACCCGCTCTCAGGACTTTTCCCAAGCGAAATTACCAAATCAGCGTGCGAGAAAACCTGCCGGCCCCGCTGCCCATCCTCGACTTGAATGCCACGGACGAAACCGAAACCAATCCCATGCATTACTCCATCTTGGGAAACGATTACTCAGGTAATATTGAAAATTTTTTTAAAAAATTTTAAATATTAAAACTAATTAATCATTAGGATTGTTCAATCTGGACGGCGCCAGTGGTCGCCTCACGCTCACAAAGTCGCTCGACAGAGAGGTCAAAGACAGCTACGTAGTCAAAGTGCGCGGGCGCAAAATGGGATTGCAATCGACCAAACAATTCATGGGTCAGTCCGAGTCGAATCAATCGTCGAATCAATCTCATCAATCTTACTTTCTAATTGGCAGATAACAAATCCGCCGACGATTTGGCCTCGGACGAGGCGACCATAACGTTGACCGTGCTTGACGAGAACGACAACGCGCCCGAATTCGGCACGAGAGGACGGCCGCTGGTCACGGTCGTGCCAGTACAAGCGTCGTTCGGTTACCACATTGCCACCATCAAAGTAAGCACACTAAATTAAGCCTGGTTCACTCGCGTGTACGCTGCGGAATTGTTGCAGCTGGGATGCGCCGTGATTGGTTGCGGGCAAAAAAATGGCGCGATTTTTGAACCAGGCTTTATACGCAAGTTTCTAACGATTTTCTCACGAAACAGGCCAAAGACGACGACGCGGGCCTCAATGGCGACATCCGATACGAGACCGTGTCCAGTCAAGATCTGTCGTCGCGTTTTCAGATCGATCCGACATCCGGAGCGCTTCGGTGCTTGACCTTCCTCGCGCTGGATGCGGGGAAAGTGTTCGCACTCGACGTGCGAGCGTCGGATCGCCGCGGCGCCTCGGACGGACGCTCCTCCTACCTCAACGTCATGATTTACGTGGTGCCCGATAATAAGTTGGTCGTGCTGGAATTGGGCGAAAAACCGCTCATCGTCGAAGACAATTTATCGCTCATCCTGAGGTTGGTGACCGAATTAGTCAAATTAATCAAATTAATCAAATTTGCAAATTTACTCGAATTTACAGTCAACTGAGCAACGCGACCGGCTACGACGTCAAATCGAGCAAAATCGAACCGCACGTGCAGGACGAGTCGCTCGAAGACGTGACGTAAGAACTGGTGGAAATAAAATATTTGTCAAAATTAGAAATTCATTGATTTGTTGAAGGACCGATCTCTACGTGTACGGCGTCGATCCGACCACAAACACTTTGGTCGACACTCAACGATTCGTCAAGTGAGATACAATAGATTACTCTTTGATTTACTTACTATTTACTTACTCACCAAATCCGTTGCCAGGAGTTTGAACGAACACCGAGAGACGCTGGAATCGGCCATGCCGTCTTTTAAAATGGGCAAAGTGGAAGCGGTGACATTCAGCTACAAGTCGTCGCAAATGAGCATCACCGAGGTAGCGCTTTTGGCGTTCGGCATCATCGTATTCATCGCGGCCGCGTTGGGCGTGTTTCTGGCCTGTCTCAGGCGGAGGAGCAGGTACAACTCACGAAATTAAATTAAATTAAATTAAATTAAATTAATCAATAAAAAAAAGAAAACAATGCACGACGTCGAGTCCGAGCAAGACGGCGCTTTCCTCGCCCTTGTGGACCACGGATCAAAAGAGTTACGGGCACAGTCTGAGCGGAAGAGGGTCACGGAACACGTCGCTAGGAAAACCCAACTACAGCAGCACGATACACAGCAATCCCGACTACAAAGAAAGTCTCCGCGACAGGTAAACTCGCATTTACCTCTCTCTGTTTTCTTTTCTTTTATTCCAATTTCCTCGCGTTCAAGTTACAAAGATTCCTTGTCGAGTGTGTCCACGTTGGATCTGCAAAAGGCGCGAAAATCGCGTCAAAGGGCGCCGTCCAGCAGCTCGGTCGCGCCACCTCCGCTCGAGGACGACGTGCCCAAACCCCGGATCAACACGGATTGGCCGCAGGATGCCGAGTTGGAACGTTCAATGTACGATCACACTCAACTAAATCCAATCTCAACTCATTAATTAATTAATTAATTAATTAATTAATTAATTAATTATTATAAACAGGGCTTCCGACTACCCCATTTCCGAATCATCTCACGACAAGAATTGGTGGAACCACAAACCCAGTAAATAATAGAATAGAATAGAATAGAACAGATTTTCTAACAATATTCGCTCGTCTACATTTTAGATCAGGACTTCCGTTACCCGTGAACCAACTGGTAGCGCAGACACGTGAGACGTGACCATTCTGTGATCTGCACTAAAAGGCATTAATTAATTAATATAAAATGAATAAATAAATAATTAAATAAATAAAATGAATATTTACCGTGTACAGTAAATGTGTGTTTATAACGAGAAATTGATTTTAAATCGAATTTAGAAAAATTCTGTATTCCGTTCGCCCATTGGGTGGACAACTTTTTTTGTGAATAAAAGTTTTCTTACTTTATAATAAACTTGGGCAGTCAAACATTTGAAAAAAGAAAATTGTGCAACTCACAAGTCAGAATTAATCTCCGTCTCGACCAATTGGTGTCGCCAGGCAACTACTTCCCGTCTCATCTTCTGGCACTCGAAAGTCATAAATTAATAAGTCGTTTCCGCATTGACTGACCTTCGTTCGCACGTAAACTAAAACAAAACCTAAACCCGATTTCACTTAAACTTAAACATAAAAAAGCAAATAAGTTAATTAAGGCAATTTTGTAATTTAGTAATTTAGCAATTTTGGATTTGTCACATGATATCAGTTCCCCAATCATGTGCATAATTGCAACAATGCAAAAGAGAAAAAATATACAATCACAAAATCAAAGGTAGTCAACAGTGATGTTAGGCGCATTCATAAAGACATTTAAACTTGTTTACATATTTTACATTTAGTGTAAACTGGTTTAGGAAGAAAAAAAAAGAAACAAGTTTAAATGACTTGGTGAATGCGGCTAGTGTTTTGTTTTATTCAAGTTAAATGCAGAAACTCCATTTTGAACCTCTTTGAACCTCTAAATTAGAGATTTATTGTTTCAATTTCGGTACATTATTACAGGAAAATTGCACAAAATCGGGAGAGAAAAAAACCTCGACTTAGATTGCCCTCCTTGGGTCAAGCTGTCCAGATACGAGGTAAGGAGGAGATAGTTCACCTTGTTTCGTCGCATCCCGTTCTCCGCAAGACCAGGATACCGGTACGTCATATAATCTTGTAATCTAGAATGATTCGCTGCGCACGGCGCTCCCAGTCCCAGGTCGGACTCGTTTCCGGCTTGTTTTACGTGCTCGGGTACAACATTAAGGTCGACGCCCCGCAATCTGTGGCGGAAGACGGGTGACGGTAGTGCCAGGTCGTGAAAATGTCTGGGAAACATGATGGAGTAGGCGGCCGCCAGTCTACGCTGAATGACGACAGCGCAAGTTTTGAATTACAA
This sequence comes from Strigamia acuminata, assembly GCA_949358305.1. Taxonomy (NCBI): domain Eukaryota; kingdom Metazoa; phylum Arthropoda; class Chilopoda; order Geophilomorpha; family Linotaeniidae; genus Strigamia; species Strigamia acuminata. The sequence goes on from OX442321.1 coordinate 191,546, forward strand.
GTAGTAATTTGTATAATTTAATGTCATAAATAATGATAAAAAAAAAATAGAAGAAATTGTTATTTATCCAGCCGTTAGAAACTAAATTTGTTATCGCCATCCGTTGCTTTAGAGATAAGATAAAATTCAAGTTAGTCAAGTTATACAGGGAAGCGTGACTACAAACTCCCCGAAATTTCAGATTCACTTATTATGACTCATTATTTATTATTTTGTACATCTAACTTGTTCGTTAATAATTATAAGCATCGAAGAAATCTTCACTTATCTTGGTCGGCTGAGCACAGGCCATCGGCGAACAAGTCGGTCATGGCACTGTTGACTCGTTCCGGAGGAGCCACGCACTTGGGATGCGGCCGCTTGACCAGGTTGCGGTTAGCTCGCAGCCACATCACCAAATACGACGACGAGCAGTCGCACTGGAACGGATTTCCACCCAAACGACTGCAAATCAAAATAAATAAGTTAATCAATCCCATTTGCCATTTCGAATAACAAGAGCGAATGAAAATACATTTCCAGTAGATTTGTTAAATCCATGAGGACCTCCTCGGGTAAAATGGTGAGCCGGTTGTTTTGTACGTCCCTGAGCATGAGAAAAACAATTGAAAAACAAATTTAGTTGAATACACTCACAGAACACTCACAGAACACGAAGTTGTTGAAACGGTTCGAAGATGTGATGAGGTAAATTGTGGATTAAATTGGCATTCACATCCCTGGTTTTTAATAAACACACTTGTTCAAATTGTTTAAATTATTACCGTAGGTACTTTAAATTCTATTACAGGTGAGTAAGGGCGTCTAGGCCTCGAAATGCATTTTCTTCGACCAGCTCGATGCCGTTAAAGGACAGGTCTCTGCGATGAGATGGGATGAGACGCACACACATCAAGCAACAGATATTTAAATTTTTTTCAACTTACAAGCGATGCAGGACGACTAAGGGCGAAAACGTGCCAGCGCTCAGCTTCTCGATTGTATTCTTCGCCATCAACCTGCGATTGATTTTAGTATTAAAAAAGAATGAAAAAAACGTCGCTGATGAATTTGGATAAATTGCACTTGCAACGACTGCAGGGAGTACAAATTCTCAAACACGTCGGCGTGCAACGTGGAAATGGCGTTGCTTTCCAGGTTCCTGTTTTCAAATTTAAAACCAACCAAATTTTAATAAATCAATAAAATTAAATAAAGAAAGAAATAAATAAATAAAATTAAACTTGCAGAGTTAGTAAATTTCGGAAATATCTAAACACTCGTCCGGGTAAATTGTCGATTTGATTTTTGTCCAATCGTCTGCAATGGAGACACTCCTTTAATTTCCTTTAATTTCCGAAGAAATGAAAAGTGACCTACAAGTGTTGTACTTGTTCCAATCCTTCGAAACAATCGTCTCGAACCGACTCCACCAAGTTCTCGTGCAGATACCTGTCGAAGTTGTTGAAAGAAAATGACAAATGCAAATTGCTTAAGTATTTACAAGCGTTTTAGTTTTTTCAGTTGTTTAAAAACTCCCGCTGGAAGCTCTTTCAAACGATTTTTCTCCAAACACCTGAAACGGAAGAAAAAGAAAAAGAAAAAGACGGCGCAATGTGAGAAATTGAAGAGAAATAAATAAATAAATAAATAAATAAATAAACCGATAGAGCGAAACGTACAATTCTTCCAAGTGAGTCAAGTTGACAAATACGTTCGGTGCGAGATTTTCGAGCGAATTAAAAGACAAACTTCTGAAAGACGAGGTAATCGAATTAATTTCTCAATTTGGACTAAAGATAGAGCTCCTTCCTCTCTTCGCTATTTCCACCATCGATTTTTCTTTGACCGCGCACGCGCAATTGCAATAAGGGCTGTCTCCCGGAGCAGCAAATGGCAACAAAATGCAAACAGAATTTTATAGGTAAGGAAATTATTCCATTCCGAGAAGCATAAATGGTAAAGAAAAAGAATAGAGACGCTTACAACGTGTTGAGTTGCTTCAAATGCCGAAAAAGCTTCTCCGGTAATTGCTCGAAACGGTTCATCTTGAGATCCCTACAAGTAACGAATGAAAACGAAAGAAAATGAAAATGAAAATGAAAAGAAACAAGCACGAATCGAATCGCTCGCCGTTTTACAACGTTTCCAAGCTCCGAAGATCGCCGAAGATGTTTTCACCGAGTATTTCCAACTTGTTGTTTTGCAATTTCCTAAATTCACACAATTTTAATTTTTTTTTTTTTTATAAAACGTTTAATTTTTGTTTGTCTGTTTTATATTCACAGGTGCTTCAAATTGTATAAATTCTCCAGTAATCGCTCGGGTAAATAGTCCATCAAATTATCGTGCAAATCTCTGCAATTATTTCGTCAAAATTCGTAAACAACACGGGACGAGACACAACACAATTCAATTGTTTCATCTTGGATTCGGAATAGATGTATGCTTATGTGGTGTAACATCGGAACAATAAATCAATCAACAATAAACAAAAATGAGAATCAAAATCTCTCTTTTGTTTAGTGGACTCTTGTCCAGTGTACGGTAAATGAATGAAAAAAACATTTTTGTTTTGTTCTGGTGTTCTGATGTTACAAGACCATCTTAAAAGATTTATAAGTTAAGTGATCATCTCATCTGTTTCTAGTCCAAGGTACATTTCACAGTTGCTCACAAGTCTCGCAGCGCCTTTAAAGCAGAAAAACTTTTCACGTGTATCGCATCGATTCGATTAAAGCCGAAATCTCTGCAATGAAAACATTGAATTAACATTGAATTAATGGATTGAACATCGTTTGAGCACCGTCTGAGCACTCATGGATTGGATACTCACAAAATCTCAGTCTCGACCGGAAACGGATGAGTGATGGGAATGTCGACCAATTGGCGTCGCCAACAGGTAACTTCTCGTCTGATCTTGTGACACTCGCAAGGTCCTAAATTACACCGTTGCCACACCAACTGGCCTTCTTCCGCATGCAAAACTGAATGAAACCAAAATCCAAACTTAGCAACGCTCTCAAACACCATAGACCGTACCCGCTGAAACACCTTCCTTCGTAGCCCTATGCACTTTGGTTTCGAAAGCTAAATTGAACATTTGCACACGGAATTACATTTTTTATTATTATTCATCCCTGAATCCCTGGTAACAAAATGCTGAGTTGTCTAAAACGTTCGTAAGCCCCCTTATGAATAAAGTGGCCCTGACCATACCGTGCCAAACCACATCACCATTTTTGCACGTGTGATTCGCAAGCTGCCTATAAACTCGCTATCATGCCAGCCTTTTTCTTTGCCAGCTTTCTGTGTTTTAGCTTTTTTTTTATTCACATTTAGATTTAGCCTTTTCATGCGCTGGCCTTTTTTTTGCCAGCATTATATTTTGCAAATAAATAATTGCACATTAAACTATATTCTGATCCAAATATGTTTATTTAAATCTAGCTCTTTTTAATTCAGCCCTTTTTAATTCAGCCCTTTTAATTACAGCCTTTTTTATTTAAATAGCAAACTGTAATGAATCGCGTTTCCAGTGATTTAAAATGGACGCGTTTGAAAGACGCCGCGATACAGTATTCTCAGGGAGCCTGGTCATTAGTACCTGCCCAGCCGTGAATGTGCACCGGAAGTTGGTGGCACACACTCCAGATACTGACAGAACATGAATTTTATTTTGCCGGATATTTTCGAGTTGTAAAAATAGGGGACAGAAATGCTCAGTAGTCACTGGAATCAGTAACAACACGAAACTCACAGGAAGTTGCGTATTATCCCGATGCGTCGGCAAAGTCAAGCTAGGCCCGAACAATTCCCGGAATCGGAAACAACACAAATCCCAAAAGAGAGACGTATATTATCCCGATGCGTCAGCGACCGCCTCGCTGTTGAATTCAGGCGAATCTGAGTGCTAACACGTACTTATAACTCGTACAGTCACTCAAACACTTCCAAAATCCAAACCAATGCCAAGTCAGGCTAAAGCCCCATGAAGGCAGGGCGGCCAAACCGGGCTAATGCACCGCACTGCTCGCGCAAGGAACCAAAACACATGAGTTTTCATGGCGCAAATGAATTTAATTCTGGCCCCAAACGGCGTATCACGGTGCTAAAAACAAATGAAAGAGAAAAACAAAGGAAATTCGAATGGATTAAAAGTGCGTACTTAAACGCGTATGACAATGGAAAAAGAAGCCTGTGGCCGTGTTTCAGAACCACAGGGCAAGGGATAGCTTAGTGGCAGCTTCCTAGTGAGTTGTGCAGGCATTCTGAGTATGCTGGCTCAGGAGAGCTCCTACGCATTCAAAGCTCAAAGCACAACTGATATGCAAAGTAGGAAGCTAACAGAAAAAAAACAAAAAATAGAAAAGACAGGAAAGAGCGAGTGAAAATGGGACAAAATTAGGAAAAGTTAGAAGAAACTAAGGGAAAACCAACACAAATGAGGATGTGAACACAAAATAAATTCAAGGTTAGGAATAGGGTTATTTAGGAACAAAATACAACAATTCGGATTTAACAAACAGGGAAAAGCGCTTATATTTAACGCGTGAAAACCTGGACCGTGACAAAACTCTTTATGAAATCTTTAATAAATTTTAAAATATTTTATGCACACTCGCAACAACTTGCCTACATGACAGGCAATATGGTTCAACCTTATCTGTAAAAAACTTATCAATGCACACACAACAGAAACTGTGTGCACAAGGTAACAAAAAGATATTCTTCTTATTGGTGGTGCAAACGGAGCATTGAACCGTGTCATGTTCAGCTTCCTCAGCTTCTGCACCTTTAACTATCTCCCTAAGTTTAAAGCGGTGATCTACCTGTACAAAGGTCTGCTCTTTCCAGCAGCTTACCAACCTTTCTGTTTCCCAGACAGCAGTTAACAAGGTAACGTCTTCACTGGCTAAATCACAAAAGGCCGGCATGGTAGCGCACCATTGTTACGACGGGGGAGGGAGGGAGGGAGGGGGTCTCAATAATGTTACGTAACATATTGAAAAATTCAAATTTTTACTTTAATTGCTTCATGATTTATTTATTTATTTATTATTATTTTTTTGTATAAAATTATTAATTTTTTTGAAATAAAAAGTGATCTACAAGTATAAAGAGGTGGTTCAAAACTTAGAGAAAATTGAAAATGACTGAATTTGTATTTAATATATATTAAAATTTGGGAGGGGGTTTGTCAGTTTTGTTACGTAATTTCCTAAGGGGATTTGCGAATTTGTGACGACCTTGTTACGGGGGGGGGGGGGGAGGGTCTAAAATTCCAAAAATAAGCATTACGTAATTTATGGACGACCCCTTGTGCAAGAATAACTGGATAAAATGTGGCGGACCAAAACGAACAAAAAGCACGAAATTGAGTGATTTGTCCGTGCCCATCCCCGATTGAGCGGGTCCCCGTACATGATGACACTCCACTCCACTCGTGACTAATTGCAATGTTTCTTCTCTTTTCAATTTCACCACTTTACCTGGTGCGAAGAGCGATCTTAAACGACGTTCGGCCATTTGCAGTCGCCACTCCACTTCGCGCAAGTGCTCGTCCCGTGCAGAATCGTCTTCGCTCGCGTCCACCAGCGACGACGACGCCGACTGAAACGCTTGTTGCTTAAGCCTATCGATCGACACCGTCGCGGCGTCCAGAGCGTCGCACGCATTGATTTCGCACAGGTGTTCGCAGCGAACTACTCCGGCGACGATCAGGAGGAAGAGCAGCGCACGACTCACGGCCCTCACGGTCATCGTTCTCAGCGGGACCAGGATATATACGTTCATTCAATTAGTCGAGAATGGCTCGCAACGCATGTCGCTCCCATGTGACACCGGTCATCTTCATAGCACTCATTTCCGGTTCGTCTTACGTGCTCCTCACGCTCGTGTACAACTTTAAGAAGAACTTCGGCGTGGACCTCCCGCAGTACGACACGGAGAACGGAGGCCTCATGACGGCCGTGTCGCTCGGACGTTTGGGCAACAACATGATGGAGTTCGCGGCGCTCGTGAGCCTGGCGCGCACCAACAAGTGTCGCGCGGTGCTCTCGTCGCGAATGACCAATTACCTCAAGTCGTGTTTTTCGGTGACGACGGGCGCGAGGACGGACGCGCACGTGGGCCGCTTCGTGCCCTGGACTAACGTCTACCTCGATTATCTCATGCAGGACGACTACCGGCGATTGCCTTGCGCCGACGGGCCCATCAAACTCACGGGCTACCCGAGCGACTGGAGGTTTTTCCACGACCACGAAGCGGAAGTGCGACGACAATTGCGATTTTCCGCCGCGTCGCAGAGCGCGGCACGTGCCTTTTTCCGAACCCTCGCCCGAAACGCGTCCGTGTCCGTCTACTCGTATATCGGCATCCACGTGCGCCGGACCGACTACCCTGCCTACTTGGAGAGGCAATCGTGCCAAGTGGCGGACGAAAGGTATTTGAAGAAAGCCATGCGACTCATGCTGGCCAAGTATCCAAACTCTGTGTTCGTAGTGGCGAGCGACGATATCGTGTGGTGCAAATCGGCGCTCAGCCATTTCAAACCTCGTGCCTATTTCGTTGACCAATCGTCTTCGCCGTGCACCACCATGGCAATTCTGGCGCATTGCAACCACACGGTCATCACGCAGGGCACCTTTGGCTTTTGGGCCGCCTATTTGGCGGGCGGCCAAGTCATTTACTACACCGATTACTGCAACAACAACACGTCCATTTTAAAAAAATTCCAAGGAATGCATCTCCCAAATTGGATGCCCATTTCTGCCGCCAGTCTGCACTGAATGATGACAGCACAAATTTCCAATTTGTATTTTCGAATTTAATAATTTACATTTAAGAGAATTAAAATTTACAATCTGAAAAAAAAAAATAATGTATCGAAAAAAAAATCGAAAGATATTTTCCTAGTCGTAGTTATCAAAAGTGTCGTTAGACGTCGATGTTCCGTTTTGCGTATCTCTCGCCGTGGCCTTGGCGGGGACGGAGAAGTAGCAACGACACACGCAGCACATGGGGAAACGGAACCACTCGGAGAAGATGCCGCGGCACTCGTTGGTCGGATCGAAGGCCAAAAGTCGTTGCAGACCGTGTTGCTGCTCGCACCTGCAGCCGTCCGGACAAAACGTACGACTCTTGTCGTGTCTGTTTAAAAAATACGAGTAGATATTAATACAAAGTCGTCAACTCAACACCTCATACGCGAAGACACGTACTCGCACTTTTCGAAATAGACGAATTGCTCGAACGGATAAACGTTCAATATGGCAACGATGTCGCCGCGAGTGCTGTTGGCCCAGTATGGAGACACCACTTCCGTTTGACTGGGACAGGCGTTACTTGAAAATTAATGAATTAATTTAACTCGACGCTTTTAATCTTTGAAAATCCTGACTCACATCCCTTCGTCGACCGGAAGGTCGGGAACGTCAACAATCGTTTTGTTTTTCTTATCGTCTAAACTTCTCGCACCTTTCGACTTGGAGCCCATCTCGCGGCGGAGTACGACGCTCTGCCTCGTTTCCCCGTACATCCTTTTCATCAAACTGCGATTATCCGTCACGAACTCAATTAAAGCTTGCCTAAATGCCATACCCAAACAATATAAAACAATCGCTACGTGTATTGTACCGTCACCGTGTCACCGTACCACGGATACTGAGCTCCGGCAGTGGCGCAAAAGGTCACGTCATTCGTTAATCCGCACGGAACGTCCGTTAAATGTCGCGACCGGGACTGACGGCCGCACGCGTTGAATTCATCGCAGTTAATCAAATAAAAGTACTCCAAAACCAAACAAATATTCTAAAAACAATATAGGAATAGAAAAAAGTAGTACCGTAATGCTGATTCAGTGCTGTGGAGTACTTACTAAAGCGTAACGTTTGTGCAACCAACACCTCATGTTATGAATGGGGGCCACAAACTCACAAGTCAGGTAAAAAGGTCACTGGCAACTTTGCGCTTCTTCGGGCCAAGCCGAGGTTAACGTCTCCCGAGATGGAGGTAGCTGGGACGAAAGACGACTAACGAGGGTCTCATCACTTCCGGTGCCTCTCCCCTCACCTCCTCTCCTCCCCACCACAAAACGCTCGCAGATAAATGAACAAAAGTCAAACTTGAAATATTTTAATTTCGGCTAATATAAAAATATTTGTATATAAAAGAACAAGGAAAAGAAGTACAAACATGAGTTGACTTTTCTCACGACTTTTCTGATCACAATTTTCGGAATTAAAAATGATTCTCTTTTCGATTTCGTTTGAATAATGTGAATGACAACTGAAATAAATGGCAGTAAAAACGAATGAAGATGACGATGAGATTATCTATCGGTTTTCACTTCTATAGAAAATATAATTTATCACAGAGGCGCTCTTCCGCCGCACGATGCAAGTGCTGACCCATCAACTGAGCCAATTTGTGCGCGTACTAATTGGAAAACAATTGAAAAGAATTAAGAAAAATAAACTAAATTTTTATCAAATTTTTCAAATCACCTGACACGGAGCGGGAACTCGCACAGTTCCGGGCCAATTAAAATACATGTGCGTTAACACAAAGGCCAATTTCTGCATTATGTCAACGGGGAATTCGTTGTCATCCTTGACAACGATGTAATGCGTCGGGGTGACGGTCCCTTGGTTCACGTGCTGTGACACTAGGAAGAAGTCGTAATACTGATACCGCGTCACGGTATGATCGAGGATTGTGCCAGGCACAGGGTTCGTCAGCTCACGACCCTACAAATTAAATAAGAATAAATAAATAAATAAGAAATAAAAAAATAAAAAATATAAAAAATATAAATAAAAAATCGTTTTTGTTGAAACTCACAACGGCAGCAAAAATCCTGGTGTTAATGCGTTTCTGCACGACAACCACAGACAGTTTAGGCCGATAATCTTCACTAAACGAGGCATAACTGGCCTCGATCTGCTGCACCTCGTGCTCAATGACCATCTTGAGCTGTCCGTCCGACACGCCGTCCCTGAAGACGACGATTTTATCCGGCAGTACGTTATTAACCGATAAATACTTCTTGATCGCCGCCATCATACAGGAACGCAGAGAGTCTCCCAGCTCCTGATGCATTGGCTGGAAGGCGGTTTTGCTGAACCACTTTGTGAATGACGGGTTCAAGCTGCTGACGAAGCCCAGCACGCTCTGGCCGCGCTTCGACGCGTCGTGGAACACGTCCATCCCCACGATCATCATGTTCGCCTGACACGAAAAGATTAAACAAATCAAATAATTAAATAATTAAATCAAATAATAATAATACAAATAATACAATGGGAACTCGGACGCCCCACAATTCGCCGCCCAGTTTGCAGTTCATTTGCAGCACGATCTTCTGCGTGACGCTGTGCAGTTTGTCGTCCCTCTCCTTCTCGTACGGATGAATGACGTCGACGACCTGACAAATTCACAATTATCTCATCTTCAAAATACCAAAATACTCGTTGCATTTCTCACCGTCAGAATTTTTTCCATTCGTTTGGGCAGGTAGAGTTTCGCGCCGTCAAATTGTAACGTCGGCCCAATCACGTGTTTGCTCTCGTGGATCAAACGAATTCGCAATTTCTTCGCGTCGACCGGAGGAACAAAACTCACGTGGTACTGGTAAGTAAACCGATCATTAACACACTTGAGGCGCCCGTAATTAGAAAACACCGCAACCCTATCCGAAAAGAAAACAATAAATAAATAAATATTTATACATTTTGTAATTTGAAACGTGCTACTTTTTTCCTTTCGTGCGCACGACTCACGGCCCTCACGGTCATCGTTCTCAGCGGGACCAGGATATATACGTTCATTCAATTAGTCGAGAATGGGTCGCAACGCATGTCGCTCCCATGTGACGCCGGTCATCTTCATAGCACTCATTTCCGGTTCGTCTTACGTGCTCCTCACGCTCGTGTACAACTTTAAGAAGAACTTCGACATTGCCCTCCCGCAGTACGACACGGAGAACGGAGGCCTCATGACGGCCGTGTCGCTCGGACGTTTGGGCAACAACATGATGGAGTTCGCGGCGCTCGTGAGCCTGGCGCGCACCAACAAGTGTCGCGCGGTGCTCTCGTCGCGAATGACCAATTACCTCAAGTCGTGTTTTTCGGTGACGACGGGCGCGAGGACGGACGCGCACGTGGGCCGCTTCGTGCCCTGGACCAACGTCTACCTCGATTATCTCATGCAGGACGACTACCGGCGATTGCCTTGCGCCGACGGGCCCATCAAACTCACGGGCTACCCGAGCGACTGGAGGTTTTTCCACGACCACGAAGCGGAAGTGCGACGACAATTGCGATTTTCCGCCGCGTCGCAGAGCGCGGCACGTGCCTTTTTCCGAACCCTCGCCCGAAACGCGTCCGTGTCCGTCTACTCGTATATCGGCATCCACGTGCGCCGGACCGACTACCCTGCCTACTTGGAGAGGCAATCGTGCCAAGTGGCGGACGAAAGGTATTTGAAGAAAGCCATGCGACTCATGCTGGCCAAGTATCCAAACTCTGTGTTCGTAGTGGCGAGCGACGATATCGTGTGGTGCAAATCGGCGCTCAGCCATTTCAAACCTCGTGCCTATTTCGTTGACCAATCGTCTTCGCCGTGCACCACCATGGCAATTCTGGCGCATTGCAACCACACGGTCATCACGCAGGGCACCTTTGGCTTTTGGGCCGCCTATTTGGCGGGCGGCCAAGTCATTTACTACACCGATTACTGCAACAACAACACGTCCATTTTAAAAAAATTCCAAGGAATGCATCTCCCAAATTGGATGCCCATTTCTGCCGCCAGTCTGCACTGAATGATGACAGCACAAATTTCCAATTTGTATTTTCGAATTTAATAATTTACATTTAAGAGAATTAAAACAATCTGAAAAAAAAATAATGTATCGAAAAAAAAATCGAAAGATATTTTCCTAGTCGTAGTTCTCAAAAGTGTCGTTAGACGTCGATGTTCCGTTTTGCGTATCTCTCGCCGTGGCCTTGGCGGGGGCGGAGAAGTAGCAACGACACACGCAGCACATGGGGAAACGGAACCACTCGGAGAAGATGCCGCGGCACTCGTTGGTCGGATCGAAGGCCAAAAGTCGTTGCAGGCCGTGTTGCTGCTCGCACCTGCAGCCGTCCGGACAAAACGTACGACTCTTGTCGTGTCTGTTTAAAAAATACGAGTAGATATTAATACAAAGTCGTCAACTCAACACCTCATACGCGAAGACACGTACTCGCACTTTTCGAAATAGACGAATTGCTCGAACGGATAAACGTTCAATATGGCAACGATGTCGCCGCGAGTGCTGTTGGCCCAGTATGGAGACACCACTTCCGTTTGACTGGGACAGGCGTTACTTGAAAATTAATGAATTAATTTAACTCGACGCTTTTAATCTTTGAAAATCCTGACTCACATCCCTTCGTCGACCGGAAGGTCGGGAACGTCAACAATCGTTTTGTTTTTCTTATCGTCTAAACTTCTCGCACCTTTCGACTTGGAGCCCATCTCGCGGCGGAGTACGACGCTCTGCCTCGTTTCCCCGTACATCCTTTTCATCAAACTGCGATTATCCGTCACGAACTCAATTAAAGCTTGCCTAAATGCCATACCCAAACAATATAAAACAATCGCTACGTGTATTGTACCGTCACCGTGTCACCGTACCACGGATACTGAGCTCCGGCAGTGGCGCAAAAGGTCACGTCATTCGTTAATCCGCACGGAACGTCCGTTAAATGTCGCGACCGGGACTGACGGCCGCACGCGTTGAATTCATCGCAGTTAATCAAATAAAAGTACTCCAAAACCAAACAAATATTCTAAAAACAATATAGGAATAGAAAAAAGTAGTACCGTAATGCTGATTCAGTGCTGTGGAGTACTTACTAAAGCGTAACGTTTGTGCAACCAACACCTCATGTTATGAATGGGGGCCACAAACTCACAAGTCAGGTAAAAAGGTCACTGGCAACTTTGCGCTTCTTCGGGCCAAGCCGAGGTTAACGTCTCCCGAGATGGAGGTAGCTGGGACGAAAGACGACTAACGAGGGTCTCATCACTTCCGGTGCCTCTCCCCTCACCTCCTCTCCTCCCCACCACAAAACGCTCGCAGATAAATGAACAAAAGTCAAACTTGAAATATTTTAATTTCGGCTAATATAAAAATATTTGTATATAAAAGAACAAGGAAAAGAAGTACAAACATGAGTTGACTTTTCTCACGACTTTTCTGATCACAATTTTCGGAATTAAAAATGATTCTCTTTTCGATTTCGTTTGAATAATGTGAATGACAACTGAAATAAATGGCAGTAAAAACGAATGAAGATGACGATGAGATTATCTATCGGTTTTCACTTCTATAGAAAATATAATTTATCACAGAGGCGCTCTTCCGCCGCACGATGCAAGTGCTGACCCATCAACTGAGCCAATTTGTGCGCGTACTAATTGGAAAACAATTGAAAAGAATTAAGAAAAATAAACTAAATTTTTATCAAATTTTTCAAATTACCTGACACGGAGCGGGAACTCGCACAGTTCCGGGCCAATTAAAATACATGTGCGTTAACACAAAGGCCAATTTCTGCATTATGTCAACGGGGAATTCGTTGTCATCCTTGACAACGATGTAATGCGTCGGGGTGACGGTCCCTTGGTTCACGTGCTGTGACACTAGGAAGAAGTCGTAATACTGATACCGCGTCACGGTATGATCGAGGATTGTGCCAGGCACAGGGTTCGTCAGCTCACGACCCTACAAATTAAATAAGAATAAATAAATAAATAAGAAATAAAAAAATAAAAAATATAAATAAAAAATATAAATAAAAAATCGTTTTTGTTGAAACTCACAACGGCAGCAAAAATCCTGGTGTTAATGCGTTTCTGCACGACAACCACAGACAGTTTGGGCCGATAATCTTCACTGAACGAGGCATAACTGGCCTCGATCTGCTGCACCTCGTGCTCAATGACCATCTTGAGCTGTCCGTCCGACACGCCGTCCCTGAAGACGACGATTTTATCCGGCAGTACGTTATTAACCGATAGATACTTCTTGATCGCCGCCATCATACAGGAACGCAGAGAGTCTCCCAGCTCCTGATGCATTGGCTGGAAGGCGGTTTTGCTGAACCACTTTGTGAACGATGAGTTCAGGCTGCTGACGAAGCCCAGCACGCTCTGGCCGCGCTTCGACGCGTCGTGGAACACGTCCATCCCCACGATCATCATGTTCGGCTGACACGAAAAGATTAAACAAATCAAATAATCAAATAATTAAATCAAATAATAATAATACAAATAATACAATAGGAACTCGGACGCCCCACAATTCGCCGCCCAGTTTGCAGTTCATTTGCAGCACGATCTTCTGCGTGACGCTGTGCAGTTTGTCGTCCCTCGAGATCGTCCTCACGTTGATCACCTGGTTGGCCATGCCCAGTTCAAGGTAGCAGCGCTTCTTGATGGCAGCATATCTGTCGTCGCGCGGGGTCGGGCAAATCGTCACGATTATCTGCATGTTCGGGTTGCCGTGAACCACCTTGTTAATGGCGTTCACGAATGCCTCGTTCCTGTCGCTCGTCAACTGGATCATTTCCGGTTCGCTGATTTCCATTCCGAGCGCCGGACCGACCGTCATTACTTTCTGTTTGAAGTTATTCGCTTTCTGCGAATCGCGACTCCAGAAAATAATCGCCCAATGTTTGATGTCGATCTACTCAAAAGCAGAAAAAAAGAAAACATTTTTAATCAAATTTAATCAATTTAATTTATCCGTCGCACTTACGGGAACGAACACTTTGCTGCCCCGGCACAGCGCGTTGTTCCAATCAGCTCTTTCGTCTACGACGTGCTGCCTACCGTTCCCAAGTAAAAGTTTTACTGGTTCCAATACGCGTCCTTCGAGCTGACAAAAAATTGAAAAAATAAATAAATAAATAAATAAATCTAAAAGTCTAAAAATCTAAAAATCCAAAGCTCGACCTTACCTTGAGCATATTCGAATCCAATTCGAGGCCCCAGTCGGTCAGTTGCTTGGTGGCCTCGGGAGTATTGTGCACATTCGCCAGAAAGCGTTTAAATGCAAATTGTCTTTGATTAGGCGTCAAACGCGTGTGCTGGGCCACGCTCTTCATCATCTGGAAGTCGCCCATCATCTTGGTCGACATCCCCGTCAGGTTCGACAGCTCTGGCACGAGCAACAAGATGCGGCTCTCGGTGGTTCCGCGCGCCGGCTTCTCCCGATGAACCAACATGGGCTGCCTTTCGTCCGTGATGTCGATTTGGTATTGCTTCCTGTTCGAGTCGTACGTACATTTCAACTTTTCGCTCAACTAATCAAATTAACTAATCAAAGTAATCACTCACTTGTAATAATCAATGAACCTGACATCCTCTCCGCGGTGGTTGGGAAAAGAGGACAGCGGGTTTTCGTTCCAATTGACCTCGTCCACTCTGTACGTCCTATTATTGTATCGCGTCATCACCACTTCGCTCACCAGTTGCTTCTCCGCCTCTAACTTCCAATCGCCGCCGCGATTGCAGCAGTCTTTTCTATTAAAACAAAAAAAAAGCATAAGCACAAGGTTTGCAAATGCAAATGCTCATTCAAAATCAACCGACATGATGTCTAAGGCGGTGCAGTCGCGTAAAACCTTATGCGCCGCGTCGCACATGAGCATCAGTCCCCCCTCGTACTCCGCCACCGAAGTCACGTAGCCGGGCCAAATTTGCAGTCTGACAAATATAAAAGAAAAGAAATTAAATAAATTAAATAAATAAAATAAAAAAATGAAACCCTGAGCGATCAATTACTTGTATTGTGGAACCCTCATCGATTCTCTGGGGTCGAAGTATTTGTGACTGATTAGTTTCAGTTGTAAGATGTTCATGATCCTAAAAAAGCGTCAGAATTAAAATTAACACATTTTCTTTCTTTCTTTCTTTTCAAATGTCGATTTCACCTTTTAAACAACACGTTAAATAAGTGATTGCACGATGTCAAGTGTTGCTTCGTCACGTATTTGACCATCACCTGCTGCGGAGTCTTCTCGTACGGATGAATGACGTCGACGACCTGACAAATTCACAATTATCTCATCTTCAAAATACCAAAATACTCGTTGCATTTCTCACCGTCAGAATTTTTTCCATTCGTTTGGGCAGGTAAAGTTTCGCGCCGTCAAATTGTAACGTCGGCCCAATCACGTGTTTGCTCTCGTGGATCAAACGAATTCGCAATTTCTTCGCGTCGACCGGAGGGACAAAACTCACGTGGTACTCGTAAATAAACCGCTCATTCACGCACTTGAGGCGCACGTAATTAGAAAACACCGCAACCCTATCCGAGAAGAAAACAAACAAATAAATAAATAAATATTTATACATTTTGTAATTTGAAACGTGCTACTTTTTTCCTTTCGTGCCCATTCGGACGACGGGTTCCTGCGGCGTGGGGTCGGACGAAAAGCTCGCCTCGCTCACTTCGCGCGACCGTTCGGGTTCGGTTTCAGTCACGCTCGGGCTCGGGGGTGTCGGTGGAGCCACATCAAACTTTTTTAATAACTGTGAGCGACCCCGCGCGAAAGGGACCGCTCCAACTTTGGCGCGCCCAATCGCGGGCAGCGCCGTCGTATCTGCCGGTGCTCCTTGAGTCGAAGAACTCGGTACGCCGTCTCCTTTCTCACTCGGGAGATCCTTCAGGATCTTGGCCAACAACTGGCCGCGACCCATCATTCTCGGAACGTCCTGGGCCGCTGGCGCCGGCGCCGACGATGACGACGACGCGCCGTCTCCCTTCTCGTCACCTCGAATCGCCAACTCCTGCATCTGCCGGATGATGCCTCGACCTCTGCCCGCCATTTTCTGTAACAATAAACAACACTTGAGTTTTTAATTCGACTTGAATTGCACGAAAAACGAATCGAGACTTTTTAAAATGCTTTCGTTTTCACCAGCCAAGAAATATGAAAAAATAATAATACATTCTCTGTGATAATGTCGAGGGAACATATTAAATAGATAACAAAGTTTGAGCCAGCGTGGACCGAAACGTGTCGCATCACGGGCCAGAATGCAGCTGTAGAGAAGGCGAAGACGAGGCCCAGCTTCCGACGAAGCGACGCAAACTTTTTAAACTGCCTCGAAACCCATCCCCAATTCGATTCTTCAAAAATAATACGAAGCCTACCTTCTTTTAGATAACGGGCAATTCAAAACGGATGATATGATACTTCCCGTTCGCTTCGTGGGAAGAGTTTCGACCGTGGTTACGACCTACTTCTGACCTACTTCAAAAATACAAAAAAATGTGGTAAACCTCGCGGCGCGACACCTCGCGACACATCCTGCAAACACCGACAAGGGCGCTTCTGCTGCCGACCTCCCGGTTCCATCACCTCGCGGTTCTCACCTCCTCCTGGCTCGTGATCCACGTCCGGAGCGCGACGACATACACACACCGTTAGTTGAGGAAAATAAAAGAGATCGGCATGAGTTATCCTCCTTACGGCGGCGGCGGCGGCTATCCGCAGCACCCGCAGTATCCGCAGTATCCGCAGCCCGGTGCGCCAGGCGCCGTGCCCAACCAGCCGCCGAACCCCACTTATGGGTTCGCTCCGCCTCCGCAGCAGGTGAACTCAAATTTCATGACATTTAATCACTCCGACTAATAGTAATTAATTTAGCCGTATCCTTCGTACCCGAGCGGAAATGCGCCGGCGCCATACCCATATCCGGCCTCGCCACAGCAGCCCCATCCCCAGCCCCAGCCTCAGCAGCAGCAAGTTTATCCGCCCACTTCGTACCAGCCGGTAAGTAATACTCCGTAATAACTAATAATAATAATAAATATCAAAATAAATCGCCCGTCCTCGGCAAGCAAGAAATTCGCTGACGTCACACACTCACAAGTCAGAGTGGAATCAACAAGTTTTATGACTTTGGTTTTTTCTTATTTGATGACGTCATCTCGAAAACTTGTTAGTTGTTAATCTCGATGTATCAACATGTCGATAAAACGAAGCGTTAAAGTCCAAGTTGTTTGATGCCACGCCCTGATTAGGCTCCCAACTGTAATATTTATATTCTCATTATTTTCCATCCAAAAACGCCACTCTGCTTAGGCTTGATTGAGTTGATTACATAACCGTGTACGTGTAATGTTATAGCGTGAAAGCGAATCATTAGCACTTCCTGAGCAGCGTGACATTTTCAGAATCCTTCGCAGGGCGGTTATCCGAGCGCCAGCGTCTACCCGAGCTACCCCGGTGCCACGAGTGGAGGCTACCCGCAAGCTTATCAGCAGGCGCCGACGTCCGCGAGTGGCTACCCACCACCCCCGCAACACCATCAACACCAGCAACAGCAGCCGACAGCTGCGAGTGCTTATCCCCCTCTTTCTCAGCACCAACCGCAGCACCAACCACAGTCTCCTTACAGTTATCCGACTGCGAGTGTGACTGCCACTGCGACCACTTCGGTTTCGCACGAACCTCCGAAAATGGTAACGATAACGAATTATTCATAACTACCGTATGCAAATTAACCGATTAATTAATTAATTAATTAATTAATTAATTCAACACTAGGGTACGGTTGTGGAATTTAATCCATTTTACCCCGAAGAAGATGCAAAACAACTGAGAAAGGCCATGAAAGGCTTCGGTGCGCTTTAACATTTAACAAATTAAAAAATTAAAAATTAAAATGTTACATTTGACATTTGACGTAGGCACGGATGAGAAAGCCATCATCGACATTTTGGCCAAACGAACCAATGCACAGCGACAGAACATCGCCATTACGTACAAGACTCATTTCGGGAGAGTAAGCACTTTATAAATTTCTTTTAAATTTGATTTTTAATTTTTGATTTTTTGAATAGGACTTAATTCAGGATTTGAAGAGTGAGCTCAGTGGGCGATTCGAAGATGTCACCATCGCGTTGATGACACCGACTTACGATTACTTAGCCAACCGAATTCACAAAGCCATTTCCGGCCTCGGCACCGACGAAGAAGCCATCATCGACATTTTGTGCGGCGCCTCAAACCAGCAAATCCGGGAGATCAACGCGGCGTACTTGCGACGTAATTGCTCCGTTTAACAAAAAAAATAATGATAATAACAATTTGAATTCACTTTAATTTGATTCGCTCGCAGTGTATCGCAAGCCGATGGAGAAAGATTTGATCGCCGACACGTCCGGCCACTTCAGGAAACTGCTCGTGTCGCTGAGCATGGGAAACCGCAACGAAAATCCCACGCCGGATCCGGGACGCGCGGCCCAGGACGCCCAGGCGCTCTACCAGGCAGGCGTCGCCCGTTGGGGCACCGACGAAGCGCTCTTTAATTCCATCTTGGTCGCGCAACATTTCAACCAAGTGCGTCTGGTCTGTTCGGAATACCAGCGCATCAGCGGCAAAAGTCTGGAGAACAGCATCAAATCCGAGTTCTCCGGCTACGTCGAGACGGGACTGCTGGCCATAGGTCGGTGTCGGTCACAATTCAATTTAAACCCAACTTGAATGTTTTTGCACTTTATTTTTCGTTTCTTCCGCAGTCAAGTGCGCTCAAAGCACGCCCGCTTACTACGCCGAGAGGTTGTACCGCTCGATGGCCGTGAGTTTATTATTATTATTATTAAGCTGCGTGATTAAGCTGCATTTGTCTGTTTCTGCAGGGAGCTGGAACCGACGACCGCACTTTGATTCGCATCGTGGCCGTGCGCAGCGAGATCGACATGGTCCAGATCAAGCAAGAGTTCCAACGAATGTACGGGAAAACTCTGGAGAGTTTCATCGCCGTAAGTGCCGCCTCCTCACGTTGCGAACGACATTTTTTGACATTTTTTGCTTTTTTGCTTTCAGGGCGACACGTCCGGCGATTACAAGAAAGTGCTGCTCGGTTTGGTGCAGTAATCACTCGTTGAGTTCAATCGATATATTCTTCTTGTTCGAACATGTAATCCAAAGTCTATGGAATGGCGGTCTATTCTTTATCTATACTTTTTCACTTTTTATCTGTTTAACATTTATCGGAAGTTTATCTGGAACGTTATATCTTGATAAGTCTAGTTTTTTTTTTCTCTCTCTCTCTCGTCTTCGAATCATGTACTTACATTCGCTGTTTGATTTTCTCGCTAATAAAATATATTTTTGTGTATCCTAAAAAAAATGGAAGTGGAAATGAAAAGAAGTATTAAAGAAATTTTTGTCAGTGATCGTCACGCGGTTTTGCGGAGAGTTCAAAGCGAGGCTTCAACTTGAATTTCCTGCGAAACTGTTGACGATTCGTGACAAAAACGTTTTTGTGCAGTTGTAGCTTTGCTTGTCCGTTATTCGTTGTTGTCGCGCGCTCCTCGTTCGAATGAGAAAGAGAAAAGTAGAGACAATTACGATTTACTACAAAATTATTTACAATTTGAAAAAACACACTATCGAGCGAGACGGGGTTAAACGGTTACAACTTAAATCTAGAAATCGACCGTGTAGTAATAAGTGCACTTTATTAAACTGTCACCACCGAGTTAATTCCCATTCCTTCCCTTCCCTTCCCTTCCCACCTCCGATAAAAATAATTAAAAAGTTATTTAAAAATCATTTTAAAAATAATAAAAAGTCAAATGCTAAACTTCTGCAATAATAAAAAGTTAAATGCTCAACTTCTGCGATAATAATAATTGTTAAAAGCATAATTATCCAACTATGTAAATACTAAAAACAGTAAACGTCGACAGTAAATGTACAAAAATATGTTTAAAATTTTTAAATGATAAAATCGAATCGAATGAAATCAAATCCACTTTTGATAGGGGCCCGTGACTATCAAGGGTGCAAATGGAAAGACAGTTACAAAACTGCTAGTCGTACAAGTGGTCGCTTGTCTGACGGGGATGGTGATCTGCGCGACCAATTTGTCTTTCTTCTTCTTCTTTGGCGACGCGCTGTCGCCTCCGAGCAGATCGTCCATCCGCTTCTGCTCCTTCTTCTGAACATATTCCTGTTCGCCGTGGTTGCGGAAATTCATGTTCTTGTGCTGGTAGAAAACGAGCGCAATCCGCGACGGCTGCAGGCGGTTCGGGTCCTTCAGTGCCGTCGATGCGTGCAGCTCGTGTTTGGCGCACTCGAACAGGACGGAGCCGTGACTCAGCGCAATGGCCACTCCGCCGATCGTGCGGTCGGTGAAGTTGTCCTCGTTGTCCGAATGCACCTCGTAGAAATCTTGTTGCATCTCCGTTGTGGGCGATGCGGGCGGTGTCGTCATCGTCATCATGCTCAAATCTTCACCAAACGCGTCCACCGGCTCGCTCTTCGTGTTCAGCGCTTTGGTCGCGTCCTGTAAATACGGCAGGTACATGAGCAGCGGGTTTGCCTTCCTCGCGGCCTCGTCGGTGTGGTGCGGTGCGTTTTGATTGAGCACCGACAACCCGTGCTGTCCTTTGACTAGAAATGGGGGCGAGTTTGCGCTCGTTTGTGACATAAAATGGCTCGGTGATGCAAATATATTATTATTATTATTATTATTATAATTAATATTATTATTATTGATATTATTATTATTTGGTTGCACTTTGGGCGTTTCGTCTCGTTCACATTTGATCGAAGCCGCTTCCGACAACAGATGGAGAGGAGAAACAAACTGCTCCAATGCGATTCCGTTGGTGTTGGTGTTGGTGTTGTCGGCGTTGTCGGTTTGTGGATGACTGGTTTGTGGATGATTGCCGTTGACCACGAGTAACGGGTTGGAGTGGTCGGGGAACAAAGGACGTTTGAAGTTCTTCCCGAGGCACTTGGCTGGCGAGTGTCCATTTCTGAATTTGCCGCTCGGCGACGGCGTTTTGCAGCCCCCAGCCTTCCTGTTGCTCGCACGCGGTTCCTTGCCGTCATTCTTGCGCTTCAAGTTCTTCCTCTTGCGGCACGACAGCAGAGGGTTTGTTCGAAATCGCAAATCCATCGGATAATTGTGCAAGATCTCTAAACCGCCCTTTTCAACTTGTTTCTGCTGGTCCTCCTTGCTTCCAAACTCGTCCGTGTCGGCCAGGATGTACAACGGAAGGACGTGCAATTGCTCGTCCGCGGGTTTCTCAAACCCGCGATGTTTTGTCAATGTTACGATCTGCCGACAAAAATAAAGCATATAAACGACTATTGTGTGTTCACTACCGATTATTTATTTATTTATTTATTTATTTAACGTGTTGTATCTCACCACGGTGCATCCGTTATTCATGTTGTGCACATCTTTGTGCGAATGGGCGCAGAAGTCGACGCAGGCCGTCACTCCTGACCACGGTCGTCCAGCCTTCAAACCCAGACGGCACTCTTTGCCCAACTCCTCAAACGCCACCTGATTGTTGTACGAGTCTGGCGCCATGCTCAGGTAAACCGGGGCCAGATTCGTGGCCAGCTCCTGCATTTTTTCTTCCACTTCCAATTCCTAGAAAATAAATCACTTAATGTCAATTTAGAAATTAATTAATTAATTAATTAATTAAACCTCCGAATCGGCGCTCAAACGAAACTTGCGCGCCACTTTGCTGCGAGCAAATTTGCAGCCGTTGTAGTACATGCTCCAAGAACAGCCGAACGAAAACGACGCTCCCGAGTACTGGTTTATCCCCTGGCACGCGCAAGTGCGCCTAAAACGACAAATAATTCAATTAATTAATTAATTAATTAATTCAATTCCATTTTGTTTAGTTAACACACTGGTCATTCGTTCCGCAACGTCTTTCGGTTGGCAAACCGAAATTTGTGAGTTTGTAAACCAGCATCTTGTAGAGATCGTCGGCCGTGTTGGTCGGAACGCCTTCCCAGGCGACCGAAACCACCACAATCCAAGCAGACGAGCAGTGGTGTCCATCTCTGTGCTTCACTAAGAGCAGCACCTTTTCTTCGGGGCCTGAACGTCGTATCACCTA
The DNA here is from genome assembly GCA_949358305.1 of Strigamia acuminata. NCBI lineage: Eukaryota > Metazoa > Arthropoda > Chilopoda > Geophilomorpha > Linotaeniidae > Strigamia > Strigamia acuminata. The sequence continues at coordinate 213,474 of OX442321.1, forward strand.
AATTCAATTCAATTCACTTTAATTCAATTCAATTCAATGCAGTGCATTTCTTCATTTTAACAATTTTACCCATTTGGCAATGGGACACCCTTGAGCGGTTTTGCCTTCTTTGCCAGTGTATAGCAACTTCTCGATTCTGATTGCTTCTCCTTTTAATTCGAGTCTAAAATTAAAAATCATTTCAATTGACGTCAAACAGATGTAAAATAGATTTACCTATCCTCGAGAATCGTCCTCAATGCCGGTAGCGAGCATGCGCTGCCCAAGTGAGTGTAGCACGGCGACCGATCGGCTGAAACTAAAAATAAACATTTTATCAATTCATTATCGAATACAGAATACCGAATCGATCAAAACGCGTGTTAAAAATCAAAACATTTTTCAAAAAGTAACCTAATCTACATCCGCAATACTACGCCAGCCAGAAGTAAATGCTTCAATAAATAAAAAGACGACCATTTTGATTTTAAAAAATGACCTTGAAGGTTCGATAGTTCGCGCAGACGCAAGTGCGTATTGGATTCGACATTCAATCAAAATATACCGGAAATAAAACGGGGATAAAAAATTCGGCACGAGAAATTTTGACGAAATTAATGGAACTTTATTAAAAATAATAAATAAATAAATAACAAATGATAGCCTAGTCCCGCCGGTTTATTTGTTTCTTTTCTTTTCATTTCTTTTCTTTTCTTTTTGTTGTAAAATTATTTTTATTTTATTATTTAATTAATTTATTGAAAAACACCTTTCCATTTGCACATTTGCCTTCGATTTTATTATTTCTTACTCAAATTTAAACCTCGAACTCAATATGTTTTCTTACATTCCTCTTTGGCAAGGCAGTCGCAGGGGGGTGCCTCCATTTTGATGTTATTTCGCAGGTTGTCCAACCGATCTCTCAACAGATCCGTCGCATCCGGCAATCTTTGGTTGGATATCATAGAAATCGGAATGGGCGCGGGCGTCTGTATTCCAAAATCTGAAATTTGGTTGCCAAAAATCGTCTTGGCCATCGACTTGCGCTTGACCGCCACATGCGGGATGCTCGGAATCTCCTTAACCGGCGGATTGACGGCCAGTTCCAGTTTGACCGGCTGGTGAGCCGGACGATGAATCGGAGCAGCGACGGGCAATTCAACTGCATGATGAGTCGGACGATGAATTGGCGGATTGACGGGCAATTCAACTGGATGATGAGTCGGGCGATAAATTGGCGGATTGACGGGCAATTCAACTGGATGATGAATTGGACGATGAATTGGCGGATTGACGGGCAGTTGAATCGGATGACGAGCCGGACGATAAATCGGAGCATCGACGGGCAGTTGAACCGGATGATGAGCCGGGCGATCAAGAGGTGGATGATGAGCCGGACGATGAACCGGATTACTGAGTGGCGGTTGAACATGAACTGGGTGAGAGTGAAGTGGTGGATTATTGAATTGCACGAGCGCCTTCGAATATGGGTTGACGACGTTTTTGTTGAGTGTGTGGAAATGCGGCAGTGCTTCGGCTTCGGCTTGGGCTTGAGCTTGGGCTTGGGCCTGAATTTGGGCTTGGGCCTGAATCTGGGCTTGTGCCTGAATTTGCGCCCGAATTTGCGCCTGAAATTGCGCTTGGGCTCCGTGAGCGGTGGACGTCGCGTTCTGATGAGTGTGCGAGATGTAGTTCTGATTGGCGATGACGGGTGAGGGCAGCGTGGTTTGCTGGATTAACTTGATTGTATCCTGAGTAGTTGAATTTCCGATTGAACACGATTTGGTCGGTGGCACACCGAGGGAACACATGGTACTGGTGGTGGTCGTCACCGTAGTCGTCACCGTAGTGAACGACTGCAGCGCGACGCTTAAATTATTATTAATATTATTATTACTACTGCTGTGATTATTGTTCTTGTTCTTGATACACTGTTCGACGTTTTGCACCCAATTGGCAACTCCATCTTGTGACTTTCTCGGAACGACATTCGACGGGTGACTTTTCAAGCGCATCGCGTACAGTTCTTGCGCTTGGAACGCGCTGGCAGTATTCGGCGCAATCAAATGATCGTTTGGTTTTGGCAGTGTTGTTTGCTCACTTTTCCCATAGTAAAAATTATTGTAATACTGTTGATGATGTTGTTGTCGGTGTTGTTGTTGTTGTTGTTGTTGTTGATTTTGTTGTTGTTGTTGTTGTTGTTGTTGATGATGTTGCTGTTGCTGGATCAAATTGGGGTTTGATTGTGCGAATTGCCTCGCGAATAATTTCTCTTTCAACTTGTCGTTGGCGAGTTGGTGTTGTCCGGCAAAGGGTAACAAGGTGGCCGCGGGTGGAAGACGCGCTCCGACAGGCGTTGGATTGGTGCCGTACACCCCGTTCAGTCCAATTGCGGACTCCAAGTGCGCGATGTTTGGATCTCCATAATATGGATTCTAAAAAAATAAAAGATAAGAAAGATAGAAAGAAAACGACGAGCGTGTTAATATGTTAAATATTAGCAGTGACAATTGACAAAGGAAGAAAGGAAGGAAGGCAGGAAGGAAGGAAGCACTCGGAGGCTCGAGGGGAAGGGTGTTTAAACACTACAGGTGCATAATTGTCACCATTTACATTTATTTTTTGTTCCCTTTGGCGATTTTGACCCCGCACTGGGCTGGCACTGGGGTAATTCATTGATGGACAGGTGATTTCTTCCTCCCTCCCCTTGCAACTCGGTGGCCTTTTGCACCGAGCTAGGCGGGCGAGGGAAAGGGGAAAGGGGAAATGGAAATCAAAGGAATGGCTACTGACTGAATCACTGCCTACGCCAAATATTTCTCACCATGGTAACACGAGTTGCGTGGAGACGTGCGGCGCATTGAGAGAACTTGTTCCCACTCAAATTCTCTCGCTACAATCTGTGAATCTGAAACAAATTTACAAAAATAAATAAATAAATAAATAAATAAATAAATGATTTTTCTATTTTCTATTATATTCTATTTTGATATTTATTTCTAAAAAGACGAGTTGTTTGGAGCAGCTGGTGGTGAGTTTTAAACGGCTGTCTGTTGATTTCGATTGATTTAGCGCTTTCAATTCTTTTGTGATAATCCGGGGAAAAAAAGTCATAAATCGTGGCTTTAACGCAATTATGCACAGTCGAAAACATATCGCGAGTCATCAATAGGTTGGAAGCGAAGCTTAAAACTATTCAATAGAGATTCAATGAGATTCAATAGTATCTCGAGTAAACCAAGGAAGGCGTGCCATCTGTTTCTGTTTTAGTCAAACCCGACAGCTGCTCATTCCCTTTATCTCTCCTTTCCCTTTTAACCTTTTTAACTACATTTCATAATTTCTCTCTCTCACGTTTTTCAATTTTTTTTCACCTTCCCATTTCGTTTTATGTTCAACTCTTTTGTAATGAAATTTCGCGTAAAAAGAAAATGGGGTGGCATTTCTCCGAGACTGGGAGAGAGATGTGGTTTTTTTCTTTTTCTTTTTCTTTCTTTTCTTTTCTTTTCTTTTTCGGTTTTTTTTTTATCATCCGATTCCATTCTAGCCAAATTCATGTTTTGCCCGAGCCAGACATCGTCTGGAGCTTCGATCAAAACTCGGTCGGGATGTTATCACGGGCCGAGGCCTCGATGGCCGACCCGCATCAAAAGCGACTACTCACTTTAAATAACAAATGGCCAGCCAGCGACGCCAGCAACGCCGCATTGTGTCGCCAGAACCAGTTTGGCGACCAAACTTTCTTCCCGTTGGACACAGAACAGAAAAGGAGAGAAGAGAAAAACAAGTTTTTCGTGGCCCACCTGCCCCCCCACTCCCATCCATCCCATCCCAGCCCATCCTAAACCAAACTAAACTAACGAACGAACGCATCGGCTCACCTTACACAACGAGTCGACTGTCGACGGCAATCACGATCATCCGCCACACTACTATATACAACTACAACTACGAACGGCTAATAACACTATACGAGATCACTAGATAGCACTTGTATCGGGCTTTCGCCATTCGCAATGCGCTCGAAATCATTTTCCACTACGTTAATCCCGCTATCTATCGTCCACGAACCTCGTGTTGTTGTTACTCACACTTAAAACGAGGGTGGGGGCAAATTCCGAGCCTAAACACCCCGGCTGCGAGCTAGCGAGCGACCAACCACGACGCGCTCACGCTCTGCCTCTTTCTCTCGCTCGCGCTTCTATCCTCGCCAGGCCGCCATATTTCCATCCGTGCGACGACTTCTAAAATCAATAAAATTCATTTTATTTCTATTTGTTGCACTCAACTTATTTATGGATTTCAGGCGGCGCAAAATGCCCGATTTTTGCTTTTCTTTTCTTTGCGTTTCTTTTCTTTGCAATTGCATTCATTCATCGATTCGCTCGGCAAAAGAATCGGGCACCTGTCCCGACTTAAATCACATTGGCACAACAGCTGGCCTCATTTCGCTCGCTCGTTCGTTCGTTCTTTCTCTCTTTCTTTCTTGTTTGTTTGCAGTGGCGCGGAATGGCAGGAAAACCCCTCGCTGCGAAAATGGTCCAAACCCGTTTACTACTAGCAAACACATACCTCGCTCGTTATCGATTCGCACCACCGGGCCTAACCTAGATCCAAACAAACGTTTTTAATTATTTCACTTACTATTACTGGAAAAAATATAAAATAGATCGTTCCTTAGTTCCAATTTATATCTGGTAGTCGAATCAGACAGAGAAGTCAAATAAATTACTTTTATTTTCTTGCATACATAGGAATAATATTCATACGCGTTAATAGTTATTAAATTTATTTACTTTAATTATTATTATCATCATTTTTCTTTCCTTCTTTCTTTCCTCTTGTAATAAACAGTCTAAAAAACGTCGGTATTGGTACTTTTATTTCTGTACAAAAAGTTGTTTTCTATGCATAAAGTTTTACAGTGTCACAAAATGCTTTTAATTTATTTCATTTCATTTCTTAAAAAGAATAATTAAGTGTAATTAATGTTCAGAACCGAACTCGTGCGAATAAAAAGGAAAACAAATCAAAAACTAAAAACAAAACATAAGATATGTGCGATTTCACTCGTTAGTGCGCAACCAAACAACAAAACGCTTCTTCTTCCACTCCAAAGCTTTACAACACTTTTCTTTTCCTTTCTTTACCAAAAATGCGATTCGAGTCTATCATAGGCACAAATGTCATTTTTAAATCCGCATTTCGTTTTGGCATTTACAAATTTCAAAAATAAAAAATAAAAACAAGCTCATTCACACACGCACTCGTTATAGGAAGAGGTCAACAGCAAAATCAAAATGAGATTCTACAAAAAAGTATTATTTCCAAGCGCCGTAGGTTCTGACCACCAATTACAAAAAGTGCATAGCTCTATTGTTTGTAAACAGAAAAAATAAATCGAAAAATCAAAAATAAAATTTAAAAACGCGAGTGCACACAAAAACACAATTACAAACTTTCTTTTCTTTTCTTTCTTTTTTTTTCACTTTTTCCTTAAAAATAAAAATGGCTACTACAGATGGACACTGAGGCGCAAAATAAAAATGGTTGGTAAGGAGGGACGAGTAAATAAATTTATCATTAATTAATAAAAATAAAAATAAAAATCTACGTCAAAAAATCTGCCCGTGTCAGTTCTATTATTAAATTTCTGGGCATTTGGCGATACGACGACACGACATCATGTAAACAGTGTCGAGTCAAATAGAATTACAATTAGGCGCAGTTTGGTCATTTCTTATTGCACCATTTCTTTTTTTTCACAAAAAGCATCGGGATGGCACACGACGAGGCAAGACATCGGGAAAAAAAAGTTTAAAAATATATATATAATAATAATAATAATAATAATAATAATTAAAAAAAAAAAAAAAAAAGAAAAAACAAAAAAACAAACAAAAAACAAACACATAAAAAAAACCTATCAAAAATATAAGTCGCTATAAAATGTATACAACCAGGTAGAATTAAATTTTTCCAAATGATCAAAAAGTGTGTTTTCTCAGATTTTTGGAGAAAGAGAGCACAACACCTGGTTGGGATGTTTCATTATTACTATTTTACCTGAGAAACACGATTAAAGCCTTTGAGCAAAAGATCAAAAATGAGATGGATCGCGTGAGTCTGACGTTCGATTCAAACAAGCCCTTTCCTCATTTCAATAATAATAATAATAATAATAATAATAAATTCGTTAGGTATAATAACATTAAAAAATATATAAAAAATTAATTAAGTAGTCATATCTACATACATAGCGTGTCGATCGGAATACAAAGGGCTAAATCTACACAAAAATGATAAGTTACTTTTCGTGGCGGAAAGAAAAAAGGGGCATGAGACGAACGAATGGTCAGGGAAATGGCGATCCATCATCATTCAGGTACACATGAATTTCGAGAGATTGTGGTGGACCCAAGTTACATCAACTCTGGCACTTTTTACACACAACTTCCCTAGATTTAATCAAGTTCATGATGGAGGAAGTCATTTATCTATTTACTTAGTTATTTATTTATTTATTTATTTATGTTTTTTAAAAAAGAATTCAATATTGTCCAAAAATATCGTTTCAAATCTGTCAGTATTTTTACATGAGTACTACGGGAATGTCAGAGTTTTGTCCTTTTAAACTGCAAACGGGAAAAAAAAATGTACATTCGTAACAAACAAAAATTAATAATAATAATAATAATAAAAAAAAATTAATTAATTAACTAATTACTTAATTAATTAGTAAAAATAAAAAATAAAATTATTAGCACACTGGATTCATAGGGCAGTTGGTTCGGAGTGAAGTTTGGCACGTTTCTTTTTTCGTTTTCTTTTCTTTTTCTTTTTTTCACCTCAGACTAGAATAATGTGGAACATTGGAATTTGAGTTAAGGCACACGAGAGGTAGTGAAATGGTAGTTGAAAGAAATGGTAGTGAAATGGTAGTCGGGTCTAGCGATGTCTAGCGAGCGAGGCAGACACAAGGTGCATTAATGACACATCTTTTGACACAACACTCGCAGCCAAAAACAAGTTTCACACCCAAGCGCCGAGCAAAAGAAAGTTGGTCGGTCGGGTGATGGTGGGTGGGGTGGTGAGGTGTGGTGTAGTGTGGTGTGGTTTGGTTTGGTGGGGTATGGTGGGGTCTCTCTCTCTCTCAACGAGACTTGAATTCCAGAATGGCTACGGTGAACGATTTCCGACAAAACACCTGACACCAACGAGCCGCCCTTTGTCTTCGCATCATAAACCTCTCGAAAAATACATTTTTCTTAATAAAAATATCAATTATCATTCTTATTATTATTATTATGCTACATTACAAGTGCCAAACTACACTCGCAACAAACTGCCACGATTTGGCTGTTGTTTTTCGAATCGACGCTTAAATAGGAACAATTTCTCACACCGAGAATCAAATCTCTTATTTATTTCAATAGGAATTATCAATTACTCACAGCCATTTTGCGATTTAAAAAAAATTAATAAAAAGTTTACAAAGAAAGATAAAAAATAAAAAAAGGAAAAAAAAAGAAAACTATTCTTTCTTTCTTTCTTTCTTTTTTTTCTTTTCTTTTCTTTCTTTCTTTTTCTTTTGAGCTGAAATACTGTCTGGGCATTTTACAAGCTGCCGAATAAAAAAGGGGAAAAAAGAAGTAAAAATACTGTATACAGAAATACTGCTGTCATATAAACACCTGAAAAACGGATGGACACGAGTAAATTAAATCGAAAAAAATGAGGTATTCGAAGTGAAAAATATAAAATGAAAAATTAAAAATATTTTTTTCTTTCTTTCTTTCTTTCTGTCGATGAAGATTGATTGATTGATTGATTTTAATGAATTGATTTTTTTTTCTTTCTCTTTTTTTCTTTCTTGATGCTGTCGTTTCATTTTTTCAATTACCACCAACTTGGCTCCCGATTCTGATCGGGACACTCGAGCTTATTGGCCACGGGCTCGACACTGGACAAGGGTCCACTCACCTTTCTCTCAATCAGTTTCTCACACCGCCTCATCTTACAAATCTGGTGACTCTTGTCGTTCCTACAAGGCGCGCACTCGCCGCAGTTGTCCTTCCGCTGACAACCGAGGCACTCGCCGCACCGCTTCCGCTTCTGCTTCTTTGGTTTCTTCTCGTTCGCGTCGTCGCCGCTCGCCGGGTTCTTCGTGCCGCGACCCTCGCCCGCCTTGGCTCCCGACGCTCCCGACGCGTGCTTGTCGCCGCCCTTCAGCCCGGGCTCCATCTCGGCCTTGAGTGCGCGCAGCCCGCCGCTTCCTGAGAAATTGTGAGCGTTCGGCGAGTTGTGCTGCATGCCGGGCGACTGGCCCGCGTCGTTCAAGTGCGCCCCGAACGTCTTGTAGCTGTCGTTGCCGTTCTGGCAGTAGGGCGGGCCCTGCTGGTGGTGGTGCTGCTGTTGTTGTTGCTGCTGCTGCTGCTGCTGATGGTGGTGGTGGTGGTGCGCGTGGTGCGGCGGGTGCTGCTGCTGCTGCTGCTGCTGGTGCGAGTGGCGGGCGCCGTTGCCACCGACGCGCATCTGTTGGCGCTCGTCCACGAAGCCCGTCACGGGCGGCGGCACGAGCGGATACTTGGGATCGACGGGCTCGCCGCGGTAGTCCCAGTGCGGCGGCGGCCCCGTGAGCGCGGGCGGCGGGAAGTAGCCGAACGAGTTGGCGGCGAACGGCAGCCTGGCGATGTCGGCGGCGGCGTCCGACGGGAACTGCGGCGGCACTTTGGTGAGCGTCGAGTAGGTGGCGCCGCCGGCCGACTCCGTGTGGTTGTGGTTGTCGTTGCCGCTCGCATTGTTATTGTTGCTGCTGCCCTTCGAGTTCATGTCTTGGCCGGGCTTGTCCAGCGAGATCAAGTTGGACGAGTCGGACGATTTGGCACGGAACCACGACGAGCGCGTGTCACCTCCGGCGCTGTCGTCGTCGCGCTTGTCGGACGGGTAGGCGCCCGACGAGCTGGGCGGCGTCTGGCTGTTGTCGCTCTGCGATCGGCTCGACACTCGGACGGGGCCCGGCCCGGGGCCCGGGTTGGCCTCCCAAGGCCGGTACTGGACGGGCGGCGTGTAGTTCTCCTCTCGCGACGGCAGGCTCATGCCGCGCTCGAGCAGCCGCGCCGTCAGTCCCTCGCCGAACTCGTTGTGGCTCGGCGCGTCGTTGCCGCCCGAGAGGCGCGCGCCCAGTCCCTCGTCGTAGCCTCCTCCTCCTCCTCCGCCGCTGGCGCGCATTTCGTCCTTGACCGCCGACTGCGGCCTCGGGGGAAGAGATTGGGTGGTGATGGAACTGAACGGTGGCAAAGAAGCGGCTCGCGTCTCGGGCATCGGGTAGCCGAGCCCGTCGTCCAGACACAGCAAGTGGTTGCTGCTCATGAGCGGGTCGGGTTTGGCCGTCACCTCCTGGTAGCGCATCTGGAAGCCTGTGTGGTTGGCCGAGAACTGGTCGCCCGCGTCGCCAAACTGGCCCGTGAAGCCCGCGTACGGCCGGTAGTGTTCGTAGCCGCCCACGCCGCGGCTGTTGGGGTCCACGTACGGGTACGGAGGCCAGCACTGGCCGCCCTGCGTCTGGCCCGGGGTCAGTCTGTTCAGGTTGTCCATGGCCGCTTGCACGGGCGAGTTGGGCATCACTTGGCCGAATCGGACCACTCCATCGTCCATCGACGCGAATGAGTTGTAGCGTCCTCCGCTGTCCAGCACCTGTAATGTGGGCGCTTCTTTGCCGTTGTCGTTCATTTCATTTAAGTCGTCTCATCTTCAGCGAGAAAGAATAAAAAAAGAATAACATTTCATCTCATCTCATTTCATTTCATTTATTTATAAGCGTTTAGTCATCTTACTCGGAACGACCCACTGACTCATCACCAGTTGCATGGGAATTTCCTATGACAATTGCAAGGAGAAAAAGAAAAAGAAAAAGAAAACTAACGTAAATACTACATCTCTTTAAACGTTGCTAATGTTTTTGTTTTTGTTTACAAATTCCATCTTTTTTGTTTGTTTGTTGTTTTTTGTTCGAACAATTCAAACACGAAACAACAAACAAATAAAAGAAAAGAAAATAGAATAGAATAAAATATTGAAATATTGAAATAAAGCGAGGCTTACAAATGGTGATGCGTAGAGTAGACGGCGGCGAGAGAGGAGAAAGTGCGTGGTTTAAAACGGGCAAAGTGACAATAAGCCATCATCCATCCATTCCATTACAAATAGGCCTAACAATTGACAGCGTCCAAACCATCATTTGCATACGCCAGTTTGTATCGAAATTAAATTTGTTCGGTCGTCGGCCACGTACCTGGCACGCCAATCGGCGAAAATCGGCGCAACTTTTTCGGCACGGCGGTTTGTCCGCTTTGAACGGGACGCGGTGGCCGACCAGGTGACAAAAGCCCGAGGATACCGTGGTCGGCCCCGATAGGCCTATCTTTTGTGCATGTTCCCTCTCGCGCTTTTTTCGCTTCTGCGACGGCACAAACACGGCGGACACTTGGCGCGATCGCTTGACAATTTAACCCGTCTTATACGCACCACCGTTTCTCTTAAACTTACCTCGGGAATATGAAAAATCCATCTCCGAACAGCAGTTCCTTTGTCCCAGAGCCAACTTACTCAAAGTCGCTTATGCAAATAAGCGCGCTCGGGCCGTCACGTGACTGTCTGGAACCCCTTCCGGTTCATCATCCCGTCTACATTTCACCCCGGTCGCGCGCTTACCGCGCTTCGCTCGCACCTCGGCCTCGCCGATCACGCCCGGTGACGTCACCGCACACGTCCACAAATACGATTTGATCCCGTTAGCGGCCCTTCTTTCGGTTCGGCCACTCTTGTAAGTTGATTCGTGCTGCTATTTCATTGTACTTTTTCAAACGTCAAAATCTCCTCATTTTTAGAGCCTTTCGCATTTCTCCTCCCGTGGCGTTTAAAGTAAATAAACAATTTGTTTTTCTATCACAAAGATTATTAGAAATATTTATTTATTCTTTATATGAAAACAAATGTACACTTTTCTTTTAAATTTAACGAGTTTTCCCCAATTTTTCTTTTTCTTTATTTTTCTTTTTTATATTTTTTTTTCTATAGCTCGGTCACCTCCAACTTACCGATCACAAAATTGGATAATCTCTTATCTACACTTTCATAAATATTACTTTTGTTCAAATTATTTTGTACTTGCAAATTAGTATTCAAACTATCGTTACTTAATCTGTTTTTACTACTATTCAACGCATTTTCGTCCAACGAGTTGTGCTCGGATTCGTTACTTGAAAAATATCAAAATCAATTTCTTGCGTTAAAATCGCTTTCGGACGGCGAATGAGTGGAATTGCATTGCGTGACACCTACCTACCTCAGACTGTCTTCATCTTTGTACCAATCGTTGGTGTAAGATTGCATCCAAATGGGATTAGACCTAACGCATTCAAACACATTGAACAACCAAACTCAATTGCAACTTCCGACGGATTAATTACCCTTCCACCGAATGTTGGTTCGTGTTCGGAAGGTCGATGCGATTCAATCCGGAATCCTGAGATCCTTTTTCATAAAAAAAAAAAAAATTTAAAAAATTTAAAAAAAATTATAAAAATAATTTTTTTTTTTTACCAAATGCAGTTGCCGTCGCCGCTCTTAACTTCCGTTCGTATTTACTTCTTTGCGCGAGACAAACAGTCACGACTAAAATGAGCATCGCGCCGAGGAACACCGAGAGTCCGATCAGCCATGCTCTCACTAAATCGTCGGCTTCGAACATGAAGTCGTCTTCGGCCGGCTAAATTCAAAATTCAAAATTCGAAATTTGAAAATTCAAAAATTTAAAATAAAAACAAAAAATTAATCCAACGCTACCCGGCTTTCGATCACGTTCAAATCTTGATAGAGCGCAATGAGAAACTCGTTGCTTTCGTCGATCAACGACAACACGTTAGAAACCTCCATAATCGTGTTGTCCGTCCGTCTCACGAAATGCGCGTACAAATCGCTCCTTAAAAAAATCAAAGTGAATAAACAAATAAAGTATAAAAATTCGCTCCATTACTTTCTTTTATCCACCGTGCCGTCAGAGTGCGAATGATATTTGTAAGTATCGACATTCACAATGGCGTTTGTAATGTTTCCAAGAACACTAAAAACGAGAAATTGAGAAATAATTGATCTAACAAATATATAATTCAAATCGTGTACTCTCGGAAATATTCGATTTTCTCCCGCAACTCCTCGGGTGTAAGTCGCACGACGAATTTGACTCTTTGATCCGCTCGCAATAAATAAATCTGTTTAAAAAAACACACGGAATGAATTAATTGATTCGCATTTTGTTAATTTAAAAACAAACAACTCACATATACAGTGGCAGTGTCGTAGAAACTGCCCGTGTCGTTGACGAGCACGGAAAAATCAAAGTAGCCCTTCATTCCCTTCTGAGGGTCGAAATTCAATTTGACTTCGCCGCTCGAAACGTTAACTACGAACGGCCGAACACTTATTTCGTCGTCGACTCCTTCCGCCAAACGCTGCGACACCGGACCGTTCACGTAGTAGGTGAGTCGCGCGTTATTTCCTCGGTCGCGGTCGTACGCTTGCAGTTGCAACACGACCGTGCCGAACTGCGCTTCCGTCGTCACGCCACCGGTGAAGACGCGGCGCTGGAACACGGGCGGATTGTCGTTCACGTCGTCCACTTTGACCAGCAGATCCATCGTCGACGCCTCCGAACGCGTTTCTTTCGGCGGAACGACGCAGTCTTCCGACGCGTAAATAACGAGGCGATGTTCTTCGTCCCGCTCGCGGTCCAGAGGCTCCGCGTTCCAAAACAAATGCGTGAATTTATCCAACTCGAACAAATTCCTCTCGTTTCCAGCTGGTGATTAGTCATCAATTAATTCAATTAATTCGATTAATTTAATTAATCAACCAATTCAAGACTCACAGATAATGTAATAACACACGGCGCTCTGTTTTTCGTCTTCGTCGTACGCTTCTTCGTCCACCGTGCCCAACAACTCGTGTTTCTCCGAACCGGGCTCCGAATTCTCGGTGAAGTGAACTTGATACTAGAAAACAATTGAATAAGCCGAATTAATAAGCCGAAATTAATAAAGGAAATAAAAAGAAGTACTTGTTTTTGCATAAAACGAGGTTCGACGTCGTTCACGTTTTTCACGTAAACGTTCAAATCTAAATCGGTCGCGAGTGCAGTGGGAACGCCCATGTCGAACGCTTCCACACGAATCTTAAAAGAAAATAAATGAAAATCAAATCAAATACAAAACGAAAGTAATAAAACCTGATAATGTTTTTGCATCTCTCGATCCAAATTCTTGAGCAAAGTGATGGTCCCTTGGTCGGCATCGATGGCGAACGATCGCCAGTGGCCGAACGAATCCTTCTTGATCCGATATTTGACGATGCCGTTCGCGCCGGTGTCCTCGTCTTCCGCTTCCACCCGGATGATCGTGGCCCCCACGGGACTATCCTAAATTGACGAGCGCAAATGAACCCAAACCAAACCGAACCAATTTCCACCTCCGTTCCAAACCTCGAGCACCCTGACGGTGAAGTTCTGAGACGGTCTCTTAAACTTGGGCGCGTGGTCGTTGAAATCGGTGACGCACACGTTCAAAACGTCCGTCGAAAACAACGGCGGCAATCCACTGTCGCTCACTTTGATGGTCAAACTCGAGTTGCCCACGTGTTGTTTCAACGACTTGGTCGTGACCAAACGAGCCGAACTCCGGTCGATTCTCTCAACGCCGAACAATCCTTTTCGATACAATTTTATTAAATTAAATTAAATTTAAATTTAAATTGAATTTTACCGCGAGCGTCACCATCGACGATGGAAAAACTCATCCTGCTGTTGGGCGAAAGAGGTTCGTCGCCGTCGCTGGCCCTCATCACCTGGATGGTCTCGCCGACGCGATGATATTCGGTGACGACGGAGCAGCCGTTGACGTTGTCGTTGTCGTTGGGCGCGATGCGCGGCACTTCGTCGTTCACGTCGAGCACTCTGACGAGTACTTGTTTGAAGGCGTTTCTGCTCTCGCGGTTGCTGAATCCGTACTGATAGTTGTCCCACGCTTCCACGATCAAGTTGTAATTGTCTCTCGTCTCGCGGTCCAGTTTGTCGGCCACCACCAAAACTCCCAAGTTCGGATCGATCGTGAATTTGCCCACCGACGTTTTCTTGTCCAGCAGGTACGTGATTTTGCCGTAAACGCCCGAATCGGCGTCCGTGGCACGGATCACTCCGACCTTCGTTCCCGGATCCGCGTCCTCGGCGATCGAAAAATTCGCCTCGCTCTGCTCGAATATCGGATTGTTGTCGTTCTCGTCCAGGACTTGAATGCTTACGTTCACGACGCTCGCTCTGGGCGGGACGCCGCTGTCCGTGGCCAGCACGCTCACGTTCAGCCAACCGAATTGCTCGCGGTCGATCTCTTGGCCCACGGAAATCTCACCTGGCAAAAAAATAATTTTTTTTTTAGAAAAACTCGTTGATCGTTTATCGAGTTATCACTCACCCGTCTCGGGGTCCAGTTTGATCAAACGCGTCATGTTGGAGTTTCCGTTCAGACTGTACGACACGGTTTTGTTCACGTCCGCATCGTACGCGACCACGGTCAGGATGTGAGTCGACAGTTTCGAGTTCTCCAACACGCCTTGCGCGTACATCTTTTTCCGAAACACGGGCGCGTTGTCGTTGACGTCGTCGATTTTCACCGTCACGCTCGCTGCAATCACCAATTTGATTAAACATTTGTTTGTCCCATTCAATGAAACATTGCTCACTCGTAGCGGTTTGCGTCCGATTCGCAGCTCCCAAGTCGCTGACCATCGCCAACAACTTGATCGTTTCGGTGGTTTCTCGGTCAAGACTAGACGCCAACCGTATCAAGCCCGTGTCCGAGTCCAAATCGAACGTGTCTGTTACGAAAATGCACTCTTAAAATCTACAGTTATTCTAACAATTCATTAAACATCGTACTCGAAACCTTAAACTCTTTGACCAATGCGCCTTCTTCGTTTCTCGCTTCGCAGCGCGAATAATCGAATGAATACTCGAGTTTTGTCGACGAATCCGCGTCCGTGGCCGACAACTTGGCAACCACCTACAAATATTTAAAATTAATTTAATTAATTTAATTTAATTTAATTTAATTTAATTAAAATATTCAGAAAAAGAAAATAAATCGACGGAATCGACCTCGCCCGGCTGTTTATTTTCCAGAACGTGAACGATTCCCAATTCTTCAAATTCTGGCATTTTGTTGTTCACGTCGGTGATGGTGATGTTGACCAGAACGCTGGCCAGCTTCTGATCGTAGCCGATTCCCCCGTCGAATGCGGTCACTTGAAACGCGTAGAAATAGGTTTTGGGTTGCGTGAGATCCGGATCTAAATTGGCCCCCGACGCGACCGTTATCGCTCCCGACTGGGAATCCACGACGAATTTATCGTGATATCCCGACTCCATTTGGTAAACGACGCGACCGAACGCCGTCGACGAGTCCGCGTCGGTCGCGTGCACTTTCAAAATCGACTTCCCGCTCGGAGTGTCTTCCGGAATCGACGCGAAATACAAACTCGAGTCGAATTTCGGAATATTATCGTTCACGTCCTAAAATAAAAGCCACAAATCAATCAATCAATTAATAAATTACTCCGTAATTAAAAAAAAGAAATAAAGCAAACCATGACGTATATGGTGACAAGCGTGTCGCTATGCAGCGGAGGTAGTCCGTGATCCGCGGCCCGCACCGTCACGTTGACGGTACGGACCTGTCCGGAATCGTGCAGCAACTCGTAGTCCAATGGCGAGTTTAATTTGATTTCGCCGCTCGTTTCGTTCACGCCGATGTCGATAGATGGCGTCATGCTCACTATACTGTATGAAATGTTGCTGTTCGCTGTGCCGTTCAGGTCCCTGTCCAGCGCCTATCCATTATTTTATTTTTACTTTATTTTATTTTATTTTATTTTGTAAATTTGTATTTCTTACGTGCACTACGAGCGGAGTGGCAAACTGCACTTGGTTCTCGTACACGCTTCTTTCGTACTTGTCATCGGTGAAGTAAGGGCTGTTGTCGTTCACGTCGTCGACAAACAACACCAGCTTGACCGTGTTGGCGTTGCCCAGTCCGTTGTCGTCCCTGGCTTCGACCGTGAGGAAATACTGCGAAACGAGTTCCCTGTCCAAACCGTGCTCGGACGTCTGCACGCTGAGCACGCCCGTCAACGGATCCAGGTGCAGTTTGTCGGCGATTTGGCCGCTCACTCGCGTGTATCTGATGCCGGCGTCGCCGAACTGGCCCGAGTCCGAGTCGTGCGCTTGGATTCTCACCACGGTCGTGCCCAGAGTGGCGTTTTCGGGGATCCTCGCCGCGTATTCCTTTTCGGCGAATCGAGGCACGTTGTCGTTACTGTCCTGGATGTACACGGTCACGTTGGCCGAACTCGATTTGGCACCGGAAGCCACAACCTCTTGCGCGATGATCTTGAAATCAACTTTTTTCGTCTTCTCGTAATCGAGCAACGACGAATTCTTCACGCGAATTAAAAACGTCACTTCGTTGATGCCTTCGTGAGGCGAAACGTCGAACATTCCGTTTTCTCCTTCGAGAAATAACCGAAAAGTTCCATTTTTTCCCTAAAAAATAAAAATAAATTATTTATTTATTTATTTACTCATTCATTTAATTTCTCACTTGATCGTAATCGATCACTTCTGCTACGCCGGACGTAAATCGAACCGGAATGTTAATCTGCGCATTCTCAATGATGTCTCCGACGTACGAATCGTTCGCGAACGCCGGAGTCTCGTCGTTGACATCCAAGAGTATGACCGTTACTTCGGTGCTCGCAGAAGGCACTGGATATACCGTCGAATTCACTTCGGAAGCCTAAAAACAAAGATAAAATATAAAACATCAAAACTAATCATCCTACTAACTTCAATTTGCAATATGTATCCGTCTAAAAATCCTTCGGCCTCCCTGTCTAATATTCCTTGCACAAACACTTGTCCCGTGCTTGGATGAATGACGAATAAGCCTTTCTGTTCGCTCACTGCACAACGATTTAATAATGTTACATCAATGTGTAGAATTATTCGAACACAAATACCAAGTATATATACCTTCTTGAAGCGAGTAAGAGATTTGGTTGTTCACACCCCGGTCCCCGTCGATCGCTTTGACTTCTAAGACGAGCGAACCCTGAGCTAAATTCTCGGCGATTCTCGTTATGGATGGCACGTGAATGAATTGCGGCGGCTGATCGGCGACATCAACCACTTTAATCAAGATGGCAGCCGTTGCTGTGTTTCGTCTTCCGAAACTCGGTTGATCCTTATTATTTTCAAAACTATTCAAACGACTGGGAAATAAAGAAATGTTTGACGAGATTTCGATACCTTGGCTAAAATTTCTAATTGATAAATGTTGATCTTCTCGTAATCCAATTCCTGCACCAGGGATATCACACCTTTGCCGCCCAATGTTTGCACTTGGAATTTCCCACTTTTTCCATCCGGTTCCTGAATATTAATTTAATTTAATTACACGTATAATTACATTTAAAAATTTTCATTAAAACGCATAAAACCATCAAATGCAATCGACCATTCATATATATATATATTTTTTTTTTTTAAATTTTTAAAATTTTTTAATTACGTGTAATTCGTAGAAAACTTGTCCGAATGGACCTTCGTCTCGATCAGTGGCTTCCAAAGTCGCGATTTCACCGGGCGACGCATTCTGAAAGTACCGTACGTGGTGTTTTTATTAATGGAAAAAAAAGAAATGTAAAAAAATATTACTTCTTTGACTAAAACGCTGGAATTATAGGATTTAAAAATGGGTTCGTTGTCATTGACATCCAACACTAAGATGATCATAGACTGCGTAATCTACACGATCAAACAAAGATGCGCAACAATTAGTCTAGTTTTGGTCAAAGTTTCAATTTGGAACAATTCAACTCACATAGTTCCCGTCACCTAAATTTCCATCCGTGAGACTCAGAATAAAACTATATTCATCTTTGGTCTGGAAAAACAAAATAAAAGAAAAGTAATGGGACGAGATTATACACAAAGAATGCGGAGTTCCACATGAGAAACTTATTTATTTATGTAAGGATTAACAAAAAAAGAAGAAAAAAAATTTAAATTAAATTTGATGCATTTCCTTAAACAAAAGAAAAAATTTCCATGGAAAACATGAAAAACGAGGTCAATTAAAGTGACAAAATGACCTTTTCAAGATGGCCCTTTTGCCACCAGTTAATCACATCTGAAGCCTACTTCCTGCTCTGATAAAAAGGACAGTCAGTCGACGTGTCTTAGAGACGGAATTTGTAACGATTTCCTGTTTTTATTTCCAAGCCAACACACAAACACGCAGCCAGTCTAATCAGTAATCATATTTCACATTTTAATTACCTCTCGATCTAGTTCTCGCAGCAAAACGACATTCGCCTCGTTCTCGTTCGTTTTTGAAGATTGAATTTGCAGAAATTCAGACGCCAACATTCCTTGCACACCGAACGTCAGCTGGTCCCCATCTTCATCTTCCCCGTGCACGGTGTAGATGACACTTCCTTTCGGGTTCAAGGAAACGCGATTCACTCATTTGGACACAACACAAAAAGAAGAAGAAAGAAAACACACAACTCACCAACAGGTGTATCTGCACCTTCTCTCAACTGTAATAAAATCTCACTTTCTCCATTTAAAACGAATTTTGGAGGGTGATTTGCTAATACTTAAATCAAATGAAAAAACAAAAAACAAATATAAAACATAAAATATAAAAAAAATAAAAAAAATGTTATACCCGAGTAGCCAAGGAGTTCGAAAACGTAGAAATTAATTAGGATCAGTCCCGGCAATGACCACATTACTAACTCTGTTGGTGCAGCATTCGTTCAAAACTAAACAAATAAATAAATAATAAAAAACACTCCAACAGGTGTTGTGAAAACGCAACGCATGTTGATTGTTGTCTAGTCAAGCGTTAAATAATTTTTCCATGAAGAGAAGCGAAGAAAGAAAGAAAGAAAGAAAGTACAGTAGTATGTACATTTTTCAGTTTTTTTTTCTTTCTTTCTTTCTTTCAGCGGACCAAAACCTTGACCTCAAGAGTATCTCCAACATCCTGTTGAGGGGGGAAAGGGGAACCGTCCCATAACACATTTTTAAATTAAAATTTAAAAGAAAGAAAGAAAAATGTTTTTACCTAATTAGACGTTTTGGAGAATTTGTGGCGCGCATTTCCGATGTAAAAATGAGGTTGATATCGGTGTATTGTATTGTTAGTTAGTCAGTCAGTCAGTCAGACGAAGAATGCGAGCGCGCCAAGAGTGATGCACACCTGCACGCGTCCCGCTTGGCTACCCACCGTGTGAGCCTCTGACTGGCCATCCCGAGGAAGCACCTGGTCTCAATTCTAATTACATTTCTCATAATCGTGAATTTAGATTTGAAAAAAGAAATGAAAGAAAACATTCGCAAATCAAATCGTCATCACCTTCCTCCTTGTGTTTCAAATCGAGTTCATTAAGTAATTAACACTATTTTTATTCCCATCATCCTAGGTGTCGTATTAAATTGGAATTCCTCTTCTTCAAATATCAAATAAATGATTTTTGCCTCGTTTTCACTAATTCATTTCGCTACGAATAAAAACTTGTTTGTCAAAAAGATTGTCAACATTGCCAACAA
Organism: Strigamia acuminata; assembly: GCA_949358305.1. Classification (NCBI taxonomy): domain Eukaryota; kingdom Metazoa; phylum Arthropoda; class Chilopoda; order Geophilomorpha; family Linotaeniidae; genus Strigamia; species Strigamia acuminata. The sequence continues at coordinate 233,179 of OX442321.1, forward strand.
GTTCGTACCATTTTCGAATAAAAAAACGAACTGATGCACACAGTATATATATACACTGCATATTGGCAGTGATTTTTTAATGATTGAATAATGAATAAAAATTCGATGCGCTGCGTTGTTAGGTTCATAAAAGGTGAGACATCCGCTCTGTTAAGAGGCAGGTATGTTCTTGTCCGTGTTTGGGCTCGCAACCGCGCGCCGCTCCTACGTTTTCTTCTTTTACCTTTTTCTGCTGAAAACCGACAGCAATTTGGCGAGGCATCTCAAGATCCAATCGGCCAACCCCAATGCGGATTTCAAATTCAAACATCACAACAACCTCGAACTTCTACAGACTCTGGTAGATGTGCAAACAAAGTGCCCCGACATTACGCGACTCTACTTTTTGGACCACATGAGCGTGTTGGGCGTGGCTCTGCCGGTCTTAGAAATAACAAGTCATCCAGGATACCATCTAGCTCGTAATTAATTAATTAATTTAATTAAATTAAATTAAATTAAATTAAATTAATTAATTTCTTTAATTTAGTGAAACCGGAGTTCAAGTATGTGGCAAACATGCACGGAAACGAGGTCGTGGGCCGAGAAATGCTACTAAAACTGACGCACTATCTGTGCGACGAATACCTGAATGGAAATCCTGAAATCCGAGATCTACTCCAGCGAACTCGAATTCACATTTTACCTTCATTAAATCCGGACGGGTGGGCAAAAGCAGCGACTCAGGTGAGCGAGAGAGCGAATGAATGCTCGAGATCGAGAGCGCTGCAGCGAAGCCCAACTCTGATTCTCTGATTCTCTGATTCTCTGATTGTGCGATTCTTATTCTTATTTGCAGTCGCCGAATAAAATCAACTGGGTCTACGGACGAAAAAACGCCAACGACATCGATCTGAACCGCGACTTCCCCAACTTGAACCACATCATCTACTACAACGAGGTGAACAGAAATGAAAGCAATAACCACCTGTTGGATCAATTGGGAAAGCTGCACTACCAAGTAAAAATTCAAATTAAGAAATATGAAAAATAAAGATGAAACTTATTTGAATCGTCAACAGCCGCAGCCCGAAACTCTGGCCGCCATCCACTGGAACTCACATCACCCGTTCGTGCTGGCGGCCAACTTACACGACGGTGACGTGGTCGCCAACTTCCCGTACGACGAGAGCCGAACCGACGAGTCCGAGTACACCGCCACGCCCGACGACGAAACCTTCAGGTAAAAATCGGAAAAAAAACCATTAGCAATTACTTGATTTCATTTGTCATTTTAATTTTAATTTCAGGCATTTGGCTAGGTCGTACGCATCCCGGCACAAAAACATGGGTAAACCGCACAACCGTCTGTGCAGGGACTCAACGCCCGCCCACTTTAAGGACGGCATCACCAACGGAGCCCATTGGTACAGTCTCAAAGGCTCAATGCAGGACTTCAATTATTTGAGTTCCAACGCGTTCGAGATCACCGTGGAACTGAATTGTAACAAGTTCCCGCCCGAAGACATACTGGCCGGAGAGTGGGACAACAACAAAGACGCCTTGATTAATTACATCTGGCAGGTTAATCACTTTAAGCCTACTTTGGTTTTTGAAGAAATAAAAAGAAATGTTTGCAGGCTCACATCGGAATCAAAGGTTTCGTTCGAACCGAATCGACGGGCGATCCGTTGGCGAACGCGTTGATTCAAGTTCGAAACGTGACGAACGGTCGAAACGCGGTCATCAATCACGACGTCACCACAGGTTTGATCGTTAAAAACAAACGTACCGTACTTGTAATGTTGCTTACCTAAACTCGCTATTTTATTTCTTCAGAGACCAACGGCGAGTACTGGCGTTTGTTGACACCCGGCGTCTACGAAGTGTCGGCGTTTGCGATCGGTTTCAAACGGCAAACGAGAATCGTCACCGTGACAAATCCGCCGCGACAATCGGCGCAAGTGCTCAATTTCGCTCTCTCGGAAAACTTCCACAAAAATCATGCACAGAATGACGACCCGAGATGATTCATTCATTTCGACAACCAATTTGACTTTTATTTTATTTGATGTATTCTAGATACACAATAAAATGGCAGTAACCAGAAACCAACCTTTAAACATATTTATATATATTTTACACACATTTATTGTAATTATCTGTCATTTTTAATTTCTCCAACACAAATATATCTATATATTAATTAAATCTGTGCTCGTCTAAAATCTTACTTGCTAACTTAACTTAACTTAACTTTAAACGTGCTCTTTTTTATTTAAAACTTTTTCATTCTTGAATCAGGGCCAGCAGAAATCGTTTATAATCGCCCGACACGTCACCCTAATATTAAAAAAAATAATAATAATTTATTATTTAGCTGTATATCTAATTTTTAATCTCTTTTCTTTTCTTTTCTCACGGAAATGAAATCTTCCAACGATTTGCCATAAGCGGCTTCAAATTCTCGTTTAATCTCAATCATATCCTCTTCGCAACGAGTCACGACGATTCGTATCAGAGTTTTATCATCGGTTCCCATTCCCTGCGTGTAATTAGATACAGACATAAAAATATAATTAATTAATTAATCATTTACCTTCATCGACCGGTATAATCTTTCAGCAAAAAAACTTGGCGTGTTGCGCACACACTTGACTGAAAATACATGGAAAGCAGACCACTATTTTATTTTTATTTTCATTTAATTTAATCTGTATTTTTTTGTACCGATTGAAAGATAACCCATTTGCAGATCGCCCGACGTCTCGCTTTCGATCGCCTCTTCGATCGTTCGGCCGGAAAGTTTCTCGTACTCGCTAAAAACAGCGTTCAAGTGATTAAAATTGCGGGTGACGAGAATCTTGTTAAACGAGCTTTCGTCCGTGCCCCAACTGTTTTCTCCCGCATCCACGAGCAAACGAGCGTCGTCGGCCACTTCGTCCATCGCCGCCTCGCACGACTCATCCCTATTCGCCTGAAATGAAAACAAACCGTAACAAAATGTGGACGAATTTAAACGAATTCAAACGTACGCATAAAAGAGAGACCAACAAGCGGCGGAAATGTCCCGACGTCTCTCCGATCACAGCGTCTTCTAACGACTTTTCGTATTCTGCAAACAAATGTGCAAATCCACTTTAATCTCAACACTTTTCATCTTATTTCTCTTCTTACTTTGTTCGTACTCGTTCTGCAGCTCCTGAGTTTCGTAATTGACACTCGGAACCAAAATCTCGATCAGCGTTTCTTCGTCCGTTCCCAAACCAGACACGGCGTCTTTTATCTCTTTCGCCAGAAACTCGATTTTCGGGGTCATAACCGCCAGCACGGCATCCTCGAAGTTCCCAGTCAATTCACTTTTCAAATCATTTATGAGATCCTAGAATTTGAAAAACAAAACAAAACATCTCTTTAAGTGTCAACATTTTTCAAACGTGAGTCAACTGGCGCCCTAGCGACGAAACTCGGCATTTATGACTCACTCAGCCCCGCGACCGCGATGAATGAGCGAGGAAGCAGAAACATAAACCGGTGTCGGGTCGGTGATGTCATTTAAATAAATATTATTAACTTACCTTTCCAAAAGACGACTTGTAAGTGAGACTTATTTCCTGTCTCTGATAATTCGTCCTGCGTGCCAAAATGTCGATAATTTCCTTTTCGTCCGTCCCTATTTCGAATAAAATAAGATATCGACATTTTATTTGTGTGTCCAAGTATTTTTGTTGAAAATGTCAGATTTAATTTCAGTCGATTACCGAAGCCTTTCATCGCTGCTCTCAGCGCTTCTGCGTCTTGTTCGGGATCGAATTCATCGTAGGGAACGACCGTTGCCATTTTATCTGAAAAGTTTAATCATAAAACAGAAGCGAAATTAATCGACACCAAATGTGAAATGTGCAATTTATAAAAATAGAACAACCAAAGCTCATTTCGAAATTAATTGCCATGGAAAATGTCATTTTTTTTAATTTTAAAGATGGAACTTGATTTATAATCGAGTTATTTTATCACGGGGGTGGCATCTGTGGGGTATTTCTTGTTAGATTACAGATTTAATACTAAAATCAATACAGAAAAAAAAAATAAAAAATAAAAAGAAGGAAGCAAATTAAATATCAATAAAGACGAGAAAAAAAAGGCCAATTATTCAACAGAGCTTTATAAATTACCTTTTGAAACTGATTTTTCTGAGAATCACCCGAGTGAAATGTCAATCAGTGGAAATGCAACGTATTGTACTTGTGCAAGTACTTGAGTGAACTGAATCGAGGCAACTCCCATGCATCAACTACGACCTTGGTTCCCCTTTTTCCATTGGCCCAGCACCTCACGTGACTATCGATTAACACAGGGAACACAACCCTCCCTTCTCATATACCCTACACGCAATAACAAACTATTACAAATAAAACTTAGGAAAATCAAAAAATAAATCAAAATAAAATCAAAAAATAAATCAAAATAAAATCAAAAAATATTTTTCATTAAAAGAAAAACTAAAAAAAAACAAGATAGAGTTTGAATTTTTGCGTAAACTTTCTTTATTTCTATAAAGATTGTGCACATTTGGGTGAACGACAAAGAGTTTGAAAAATAGCATTGTCCCTAGGAATAAAACATGGTATATATTTGCACGATAAAAGAGAACGCAATAAAACATTGTATTTAATCTCGAACGAGGGCCAACAGGAATTTCTTGTAGTCTCCCGAACAATCCCCCTGAAATGAAAGAGAAAACAGATGAGCACTTTATAATACGAAACGAATCGAATTAAAAAGAAATAAAAACTAACGGCAATCAAATGCTGCAAAGTTCGTCCGTATTTGCTTACAAACTCCTCCTTGATGGATTTCATATCAATCTCCGATCGAGTTACAACAATTCGAATCAAAGTTTGATCGTCAGTTCCCATTCCCTAAAAAAACATTGAAGAAAATTACAAAAGTCCACAAAAATTTGTTTACATTTAATTCCACACCTTCATGGACTTGTACAATCGTTCGGCGAAATATGCGGGCGGATTGCGAATAGATTTAACTGAAAAGCGCGTTTAACCAATCAAAAACACATCAGGCACATTTTTGAATAATTGAGCACAATTACCGACTGCTAAAAATGCCATTTGTAAATCGCCCGACATTTCCTTCTCAATTACAGTCTCCATCGACCGGCTGAAATCTTGTTCGTATACGTCAAAAACCCTCTGCAAATGAGCGTAGTTTCTATTGAGCAAAATCTTGTTGAACACCGACTCGTCCGTGCCCCACTGCCCTTCGCCAGCTTCTTGCAGTTCCTAGATGAATGTACTAATTAATATTTTATATTCGCCATACGATTCGTTCGAACCGACTTGAACGTCGCTCTGCACCGCGTCCTCGTCCACTTCTTCGGTCGGATCACGAAGTCCCTGCAACACGGACACGAGCAATCGGCGGAAATGACCCGAGCACTCGTCCGTTATCGCCGACTCCAACGGTTTCTTGTACACTGCAAAACGAAACGATCAAATCCGCGCATTTTGCTCCCAATATTTTTACTCCATGTTTTACATTTTTCGTAACTTTCCTTCAGAGAGTTAATAGGATCGGCGAAATACAATGGCACAATCACTTCGACCAGCGTCACCTCGTCCGTGCCCAACCCTTTCATGGCCTTGTGCACCTCTTTGGCCAAAAAATCGTAATGTGGGGTCATCACTGCCATGATTACGTCTTCGAACTTGCCGGTTAATTCGCTTTTCAGATTATCGATCAGATCCTAATCAATAAATAGATAAATAAATAAATAAATAAACAAACAAACACAAAACAAGTTTTAAAATTTTTTATAAAAAAAGTCAATCTTGCTTTTCCAAACATGGTTTTGTAAGTTTTTGCGATTTCCAATCTCTGGTCGTTGGATCGATAGGCGAGAACATCGATGATCGCTTGTTCGTCGGTCCCTGCGACCTTTAACCTTGTAATTACTCGATTAAATGAATCGTAACGGGTTAATGCATACCGAAGCCCTTCATGGCTTTTCTGAGAACCTCCGAGTCGTGTTCCGCGTCGAAATCTTCGTAGTCGGTAACGGTCGCCTGGTAATGTCAATTTATACAATTCGTATTTCGTTCTTTGTACGATAAATTAAAAATATCGCGGATGTCCGATCGCGAGTATCGACTTACGTCTTCGTTTGCCATGCTGCAATATGTTGAAAAAATGTACGAGAGTAAAATGAACGCACAAAAACGCAAGCTGGTCTCGGAAATCCTCTACGGTGAATGCGGTGGAAAATGCGGTAAATGCTTCTCTGGGTCACACCCTGTTGATCAGCAAATCCAATGCGGCGGCTCAGCAATGAACGTGAGTCAAAGCAAAGCACGAAAACGATCTACGGAGCCCTCAAGCGGCCAGTCATTCAGTTTCATAAATGATGAATTCCATGAAAAGATTCATCCAAAAATTCAAACTCTAACGTGTTCATATTTTCTTTTCAAACACGTTATTATGCAATTTTTAATGCTGTTGACCTAAAAAAAAAAAAAATAAATTAAAAAGCTCGCGAGTGTAGAATCAAATGGCGCTTATCGATCACCGTAGCAGAAAAGAAATTGCAGCTCTGAAAACTTGGCACTTCGCCCGGTGATTCAGGCGACAGATGGCGCGCACAACTGCTTCGGTATTTTTAGCTCGACTTTTAGTACATAGAGTAAATGTAATGTAAAATAACGAGACGAGTTTCTAAGCTTGTAACTGTAAATTGTTTTTATTAAGCAACATATTTATGCACTCGTTGTTTATCCCAAAACACAGATCCAAGTGACATTGATTTTTTTTCATTTTCAAATATTTTTCCACTTTTAATTGCATGGATTATATAATAAAAAGCAATTCTATAAGAGGGGAAAAAAATAAACTCTCATGAGTGATACTGACACCAATTATTCGTGTCCAGAAATTCAAACTACAAAAACCTTTCATTTTAAAAATTAACGCAAAAACAGCTTCAACGGCTAATAACATTAAGAATAGAACTAACTACATTTATGACGCTAAAATCGCGTGTACAGAGATTAATTTAGTTTAGTTTATTTTAGTTTATTTCATTTTATTGTATTTTATTTTATTTAATTCATTTACTTATCACCGGTTTCTTTTATTTTTAAAAGCGACACACAGCGCTTCAAAAACGAGATTACTTTCTCTTTGGAAAAGAAAAACAAAACAAGAAAAACAATAAGTGGTTTCGTGGTGAGTATAAAAGGCGAAGGATCAAATTCAGAACCGTCACGGTGTTTGTTTCGTCGTCGTCGTCGTCGTCTTCTAACTGGGCCTTTCCTCTTTGCCGCTGATGAACTGTTTCAGCCTTTCGTCCAATTCCTCGTCTCCGTCCTCAGTTTCAACGGTCATCGTCGTTTCCTTCCCGTCCGCATCAACTGTTGTGACTGTTCGCACATGACGTTGACTTATTCTACAGTTAAATGAAAAAAATAATCATTCAATAAAACCCCATTCCAAATTCAATTTCCTTACTTGGTCACTGGTGCATCACCCGACGCCAGAAAATCGCCTACAATTACCGAAACACGCAAAACATTAATTGAAAAACAATTAATTTAAAAAAAACTAATTAAAAACAATCAAACTCAAAATCGATTAGTGTTAAAAACAAACGAAAAGAAAGAAAGAAAAGAACAGAAAGAAATAATAAAAAAATGGGAACACGGACACAAATTAGTTTCTACCTCTGTGTTGAATTCCTTTGGGGTCGGGACCACAATAGCAGTCCTCAGAATGGGTGGAGGAGGAATGGGTGGAAGGAACAACGACACCGTGATGTTCAGGGCAACAATTATTCGACGTGGTGGTCGAGTGTCGGACCACTTTGGTCGCGTTGCCCACGTCGTCCGTAGCCTCGTACTCTTTGACGCTGCCGTTGATCTCATAGTTGGGAAGCGTTTGTTTCATAAACTCCTCCATTTGCTTGCGCGCGTCGGGCCCCGAGAAAGTGGCCGTCTTGGCCTCCGGCTGCACGATGCGTCTTCGGATCACGCGTCGCGTCACCCCGTCGCTGCACTCGCTGCGCTCCTCTTCCTCCGACGACTGCAGCTCGTGGCGCGACTGGTTCATGAACTGTTGCAGCTGCTCCTCGGCGTCGGGGCCCGTAAACTGGACGGTGGTCATCTGCGGCTGCATCACGACGCGATGCTGCACCGTCCGCACCATGTGCACGTTGCCCTGCTCGTCGGTCGACTCCGTCTCCACAATGTCCTGTCCGGGCTCGAACTTGTCAATGAACTGCTGCATCTTCAGCTCCGCGTCCGGTCCTGAGAAAGTGATTGTCCTCACTTGGGGTTCCGTCATCACCGTCCTCTTGATCGACGGCCCGTACTCCTCGTTCGTGCGCAACCGCGTCATCGTCACGTTCAGGTTGTCCAACTCCGTCGCCTCGTACTGCGGCGGAGTGAACTGGTGCGCCGTGCGCGACTCCGTGTCCAGCGTGTCGGTGCTCGACATCATGGTGGACTCGTCGCCCGACGTGTGAACGCTGGCGAAGCTCGACGACATCACAGAGTCCGTTTCGTAGTGATATGTTGCGTGCGTGGCCGCCGAACTGCTCGGCTCGAGCGAGTCGGTGCTGGACACCATCGAGTGTCCTCCTCCGCGCCCCAGCGAGTCGCGGTCGAACTCCTCGCTCACCCCGGCCCCTGCCCCTGCCCCTGCCCCTGCTACGGCCAACTCCATCTCCATCTCCATTTCCACCTCTTCCAATCGCTTCACGTCGTCGTCGTCGTCGTCGCCCTGCAGCGAATCCTGCTCGCAGTCCACGTCCTCCGAATCTTCGCGCTCCTTCAACGAGTCCACGTCGTACTGCGTGGTCGTGCTGGCCGAACTGTGCCCGCCGCTGTGCCGCGGACTCGACTCCGCGCTGCGCGCTTGCGTGACGAGCACGTGCTGCGCCAATTCGTACTTGTGCTGCCTGATGATGGTCGAGGCGAGCGGCGAATCCGGTCGCGTTTCGTCTCCGTCCAGCGAGTCGTTGTCGTCGTCCCGCAGCTCTTTCGCTTCGCTAGGCGACGGCGTTCGATCGAGCAAGCTGCTCTCGGTCGCCTCGCCGCTACCCCCGGACCCCGAATGGTCCGCCTTCAACTTGTCGCTCTGCGTCTTCGCCGCGTCCACTCCGAATTTCTCCACGTTGGTCTGCGCCTGTCGTATGATTTCGTCAATCTCGACCATGCGCTTGTCGTAGTCGTCCACGTCGCTGTCTTCGACCGGATCTTGCTCCGACAACGTCTCGTGCCCTTCCGACTCGGACATTTGGCTCTCGTGGCCCTCTTCAATTTCCGACAATTCCATCGCCTTGTTGCTCTCGTCGGCCGGCGCCGCTTTGCACTCGTCTTCGAGCGACTCGAATTCTTGCAACGACGACACGCTCGCGGCATCGCCGCCGCCGCCGTCGCCGCCGCCTCCGCCTCCGACCTGATTGCTGTTGCTGTTGCTGTTGCGACTGGACACTTTGCGACCCCCGTTCAGCGAGTCCTGCGACCCCAAACTCGACCTGCGATTCATTTCGGCTTCGAGTCGCTCGAATTCTTGCAAAGAATTCATGGACACGTCGTCGTGTTCGCTGTTCTTGCTCGTGGCTTTGCGATTCGCAAAAACGGAATCAAATTCCGGAGTGCTGCGCGTCGACTTACTGCTCGCCTTCTCCATTTTCTCCTCCTCGCCCTCCTCCAAAATGTCCGACAAGCCCTCTTCGTTCAAATACGCGTCGCTCTGCCTGCTTTCCAAGTCCACGTGGAAATCGCGCGGCGCCACCCTGCCGCCGCCGCTGAATTGCGACGCGAGCCACTCGCGCGTGTGCAGTCCGCCCGACCTGCTCTCGGGACTCGACCCGTCTCCCGGATCGTCCTCGGGCGAAATCAAAGACGGTCTTTCCACCGTCCACTGCTTCTCGGGTACCTTGGGCGACCTTTCTTTCTTGCCGTCCAGAATGTATTCCTGACTGCTGCTTCCGTTCTCGTCCGTCCGTTCCGATCCGTCCGGCGACGGCGTCACGACGCTCGTCTGCGTGACCGTGATTCCGGGTAAAGCGTCCACGGCGTCCACGGCCGACGCTCGCTCCACTCCGTACTCCTCCTCCAATTGAGCAACGTGCGCGTCACCTTCGATCTTGTACTCGTCTTTTGGTTCAGGCGACAACGGCCGGTCCATTTCCATCGAGCACCTCATTCCGCCGGTCATTTCCGAGTCCGGTCTGTCGTCGGAAAACTGCAATTCGGAGTACGGACGTTGTTCGGAATCCGACCTGCTGTAAAGACTCTCACCCTGCGAATGAGGATGACTCAAGTCCAGATCGCGCAACTCCGAATCTGGCCGGTCGCTCTCGAAGTTCTCATCGTCCGTTTCCATCGACTTTGTAACACTTCCGGTCGAAAAATGCTTCGAACGAGCCGGAATGGGTAACGACGTGACCGCCTCCTCAAGTTCGTCTTGAGGACTCGCTGCGCCGCCATCTTTATCACCATCTTTTCCATCCTTCTCGTCTTTCCCGTCGCTTTCTTGCGTTTCCGTTTCCGGGGCGGCCGCGTCCTCGCCGAATAAAACTTCGGACTCTTGCATTTCTCCGCCCAAATCCTCGTCTTTGTCGTTGTCGCCGTCGTCTTCCTCTTTGGTTTCCTCGCCCTTCTCCTCTTTGCACCTCCTCCTGGCTTGACTCCTCCGGCGCGCGCTCGGCGGCTCTTCGCTTTCCGCGTCGTATTCCGGCACGTAGTCCACTTCGACCGGTCCGTTCGAGTAAGTGAGGCCGGCCGCTTCGACGACGGTTTCTGGGAAACCCAATTCGTCCACTCGATCGCCCGGCATGTAGGCGCCCGACTCTTGACGGCAGATTTCACCGCGAATGGCGCCGTGGTGAAGGCATCTTCCCTCAAAAGCCGCATGATGAGTCGAGGTTCCGTCGTCCGTGTCCGTCGGTCTCGATTCGGACAAATAGGCAGCGGCCGCACCTGCGCTCGGTAGGTCGTCCATTTCAGACTCGGAAATCATTTCAAACGGACTACTCGCCCCTTCGTCTCTCGCCGCCGCGCTCACGGATACGAAATTGTTTTCGTCGTACACGGTCGGAGTGCCCAACTCTCTGTCCAGCGATTCGGAAGGCATGAGTGTTTCGCTCGTCTCGGAAGAAGCTTCGAAGCTTGCCAAGTTACCGGAACTCTCAGAATCGATCGAAGGCATCGATTCCCTCGAGCTTTGGCTCAAGGAAGAGCGCGCGGTGCGGTACTCCTGCGAGCTCGTTCCACAACTCTCGTATTCGGAAGAACTAGGCACTGCAACAACTGCACCTTCCATGTCCGATGATAAAGGCCGACTTGCGACGCTCGGGGTCCCTCGCGATGTCTGCCCGCTCTCTACGTCAAAAGAGTAGAAAGGACTCGACCCCGAACTCGATTCTCCCTCAAGGCCACTTTTGGTTTTGTCCACTATGGAAGACACTTTAGTTTTCTCATCTTTCTCTTCTTTTTCTTCGTCACTTTGAGCGTGTGACATTGTAATTAAAGTCGTCGTCGTCGTCGTTACGTGTTTTGATTCTTCACTCGTACAAATCTCGTCAAATTTCTTCAAAGTCTCGTCCATCAAAGTCGTGTTCGTCACTAGAGTGTGCGTTATTTCGCTCTCGTCCACTTTGACTGCTCCGCAATATTCGTCGTCCGGCAATGTTTTCTTCTCTTTCTTTTCGAACGTCTCTTTTGATTTTTCATCACGGCTCATTTGCGTCACCGTCTTCGCAACAGTCGTGGTCGACGTTGTAGTTTCTATCTCTTCTGGTGGTAGACTCGTGAAAAGCGCACATTTACTCTCTAATAATTCCGATAAAGTTCGATTGGGTTCGATTAATTTTTTCTCTACACACTCGTCGACAATTTCGTCGGTGATTTGTTGTTTCTCTTCGGGGGTTTGTTGTTTTTCTTGGGAAATTTGTTGCGTTTCTTCGGGGGTTTGTTGCGGATCTTGAGAAATTTGCTGCGTTTCTTCAGGAACTATGTGTTTTTCATGGACAATTTGTTGCGTTTCTTCGCTTATTGATTCAGCTTGCCTTTCTCGTCTCGGTTCGCTGATTAGCAGCGGATGAGTTTCTTCAATTTCTTCTTGGCTCGCCGTTTGACGAGTGCTAAACGATTCCCTCGCAATTTGAGCCGCGTCCGTCTCCACCTGGTGTTGGATCGGCGTCTCCCAAACCACCTGTTCGGGAGTTTCCACAGCCGCGGCCATCACTTTCAAATCGGCGATTTTCGCAACAAATCCCGTTTCGTCTTCGTCTTCGTCTTCGTCTAATTGGGGCGGAAAAACGGTGACGAGCTCCTGCGTCTCCTCCTCCTCGGTGGGAGCTCGAGACAAAATGTCCTTTTCCTCTAAAGACAAGTTGTCGATGGTCTCGTCTAATTGGTGCGTGACGATCTCGCTCCTCATGTGGCGCTCCACCTCGTCGCCTTGTTCGAAAGTGTCGCGCTTGACCATCCGTCGGTCTCGGTGGGAAGACAATTTGTCGTGCTCGTCCGCCCTGGGAATGTACTTCACCTCGGGTGACGATTTCTCCAAACTCTCACTCATCTGATGACTGAAGATTTCTCTCTTGAACTGACTCGTTTGGTGTTTCATCACTTCTTCTGCACCTGCACTGGTCAGTTCGGCTCGAGGCACTTCGTAAGGACTGGTGTCGTGGGGCGACAAACATTTCTGCTCGCCCTGGTCAATTTTGTCCATTCCGGCAAAAGCTCTGTTCTCAAAAGAAGACAATTCAGTTTCGAGCGCACAAACCACAGTTGCTTCGGCTTCGGCTTTAGCTTTGGCTTCGGCTTTGGCTTCCGGCGTCGCTCGCTGCTCAGAGGCCGCGCTCGGCGGCGCAGCGAGCGTCAACTCGGTCGGGGAGACACCAACGCGCACCTGGCGCTCAACGCTCGTCGTCGTGCGCGTTCGGATAGTTTGGGGAACAGAGGATTCGAGTTTGGTAGTAACACTAGAAGTACTGGTAGTAATGGTAGTAGAAGTGGTAGTACTGAGTTGGGAAGTAGAAACGGTTTCCCTTTGACTAATCAAAGGAGGTTGGAAAGTGAAAGGACTTTGAGTTTGCTCCGGCTCCTCAATTTGTTGCTCCGTGGGAGTTGTTATTTTCTCTAAAAATGTTAATAAGGATACAATGTGTTAGTGACTCAATTGACTCAATTCGCGTGTTATTATTACGGAACTATTTGCACACCTGGTCTTAAAACTAATCCGATCGACTATCATTTAATCTTCAGGCTTGTGTGTCAACAATTTCATGCAAAAACGAGCAACAACAAACAATACGTGACAAACATTACGCATGTATAGAAGACAGAAAGAAATAAAGAAATTAAAATCAAAACTAACTAATTTAACAATAATTAATAATAATAAATAATAATAAATAACCAAGCCTGGGAATGCACAGTTAAATATCAAATATCAAATATCTAATGAGTTAATGATAACGAATGCACAAAACAAGAAAGGTTAGGACAGAACAACCTCGTTATACAATAAATGACTCGTAAACAATAATTAAACAACGAATTAATTTGTACAAATCGCGTCGAGTTGGTAAGCAGCACCAATTGGCGTATCGTAAAGAGGCAGAGGCACACGTTTCGCTTCACCTGAGTGCGCATCGCACGCGACGCGAAAATCGGGCGTCGAGTGGTGACGCTGAATGAGCACCTCGTCCAACGAGGGTTCCGTCACCAGCGGCTCAACGTCTTCTCTCGCGCCGTGCGAATCCCAGCGCGGATGTCCCGTCACGTCCAGGGGCGCCATCGCGCTTTTCACCGTCAAATGTCGATTTTTTCGTTCCGTGATGGGAGTGGTGATGAGCGGCCGACAATTGTCGTCGTTGCCCTCGGCATCGTCCGACTGAGTGGTCACGTCCACGGGATTGGGAAAGGGACTCGGCGATTTTCTCTCCTCTTTTTCTGACAAATTAACCAACCAATCAATTTGCAATCAATCAATCCCCCATTAAGTCTTAAAAGTAAGTCTCGCATTGCCAGGCTTGGCTGCAGCTTCTCTTATTTTCTATTGTGTCTGCAGAAACTGTGCAATTTGAATTTAATTGAATTGAGAAGAAAAACAAAAAGCAAAAAGCAAAAAAATTAAATTAAATTAAATTAAAATTAAAATTAAAATTAAATTAAAATTAAAATTAAAATTAAAATTAAATTAAAATTAAAATTAAAATTAAAATTAAATTAAAATTAAAATTAAAATTAAATTAAAATTAAATTAAAAATTAAATTTAAATATTATTTTTTGTTTTGTTCAAGCAACACGAACAAAAAGCATAGATATGTTATGAAAATACTGAGATAGAGACGGCAAACTTGTTATTATCCGATACCTGAATACGATAAGGCATCGGGCTGCTCTGGGATCGGAGACAAATCTTGGCACCCGAAATCGGTGGTTTTAAGCTCGAAATTCGGCGCCTGCGACTCCTCGTCCGCGGACTCGTCGTCCACTTGGTTGGCTATTTCGGACGCGCCCAACATGTCGTCGCTGCTCACCTCCACTTCTAGCGACGACTGTTGTCGCAGATCGGGACTCTTGCGATCCGAATGCGCGTGTTTGCGCACGGCTTCCGACTTGAAATACTCGGTGATTTCGCTCCACGCCGATTTCTCGCCGTCCGACAGAACGGGGCCCTCGCTCGCCTTCGTGCTGGCGCCGTCTTCCGGCAACGGCTTCGACTCCACTTCCGGCGACAGATCTTGCTCGATCTCGGGCGCCTCGTCCTCGGTTCGAACTTCGATCATCTCCATCTCGTTGTTGCGGCCCGTCTTGTCCATTTCCGCCATTTCCGGAGGCGTGATCTTGTCCATCTGCGCGTGGTCCTCGATCGACTCGTCGGTCGGAGTGATCTGATTGGTCGTCTCCTTCTGTTCGGCCGAAAACTTGCCGTCTTCGAGCGACTTTTTCGACTCCTCGCTCTGCACAATCTCCTTGGCACGGCTGATGGTGTCGCTCACCAGATCGGCGGCCGTCTCCACCACTGACGGCGTGTCCGTGTCGGGACAAGTAAAAGCGAAGCTCGACTTGCGAGCTGCCTCTGTCTCTCTATCCGCGTCCAATTGTGCCCTCACCGTCTGCACCTCACCCTCACCGATGATGGACCAACCATCATCGTCATCCTTCTTACCTGCTGCCGACGCTGCCGACCCTGCTGCCGACCCTGGCGCCATTTCAGTCTCTTCATCTTCGACAAACTCTCGAATGGAACGAATTTCGATCTCCTCCCTGCCCGGCTGCGACGTCTTCACCATCAGCTTGATCTCGGCCTTGATGGCTTTGCCCTCGTCGTCCACCATCTTTTCCATCGTGTCCGCCTCCTGGAATGATTGCGCCAGATTCTCTTCCACTTCGCTCCACTTGTTCTTTGGTGGCAGCGGTGGAATTTCCATTTCCGTTGTTTCCGTTTCCGCCACAACCTCGGCCTTGCTCGCCTCCTCCTCCAGACTGGTGGCCAGCGACGTGGCCGCCTGCGCCACGCGCTCCGTCACCATCACCATCTTCTGCTCGTCAGTCTTGGACGCCATCTCGGGCGTGTCCTTGGGCGTCTCCAGGTCGGGCGTGGCCGGCCAGCCGGGCTGCTCTTGCGGCGAGGTTTTCAACGCCAGCTGCTTGGTCTTGCGAGGCGGGGGGACGGGCGCCGCCGACGCTTTCGTCTGCGGCGAGGACGTGGACGTGGAAGTGGACGGGGGCGTGGGCGTGGGTGGGGAGGTGGGTCGGGGAGGGGGTGACCGAGGAGGAGTGCGAGCTGGAGGCGCTGGACGAGGTGGTTTGGCAGCCCCGCCCGCCATCTGTTCGAGGTCCTTGGCGATCGCGCCTTCTTCCAGGCTGCGCCGGAAGAATTCCACTCTTTCGGCGAACGGCGCCATGTCTTCGATCACTTCGCCGTGTGCGGGCGTCGGAGGCGACATTTCGGTCACGTCGCTCTTGCTGCCGTCGCTGCCCATCTTCTTCTGCAGCGCGCTCTGTTCGCTTTTCTCGTCCACCAATTTCTGAAAGTAGTCTTTCTTTTGCGCAAACGGGACCGTTTCTTCTACAATCGACGCCCCTTCTTCAACCTCTTCTCTCGATTCTACAAAACCAATCCACTCAATGTTTTAAACCTTAAATGTCATGGGCTCTTTGTTAGTCATTTTAATTATCTACCTTTTCATTCTCCCTCCCCCCCTCATTTCCCTCTTTCTCGCTCTCATGAACATGCTGGATTAATTGCAATTCATCGTGGCCGTTCGTTCATCATCCACATATTCCACAACAACTAACTTTGCATTTATTTTAACATCTTTTTCTTCATTCATGCAATTCTCTTTCCACTCGCCACTTAAACCTCTCAATCGTGTGTGGGGAAGTGCTTTTTCTTTGCCGTGCAACAATAATGGCAAAATTATAAACAAATAAACAGTTTCTGCAGCGTAAAATCAAAATAAAATAAAACGAAGCTGAAGCCAAACCTTTCGTTTAAAAATAAACATATACAGAGTATCATAAAAATAAAACTCGACAAAAAAAATTAAGCCTACAACATAGAAAAATAAATAAAGAAACAATCATGCATAGATCAAAAAATGGGGAAAAATAAATAAAATAAAAATAAAAATAAAAATAGAAACACAAGCCTGAAGTGAAAAAATGATCTTTTTTTTTGTCTTTTTTTAACGTTTAAATACCTGCGAAACCAGGCGTAGTGCTCGTTGCTTCAGTGTCAGCCTCTGCTAAAACAAGATGGGAATAAAACCATCAACAAATCTGTCAATTGAGTCAAATCTTCGTTTTATCCATTTCGAGAGAAAATTCAATTCTCCTCACATATTTTTAACGGTTCCATTTTTTTTTCTCGTTAAAATAAAATAAAAATTAAAACAACAAAAATAAAGAAACAAATTAAAAGAAACAAAATAAAAGAACAACAACAAGGGCAAACTAATACCAAATGGCTAAAAATAAACGGAATTCTGACTTTTTTTTTTCATTTAATTTTTTTTTCCTTTGCTTCATCCGTTTTCATGCAGCTCGAAAACAAAAATAGCAAAAAAAAAATAAAAGTAAAAAAATAAAAGTAAAACCAAACAAAAATTCCGTGAATTAAAGCGCACGTCCCCACATTTGTTGTCACAGTTTCATTTTTCATTTCGTTTGGAAATAATCAGGGTTCCGTCTTACTTTGATCGGCGTCTTGTTCATCGCTTCCTCCCGAGTACTTGATCACCTTTTCTTTGCGCTTGATTTTAACACCGGATGGCGTGGTTTCCGTCCATTCTAAAATCGAGTAAAAAAACAACCGTGAATCATCGAATGCATTCACAAACGGGCGAATGTATACATATATACGACAAAAATTGATGACAAAGCAAAACAAAAAAATAAAAAATGAAATAACATAAATTTCTTCTATTTTATATCTATCTAAATAAATCTAACGACAAAAAGAAAGAAAAAAGAAAAAAAAAAGAAGAAAAGAATATTCACTCGCATCACACCTGTACAAAGTATTGGAACAAAGCAAACGATAATTGAAACGAAAATGAAGCAAACAAAACGAACATTTTGAGTTTGAATTGAATTGAGCATAATTGAAATGTTTGTAAATGAATTAATAAATTAACTTATGATAATTTTCTACTACTTATATAAGCCGTGCCAGAAAGGAAAATGGATGTAAAATCTTACGGGCTGAATCGTCAGTGTGGCCCGAGATGTCAGAAACATCGCTGGAGCTGGGAGTGCCTCTTCCACTCTGCTCCTGCTCCTGCTCCTGCTCCCGTTCCTTCTCCCTCTCCTTCTCCTTCTCCTTGACGGGCACGGGTTTCTTAAGCACTCGGTGTCGTTTCTTAGGACTACAAGGCAACGATTGCGTCTCCCGCCACGACTCGCGCATCCTATCGTCGATGCGGAAGCCGGTTTGGAAAAACACCTCGCCCGACCTGCTCTTGGAGCAATCTTCGACCAACAACAAATCCTCCTTGTCCGCCAACTTCTTCTGCAATCGTTTCCGCGCCGCTCTGGGTGACGAGTGTGGACTGGATTGTGGCGACTGTTCGTCCGCACTGAGTTCTTCGAAGTGACTGATGAGTTTGTGCACATTGCCGTGTCTGACGAGAACCGACAGCGGAGGTTCTTCACTGCGCGAAGACGAACTTCTTTCCTCGTCCGTCACCTCCGCTTCGGTTCGAACGAGAACGTAACTCTCGATCGGTTCGCAAGGCCTTTTTTGCGGCTCCTGCACTTTGCTGGGCCTGAATGCCAACTGCGAGGTGAACTGCTGCTCTCCCGGCCCCGGCCCCTGCCCCGGCCCAGGTCCCGGCTCGTCCTGCTCGTGCGCCAGTTCTTGCACGGGAAGACCGTCGTCCGAAAGGAACCTGCGCACCTCCCTATGATGCGTGCTCGTGGTAACGATCACCTTTTGACGCACGACCTGTCCGTCCGGCTGGCGCGTCTCGCGCTCCGTCACCTGGCGCTCGGCTTCCGGCGTCCCCGCGCTGATGCTCTCCAGTTGGGCTTCCACCGTCACCCCAGGCACCCACTCGCTGCTCGACGGCGACGATTCGAGGTGGATCTTCCTCATGTGTCTCCCGTCGCTCTCCGACTCGCACTCCGACGAAGATTTGCTTTCGATGGAGACCAAACTCGGTTGGCTCAAAGACAAGACCCGATCTGCGCAACTCACGTCTTCCAAGGACCCCAGATTGCCCCTGGGTATCATTTCGAGCGATCGACTGATGCTGTCGCCTTCAAAAACTCCAGAATCGGTCATTCTCGTTGGCGATTCGGCCAAAGAAGTCTCTTCGGAACCCAGCAGACCAGAATCCAACGACTGACGGAACGAGATTTTCTTCTCCATAAACGTGAACTCTCGCTCTTCTTTGCTCAGAATCTCTTTGAGCGCGCTCTCAAAGTCCTCTGGTTTCTCGTCCACGTGCGACTCGTAATCGCACTCCATCATGTAGACGAAGCCGACCGAACTGTCCGCGTGCGCGATGCTCTTCTGCTCCAGGCGAACTTCTTCTTCCAGCATTTCCTCCAGCTCTTTGAACGGCAAAGCGAACGGATCCGCGCAAATCATCGCCGTCTCCTTCTCCGACTCCAAAATTTGCTTTCTCCTCAGCACGTTGTCCATCTCCAGTTTCGCCTTCTTTTCGTCCGTTTCGTGCCAACAACTTTCCGATGGATCAATGCCGGCCTCGACTCGTACGTCGAAGGGCTTGACCAAAGTAGTTGTTTCGTCCAGCACCAGGTCCATTTCATCCTCCTCTTCCTCGGACAACGGCAATTCGTCGATGTCCGTGAGCGTGCCAACGGCGTCTGTCGGAGTTTGCAAAAAACTCGAATGGCAACTCTTGGCGTCGTCATCTAAAAGCGCCTCGGACGTGGCCACACTCAAAGTGTCGCTAAATTCCGAGTCCTTCAACTGCAAGTCCAAACTGGGTTGCGATACCTCCACCTCTTCCAACGTTTCAAAATCCATTTCGCAGTCGGCGGGACGATCGCGATCGCGATCGCTCGAGTGTTTCACCAAAGTGCAACTTTCCGTCACGCTCGTCGTAGAAGCGTCGCATTCGCTGACGCAAGTGTCGATTGGCAATTGTTTGTCATGTTTGTCATCTTCTTTTGCACATTCCGAACCACTGTGGTCTTTTTTCAGCGAGCCGCTCCGTGTCGGGGTGATCACGGTCACCTCCAAAATGGGCGAAAATTTCTCTTCAATTATCACTTCTCTCACTTCAAACATGGGAGGCGACTTTTCCAACTCCGTGAACATTCTGTTGGCAAAAAATGCGTCCGTCGTCGTCTTCTTCTCGGATGAGAACGACGTCGACGTCGATTCGTGCACAGTTATATCTGATGCAAATACTATGTCGCCAGGACTGATGACAATATCGTCTTTCTTCATGCCCACAGCTTCAGTGATTGCGGTGACGGTTTTCTGGACACTGTCTTGAGCTTCTTGGATTAATTCCTGCACCATTTCAGCATCTTTTCGAGATTTTTCCGACTCGTCGGTTGGCAGTATCAATTCCTGAGGCGGTGTTGGCACTTTGACTTGTGCTGTGCCGTGAGGAGAACCGGAACTAAGGCTCGCGGTTTTCTCCGTGCTCGAAGGTGACTTTTCCGGACTGGATTCCTCGGCGCCAGGTTGGGACAACGTTTCCATCGCGCCCGGCACCCCGGAAGAACTTTCCAATTTACTCAACACTTCCTCGCTAATTTCCAGGCTGCTTTTCCGAAGCACGAGTGAAGTCATTTGTTCGGAAACGGGCAAAGGTTTTTCCGTTTCATCCTTGGTTCTGTCCGTGTCGGATGATGGTTCGGTTTTACAAGTGGCACTTGTTTGACCCGAACTCGATTCAGTGGCAGTGTCCGTTGTTTTAGGCGGAGAAGGCGATCTTTCGGGGCTGTCTTTTTTATCTGACGAATCTAGTTTGCTCGGTTTACACACTTGTGATTTATCACTAGTGTCCTGGCTGTCAGATTCGGACACAGAACTGTCTGATTTTTCTTTTGGCGATTCCTTAGCTGGGTCTACGTCGTGGATTACATCCGCAATTTCCTCCTTCGGTACCTCTGGAGACGAAACTGCAACTGCGTCTGTTTTTAATTCATCGATTGTTTCTTCCTTTGGCAGATCTGATGGCTTTTTGACTTCAACTACTGAATCCGAGATTTCGTGTTGAACGACAATCGATGTGACAATTTCTTCTGTCAGTTGCTCCGCAGCTCTTACTGCAACTACAATTTCACTCGATGTCAGTTTGATAAATTGATCAGCATCTTTCTCATGTTTTTCATCGCCGATTTCAGCTGGTGAATGAAAATCAACTTCCAAGGAATCTGCAGGAGATGAATTATCGTCCGCTTCCACCGTGTCGTACTGTTGTTCAGAAGACGACGACTTGTCAGATGATTTCTCAACTTCACCTTCTTCAACAACTGGTGATAACTTACAAATCGTTTTTAAGCTGTCGATTGAAGAACTTTCCGGCTTTCTAGACTCTTTGTCAGCAGTTACAACTGAAGATTCATAACTTTGATCAACATCGTCGGTGTCACCAACAATAGACTCATCGAACAAAAGTTCAGATTCGATTGGTAAAACAGCAATAACACTGGCCGCAGAGGGAGGAGAGTCATCAGTTCCAGTGGAACACACATCGGTGACATCCGAATCCTTAAAGCTGCGTAAAGTCAATTCTGGGCACGTTGCGTCATCCGAGTCTGTCACTAAAGATCCAACTAACTGACTACTTTCGGAAGTAAAAACAAACTTATCTTCAATAACGGATTCCTTGGTTTCAGCGTAGTCAATTGTCACAACTTTCTCCTGTAAAACCTTGAATGAGGTAGATTTGATAAATACCTCAGAAACCGTGATTTCTTTGTCAAATGGTTTGGAATCGATAGTTTTGCTTGTTGATTCACTTTTAGAAATAACGTGAACGTCCACTTCATGTCTGACATCATCTTCCACCAACGATTTTGGTGAGAGTGAAATGTCTTCAGCTGTTTCCTCAGGAATTGTGTCGAGTTCAGTTTCCATATCACTAATTGTAGATGATGATGTATCCTGCTCTACAGAATCCTTTGTATCAGAGAGCAAATCTTTACTGACAATTCTTTGCAAAATCAATTCTTCTTGACATGATATACTTGCAGTCGTTTTATCTTCATTAAATGATTTCATTTCAAGCTTATCTGAATCAGTTGGCTCAGCTTTAATAATTTCTCTTTCAAAAGATCCAATTTCGACTTTTTCATCTTCAGATAATTCAGCTTCAACAATTTCTTCTTCAGCAAGTTTTTCAACTGCCTCTTTAAAATCAGTTGCAGTTTCTGCTTTAAGGTCAGTTGTAATTTCTGCCTTAAGGTCAGTTGCAGTGTCAGATATTTTGTCAGCAATTGGTAATACAATGCCTTTAGCTTTCTCCTCGAAGTCGGTTACAGTCTCTTCAACTCCCTCTTTAACATCAGTTACAGTCTCTTCAACTTCCTCTTCAACGTCAGTTACAGTCTCTTCTGCCTTATCAAGAATGTCGGTTACAGTTTCAGATATTTTGTCTGTGATTGGTAAAACAATGTCTTTAGCTTTCTCCTTGATGTCAGTTACAGTCTCTTCAACTCCCTCTGTAATGTCAGCGACAGTTTCTTCAACACCCTCTTTAACTTCAGTCACAGTCTCTTCAACTCCCTCTTTAATGTCAGTGACAGCTTCTTCGACACCCTCTTTAACATCAGTTACAGTCTCTTCAACTCCCTCTTTAATGTCAGCGACAGTTTCTTCAACTCCCTCTTTAACAACTGTTACAGTCTCTTCAATTCGCTCTTTAACATCAGTTACAGTCTCTTCAACTTCCTCTTTAACGTCAGCTACAGTCTCTTCTGTATTATCCTTAATGTCGGTTACAGTTTCAGATATTTTGTCAGTGATTGGTAAAACAATGTCTTTAGCTTTCTCCTTGATGTCAGTTACAGTCTCTTCTGCCTTATCCTTAATGTCAGTTACAGTCTCTTCTGCCTTATCCTTAATGTCAGTTACAGTCTCTTCAGCCTTATCCTTAATGTCAGTTACAGTCTCTTCTGCCTTGTCCTTAATGTCAGTTACAGTCTCTTCTGCCTTATCCTTAATGTCAGTTACAGTATCTTCTGTCTTATCCTTAATGTCAGTCTTAGTTTGAAACAATTTGTCTTTCATTGAATACATAGTACCCATGATCCTGTCTTTAATGCCAATTGAAGTGTCTGTAATATCAGCTGAAGTTTCTTCTGCTTTCTCCTTGATGTCAGTTACAGTCTCTTCAACTCCCTCTTTAACATCAGCGACAGTCTCTTCAACACCCTCTTTAACATCAGTTAGAGTCTCTTCAACTCCCTCTTTGATGTCAGCGACAGTTTCTTCAACTCCCTCTTTAACATCAGTTACAGTCTCTTCAACTCCCTCTTTAATGTCAGCGACAGTTTCTTCAACTCCGTCTTTAATGTCCGTTACAGTTTCTTCAACTCCCTCTTTAATGTCCGTTACAGTCTCTTCAACTCCCTCTTTAATGTCCGTTACAGTTTCTTCAACTCCCTCTTTAATGTCCGTTACAGTTTCTTCAACTCCCTCTTTAACATCAGTTACAGTCTCTTCAACTCCCTCTTTAATGTCAGCGGCAGTTTCTTCGACACCCTCTTTAACATCAGTTACAGTCTCTCCAACTCCCTCTTTAATGTCAGCGACAGTTTCTTCAACTCCCTCTTTAATGTCCGTTACAGTTTCTTCAACTCCCTCTTTAATGTCAGTTACAGTCTCTTCAACTCCCTCTTTAATGTCAGCGACAGTTTCTTCAACTCCCTCTTTAATGTCCGTTACAGTTTCTTCAACTCCCTCTTTAACATAAGTTACAGTCTCTTCAACTTCCTCTTTAACGTCAGCTACAGTCTCTTCTGCCTTATCTTTAATGTCGGTTACAGTTTCAGATATTTTGTCAGTGATTGGTAAAACAATTTCTTTAGCTTTCTCCTTGATGTCAGTTACAGTCTCTTCAACTCCGTCTTTAATGTCAGCGACAATTTCTTCAACTGCCTCTTTAGCATCAGTTACAGTCTCTTCAACTCCCTCTTTAATGTCAGTTACAGTCTCTTCAACTCCCTCTTTAATGTCAGTTACAGTTTCTTCAACTCCCTCTTTAACGTCAGCTACAGTCTCTTCTGCCTTATCCTTAATGTCGGTTACAGTTTCAGATATTTTGTCAGTGATTGGTAAAACAATTTCTTTAGCTTTCTCCTTGATGTCAGTTACAGTCTCTTCAACTCCCTCTTTAATGTCAGCGACAGTTTCTTCAACTCCCTCTTTAATGTCAGTTACAGTCTCTTCTGCCTTATCCTTAATGTCAGTTACAGTCTCTTCTGCCTTATCCTTAATGTCAGTTACAGTCTCTTCTGCCTTATCCTTAATGTCAGTTACAGTCTCTTCTGCCTTATCCTTAATGTCAGTTACAGTCTCTTCTGCCTTATCCTTAATGTCAGTTACAGTCTCTTCTGCCTTATCCTTAATGTCAGTTACAGTCTCTTCTGCCTTATCCTTAATGTCAGTTACAGTCTCTTCTGCTTTCTCCTTGATGTCAGTTACAGTCTCTTCAACTTCCTCTTTAACGTCAGCGACAGTCTCTTCAACACCCTCTTTAACATCAGTTACAGTCTCTTTAACTCCCTCTTTGATGTCAGCGACAGTTTCTTCAACTGCCTCTTTAGCATCAGTTACAGTCTCTTCAACTTCCTCTTTAACGTCAGCTACAGTCTCTTCTGCCTTATCCTTAATGTCGGTTACAGTTACAGATATTTTGTCACTGATTGGTAAAACTATGTCTTTAGCTTTCTCCTTGATGTCAGTTACAGTCTCTTCAACTCCGTCTTTAATGTCAGCGACAGTTTCTTCAACTGCCTCTTTAGCATCAGTTACAGTCTCTTCAACTCCCTCTTTAATGTCAGTTACAGTCTCTTCAACTTCCTCTTTAACGTCAGCTACAGTCTCTTCTGCCTTATCCTTAATGTCGGTTACAGTTTCAGATATTTTGTCACTGATTGGTAAAACAATGTCTTTAGCTTTCTCCTTAATGTCAGTTACAGTTTCCTCAACTCCCTCTTTAATGTCAGCGACAGTTTCTTCAACTCCCTCTTTAATGTCAGCGACAGTTTCTTCAACTCCGTCTTTAATGTCAGCGACAGTTTCTTCAACTGCCTCCTTAGCATCAGTTACAGTCTCTTCAACTCCCTCTTTAACGTCAGCTACAGTCTCTTCTGCCTTATCCTTAATGTCAGTTACAGTCTCTTCTGCCTTATCCTTAATGTCAGTTACAGTCTCTTCTGCCTTATCCTTAATGTCAGTTACAGTCTTTTCTGCCTTATCCTTAATGTCAGTTACAGTCTCTTCTGCCTTATCCTTAATGTCAGTTACAGTCTCTTCTGCCTTATCCTTAATGTCAGTTACAGTCTCTTCTGCCTTATCCTTAATGTCAGTTACAGTCTCTTCTGCCTTATCCTTAAAGTCAGCTACAGTCTCTTCTGCCTTATCCTTAATGTCAGTTACAGTTTCAGATATTTTGTCAGTGATTGGTAAAACAATGTCTTTAGCTTTCTCCTTGATGTCAGTTACAGTCTCTTCAACTCCGTCTTTAATGTCAGCGACAGTTTCTTCAACTGCCTCTTTAGCATCAGTTACAGTCTCTTCAACTCCCTCTTTAATGTCAGTTACAGTCTCTTCTGCCTTATCCTTAATGTCAGTTACAGTCTCTTCTGCCTTATCCTTAATGTCGGTCTTAGTTTGAAACAATTTGTCTTTCATTGAATACATAGTACCCATGATCCTGTCTTTAATGCCAATTGAAGTGTCTGTAATATCAGCTGAAGTTTCTTCTGCTTTCTCCTTGATGTCAGTTACAGTCTCTTCAACTTCCTCTTTAACGTCAGCGACAGTCTCTTCAACACTCTCTTCAACATCAGTTACAGTCTCTTTAACTCCCTCTTTGATGTCAGCGACAGTTTCTTCAACTCCCTCTTTAACATCAGTTACAGTCTCTTCAACTCCCTCTTTAACATTAGCTACAGTCTCTTCAACTCCCTCTTTAACGTCAGCTACAGTCTCTTCTGCCTTATCCTTAATGTCGATTACAGTTTCAGATATTTTGTCACTGATTGGTAAAACAATGTCTTTAGCTTTCTCCTTGATGCCAGTTACAGTCTCTTCAACTCCCTCTTTGATGTCAGCGACAGTTTCTTTAACTGCCTCTTTAGCATCAGTTACAGTCTCTTCAACTCCCTCTTTAACGTCAGCTACAGTCTCTTCTGCCTTATCCTTAATGTCAGTTACAGTTTTAGATATTTTGTCAGTGATTGGTAAAACAATGTCTTTAGCTTTCTCCTTGATGTCAGTTACAGTCTCTTCAACTCCGTCTTTAATGTCAGCGACAGTTTCTTCAACTGCCTCTTTAGCATCAGTTACAGTCTCTTCAACTCCCTCTTTAATGTCAGTTACAGTCTCTTCTGCCTTATGCTTAATGTCAGTTGCAGTCTCTTCTGCCTTATCCTTAATGTCGGTCTTAGTTTGAAACAATTTGTCTTTCATTGAATACATAGTACCCATAATCCTGTCTTTAATGCCAATTGAAGTGTCTGTAATATCAGCTGAAGTTTCTTCTGCTTTCTCCTTGATGTCAGTTTCAGTTTCGTCAACTCCCTCTTTAACATCAGTTACAGTCTCTTCAACTCCCTCTTTAATGTCAGTTACAGTCTCTTCAACTCCCTCTTTAATGTCAGTTACAGTTTCTTCAACTCCCTCTTTAACGTCAGCTACAGTCTCTTCTGCCTTATCCTTAATGTCAGTTACAGTTTCAGATATTTTGTCAGTGATTGGTAAAACAATGTCTTTAGCTTTCTCCTTGATGTCAGTTACAGTCTCTTCAACTCCGTCTTTAATGTCAGCGACAGTTTCTTCAACTGCCTCTTTAGCATCAGTTACAGTCTCTTCAACTCCCTCTTCAATGTCAGTTACAGTCTCTTCAACTCCGTCTTTAATGTCAGCGACAGTTTCTTCAACTGCCTCTTTAGCATCAGTTACAGTCTCTTCAACTCCCTCTTTAACGTCAGCTACAGTCTCTTCTGCCTTATCCTTAATGTCGGTTACAGTTTCAGATATTTTGTCAGTGATTGGTAAAACAATTTCTTTAGCTTTCTTCTTGATGTCAGTTACAGTCTCTTCAACTCCCTCTTTAATGTCAGCGACAGTTTCTTCAACTGCCTCTTTAGCATCAGTTACAGTCTCTTCAACTCCGTCTTTAAAGTCAGTTACAGTTTCTTCAACTCCCTCTTTAACGTCAGCTACAGTCTCTTCTGCCTTATCCTTAATGTCGGTTACAGTTTCAGATATTTTGTCAGTAATTGGTAAAACAATTTCTTTAGCTTTCTCTTTGATGTCAGTTACAGTCTCTTCGACTCCCTCTTTAATGTCAGTTACAGTCTCTTCTGCCTTATCCTTAATGTCAGTTACAGTCTCTTCTGTCTTATCCTTAATGTCAGTTACAGTCTCTTCTGCCTTATCCTTAATGTCAGTTACAGTCTCTTCTGCCTTATCCTTAATGTCAGTTACAGTCTCTTCTGCCTTATCCTTAATGTCAGTTACAGTCTCTTCTGTCTTATCCTTAATGTCAGTTACAGTCTCTTCTGCCTTATCCTTAATGTCGGTCTTAGTTTGAAACAATTTGTCTTTCATTGAATACATAGTACCCATGATCCTGTCTTTAATGCCAATTGAAGTGTCTGTAATATCAGCTGAAGTTTCTTCTGCTTTCTCCTTGATGTCAGTTACAGTCTCTTCAACTTCCTCTTTAACGTCAGCGACAGTCTCTTCAACACCCTCTTTAACATCAGTTACAGTCTCTTTAACTCCCTCCTTGATGTCAGCGGCAGTTTCTTCAACTCCCTCTTTAACATCAGTAACAGTCTCTTCAACTCCCTCTTTAATGTCAGTTACAGTCTCTTCAACTCCATCTTTAATGTCAGTTACAGTCTCTTCAACTCCCTCTTTAACGTCAGCTACAGTCTCTTCTGCCTTATCCTTAATGTCAGTTACAGTTTCAGATATTTTGTCAGTGATTGGTAAAACAATGTCTTTAGCTTTCTCCTTGATGTCAGTTACAGTCTCTTCAACTCCGTCTTTAATGTCAGCGACAGTTTCTTCAACTGCCTCTTTAGCATCAGTTACAGTCTCTTCAACTCCCTCTTTAATGTCAGTTACAGTCTCTTCAACTCCGTCTTTAATGTCAGCGACAGTTTCTTCAACTGCCTCTTTAGCATCAGTTACAGTCTCTTCAACTCCCTCTTTAACGTCAGCTACAGTCTCTTCTGCCTTATCCTTAATGTCGGTTACAGTTTCAGATATTTTGTCAGTGATTGGTAAAACAATTTCTTTAGCTTTCTTCTTGATGTCAGTTACAGTCTCTTCAACTCCCTCTTTAATGTCAGCGACAGTTTCTTCAACTGCCTCTTTAGCATCAGTTACAGTCTCTTCAACTCCGTCTTTAAAGTCAGTTACAGTTTCTTCAACTCCCTCTTTAACGTCAGCTACAGTCTCTTCTGCCTTATCCTTAATGTCGGTTACAGTTTCAGATATTTTGTCAGTAATTGGTAAAACAATTTCTTTAGCTTTCTCTTTGATGTCAGTTACAGTCTCTTCGACTCCCTCTTTAATGTCAGTTACAGTCTCTTCTGCCTTATCCTTAATGTCAGTTACAGTCTCTTCTGTCTTATCCTTAATGTCAGTTACAGTCTCTTCTGCCTTATCCTTAATGTCAGTTACAGTCTCTTCTGCCTTATCCTTAATGTCGGTCTTAGTTTGAAACAATTTGTCTTTCATTGAATACATAGTACCCATGATCCTGTCTTTAATGCCAATTGAAGTGTCTGTAATATCAGCTGAAGTTTCTTCTGCTTTCTCCTTGATGTCAGTTACAGTCTCTTCAACTTCCTCTTTAACGTCAGCGACAGTCTGTTCAACACCCTTTTTAACATCAGTTACAGTCTCTTTAACTCCCTCTTTGATGTCAGCGACAGTTTCTTCAACTCCCTCTTTAACATCAGTAACAGTCTCTTCAACTCCCTCTTTAATGTCAGTTACAGTCTCTTCAACTCCATCTTTAATGTCAGTTACAGTCTCTTCAACTCCCTCTTTAACGTCAGCTACAGTCTCTTCTGCCTTATCCTTAATGTCAGTTACAGTTTCAGATATTTTGTCAGTGATTGGTAAAACAATGTCTTTAGCTTTCTCCTTGATGTCAGTTACAGTCTCTTCAACTCCGTCTTTAATGTCAGCGACAGTTTCTTCAACTGCCTCTTTAGCATCAGTTACAGTCTCTTCAACTCCCTCTTTAATGTCAGTTACAGTCTCTTCAACCCCGTCTTTAATGCCAGCGACAGTTTCTTCAACTGCCTCTTTAGCATCAGTTACAGTCTCTTCAACTCCCTCTTTAATGTCAGTTACAATCTCTTCAACTTCCTCTTTAACGTCAGCTACAGTCTCTTCTGCCTTATCCTTAATGTCGGTTACAGTTTCAGATATTTTGTCAGTGATTGGTAAAACAATTTCTTTAGCTTTCTTCTTGATGTCAGTTACAGTCTCTTCAACTCCCTCTTTAATGTCAGCGACAGTTTCTTCAACTGCCTCTTTAGCATCAGTTACAGTCTCTTCAACTCCGTCTTTAAAGTCAGTTACAGTTTCTTCAACTCCCTCTTTAACGTCAGCTACAGTCTCTTCTGCCTTATCCTTAATGTCAGTTACAGTTTCAGATATTTTGTCAGTAATTGGTAAAACAATTTCTTTAGCTTTCTCTTTGATGTCAGTTACAGTCTCTTCGACTCCCTCTTTAATGTCAGTTACAGTCTCTTCTGCCTTATCCTTAATGTCAGTTACAGTCTCTTCTGTCTTATCCTTAATGTCAGTTACAGTCTCTTCTGCCTTATCCTTAATGTCAGTTACAGTCTCTTCTGCCTTATCCTTAATGTCAGTTACAGTCTCTTCTGCCTTATCCTTAATGTCAGTTACAGTCTCTTCTGTCTTATCCTTAATGTCAGTTACAGTCTCTTCTGCCTTATCCTTAATGTCGGTCTTAGTTTGAAACAATTTGTCTTTCATTGAATATATAGTACCCATGATCCTGTCTTTAATGCCAATTGAAGTGTCTGTAATATCAGCTGAAGTTTCTTCTGCTTTCTCCTTGATGTCAGTTACAGTCTCTTCAACTTCCTCTTTAACGTCAGCGACAGTCTGTTCAACACCCTTTTTAACATCAGTTACAGTCTCTTTAACTCCCTCTTTGATGTCAGCGACAGTTTCTTCAACTCCCTCTTTAACATCAGTTACAGTCTCTTCAACTCCATCTTTAATGTCAGTTACAGTTTCTTCAACTTCCTCTTTAATGTCAGTTACAGTCTCTTCAACTCCCTCTTTAACGTCAGCTACAGTCTCTTCTGCCTTATCCTTAATGTCAGTTACAGTTTCAGATATTTTGTCAGTGATTGGTAAAACAATGTCTTTAGCTTTCTCCTTGATGTCAGTTACAGTCTCTTCAACTCCGTCTTTAATGTCAGCGACAGTTTCTTCAACTGCCTCTTTAGCATCAGTTACAGTCTCTTCAACTCCCTCTTTAATGTCAGTTACAGTCTCTTCAACCCCGTCTTTAATGTCAGCGACAGTTTCTTCAACTGCCTCTTTAGCATCAGTTACAGTCTCTTCAACTCCGTCTTTAAAGTCAGTTACAGTTTCTTCAACTCCCTCTTTAACGTCAGCTACAGTCTCTTCTGCCTTATCCTTAATGTCGGTTACAGTTTCAGATATTTTGTCAGTAATTGGTAAAACAATTTCTTTAGCTTTCTCTTTGATGTCAGTTACAGTCTCTTCGACTCCCTCTTTAATGTCAGTTACAGTCTCTTCTGCCTTATCCTTAATGTCAGTTACAGTCTCTTCTGTCTTATCCTTAATGTCAGTTACAGTCTCTTCTGCCTTATCCTTAATGTCAGTTACAGTCTCTTCTGCCTTATCCTTAATGTCGGTCTTAGTTTGAAACAATTTGTCTTTCATTGAATACATAGTACCCATGATCCTGTCTTTAATGCCAATTGAAGTGTCTGTAATATCAGCTGAAGTTTCTTCTGCTTTCTCCTTGATGTCAGTTACAGTCTCTTCAACTTCCTCTTTAACGTCAGCGACAGTCTGTTCAACACCCTTTTTAACATCAGTTACAGTCTCTTTAACTCCCTCTTTGATGTCAGCGACAGTTTCTTCAACTCCCTCTTTAACATCAGTAACAGTCTCTTCAACTCCCTCTTTAATGTCAGTTACAGTCTCTTCAACTCCATCTTTAATGTCAGTTACAGTCTCTTCAACTCCCTCTTTAACGTCAGCTACAGTCTCTTCTGCCTTATCCTTAATGTCAGTTACAGTTTCAGATATTTTGTCAGTGATTGGTAAAACAATGTCTTTAGCTTTCTCCTTGATGTCAGTTACAGTCTCTTCAACTCCGTCTTTAATGTCAGCGACAGTTTCTTCAACTGCCTCTTTAGCATCAGTTACAGTCTCTTCAACTCCCTCTTTAATGTCAGTTACAGTCTCTTCAACCCCGTCTTTAATGCCAGCGACAGTTTCTTCAACTGCCTCTTTAGCATCAGTTACAGTCTCTTCAACTCCCTCTTTAATGTCAGTTACAATCTCTTCAACTTCCTCTTTAACGTCAGCTACAGTCTCTTCTGCCTTATCCTTAATGTCGGTTACAGTTTCAGATATTTTGTCAGTGATTGGTAAAACAATTTCTTTAGCTTTCTTCTTGATGTCAGTTACAGTCTCTTCAACTCCCTCTTTAATGTCAGCGACAGTTTCTTCAACTGCCTCTTTAGCATCAGTTACAGTCTCTTCAACTCCGTCTTTAAAGTCAGTTACAGTTTCTTCAACTCCCTCTTTAACGTCAGCTACAGTCTCTTCTGCCTTATCCTTAATGTCAGTTACAGTTTCAGATATTTTGTCAGTAATTGGTAAAACAATTTCTTTAGCTTTCTCTTTGATGTCAGTTACAGTCTCTTCGACTCCCTCTTTAATGTCAGTTACAGTCTCTTCTGCCTTATCCTTAATGTCAGTTACAGTCTCTTCTGTCTTATCCTTAATGTCAGTTACAGTCTCTTCTGCCTTATCCTTAATGTCAGTTACAGTCTCTTCTGCCTTATCCTTAATGTCAGTTACAGTCTCTTCTGCCTTATCCTTAATGTCAGTTACAGTCTCTTCTGTCTTATCCTTAATGTCAGTTACAGTCTCTTCTGCCTTATCCTTAATGTCGGTCTTAGTTTGAAACAATTTGTCTTTCATTGAATATATAGTACCCATGATCCTGTCTTTAATGCCAATTGAAGTGTCTGTAATATCAGCTGAAGTTTCTTCTGCTTTCTCCTTGATGTCAGTTACAGTCTCTTCAACTTCCTCTTTAACGTCAGCGACAGTCTGTTCAACACCCTTTTTAACATCAGTTACAGTCTCTTTAACTCCCTCTTTGATGTCAGCGACAGTTTCTTCAACTCCCTCTTTAACATCAGTTACAGTCTCTTCAACTCCATCTTTAATGTCAGTTACAGTTTCTTCAACTTCCTCTTTAATGTCAGTTACAGTCTCTTCAACTCCCTCTTTAACGTCAGCTACAGTCTCTTCTGCCTTATCCTTAATGTCAGTTACAGTTTCAGATATTTTGTCAGTGATTGGTAAAACAATGTCTTTAGCTTTCTCCTTGATGTCAGTTACAGTCTCTTCAACTCCGTCTTTAATGTCAGCGACAGTTTCTTCAACTGCCTCTTTAGCATCAGTTACAGTCTCTTCAACTCCCTCTTTAATGTCAGTTACAGTCTCTTCAACCCCGTCTTTAATGTCAGCGACAGTTTCTTCAACTGCCTCTTTAGCATCAGTTACAGTCTCTTCAACTCCCTCTTTAATGTCAGTTACAGTTTCTTCAACTTCCTCTTTAATGTCAGTTACAGTCTCTTCAACTCCCTCTTTAACGTCAGCTACAGTCTCTTCTGCCTTATCCTTAATGTCAGTTACAGTTTCAGATATTTTGTCACTGATTGGTAAAACAATGTCTTTAGCTTTCTCCTTGATGCCAGTTACAGTCTCTTCAACTCCCTCTTTAATGTCAGCGACAGTTTCTTCAACTGCCTCTTTAGCATCAGTTACAGTCTCTTCAACTCCCTCTTTAATGTCAGTTACAGTCTCTTCAACCCCGTCTTTAATGTCAGCGACAGTTTCTTCAACTGCCTCTTTAGCATCAGTTACAGTCTCTTCAACTACCTCTTTAATGTCAGTTACAGTCTCTTCAACCCCGTCTTTAATGCCAGCGACAGTTTCTTCAACTGCCTCTTTAGCATCAGTTACAGTCTCTTCAACTGCCTCTTTAGCATCAGTTACAGTCTCTTCAACTCCCTCTTTAACGTCAGCTACAGTCTCTTCTGCCTTATCCTTAATGTCAGTTACAGTTTCAGATATTTTGTCAGTGATTGGTAAAACAATGTCTTTAGCTTTCTCCTTGATGTCAGTTACAGTCTCTTCAACTCCGTCTTTAATGTCAGCGACAGTTTCTTCAACTGCCTCTTTAGCATCAGTTACAGTCTCTTCAACTCCCTCTTTAATGTCAGTTACAATCTCTTCAACTTCCTCTTTAACGTCAGCTACAGTCTCTTCTGCCTTATCCTTAATGTCGGTTACAGTTTCAGATATTTTGTCACTGATTGGTAAAACAATGTCTTTAGCTTTCTCCTTGATGCCAGTTACAGTCTCTTCAACTCCCTCTTTGAAGTCAGCGACAGTTTCTTCAACTGCCTCTTTAGCATCAGTTACAGTCTCTTCAACTCCGTCTTTAAAGTCAGTTACAGTTTCTTCAACTCCCTCTTTAACGTCAGCTACAGTCTCTTCTGCCTTATCCTTAATGTCGGTTACAGTTTCAGATATTTTGTCAGTAATTGGTAAAACAATTTCTTTAGCTTTCTCTTTGATGTCAGTTACAGTCTCTTCAACTCCCTCTTTAATGTCAGTTACAGTCTCTTCTGCCTTATCCTTAATGTCAGTTACAGTCTCTTCTGTCTTATCCTTAATGTCAGTTACAGTCTCATCTGCCTTATCCTTAATGTCAGTTACAGTCTCTTCTGCCTTATCCTTAATGTCAGTTACAGTCTCTTCTGCCTTATCCTTAATGTCAGTTACAGTCTCTTCTGTCTTATCCTTAATGTCAGTTACAGTCTCTTCTGCCTTATCCTTAATGTCGGTCTTAGTTTGAAACAATTTGTCTTTCATTGAATACATAGTACCCATGATCCTGTCTTTAATGCCAATTGAAGTGTCTGTAATATCAGCTGAAGTTTCTTCTGCTTTCTCCTTGATGTCAGTTACAGTCTCTTCAACTTCCTCTTTAACGTCAGCGACAGTCTGTTCAACACCCTTTTTAACATCAGTTACAGTCTCTTTAACTCCCTCTTTGATGTCAGCGACAGTTTCGTCAACTCCCTCTTTAACATCAGTAACAGTCTCTTCAACTCCCTCTTTAATGTCAGTTACAGTCTCTTCAACTCCATCTTTAATGTCAGTTACAGTTTCTTCAACTTCCTCTTTAATGTCAGTTACAGTCTCTTCAACTCCCTCTTTAACGTCAGCTACAGTCTCTTCTGCCTTATCCTTAATGTCAGTTACAGTTTCAGATATTTTGTCACTGATTGGTAAAACAATGTCTTTAGCTTTCTCCTTGATGTCAGTTACAGTCTCTTCAACTCCGTCTTTAATCTCAGCGACAGTTTCTTCAACTGCCTCTTTAGCATCAGTTACAGTCTCTTCAACTACCTCTTTAATGTCAGTTACAGTCTCTTCAACCCCGTCTTTAATGCCAGCGACAGTTTCTTCAACTGCCTCTTTAGCATCAGTTACAGTCTCTTCAACTCCCTCTTTAATGTCAGTTACAATCTCTTCAACTTCCTCTTTAACGTCAGCTACAGTCTCTTCTGCCTTATCCTTAATGTCGGTTACAGTTTCAGATATTTTGTCACTGATTGGTAAAACAATGTCTTTAGCTTTCTCCTTGATGCCAGTTACAGTCTCTTCAACTCCCTCTTTGATGTCAGCGACAGTTTCTTCAACTGCCTCTTTAGCATCAGTTACAGTCTCTTCAACTCCCTCTTTAACGTCAGCTACAGTCTCTTCTGCCTTATCCTTAATGTCAGTTACAGTTTCAGATATTTTGTCACTGATTGGTAAAACAATGTCTTTAGCTTTCTCCTTGATGTCAGTTACAGTCTCTTCAACCCCGTCTTTAATGTCAGCGACAGTTTCTTCAACTGCCTCTTTAGCATCAGTTACAGTCTCTTCAACTCCCTCTTTAATGTCAGTTACAGTCTCTTCAACTCCCTCTTTAATGTCAGTTACAGTCTCTTCAACTCCGTCTTTAATGTCAGCGACAGTTTCTTCAACTGCCTCTTTAGCATCAGTTACAGTCTCTTCAACTCCCTCTTTAACGTCAGCTACAGTCTCTTCTGCCTTATCCTTAATGTCGGTTACAGTTTCAGATATTTTGTCAGTGATTGGTAAAACAATTTCTTTAGCTTTCTTCTTGATGTCAGTTACAGTCTCTTCAACTCCCTCTTTAATGGCAGCGACAGTTTCTTCAACTGCCTCTTTAGCATCAGTTACAGTCTCTTCAACTCCGTCTTTAAAGTCAGTTACAGTTTCTTCAACTCCCTCTTTAACGTCAGCTACAGTCTCTTCTGCCTTATCCTTAATGTCAGTTACAGTTTCAGATATTTTGTCAGTAATTGGTAAAACAATTTCTTTAGCTTTCTCTTTGATGTCAGTTACAGTCTCTTCGACTCCCTCTTTAATGTCAGTTACAGTCTCTTCTGCCTTATCCTTAATGTCAGTTACAGTCTCTTCTGTCTTATCCTTAATGTCAGTTACAGTCTCTTCTGCCTTATCCTTAATGTCAGTTACAGTCTCTTCTGCCTTATCCTTAATGTCAGTTACAGTCTCTTCTGCCTTATCCTTAATGTCAGTTACAGTCTCTTCTGTCTTATCCTTAATGTCAGTTACAGTCTCTTCTGCCTTATCCTTAATGTTGGTCTTAGTTTGAAACAATTTGTCTTTCATTGAATACATAGTACCCATGATCCTGTCTTTAATGCCAATTGAAGTGTCTGTAATATCAGCTGAAGTTTCTTCTTCTTTCTCCTTGATGTCAGTTACAGTCTCTTCAACTTCCTCTTTAACGTCAGCGACAGTCTGTTCAACACCCTTTTTAACATCAGTTACAGTCTCTTCAACTCCCTCTTTAATGTCAGTTACAGTCTCTTCAACTCCATCTTTAATGTCAGTTACAGTTTCTTCAACTTCCTCTTTAATGTCAGTTACAGTCTCTTCAACTCCCTCTTTAACGTCAGCTACAGTCTCTTCTGCCTTATCCTTAATGTCAGTTACAGTTTCAGATATTTTGTCAGTGATTGGTAAAACAATGTCTTTAGCTTTCTCCTTGATGTCAGTTACAGTCTCTTCAACTCCGTCTTTAATGTCAGCGACAGTTTCTTCAACTGCCTCTTTAGCATCAGTTACAGTCTCTTCAACTCCCTCTTTAATGTCAGTTACAGTCTCTTCAACCCCGTCTTTAATGTCAGCGACAGTTTCTTCAACTGCCTCTTTAGCATCAGTTACAGTCTCTTCAACTCCCTCTTTAATGTCAGTTACAATCTCTTCAACTTCCTCTTTAACGTCAGCTACAGTCTCTTCTGCCTTATCCTTAATGTCGGTTACAGTTTCAGATATTTTGTCACTGATTGGTAAAACAATGTCTTTAGCTTTCTCCTTGATGCCAGTTACAGTCTCTTCAACTCCCTCTTTGATGTCAGCGACAGTTTCTTCAACTGCCTCTTTAGCATCAGTTACAGTCTCTTCAACTCCCTCTTTAACGTCAGCTACAGTCTCTTCTGCCTTATCCTTAATGTCAGTTACAGTTTCAGATATTTTGTCAGTGATTGGTAAAACAATTTCTTTAGCTTTCTCCTTGATGTCAGTTACAGTCTCTTCAACTCCCTCTTTAATGTCAGTTACAGTCTCTTCTGCCTTATGCTTAATGTCAGTTGCAGTCTCTTCTGCCTTATCCTTAATGTCGGTCTTAGTTTGAAACAATTTGTCTTTCATTGAATACATAGTACCCATGATCCTGTCTTTAATGCCAATTGAAGTGTCTGTAATATCAGCTGAAGTTTCTGCTGCTTTATCCTTGATGTCAGTTACAGTCTCTTCAACTCCCTCTTTAACGTCAGTTACAGTCTCTTCAACTCCCTCTTTGATGTCAGCGACAGTTTCGTCAACTCCCTCTTTAACATCAGTTACAGTCTCTTCAACTCCCTCTTTAATGTCAGTTACAGTCTCTTCAACTCCCTCTTTAATGTCAGTTACAGTTTCTTCAACTGCCTCTTTAGCATCAGTTACAGTCTCTTCAACTCCCTTTTTAACGTCAGCTACAGTCTCTTCTGCCTTATCCTTAATGTCAGTTACAGTTTCAGATATTTTGTCAGTGATTGGTAAAACAATGTCTTTAGCTTTCTCCTTGATGTCAGTTACAGTCTCTTCAACTCCGTCTTTAATGTCAGCGACAGTTTCTTCAACTGCCTCTTTAGCATCAGTTACAGTCTCTTCAACTCCCTCTTTAATGTCAGTTACAGTCTCTTCAACTCCCTCTTTAATGTCAGTTACAGTCTCTTCAACCCCGTCTTTAATGTCAGCGACAGTTTCTTCAACTGCCTCTTTAGCATCAGTTACAGTCTCTTCAACTCCCTCTTTAATGTCAGTTACAATCTCTTCAACTTCCTCTTTAACGTCAGCTACAGTCTCTTCTGCCTTATCCTTAATGTCGGTTACAGTTTCAGATATTTTGTCACTGATTGGTAAAACAATGTCTTTAGCTTTCTCCTTGATGCCAGTTACAGTCTCTTCAACTCCCTCTTTGATGTCAGCGACAGTTTCTTCAACTCCCTCTTTAACGTCAGATACAGTCTCTTCTGCCTTATCCTTAATGTCAGTTACAGTTTCAGATATTTTGTCAGTGATTGGTAAAACAATGTCTTTAGCTTTCTCCTTGATGTCAGTTACAGTCTCTTCAACTCCGTCTTTAATGTCAGCGACAGTTTCTTCAACTGCCTCTTTAGCATCAGTTACAGTCTCTTCAACTCCCTCTTTAATGTCAGTTACAGTCTCTTCAACTCCGTCTTTAATGTCAGCGACAGTTTCTTCAACTGCCTCTTTAGCATCAGTTACAGTCTCTTCAACTCCCTCTTTAACGTCAGCTACAGTCTCTTCTGCCTTATCCTTAATGTCGGTTACAGTTTCAGATATTTTGTCAGTGATTGGTAAAACAATGTCTTTAGCTTTCTCCTTGATGTCAGTTACAGTATCTTCAACTCCGTCTTTAATGTCAGCGACAGTTTCTTCAACTGCCTCTTTAGCATCAGTTACAGTCTCTTCAACTCCCTCTTTAACGTCAGCTACAGTCTCTTCTGCCTTATCCTTAATGTCAGTTACAGTCTCTTCTGCCTTATCCTTAATGTCGGTCTTAGTTTGAAACAATTTGTCTTTCATTGAATACATAGTACCCATGATCCTGTCTTTAATGCCAAGTGAAGTGTCTGTAATATCAGCTGAAGTTTCTTCTGCTTTCTCCTTGATGTCAGTTGCAGTCTCTTCAACTCCCTCTTTAACGTCAGCGACAGTTTCTTCAACACCATCTTTAACATCAGTTACAGTCTCTTCAACTCCCTCTTTGATGTCAGCAACAATTTCTTCAACTCCCTCTTTAACATCAGTTACAGTCTCTTCAACTCCCTCTTTAATGTCAGTTACAGTTTCTTCAACTGCCTCTTTAGCATCAGTTACAGTCTCATCAACTCCCTTTTTAACGTCAGCTACAGTCTCTTCTGCCTTATCCTTAATGTCAGTTACAGTTTCAGATATTTTGTCAGTGATTGGTAAAACAATGTCTTTAGCTTTCTCCTTGATGTCAGTTACAGTCTCTTCAACTCCGTCTTTAATGTCAGCGACAGTTTCTTCAACTGCCTCTTTTGCATCAGTTACAGTCTCTTCAACTCCCTCTTCAATGTCAGTTACAGTCTCTTCTGCTTTATCCTTAATGTCAGTTACAGTCTCTTCTGCCTTATCCTTAATGTCGGTTACAGTTTCAGATATTTTGTCAGTGATTGGTAAAACAATTTCTTTAGCTCTCTCTTTGATGTCAGTTACAGTCTCTTCAACTCCCACTTTAATGTCAGTTACAGTCTCTTCTGCCGTATCCTTAATGTCAGTTACAGTCTCTTCTGCCGTATCCTTAATGTCAGTTACAGTCTCTTCTGCCGTATCCTTAATGTCAGTTACAGTCTCTTCAACTCCCACTTTAATGTCAGTTACAGTCTCTTCTGCCTTATCCTTAATGTCAGTTACAGTCTCTTCTGCCTTATCCTTAATGTCAGTTATAGTCTCTTCTGCCTTATCCTTAATGTCAGTTACAGTCTCTTCAACTCTCTCTTTAATGTCAGTTACAGCCTCTTCTGCCTCATCCTTAATGTCAGTTACAGTCTCTTCTGCCTTATCCTTAATGTCAGTTACAGTCTCTTCTGCCTTATCCTTAATGTCGGTCTTAGTTTGAAACAATTTGTCTTTCATTGAATACATAGTCCCCATGATCCTGTCTTTAATGCCAATTGAAGTGTCTGTAATATCAGCTGAAGTTTCTTCTGCTTTCTCCTTGATGTCAGTTGCAGTCTCTTCAACTCCCTCTTTAACGTCAGCGACAGTTTCTTCAACACCATCTTTAACATCAGTTACAGTCTCTTCAACTCCCTCTTTGATGTCAGCAACAATTTCTTCAACTCCCTCTTTAACATCAGTTACAGTCTCTTCAACTCCCTCTTTAATGTCAGTTACAGTTTCTTCAACTGCCTCTTTAGCATCAGTTACAGTCTCTTCAACTCCCTCTTCAATGTCAGTTACAGTCTCTTCTGCTTTATCCTTAATGTCAGTTACAGTTTCAGATATTTTGTCAGTGATTGGTAAAACAATGTCTTTAGCTTTCTCCTTGATGTCAGTTACAGTCTCTTCAACTCCGTCTTTAATGTCAGCGACAGTTTCTTCAACTGCCTCTTTTGCATCAGTTACAGTCTCTTCAACTCCCTCTTCAATGTCAGTTACAGTCTCTTCTGCTTTATCCTTAATGTCAGTTACAGTCTCTTCTGCCTTATCCTTAATGTCGGTTACAGTTTCAGATATTTTGTCAGTAATTGGTAAAACAATTTCTTTAGCTCTCTCTTTGATGTCAGTTACAGTCTCTTCAACTCCCACTTTAATGTCAGTTACAGTCTCTTCTGCCGTATCCTTAATGTCAGTTACAGTCTCTTCTGCCGTATCCTTAATGTCAGTTACAGTCTCTTCAACTCCCACTTTAATGTCAGTTACAGTCTCTTCTGCCTTATCCTTAATGTCAGTTACAGTCTCTTCTGCCTTATCCTTAATGTCAGTTATAGTCTCTTCTGCCTTATCCTTAATGTCAGTTACAGTCTCTTCTGCCTTATCCTTAATGTCAGATACAGTCTCTTCTGCCTTATCCTTAATGTCAGTTACAGTCTCTTCTGCCTTATCCTTAATGTCAGTTACAGTCTCTTCTGCCTTATCCTTAATGTCAGTTACAGTCTCTTTTGCCTTATCCTTAATGTCAGTTACAGTCTCTTCTGCCTTATCCTTAATGTCAGTTACAGTCTCTTCTGCCTTATCCTTAATGTCAGTTACAGTCTCTTCTGCCTTATCCTTAATGTCGATCTTAGTTTGGAACAATTTGTCTTTCATTGAATACATAGTACCCATGATCCTGTCTTTAATGCCAATTGAAGTGTCTGTAATATCAGCTGAAGTTTCTTCTGCTTTCTCCTTGATGTCAGTTACAGTCTCTTCAACTTCCTCTTTAACGTCAGCGACAGTCTCTTCAACTGCCTCTTTAGCATCAGTTACAGTCTCTTCAACTCCCTCTTTAACGTCAGCTACAGTCTCTTCTGCCTTATCCTTAATGTCAGTTACAGTTTCAGATATTTTGTCAGTGATTGGTAAAACAATGTCTTTAGCTTTCTCTTTGATGTCAGTTACAGTCTCTTCAACTCCGTCTTTAATGTCAGCGACAGTTTCTTCAACTGCCTCTTTAGCATCAGTTACAGTCTCTTCAACTCCCTCTTTAATGTCAGTTACAGTCTCTTCAACTCCGTCTTTAATGTCAGCGACAGTTTCTTCAACTGCCTCTTTACCATCAGTTACAGTCTCTTCAACTCCCTCTTTAACGTCAGCTACAGTCTCTTCTGCCTTATCCTTAATGTCAGTTACAGTTTCAGATATTTTGTCAGTGATTGGTAAAACAATGTCTTTAGCTTTCTCCTTGATGTCAGTTACAGTCTCTTCAACTCCGTCTTTAATGTCAGCGACAGTTTCTTCAACTGCCTCTTTAGCATCAGTTACAGTCTCTACAACTCCCTCTTTAATGTCAGTTACAGTCTCTTCAACTCCGTCTTTAATGTCAGCGACAGTTTCTTTAACTGCCTCTTTAGCATCAGTTACAGTCTCTTCAACTCCCTCTTTAACGTCAGCTACAGTCTCTTCTGCCTTATCTTTAATCTCGGTTACAGTTTCAGATATTTTGTCAGTGATTGGTAAAACAATTTCTTTAGCTTTCTCCTTGATATCAGTTACTGTCTCTTCAACTCCCTCTTTAATGTCAGTTACAGTCTCTTCTGCCTTATCCTTAATGTCAGTTACAGTCTCTTCTGCCTTATCCTTAATGTCAGTTATAGTCTCTTCTGCCTTATCCTTAATGTCAGTTACAGTCTCTTCTGCCTTATCCTTAATGTCAGTTACAGTCTCTTCTGCCTTATCCTTAATGTCGATCTTAGTTTGAAACAATTTGTCTTTCATTGAATACATAGTACCCATGATCCTGTCTTTAATGCCAAGTGAAGTGTCTGTAATATCAGCTGAAGTTTCTTCTGCTTTCTCCTTGATGTCAGTTGCAGTCTCTTCAACTCCCTCTTTAACGTCAGCGACAGTCTCTTCAACACCATCTTTAACATCAGTTACAGTCTCTTCAACTCCCTCTTTGATGTCAGCAACAATTTCTTCAACTCCCTCTTTAACATCAGTTACAGTCTCTTCAACTCCCTCTTTAATGTCAGTTACAGTTTCTTCAACTGCCTCTTTAGCATCAGTTACAGTCTCATCAACTCCCTTTTTAACGTCAGCTACAGTCTCTTCTGCCTTATCCTTAATGTCGATCTTAGTTTGAAACAATTTGTCTTTCATTGAATACATAGTACCCATGATCCTGTCTTTAATGCCAAGTGAAGTGTCTGTAATATCAGCTGAAGTTTCTTCTGCTTTCTCCTTGATGTCAGTTGCAGTCTCTTCAACTCCCTCTTTAACGTCAGCGACAGTCTCTTCAACACCATCTTTAACATCAGTTACAGTCTCTTCAACTCCGTCTTTAATGTCAGCGACAGTTTCTTCAACTGCCTCTTTTGCATCAGTTACAGTCTCTTCAACTCCCTCTTTAATGTCAGTTACAGTCTCTTCAACTCCCTCTTCAATGTCAGTTACAGTCTCTTCTGCTTTATCCTTAATGTCAGTTACAGTCTCTTCTGCCTTATCCTTAATGTCGGTTACAGTTTCAGATATTTTGTCAGTGATTGGTAAAACAATTTCTTTAGCTCTCTCTTTGATGTCAGTTACAGTCTCTTCAACTCCCACTTTAATGTCAGTTACAGTCTCTTCTGCCTTATCCTTAATGTCAGTTACAGTCTCTTCAACTCCCACTTTAATGTCAGTTACAGTCTCTTCTGCCTTATCCTTAATGTCAGTTACAGTCTCTTCTGCCTTATCCTTAATGTCAGTTATAGTCTCTTCTGCCTTATCCTTAATGTCAGTTACAGTCTCTTCTGCCTTATCCTTAATGTCAGATACAGTCTCTTCTGCCTTATCCTTAATGTCAGTTACAGTCTCTTCTGCCTTATCCTTAATGTCAGTTACAGTCTCTTCTGCCTTATCCTTAATGTCAGTTACAGTCTCTTTTGCCTTATCCTTAATGTCAGTTACAGTCTCTTCTGCCTTATCCTTAATGTCAGTTACAGTCTCTTCTGCTTTATCCTTAATGTCAGTTACAGTCTCTTCTGCCTTATCCTTAATGTCGATCTTAGTTTGGAACAATTTGTCTTTCATTGAATACATAGTACCCATGATCCTGTCTTTAATGCCAATTGAAGTGTCTGTAATATCAGCTGAAGTTTCTTCTGCTTTCTCCTTGATGTCAGTTACAGTCTCTTCAACTTCCTCTTTAACGTCAGCGACAGTCTCTTCAACACCCTCTTTAACATCAGTTACAGTCTCTTTAACTCCCTCCTTGATGTCAGCGACAGTTTCTTCAACTCCCTCTTTAACATCAGTTACAGTCTCTTCAACTTCCGCTTTAACGTCAGCGACAGTCTCTTTAACACCCTCTTTAACATCAGTTACAGTCTCTTCAACTCCTTCTTTAATGTCAGTTACAGTCTCTTCAACTCCCTCTTTAATGTCAGTTACAATCTCTTCAACTCCCTCTTTAACGTCAGCGACAGTCTCTTCAACTCCCTCTTTAATGTCAGTTACAGTCTCTTCAACTCCCTCTTTAATGTCAGTTACAGTCTCTTCAACACCCTCTTTAACATCAGCGACAGTCTCTTCAACTCCCTCTTTAACGTCAGTTACAGTCTCTTCAACTCCCTCTTTAATGTCAGCGACAGTTTCTTCAACTCCCTCTTTAATGTCTGTTACCGTTTGTTCAACTCCCTCTTTAACGTCATCTACAGTCTCTACTGCCTTATCCTTAATGTCGGTAACAGTTTCAGATATTTTGTCAGTGATTGGTAAAACAATGTCTTTAGCTTTCTCCTTGATGTCAGTTACAGTCTTTTCAACTCCCTCTTTAATGTCAGTTACAGCCTCTTCTGCCTCATCCTTAATGTCAGTTACAGTCTCTTCTGCCTTATCCTTAATGTCAGTTACAGTCTCTTCAACTCCCTCTTTAATGTCAGTTACAGCCTCTTCTGC
The DNA here is from genome assembly GCA_949358305.1 of Strigamia acuminata. Lineage (NCBI taxonomy): Eukaryota > Metazoa > Arthropoda > Chilopoda > Geophilomorpha > Linotaeniidae > Strigamia > Strigamia acuminata. The sequence continues at coordinate 276,917 of OX442321.1, forward strand.
CTCATCCTTAATGTCAGTTACAGTCTCTTCTGCCTTATCCTTAATGTCAGTTACAGTCTCTTCTGCCTTATCCTTAATGTCGGTCTTAGTTTGAAACAATTTGTCTTTCATTGAATACATAGTCCCCATGATCCTGTCTTTAATGCCAATTGAAGTGTCTGTAATATCAGCTGAAGTTTCTTCTGCTTTCTCCTTGATGTCAATTACAGTCTCTTCAACTCCCTCTTTAACGTCGGCGACAGTCTCTTCAACACCCTCTTTAACATCAGTTACAGTCTCTTCAACTCCCTCTTTAATGTCAGTTACAGTTTCTTCAACTCCCTCTTTAATGTCAGTTACAGTCTCTTCAACTCCCTCTTTAATGTCAGTTACAGTTTCTTCAACTCCCTCTTTAATGTCAGTTACAGTCTCTTCAACTCCCTTTTTAATGTCAGTTACAATCTCTTTAACTCCTTCTTTAATGTCAGTTACAGTCTCTTCTGCCTTATCCTTAATGTTGGTTACAGTTTCAGTTATTTTGTCAGTGATTGGTAAAACAATATCTTTAGCTGTCTCCTTGATGTCAGTTACAGTCTCTTCAACTCCCTCTTTAATGTCAGCAACAGTTTCTTCAACTGCCTCTTTAGCATCAGTTACAGTCTCTTCAACTCCCTCTTTAATGTCAATTACAGTCTCTTCAACTCCCTTTTTAATGTCAGCAACAGTTTCTTCAACTCCCTCTTTAACATCAGTTACAGTCTCTTCTGCCTTATCCTTAATGTCGGTTACAGTGTCAGTTATTTTGTCAGTTATTGGTAAAACAATGTCTTTAGCTTTCTCCTTGATGTCAGTTACAGTCTCTTCAACTCCCTTTTTAATGTCAGCAACAGTTTCTCCAACTGCCTCTTTAGCATCAGTTACAGTCTCTTCAACTCCCTCTTTAATGTCAGTTACAGTCTCTTCAACTCCCTCTTTAATGTCAGTTACAGTCTCTTCAACTCCCTCTTTAATGTCAGTTACAGTCTCTTCAACTCCCTCTTTAATGTCAGCAACAGTTTCTTCAACTGCCTCTTTAGCATCAGTTACAGTCTCTTCAACTCCCTCTTTAATGTCAGTTACAGTCTCTTCAACTCCCTCTTTAATGTCAGTTACAGTCTCTTCAACTCCCTCTTTAATGTCAGTTACAGTCTCTTCAACTCCCTCTTTAATGTCAGCAACAGTTTCTTCAACTGCCTCTTTAGCATCAGTTACAGTCTCTTCAACTCCCTCTTTAATGTCAGTTACAGTCTCTTCAACTCCCTCTTTAATGTCAGCAACAGTTTCTTCAACTGCCTCTTTAGCATCAGTTACAGTCTCTTCAACTCCCTCTTTAATGTCAGTTACAGTCTCTTCAACTCCCTCTTTAATGTCAGTTACAGTCTCTTCAACTCCCTCTTTAATGTCAGTTACAGTCTCTTCAACTCCCTCTTTAATGTCAGCAACAGTTTCTTCAACTGCCTCTTTAGCATCAGTTACAGTCTCTTCAACTCCCTCTTTAATGTCAGTTACAGTCTCTTCAACTCCCTCTTTAATGTCAGTTACAGTCTCTTCAACTCCCTCTTTAACATCAGTTACAGTCTCTTCTGCCTTATCCTTAATGTCGGTTACAGTGTCAGTTATTTTGTCAGTTATTGGTAAAACAATGTCTTTAGCTTTCTCCTTGATGTCAATTACAGTCTCTTCAACTCCCTTTTTAATGTCAGCAACAGTTTCTTCAACTGCCTCTTTAGCATCAGTTACAGTATCTTCAACTCCCTCTTTAATGTCAGTTACAGTCTCTTCAACTCCCTCTTTAATGTCAGTTACAGTCTCTTCAACTCCCTCTTTAATGTCAGTTACAGTCTCTTCAACTCCCTCTTTAATGTCAGCAACAGTTTCTTCAACTGCCTCTTTAGCATCAGTTACAGTCTCTTCAACTCCCTCTTTAATGTCAGTTACAGTCTCTTCAACTCCCTCTTTAATGTCAGTTACAGTCTCTTCAACTCCCTCTTTAAAGTCAGTTACAGTCTCTTCAACTCCCTCTTTAATGTCAGCAACAGTTTCTTCAACTGCCTCTTTAGCATCAGTTACAGTCTCTTCAACTCCCTCTTTAATGTCAGTTACAGTCTCTTCAACTCCCTCTTTAATGTCAGTTACAGTCTCTTCAACTCCCTCTTTAATGTCAGCAACAGTTTCTTCAACTGCCTCTTTAGCATCAGTTACAGTCTCTTCAACTCCCTCTTTAATGTCAGTTACAGTCTCTTCAACTCTATCTTTAACATCAGTTACAGTCTCTTCTGCCTTATCCTTAATGTCAGTTACAGTTTCAGATATTTTGTCAGTGATTGGTAAAACAATATCTTTAGCTGTCTCCTTGATGTCAGCAACAGTTTCTTCAACTGCCTCTTTAGCATCAGTTACAGTCTCTTCTGCCTTATCCTTAATGTCGGTTACAGTGTCAGTTATTTTGTCAGTTATTGGTAAAACAATGTCTTTAGCTTTCTCCTTGATGTCAGTTACAGTCTCTTCAACTCCCTCTTTAATGTCAGTAACAGTCTCTTCAACTCCCTCTTTAATGTCAGCAACAGTTTCTTCAACTGCCTCTTTAGCATCAGTTACAGTCTCTTCAACTCCCTCTTTAATGTCAGTTACAGTCTCTTCAACTCCCTCTTTAATGTCAGTTACAGTCTCTTCAACTCCCTCTTTAATGTCAGCAACAGTTTCTTCAACTGCCTCTTTAGCATCAGTTACAGTCTCTTCAACTCCCTCTTTAATGTCAGCAACAGTTTCTTCAACTGCCTCTTTAGCATCAGTTACAGTCTCTTCAACTCCCTCTTTAATGTCAGTTACAGTCTCTTCAACTCCCTCTTTAATGTCAGCAACAGTTTCTTCAACTGCCTCTTTAGCATCAGTTACAGTCTCTTCAACTCCCTCTTTAATGTCAGCAACAGTTTCTTCAACTGCCTCTTTAGCATCAGTTACAGTCTCTTCAACTCCCTCTTTAATGTCAGTTACAGTCTCTTCAACTCCCTCTTTAATGTCAGTAACAGTCTCTTCAACTCCCTCTTTAATGTCAGCAACAGTTTCTTCAACTGCCTCTTTAGCATCAGTTACAGTCTCTTCAACTCCCTCTTTAATGTCAGTTACAGTCTCTTCAACTCCCTCTTTAATGTCAGTTACAGTCTCTTCAACTCCCTCTTTAATGTCAGCAACAGTTTCTTCAACTCCCTCTTTAACGTCAGCTACAGTCTCTTCTGCCTTATCCTTAATGTCGGTTACAGTTTCAGATATTTTGTCAGTGATTGGTAAAACAATGTCTTTAGCTTTATCCTTAATGTCAGTTACTGTGTCTTCTGCTTTATCATCAGTTGTGATTTCTTTATCAACTATAATATTTTCCTCTATGTTTTGTTGTAATGCCAATGCAATTTCCCCTATTTCCCCTTTATACTGAATAATTTCCACCTTTTCAGCTTCATGCAGCTGAGTAGCTTCTACTTTCTTCTCCCTTGCATAGAAGTCAACGTCACTAAGAGAATGTAATTCAGCTGTCTTCTTCACTTTCGCTTCACTTTCAATAATTGTCTCTTTTATCGGTAACAAAGTTTCAGTTTTTTCGATTTGTTCAACCACCTCCTTTTGCGGAGACAATTTAATTTCACTCTTTCTCGCGTAAGAAAATTGTCTAATCTCAGTTTTCCTCATTTCGGACGACACAATTTCAATTTCTTCACCTCTTAACGACGGTTCAAACACGGATGACGGAGAAGTATCCTTCACTAACTCACTTTTGAATTCAGCTTCGATTTGTGATGCACTGCTCGGCACTTTGACCGCTAAATCCCTAACAATTGTAGTTGCATCAATTAAAGTTTTTCCAATATTAACATATTCTAATTCCTGAGTTTCAATTATAGTAACTTGTTCATCTTTATATGGCACAATCTTTGTCAGGGCAGGTTCCTCTAATTTATCTTTATCTGTTGATACTACAACCTCTATTTCCCTTCGTTTATTATCTATGTCATCTACTCCAGCCATTTGTTTGTGAATATCTAGTAAAGGCACTTCCTTGTAGCTGGTGAAAATCTCACTTTTGATTTTTGGCACTTGTGATTCTCTTTCTTTTTCTTCCTTCTCCTCTTTTTCCATCTCTTCCAACACTTCCTTCTCCACAATCGTTTCCTTTTCGGGCAAATCCAGATTCATTTCAATTTCCAATTTCTTCGCTAAGATGTCGACAATGACCTTCTCCTTCTCCTGGATGAAGTCTTCGATCAAGATCGGACTCAAGCCCACACTGACAGTGTGAGTGCTCATTGGACTCGAACTCGAATCAACCGTCACAGTTTGCAGACTTTCCAGCGGACTCAAAGCGACGGACACCGTTTCCGTTTGGATAGGACTAACGGCGGCGTCGGTCAATTCGGGTAACTTTCCGACCAAGGCCATTTCAGATGGTGTTCCACTCCCTTCGGATTCCTCTACGCTCACTTCCTCTTGCGCTTGAGCTTGCACAATCTCCTGAATGGGAACGACAACGCTGCCCGCTCGAGAAGGCACTTTGGTTTCGTCGGCCGACGGAAAGCCGGTGGTGATTTTTATATGCGATTCGGTCGAAATGGATATTTCGTACATTTGCGGCACTTTTGCGCCGTTGAACAGCGTCAGGCGACTTTCAGTACTGGCGCTGGCGTCCCGAGTCTTCACCTCCTTGTGGCCGATGATGAGATCGACGGTGGGCGAGCGACCGGGGTTCGCCGAACGCCCAGGATTCGACCGCCGCCTCCCGTTCCTGTCTCCAGTTCCCGCATCGGACGTCGTGCTCTGAGCGGGACTGTCCTGGTCCGCGCTGCTCAACGGCAACGTCAGCGGCGTTTTGCTGGCGCCAGACTTTGTCTCGCCAACGTTTTGTTTGGGTGTCGGCTCTACGGTGTCTGAGGATTTCATAATAATGTGTGTGGATCGGATCTCAGTGGACGGTTTTACAGGATTATCGGCAATCGATGTCTCACCTGTTGAAGGAATTTCGCGCACTTCGACGCTCGGCCCAACTATCTGCGTAACGACAACTTTCGTTGTCATCTCTCGTATTTGCAATGTCGAATCTTCGATTTCTTTAATTTCTTTAATTTCTTCGATTTCTTCAATTTCTTCAATTTCTTCAATTTGTCCAATTTTTTTAATTTGTCCAATTTTTTCAATTTTATCAATTTTTTCAATTTTTTCAATTTTTTCAATTTTATCAATTTTTTCAATTTTTTCAATTTGTTCAATTTTATCAATTTTTTCAATCTGTTCAATCTGTTCAATTTGTTCATTTTTTTCAGTTTGTTCAATTTCTTCATTTTTTTCAATTTCTTTAATTTCTTCAATTTCTTCAGTTTCAACAGGAATTATCTCAACAGTACTGTCATCAAGCGGAATTATCTCAACAGCACCGTCATCAAGCGGAATTGTCGCCTCTTCGCCGGTTTCAACAATGACCTCTCGGTCTGCTTGGTCGTCGGTCGACACAAGTGGTTTGCTCTCGGCAGTCTCGTCCCTTTCGTCGGTCTCACCCTCTACACGAGTTGGCTCTGTTCTCGTTTTCAGAGAGGGAATCAAAGAGGTTGTAGCAATTTGTCTCGTTGTTTCCTCTAATGACGTTGCATGATCAACTGCAAGTTGATTCACAGCAAAGGGACAAAATGATTAGCACCTGCCCTGACATTTGGGCCTTAGCTGTCATTTTCACGCTTTTCTCAGACAGAACCAGGGGAGGAAAAAAGGGATTTCGGGAAAGATTGACAGCACACATCAGGGAGGATTTGATTCTTTAGACTTTTTTTGTCAACAAAATAAAATAATAAGCACAAATAAACGAGAAACAAAATTAAATATATGAATAAATAAGCTCAATAATAATAGAAATAATAATAATAATAATAATAATTCTGATTAAGTGAATATGTAAATAAATAAATAAATAAACAAATAAATAGATAAACAAAAACAAGACTGTCAAATGATAAATATATGTTTTTTTTTATTTTTAGCAAATCATGATTCTAAATTACAAGTGCTAAGCCATTAAGAAAAAATCTCTAAGTTCCATTATTTCCTTTCAAACACAAAAATTTGTGCCATCACTTTCACCAAAAACCCACAGGTTTCGAAACAACAAATAAAACAAAAATCTGCATTCACAAATTGCCCAAAAACCAACTAGTTTGCAACGAAACAAAATCATCTTTCTAGCTACGGCGTAGAACAACTTATGACTGAAAAAATTAAACAAATTAAAAAAAAAAGTTAAATTTTGAAAAATCTAAAAAATAAAAATAATAAAGCAGTGTAAAACAACTCAAGAAAAAGAGAAAAATACGCAACTCAAAGCATAACCACATCCACACTTACCTGCCATCAAAATTCAAAATCAACAAAATCATAAAGGAATAAACAATCAACAAAAGGACATCGAGGGAGACACACATGCCAATGCCATGCACCACTTACACCACTAAAGCACACAGTACTTTCAATTGGATTCTTTTCACATTTATTGATCATTTAAGTGCATTTCTTACCTTTTTCTTCCACCGTCTTCCCCTTCTTTCCGTCCACAACTCCGGGGGACATGCGCTCCAGCTCCTGGTCCTGGGACTTGAGAATCTCGCTCTCGGCGAGACGGCCTGGATCGACATCCCCTGAAATCAGTTCCCATATTTAACACATTTAAACAAAACATTAAAAAAAAAACACTATCAATAATAATCAATTCAGAAATTCATGCGAACCAAGTGCAAAACAAAAACAAAAACGAAAACGAAAACGGAAGGTGGTGCATCGATTTTACGATTTTACCTTCCCGCACTACACGAGTGGCCAAGACGGTGGTCGTGGTCGTGGTGGTGGTCTTGACCGAGCCATCACCATCCTTAGTGCGGGTCGACGTTGTTGTGGTTGAACTAGTACGCGATACTTCCGGTGTTTTACTCGCATCTTAATCGATCAAACGGGCAGAAAAAGAGCAAATCGAGTAATCGACATTAGTCGTTAAGAATGGGAATTGTCAACACAAAACACAAACATCTCAAACTGTTTGTTAAGAATTAATTCATTAGTGGTTGCATCGCAAAAGCAAGCAAACGAGCTCATCCATCACTCAGTCGGCAGTACCTTCCAAGTCTGGCAAAACTGGGATGACGAACGGCTCCGGCGTGGACGTGCCGGCCGCGTCGGGACCGAACGGCTCCGGATGAGACTCCGGCTGGGCGCCCGGCTGACGTCGCTTTTTGCGCGGCGGCGGAATCTCGCACTTGCCGATCCCGCCCTCGTCGATCATCGTGCGCTCGATCCGCGCGATCAACTCGTCGTCGATCTCGCCGGGCGGCATCGGCTCGCCCTCCTTCGCGCCCCCCTTGTCCTCGACCAGCCACCGCTCCAACGGTTTGATGCTCGCCTCCAGCTCCGCCATCAGTTCGGCCTCCGTTTTCCGGGCTCCTTCCTCCTGCTCCTCTTCGTCCTCCCAGTAGAAAGGTTCTTGCTTCCACCAATTGTGCGCGGTCGTCGGTTCGACGACCCGCGCTTTCGTCTCGTCTTCGCACACGGGCGCCAGATTTTTCAGCATTTCTTCAAATTCCTTTTCCAGTTTGGCACGCGGCGGTTCCGGCGTCGTCGGTCGCTTCACCGTCTCGCCCACGATCTTGGGTCGTTCGGGAATTTTGGGCGGAACCTTTTTCTTGACGGGACTCGGGGGCGGCGTCGTCTTCGTCAGATATTCCACCCACGCGTCGATTTCGGCGGGCGGTTCGAGCTGCCGCATGATCTTTTGCTCCATCGGAGCTTCGATTTCAGCTTCCATTTCGGCGGCTTTGGTCGCCGGTCGCGATCTGGGCGGCTTAACCGGTTCGCTTTTCAAAATAGGACGTTTCGGCACTTCCGGCCGTACTTTGCCAGGCGACGCCCCTAAACCTGCGTCTCGTTTCACACCCGCGCCTTTCAAATTTCAAATTCCCAAAACGCAAATAAATACAACAAATAAAACAACTTTTGCTTTTCTAATAAGACTAATAGAAACCTCGCAACACGTTTCGAACGTGGACAAACTCACCGGTATCGATTGTCTCGGGACGCGCGGTCTTCTGATCGGCTAAGGATCCGGTCTCGCTACTCGTCTCTTCCGCCGACTCGGCTTCCTGGCAACAAGTTCAATTTCAATCTCAATCTCAATCTCAATCGGCAATTCAAAATGTCGGTATTTACTTTCATAATATCCTTTTCGTCGTACGACACGTCCAACGACATGTCTCTCCGCAAAGAGGTTTCGCGAGACGGACCAAGCTCTTCTTTCAGACTATCGAATCCCGACTGATCCAAACGAACTTTAGCGACGGCTCGCTCCACGTCATCAGTTACAAGTTCCACGTTGAAGATGCACTGGTTGACGATATCCTCACGGTTCGTTTTGCGCAACGCCTTTTCCAAGTTATTGCCTGCGACCAAATAAACAACGAGCATTCAGTGAGTGAGTGAATAAAACAAAAAAATTGTCAAATTTCTTATTAACCGGTCGCTTTATTTCCAGCCAACTGCATCCAAAGTCGCAGCATCACCAACGCCTGTTGATTGACATCGTCGGGACATTCCGTCTTGATCATATTGATGTCAGATTCCGGAACGTCCAGTTGGAGCGCCAACACCACCCAATCGTTGCCGAGTAGATTGGCAATGTCGGACAAACGCAAGTCCGCTTTGTGGATCGTTTCCGGTTTACCTGATGGGAAAAATTGAATTTATTATTATGATAAATTGAATTGAATCGAATTGAATTACTTAGACCCATCTCCTTCAAATACGCGTATTTCTTTTCGAGTGTGAGGACGTCCGGACCCGTGGGCGAGGCGTCGGCCTGCAGCGTGAAAACAAACAAGACGCAAAATTGTTGACCGCGCCGGGGCGTTTCCAAATACTACCTTTCTTACATCGGGCAGCGTGATGTTCAAATTGCAGATGGGTGTCTGCGGCGGATCGCTGCGACCGCCTTTCGGTTCCTTCATAAATGCGATTCGCCCGATCGGCTCCTGATTAGGATCCTTTTCGCGCACAATGAACGGGAGTCGATTTTCCCGGAACGCGTGGAAATTGAGTGCCAACTGTTCACCTGATTTTGTGACCGGGATGAGATTGCCAGCAAATTCCACGTACTGTGATTTATTCTCGAGAACCTCGATTCAAATTTCAAATTTCAAATTTCAATTTCAAATTTCAATTTCAATTTCAAATTTCAATTTCAATTACTTCGACATCGCGACTCTTCGCAACTTCGCTGAAATGTTCTTGGTTTTCAAGAGTTTTGTCTTCTTTATCGTCTGTCATGCAGAATACCCGTAGTTTCGCTTCTACCGGGTCGATCCGCTTGGCAAACACTACAAATTTTGCCATAAATGGAACGTGAATGGCCTCACGATACAATTCCGTAGCCATTTTTGTTGCTTCGCTGATATTTCGACAATCCATGAGCCAGAATCTATCCAGACACATCAAACACATCAATAAACTCACATTAGCATTTCATTAAGTCAATCGGGATTAACCTTGCAGAAACTGTTGTTGTAAAAGAAACGCAGTCATTGACAAAAGTGAGAGGGGTAGAACCGGTGACATCTTCCCACTGAGCTCGCGTAATTCCTCCTGAACGAAAATGAATTGAAAAAAAAAAAAAGAAAAAAAAAAGAAAAAACACAATCTCTTTTAGTTAATCATCATCATCGAACCAACGGCAATTAAAAAAAAGAAAGAAATAAAAAAAAATTAAAATAAACTAATCAATCAATTATCTAAAATAATTGGCATTCAAAAAAAAATCAATCAAAATAAAAATAAAAAAAAATAATAATAATCCCCACAATACAAAACTAAATAATAAAATAAAGATTTGTCCGCACAAATTCCACATCTACACAAACGTCATTCCATTTGATAAAAATAAAAATAAAAATAAAAAAAAACGTTTAAAAATTGTTCAATTTTGTCAATTTTCTCCCCAAAACAGAAACAAAAAATTAAAAAAATAAATAAATGAATAAATGAATAAATAAATAAATAAATAAATAAAAGAAAAGAAAAAAAGTTCTTATCTATGAAACGGGCATGCCGCTACGACTACTACTTATGAGAACAAAAAGATCGAAAGGAAGAAAGATAAACGTGGAGAGTTGCGGACAAACCTGACTTAGTACTACCTGTTATGCTGCACAATAACCTCAGTGTGGGAGTTTCGCCGCTGTATTGGTTGATCATGCCGCGCGACGCGGCTTGCGGCACCGGAATCGTTAATGTAATCGGTTTATGGAATTTACGACGTCGGGGCTCCACCGTCACCACGGGACTCACAGCAACTCGGTTACCAAGCATTTTGGCCACCAAGTCTGCAGGGATGGGCTGGGCCTGGAATGAGGAACGAGCCATGGCCAGTTATAACAAAATCAATTTCCACTTTTATTTCTAAAATTTATTTAGAAACATCAGATAAAAATGCACTCAAGTTCCACATGAGAAGGAACGATGACTCGATGATCAGACGATGAACTAATGCTAAAAACACACAAATCATAAGAATAAAAGCAAACAAAAAGCAAACGAAACGAAGCATTAGTTAAGTTAGAATTAATTAATTAATTAATTCAATTAATTCAAGCCGCTCGATCTCATCCATCCATCATCCCCAAAGCCCAATGACTGCTGGAGCCCGAACACTACACTAAATGCTAAATGCTAATTGCTAACCATCGAGTGTCATGTGATGTGTTATGAAGCAGTCAAAACAATAAATATGTCGGTAAGAATTAATTAATTTATTGAATGAAGGTTAGTTTTGTTAGTACAGACAGACATTTCTATTCTCATCGTTTACGTCATGCAACAGAAATCAAATCAAATCAAATCAAATCAAATCAAATCAAATCAAATCAAATCAAATCCTACTTTTATCAATTTATCTTGCGGTAATTATTACACACACGTCGGTCAATTCTCAAGTTCGAGCTAAGCAGTCAAATTTTGCAAAAATATTATTTCTCGGTGCATAATATTAGTAATATTAGTAGTACACACACACAGTATTAGGAAGTTATTTAAGTTAGTTCCGCCACCAAAAAGCAAAACAAAAAACAAACAAAACATCGACAATAAATGTATTCAAGTTAAGTTATATGTCATGTTGTTTCTTTTTCTTTTTTTTGTATAGAGGCACTCGTCGTATAATTGCAGGTACAGGTACAGGTACAGGTACTTGGTACTTACCATTACCAGACAAAACTGATTCTCGAACATTTGTTCAACGTGTGAATGCACAACGAGATTTTTCTACGCTTTCCATTTTCCCCCTTTCGAGGACGAACCCTGTTTACCTGTAGTCCGACTTTGATTTTCTTGGTGAGAGCCCCTTCTGGAAACACGGCTTGAACTTGCGGCACCACCGTCGAGCTCACCATGCCGCCTTCCGGTCCGATCGCGTGGACCTCTTGACGCACGCGCGTGATGATGGCGAAGTATTGTGGGAAATCAGTAGTGAGAATGCGAGTGATGCGATTCGTGTTCAGATCCTCCAAAGCGCTCAGTTCTGAAGATTTAGATAAAAAAAATAAATTAAATAAATAAAACAAAAATAGAAAAGAAAGAAAAAAAAACCTTCGCCGTCAAAACTCTCATTCAGCACTTCCTGAACCGCCTCTTCGGACGCTTCCAGGGTGTGTTCCCTCCAAGTTTCTCCATTATCACTACGTAAAATAGTGATCTCTCGTTCCTTGCCGCGCAGTGATGCAAAGTGCGGCACTTCGATGATAACGGGCCTTTATAAATTAAATTAAATTAAATATTAAAATTAAAATTAAAATTAAATTAAAATTAGTTTACCCTAAAAATTTAGCACCGGTTGGGCCGACTTCCAAAATGCGACTGGCGCACGCCTCGCCTTCCATGAGCGGCGGCGGATGCGCCAACTTCTCCTTCTTCAGGTAACGGCAGGTGATTCGCGTGGGCATCGGAGCCTTTCGCGGCGGGATGATGACCCGTACCCCGGAATGACGGCAACCCCGCATGGCTCCTCCTCTAGCATCCACCATAAAGCTAACTAAAAATCTAAACGGGCGAGCGAAAAATGCCAATTTCAGATTCCAACTCCCGCCTCAATTGCCATTCACAAATTAATTAATTAATTAATCCATTCCATTCCGTTCTGTTAGTAAGCTTGCATTGCTTGCAGATGCAGTTAAAGTTCAACCAACCTTGTCTCGGCCATTTCTGCTTTTACTTTACTAGAATTTAAGCCAACTCGAGCTATTCCTGGCAGTCTCGTGCACGAGCCAAACGACATTCTACTACACCCTCACCTCACCTCTCTCTCTCTCTCTTTTATACGCGATTGAACTGACCCTGACGCATGACGCACGACGCCTCATGCTGCAACTGGCTCATTTCACCAGCTGTTAATACTAAACTCAACTCGACTAATTGCTAACAACACGCACAACAACACATGCCCATTTGAACTTACGTTTTCCACTTTAGTTTGCTGCAGCATGCGATAGAGAGAGAAAAGAAATAAATAAATAACATTAATTGATTAATTAATATTACAAAACACATGTGTTAGGATTAGTCCATGTTGTCCTTCGCAACATCACCAGCACATTCTAGAATATCAAACCTCACTCTCCTCTTTCAACAACTTAAAACGCAGTTGCGCCAGAAAATAAAAAGGATAATGTTCAGAATAAAAAATAAAAAATAAAAAAATAAAAAAATAAAAAAATAAAAAACCACCGAACCTGCGCCTCCGCATTCCCTGTTTGGGAATCACAAATTCTTCACAGCTTCTTACATTTACGCTTCTGTGCATCAAGAGTGCAAAAACAAACGTAAACAACAAAAAATCCTACTTCAAAATGACCATTAGGCTTAAATTAAATTTCAACTGAATGGTGGTGGCACAGTAGAACTGTTTAGTTAAGAAGAAATTGTTTTTGCATTCTTTAGGGGGTGTGTTTAGGGGAATCTCGTTAATCATGCATTGGATTAGTAAAAGCCATTTGTTACAAGTTACGCCTCTAGCAAGACCCACATTCACGTACCGATGAAACTGGGTGAGTTTTTGTCTGCAAAAGTGAGAAAAAAAAAAGAAAAAAATATTCCCAACCAAATATTAAAACAAAAAAGTGAATAATTCAAGAAAAGATGATCGTGAGAGCCGGTTAATCTGTTAGAACTTGTCAACAACAACAACAAAAAAACAAAAACAAAAAAAAATCAATAAATATTTAAAATATTAAAATCATTATTCTTGTTAATTAAATTGAAATCCACCAGTCAGTAAAATTAAACACTCAATGCTCATGCGAAATCATCAAACTCAAATTCTCGTTCAATTTACCCAGCGTGGATCGGTGATCTGGAAATATCGATGTTGTCTGGTGCATAGTTGCCGGTGAATTGGGCATACCCTTGAGGAAGCTGAGGGGAAATACGATCGTCGTCCATTGCTGGAGCAGCTACAAATAGAAACAGCAAATTTTAAAAAATTAATTTAATCAAATTAATTAATTTTAATAATAAATTACCGGACAACAGCGTGTCCTTGACCACGTGCATTTCCATTCGTTCGTCTCTGGTGGGATCCATGATGGGGAGAGAGTCGTCGCCCAACGATTTCATTTCGTCTACCGTCAGATAACGGTAGGATTGATCTCCCAACATGGTGTCTTCACCTAGAGTCCGAGAAAACAAAGATTGACACCGAGATTGACGAGACGAGCGAACACCGAAAGCAAATCAAATCAAATCAAATCAAAGAGGATAGCGCAACCCGAAGTGCGGAGCAGCAGTAGCAGCAAACAGACACTTACGCGAGTCGAGTGTCTGACCCTGACCCTGGTAATAAGGGAGGTAGATGTGCGTGGCGTACGGGGGCTGGCCGTAAACAGCCGAATCCAAGAAGAAATCATCACCTTCCCATTAAAACGGTTGAAAAACATCAATCTCTAACGGCCGAGCGCACAATTGGACAAAACTATTATTTATTTCGCGCGCGCAGCTCACCGCCTTCGTCCTCAGAGTCGCTCATGAACGTCTCCTGCATCGTCTCCGGGGCCACGACGCGATACTTTTCCTCAGTGACGGTCGTCGTTGTGGTCGTCACCACGGTTTCCGTCACTATCTTGAGCGTCTCCACCACCGAGATGTAGCCCAAGCGCTGGGCGATCGACAGCGCCGTTTGCCCTTGCTGAAAAGAAGAAAAACATTTAATCATCGCTCCTCAACTCGTCAACAGGAAACGAACGAACTCACGTTGGTAACGGCGTTCGGAGAAGCTCTGTTTTCGAGTAGCAAATTCACAATTTGCGTGTGTCCCTGTTGCGACGCCTGATGCAACGGCGTGTAACCGACGGCCGTGGTCGTGTTCACGTCGGCGCCGTGTTGCAGTAAAAATCGGACCATGTTCATTTGTCCGAAGTGACAGGCCACGTGCAAAGGGGTGTATCCGGCCTTTTTAAAAAATTTAAAACAAATTTTAATGTAATTGTAATTGTAATTGTAATTGTAATGCAATTGAATTAAAACCTTCGTTTTCGAGTCGATTTCGGCGCCGTTCTTGACGAGAATGGCAGCCACGTTGACTTTATCCTCTTGCGCGCAGAGGTGCAGAGGCGTCAATCCGTTCTTGGCTTTGCAGTTCACGTCGGCGTGATGTTCGAGCAGCAGAGTGCTCATATCGGTGTGTCCTTCCTGCGCCGCCAGGTGGAGAGGCGTGAAACCGGCTTTCGATTCGGCGTTTGATTTCGCTCCGTATTCCAGAAGCGTCGTTCCGATGTCCATCTGGTTCTTTTTGGCAGCAATGTGTAGCGGCGTGTAGCCGTTCTTGGCCGTGGCGTGCGGCGACGCGCCCTTGTCCAACAAGAGCAGAGCCACGTTCTGATTATCGTAATGCGCAGCAACGTGCAACGGCGTCACTCCATTCTATTAATTTCATTTCATTTCATTTCATTTCATTTATTAATTAATTAATTTATTAATTTATTAATGTTTCACCTTTCCTTGGGCGTCGACGGGCGCATCGCGCTGCAGCAAGAGACGAGCTACCTTCATGTTTCCATATTTAGCGGCCAAATGGAGCGGCGTAAACCCTTTCTTGGTAGTTGCCGTGAGAGAGGCGCCGTGCTCCAAGAGAACGGACGCCACTTCCTCCTGACCTTCCTTGGCGGCAATGTGCAGTGCAGTGTACATGTCCTTGGTGGTCGAATCGACGGCCGCTCCGTGTTGCAGCAGCAATGCCACTATATCGGAATTTCCTAAACGTGCGGCAATGTGTAAAGGCGTTTGTTGTTCCTAAATCAATCAATCAATCAATCCAACCGATTACATTTCATTACATTTCATTTCATTCTCAACGAACACAACGCTAGTCACGTTAATTCGTTAATCGAGTTAATCGAATACTCACACGAGCGCGGGCATCCACGTGCGCTCCATTACGAAGGAGAATGCGAATAATGTCGGTTTGGTTAGCGCGGGCGGCCAGATGGAGAGGCGTTTCGCCGCGTACCGTCGGAACATCGGGGTTGCTGCCGTGTTGGATCAAATAGATGACGATATTCATGCAGCCCATGAAGGAAGCCACATGCAAAGGTGTAAGTCCAGACTAACAT
This sequence comes from Strigamia acuminata, assembly GCA_949358305.1. NCBI lineage: Eukaryota > Metazoa > Arthropoda > Chilopoda > Geophilomorpha > Linotaeniidae > Strigamia > Strigamia acuminata. Next base: position 292,600 of record OX442321.1, read on the forward strand.
TCAAACAAACACACCATGCTGATTAGTCTCGTCATCGTTAATTTCTATTGAATTTTAATTGAAATTTAATTGTAAAACTCACTTCGGTGGTGGCTTCAATAGAAGCGCCGTGTTTGAGAAGAAGTTCGACTACTTTGATTCGGTTTTTCTTGCATGCGATGTGTAGCGGAGTGAATCCGTTCAGCGCCCGCGCGTTCGGGTCGGCCTTGCGGTCCAGCAATAATTTAGCGACGCGGACGTGTCCGCAATGAGCCGCAACGTGTAGTGCAGTCAAATAATCGATCGTTACATCGTCTACTGGAGCTTTGTGGTAGAGAAGAATGCGAGCACTATCCACGTGGTCGCCCTGACAAGCCATATGCAATGGAGCTAAGCCATTCTGAGAACAAACAAACAAATCAACATTTCATCACTTTACATCACTTGACATCACTTTAGTCCTTACTTTAGTCTTTGCAGTTATGGGAGCTGCTTTTTCCAAGAGCAAATCAACCACTTGATCGTGACCACTTCGAGCGGCGCAGTGCAAAGGTGTGAGGCCGTCCTGTTTTGTACATTTTCACATTTTTATTTAATTTCAAAATTTCAACATTTCAACAATTAGACTCACTCTAGTCGAAGCTTCTACGTTTGCTTGTTTGTCGAGCAGCACGGTGACCATGTTCACTTTGCCCCATTTGGCTGCCACGTGCATTGGTGTGATATTGTGCTGTATGAAAAGGGAAGAGAACATTTCATTTAACATTTCATTTCACATTTCATTTCACATTTTACTCACTTTAGCGGCAAAATTGACGTCGGCTCCTCGCTCGAGCAACAGATTGGCAATATTGTCGTTTCCGTAATGCGCTGCAATGTGCAGAGGTGTGAACCCGCTTTTGGATGTCACGTCTGGATTGTGGTCGTTTTGGAGGAGAAGAGCTGCGGCTTTACAATCGTCCTTCTTCGCAGCGATGTGCAACGCAGGCAAGCGCACTTTCCCGCGAGTGTCGTTCTCCAGCAACACCGCAACCACCTTATCGTGTCCCTGTTGTAACGCTACTGCCAACGGAGTAAATCCATCCTAACAAATTTAACAATTTAACAACATTTCTTTTTTAAAAACATTTTTTCTTCTATTTCTTTACTTCGGTTGCCAAACTCTGATTGGCGCCGTTCGACAGAAGAAACTTGACCACACTGTCGTGGTTTTCTTGCGCTGCCATGTAAAGCGGCGTGAACCCATTCTGCGATTGAACGTTCACCGAAGCGCTTTGTTGCACCAATATTTTAACAATCTCTTCTTGCCCCGCCAAAGACGCAATGTGCAGAGCTGTGTTTCCTTTCTGCAAATTAAATTTCAATTTTAATTTTAATTTTAATTTTAATATTAATTTTATCTTAATAAACCTTTGTGGCTGCATCCACGTTCGCACCACGTTTAAGCAACTCGGTGACGACATTAACGTGTCCTTCTTTAGATGCGAGATGTAACGCATTCAATCCATTCTGGAAATGAATAAATTATCGATCAAATTAAAGTGGCGCTGTCTCGCCCGAGCCCGACCTCGATAGCCATGTGCGGCCTCTCAGCCGCGCCTTTAAAAATACATTTCATCAAGCTACACTTCCACTTGCACTCACCGCGTTGCTCGTGTTGATGTCGATGCTTCCTTTCAAGTATTCCAAAACTCGGTCCAAATTTCCAGCGCGTGCTGCGCGCAGGAAACTCGCGTTGCCATCAGTCTGCGAACAAAACAAATTAAAACAATTACCAATCGATAATATCGTTAATATGCTAATGCAAATGCAACCGAGTTGTTTTCGTCCAACAAATCCACTTGGAAACCCATCACGGCCAAATGCGAGCACCAAATGCGAGAACCAAAAGCGAGCGACAAATTGCACCGAATTGGTGTTACGTTACGAATGACGAAACACCCAAATCACCTTGGAACATTAATCCAAATAACGAACGACCTAAATCACTAAACTTGCCCATTTGCATCATTCAAAAAAATAAATAAAAATAAACAAATTTATTAGACAAAAACGTTTCCCCTTGTTTATTAGCCTCGTAAATTCCGGCTGGAATTTCTCATATTAATTTATATTAGTCATTTGCGAACCCCCCACTTTTGCTGCATGGAGAAAAGATGGCGGCCAACTGCAGCATTTTGGAAAAATCAATCTGCGAATGGCGTAAAGCGATCAAATATGGCGGGCGCCGAAGGAGTGGCAAATTGCGCTTAATTTCGCCTCGAAATCGAGCGAATCGGCCGAACGACGACCCATTGCAATGGGGTCGATTTAGGGCTGGGCTTTTCTGCATTGCACCGCATCTAAACGTCGTAAAAAATCCCCCAAACCGAACCGAACCAAACCAAAAGCAAAGCAAAGCGCTTTCCATTTCAGCAATTTCCATTTTCCATCGTTTCGAACCTACCGTTTCTCCTCCTCCAGTCACCATTTCGGGCGCAGAGAAAACGCCAGTCGGCAATTTTAAGGAAAAATGTTAGCTAACTCGCGTCGGAGCAGGTGCGAGACGAGGGCAGTGGCAGCCGCACTGACTCACTACCGGGATACCCACAATGCACCCTTCAGTCCTCCCCCCAACATCGAATCAGAATCCAGAATCCACCGAAAAGCCAAATCAACCCGAAATATACAAAAATACAGTCGCCACCCGGTCGTCATGACAACCGGCTTATCGCCGCAAAATCGAGCAGTATTTCGCACCGTCGTGCGTGTCGTTGCCGCCGATCAACAATATGCGCGACCGTACTTACAGACATGCGACAGAACGAGATGAAATGAAGAGCGAATCGAGTCTCGTGACGAGCACCACGAGGCCTTAAGTCGTTATGGCTGTATCTTATTATCCGCGGTGCTTCCTGGTTCCTGCAATGCGGGGGACCCGCGACTTGCCACTTGGCTCTTTGCCGTAACTAGCCCTCGCATAACAACTCGCTCCGATTATTACGTACGAAACGAAAAATAATAAAGAATAAAAGAAAAAAACAAAAAACTCGTTTTTTTGTTTTCCATTTTTTTTTCCTTCTTTCTTTCTTTCTTTCTTTCTTTCCTACTGACTTTTTTTCCGATCAGCAGAGGACAAATCCAATGGCGCGGAGATGATGACTCCATCGAAATGACTCTACCCGATCCCCGACCCCCGCTCGACGAGACGACGCCCTGTCACCCTGGCAACCCCTCATCACGTGACACCAAATTACACTTCATGTATATATAAAATTAAAATAAAAATAAAAAAAAATAAAAAAAAACAAGCTCCTCTCCGTGCGAAGCGTCAAACGACAAACACCTGTGGATACACGTCATCGCACACGTGAACACTACTCAACTGGAAATTGATTTATAAAGAAATAAAAAACAGAAAAATGCAACGAGATAAAATGAAGAGACGAGGAGGAGTAAATGTTAACATTTTGTTACAACCTTATTGTGATTGGGGCTAGAATTAGGATGATTAGGATGATGGTGATGTATCGGCGAATCGCGAATGGCGATGTGTTGGGGACGGTTCGGCGCGCGAAATTCCACCAGATTCGGCTGAAGTGTGATGAACTGAGCCATGATTCTGGCTCTGGCGAAATCCCTCAATGGCGGCGAAACGAAGACGCCAGTCCGTTGTCATGACAACAAATAACCCCCACCCGATTCGTTCTTTGAGGAGTCTGGCGCATGGACATTTAAAAATAACTTATCATCCGTTCCGCCATTAGCAACGATGCGGAAACCGTTACGACGTGTTGTTCGATTTAAATTGCGATCGTCAAAAAGACGGCGGAAAGAAACGAGCGAAACATTTATTTTCCCCCTTTCTTTATTTTGGCACAAATTTCAACTTCCTCGTCGCGCACGTTGCGCCAATCCGCCGCTCGACGGCGCCACACGCCGCGGCCATTTTGCAAAAGTAGATACAACTGACCCAAATTGGAATCATCAAAGCTCATCGGGGACACGCCCCAATCTCAACCGAAATAAAAGTGGGATTATGTCATGCGATGACCCCAACCCACGCGCACAATGTAAATTCGCCGAGATGAGGCAACAGGAAAAGGAAAATGAACAGATATTAGTGCCGGATTTCTCTCAATTTGTTATTTGTGTGTCTCTCAGTCCAGCTGCACTCACTCCACCACTCCACTCAATTCCATTCCATTCCCATTCCCATTACATTACATTCCACCGTTTCGTGTTTATCAACTGCAGCTGCACAAATTACACAACGAACAACCAACTCGACACTACACCACTGTATTCCCCCTCAATACATTTTATCCATTTTTTCTCGCTACATTTTCTTTCTTTCTTTTTATTTATTTATTTAATTCCATTTTCCTTAACTCTGATGCAACCAAGATCGAAAATAGCATGTAAACGCAAATATTGTGTTGGTGGGTGCGGCCCCAACGAGAGCGAGAAAAAAGTTAATAAGAAAATTGGTCTAATAAACAAAATAACGCCATTTGTTCGGCTGAAAAAAATCTTAATAGAAAAAAAAGCAACGGAACTGGCAAGCAGCGAGTCTATTCAGCATCTTTTAACTTGTCTTGTCTTAGCGATAGATAAAATACAGGAAGAGAGCTCCAATTTATCTTTAACTATCTTAAATCAATTCTTGTCCATCAATATCTCGAAACCCGATTCGTTTAATGCACGTTTAATCAGGTTTCGCCGCATTCAGCGAGATAACGGAAGTATGAAATGAAAAAGCGAAGAAATAAATAAATAAAGAGAAGTGAATGAGTGAGGTGTGAGAGAGCGCTGTGCGGTGCAGTAAGTTTGCGTCGAGTTTGTTACCTGATCTTGGTTGGCCACCGGCGACTCGGTTCTCGCTTGTTGCTCTCCATCTTCTTTCACTGTCGGTGCTCCTTCCTTCGTCATCGTGTGCGGGGCGAGGATTTAGCGCTAAACTTGTACTTTGAACACTACACAATGTTTAAATGTCCTTAAATAAATTTATCCCCGATTTCGCCGCCCTGTTGGACTCGTCTGCCTCTGCAACTAGACAGAAATGCCAATCGCTATCCACTTCTCGTTCCTCGCGAGATCTACGAGATTTGCTTACGTAATAACAGCCGAGCTTTGTTTATTTATTTTTTTTAAGAAAAAAAAAAACATTTTGCTTAAAAATTAAAGAATAAAAGCAGTCTTGACATTTTTCTGACAGACTACACAATGCTTTTGATTGACCTTCATTTTTTGTTAATTTATTTTTTAAATAAATAAAAGTATTCCATGCGTGTTTCCACCGGTGCCGCATACCATCTACCTTTAATTTTTTAAACTTACCGCTAGTGGAATAAATTTGTATTATTAAGATTCAATTGTCGTGATTTGAAAAGATCATTTGTTCATCGAATGGCCTCGATATGGAATACATAATTTGTATTAATGTTAATAAATGTTCAATTTGGTTCAAAGTCACGATGAAAACGATAATATTTTAAATCATTTTCGGTTTATTTTCTAGCTGCAAGTTTATTTATTATTTTGTACGTGACTGCAACTAGAAATCCTTGGCGAAACGAGCGCCGTACTTGAGATTCTACCTACGGTATGACTCAAAATCAAATCAAGATGAGTAGAAAATAACCGTCACGAAAGGCATTTTCATTTTTTATTTGCGAACCAATTTTATTATTCACTCGGGCTAAAAACACTCACAATAAATTAAACAAATTTTTCGATTTACATATTTAGTTGACTCGGTTGACTGTGCCCGTATTTAAGCGCTTGCAATTTACCGCCATCTGGTGTCGCCAGTGCCAACTATTAATTACAAATCAATTCCCTTATTTTCTTTTGAAACGAGTGACAAAAACTCGCGAAAAAAATCCCATTTTATTAATATTTTATTTGTTATTTTTATCAACAAAAAAAAAAAGAAAAAAAAAGAAAAAAAAACTCAAACTGATTGATCCGAGCGAGTAAATGAATAGCATTATCGCTCGAAGAGCCGAGAGCAGGTGATTGGCAGGCCATTAGCAATGTCATCACTAACCCACATAAACCGAACATCATTACGGGATTGGAAAACATTTACACACACCTCGAAGAGAACATATCCGTCCTAGTCAAGCGAGTCATTAAGTTTTAAAGCCTCGACTTCGATTTTCAATAAGACAGGTAATTACAACCCCCGACTACAGTATTTAAAAAAAATGCCATCACGTAATAAACCAATCCAAACACAACGTGTCAACAATTACGAACCAGAAAGAAATAAAAAACAAATTTCAAATAAAAACTCCGAAAAAGAAATCAAAGTTTCACCCAACTTTCGCGCATCCATTGAAATGACTAAAAGAAAGAGAAAAAAACATTGCAAAATGGATCAATTTTAATCTCGTTTGATCAAAAAAATCATCTATTATTTTTTATTCCTTATTTTATCTAGAAATGCAGTGTTTGCGTGATGTTAACTGGGTGTGCCGTTACATCGTTATTATACACCCGACGAAGCCTTGACGCAGGCTAACATCGCTATCGCGAGCCCGCGCCGAGGCTAGCTTCAGTCTTCCCCCGAGTGAAAGAACATTCGGAGCCAAATTTCAGCCGAACAAGTTACTAAACTTAACCTCGAGTTGTTTTTAACTCGGCCAACAGCGTTGAATCTCGATCGCAGGCGGCCGGCACCCACACCGAGTCGGTAGAGAGCGATGGACGAACTCGGGTAAGTTCAGAACTGAACCTTAACTCGAAGCAAACAAACAAACTTTGTTTACTTCTTGAGTACACAAAATGTGTTGGCCGTGGCCAGCGACAGGACATTCTTTTTCTTCGCGCGACACGCACCCATTTATCCAATTAAGCTCCATTCGTACGACATTTACATTTCTAGAAAAATTAACTTCATTAATTAAAATAATTGTAGCCGAGGAAATCCGTGACAAGGGTGTGGTGCCAGTTATATCAAAATCAATAGAAATTAGAAAAATTAGCCAAGAAATTTTATTTATCTAACTTTGTGCAACTTTTTATTTCCTCTTCTGCTTCTGCATCGATTTCTTTTTTTCTTTTTTTTCCTCATCCCAGATTTTTGGATAAAAGGTGTATCAACACGAGGAAATCTTAGTCGAAAAACTTTGCTTTCAAAAAAGCTAAAACAAAAAGAATTATTTAAAAAAAGAAATAAGGAATGTTTCCATTTCCACCTAACCGGTATTTCGGACAAAAAAAAATCCAAGAAATGAAAACATTTCTTGGATTTTATTTCCTTCGTAAATTTCCATCGTAAAATAAATTTTTCAGGAATTTTGTTCAATTTCATATATATTTTTTTTCCTTTTTCTTGCCGTGAATAATTGAAGAGTTAAGAACGCAATGAATGAATTAAACGGGATTAAAAAAGGTATTTTAGCTTTCTTTCTCACTACTCTGGCGCACCAAAGGTCATTCACCTTGGGCGACCTTCCCCATTATATTTATTTCTTTTCCTTCCTCCCATTATTCATTCATTTTACTTTTAGCATACACTCGCTCTCTCTGCTTGTTAAATTTGTCCATTCATCCTGAAAATCTCTCGCGTCCACAAATTGGATCGATAAAATTCTTCCTGGAAAGTGTCGTACAATTGCGTACAAGTACAATCCCAATTTATGTACCGTGACCACTTGAATCAAATTAATAATGTTGCTCGTTAACGTTCTAATGACCAATTTGCCTTTGCCCACGCAACTGTCATCCGGACCAAAACGCCAACGAATATCATGTAAAACACAAAACGATTATTGACGTTCGGTTCGAGCAAGAAAAAGTTAAAACTGGTTCAAGGATAGCACGACACGCGACGTCCAAATCGAATGTTTAGTTCAATGTTTAGTGCGTGCGTGTCACGTTGAATTGAATGGAATTGTGGGAAAAATAAATAAAAGTGTTTAGTTAGCAACTTGTTGTCACTTGACAATGACTCGTGTTGCGCTTCTGCCCACTTAGTAAGGAGTAAATTTAGTTAATTTAGTAAATTAGGTGTAAATTAGGTGTTTTCCTTGTAGGTTGGACGAGCGGTTGGCGCGCGAGCCGAGAATGTGCCGATGCACGTCGCTGTTCGTTGCGCGAGTGGTCGACACGGCGGTCATCCTGGGACTGCACGTCGTTCAGGGCAGCACGTTGAATTTCCTTCTCATCTGGAACGACAACACCAACAGCACCTACTTTTGGTTCGTGGCCGACCTGTGCGTCCTCATGATCACCATGGGTGCCCTGCTCACGTCCTACCATCACGTCAGGCTCAAATCCAAGAGAAAAATACAACCGTTCGGGATGAGTTTCATGGAGGAGACGCACAAATTGAACGCCCAGAGTATTCCGAGGTAAGACATAGACGTATAAACACCCGATGCTCATCTCATCGTATGTTTGCTTATTTTCGCGGTAGACGGGGAGTGATCCCGTTCGCGTATTCGGCGTGGTTCGTGCACTCCACTTTCCTCGTTGCCAAAATGGGAGTGATTTTCCAGTCCGGCTTAGCGGCCAGTTTGAAGCCCCAAGACTCGCATTCGCCGCAAATGATCTGCTGCGTGCTCAGCATTTCGGCCATCCTCTTTTTCTTACAAGTAATTTATAATAGGTCGCGTTTTCAACGATAATTTCAATTGTCAACGATGATAATTTCAGCTCAACACGTGTCACAGCGCCCGGGCGGGCACCGCGCGCTACACGGCCCTCATGAACACGGCGTTCGGAACGGCCATCGAGATCTTGGACAGCATCAACCTCTACTCCGTGCTGCTGGGTCCGTCGTTCGAGTTGCCAAACAAGCTGCAGACCACGGTTCTCATCCTGTCTTCGATCAACATCGTTCTTCCAACGCTAGTCTTTTTCAAATTCAGTCTTTCGGACTACGAGGAGCATTCGGGCCACTCGGCCATCGACTTCACGCACCTCACCCTCAAGACCCTGGTGGTGGACCTGCCCTTCTTCGTCATCAGGGTGTACCTGTGGTCGCATTGCGTGCACATGGACGTGTCGCCGTTCATCGTCAAAAACTTGCTCTGCCTCGTCTGGTGGTTGCGTTACGCGCTGCCCGAAGGAGTGGCCATTTTGCGCACGCTCCTGGACCAGGTGGAGGTGCCCAAGAAGAAAGGACACTACACCATCACGGTGCATCCGTTGGTCGGTGCCGGACCGACCGACTCGGTCAGCACGATCAATAGACAAGTTCAAGGTTTCGAACTCAACACGATGAGCAGCACTTCGTAGGGCAACAAACACAAACTAATGTTACAAATGTCCATTATTTTTTTATAAAACCTTTTCATTTGAATCCTTCGATTTTTATTTTTTGCTATTTTTTTAATTACTCTTTTTTTGTATAGAGTGTATAGACACGGCGTTTGGCGCGGTGTCCGTTTCCAAGCAATACCGTGCATTATTGATACGTGCAGTACATAACAAACCGCCTCCTGTTTATTGAGCTGTCGCATGCCATCGTCATAAACAGCCTCGTCGTTGTTATTGTTTTCGGCTAATTTCCTTTTAATTAGCGACGTACAAGTTGAATGAGCAATAAATTCAGTAATTAGACGAAAAAACCAAACTCGCTACCAATGCAATAAAATAAAATAAAATAAATAGTGAAATCCAAAGATTTTAACTATAACGTTATGTAGTTGTGTTAATAAAATTTTGAAATTTTTCTCAACTCTTTTTGATAAATCGCTCGCGAACCCGGGGATCGTTAGATTCGTTACGCCAGGTAATTCGACATTTTTATTTAATTCAGCTGTATATATACAATTTGCCTAAAAGTGCAATTTCTTCACGGTTTAAGACAAATAACTCGTGGTTGTAAACTACCAAACCTGATATTAATTAATTTAATTAATTAATTAATTAATTAATTTTTTTTATATTAGGTAAACCCACAAAAAAAATATTTCAAAAAGAAAAAATCATTTCAAAACACAATAATAAAAAATTCCGTATATACATAATAATTTAAAAAAGAAAACAAAATGTAATAATATTTGTATAGAATTTTTTATTTTTTATTTTTTACTCAAATCCCGATATATTTATTTATTTATTTTATCACAAAACGTTGCACTCTAGCGTTTAAAATTGTTGTCGTTGTTCACCGAACGTGAAAAAAAGCAACAAAAGTTTGAAACAAACTCACGGTTCAGTTTTCTGACTAACAGAAAAGAGAGTAAGTCGAGTAAATCGTGCACGGTTAACTATTATGCGCTTAAACGGTAGTTAAGTTAATTTAGAAACAAACAAACAAACAAACAACAATTATGCACAAACACCTAGAATAACTCTACAACAGCCAGTAAGAGATCGCTCACTTCTATCATGAGAAAATTTGTTTAGAATTGCAACAAAAATCAAATGGTGTTGGACGAAGACCAACACGATTTCAACCGGAGCCGGTTGCTACACAATGTTGTTTCCCCAGCGTTGGGAGTTTGTCGCCGGCGCCGACGACGACGCGGCCGTCGCAGACGCGGTACCCGGTTCGATTCGCTGATGGATGGCAACGGCAGCGTCTGATTCGCCACATTTTTCACGAACAAACGATCGGTGTTCCCGTCCGGTGTCGCGTCGGTCTAAACCGTGCCAGCAGCGCGGACCCAGAGCGTCTTGCTCTGCTCCTGGTCCACAGCTTCTTTGATTTGAGCACACATGTAGGCCAAGCTGCCGCCCGGAATCACAGCTACAACAATTTAATTTTAATTTTTAATTTTTTTAAATTTTAATTTTTAAATTTGTTTTTACCCGATATTAAAGGTTTGTATTCGTTCTCGGTCTTGATCGAATGTTCGTACATCTCTTTAGCTGCTTTCGTGCTCACTTTCTCGGTGAGGAAAGTGGAATCCTTCACTTCCCGGATTTGCTTGGTCGATTTAAATTTGATGAAAAGGACAATCGGGTAAATCTGTTGACGATGCAGGCGTTCCACCGACTGCGAACTCACGTCGACGATGCAGTGGGTGTTCTACGAACGATCATTCATCAAAATTGAATCGAATTGATTAAAAACACTAAACTCATCACGTACATTATCACAAATTTCTTTGATCGCAGCAACGGTGATGCACTCGTAATGGCTGCCACGCCGTCGATAGTCGACTAGAACGTTGTCCTCAATTCCCTTCTCGACCGTGTGCGGCGAACCACGGATCGGTTCCGGCACGCATCGTTGGAACTTGTGCGGAAAATCCAACACCAACTTGTCGACCACGGCTTCGATGAGTGGACCCAGGATGAGCACGGGTCGTAAAACCAAATCTGTAAAAGCATTTTTAATTTTAATTTTAATTAATTTTTATAAATTAACAAACGCTTACAATCGAGTCTCTCGACTCGTAAATATGAAACGCTGCTCGTTTCGTCAATCGATGCACCCGCGTCGCCGTAAGTGTTAATCGAAACGTCCGAATAAGAAGCCAATTCTTTGCTGTCCCGCGAACTGCTTCGCTGGTGCTTTTTACGCCGGAAAAAACTACGCCGAGCCGAAGTGGTTCCTCGACGCGAACCGGAATCCGAATCCAATTCGCCGAGACTTCGTTTAAGCAACAGTTCTTCGTCCACCCTGCATTCAAATCAAATAAAACACATTCATCGTCGCGTCAATTCTCTCTCTCTCTTTCTCTCTCACTTGTATTTGCTGGGAATGAGCCCCCATTTGCGTTTCTGACCATCGTCGTTCACCAACCACGCCCTCCACATCCCGGACACCCCGTTCAGCATCGTGTTATCGATGAACAAAATATCGTCCTTGCGAAAACTCAACTCCTCGGGCGATTCCGCACTTCGGTCGAACATGGTTCGAATGTAAAAGGAATCCCCGGCCTCTTCCTGGATTTCCAAGTATCCTAATGCACGCAAAAACAAAATAATTAATTTAATTTAATTAAATTAAATTAAATTAAATTAATTTACTCGTGTAGTTGTATTGCGCCAAGATGGATATGACTTCGGCGGGTTTGGCCAACTCGGAGGCCGCCTGTTCGGCAGTCGAAGCGCGCAGATCGGTGCCGTTGTACTCGAGGATTTGATCTCCGCACCTGAGTCCGTTCGGTCCGCTCGCCGGGGAATCCGTCTGAACCGAATGCACGAAAATACCCACGGCGTTTCCACCCAATAAACTCACTCCCAGGTTGGACGTGCATTTCTTCAAAAACACTCTTCGCGGCTCCTCCAGTCCCGCGCTCTGCTCTTCGCACGCGCTTTTACTGCAAATGAAAATCAAATCAATCAATCGAAAAATTCAAATTCAAATCGTTTTTAACAATTAATTACTTGGAAGGTTTCGATTGTCGCGTGAGCGTCGAGTTCGCCGACGGAGGCACGCTGTCCGACACGTCCACCCCGATCGCCATGTTTTTGGGCGTTTTCGGGCTATTCGAAGGCGTCGGAGTCGGAGCTGGCGAACTGCTCCTTGAGCTCGACGAATCGGAAGAGCTGCACGATGCAGTGGTCTCCAACGCTTCTTTATATTCTTAAAATAAATGAAAAAATGTAATAATTTTTCGTAATGCCGTATGCATTTCTTATTTTCTTACTGTCCGGACAGTACTGGACCAGCATGGTGATGTTGTCCCCGCATTGACGCAAAACGTTCGCGGCCAGCAAATAAGTCGCGCTGCGCATGTTTATTCCACAAACCTAGAAACAAAAGCATTTGATTTAAGGTAAATAAAAATGACGATTAACTTGAGTTTTAATTTGAGTTTTACCTCCAGCAGCTGATCGCCAATTTGGAGGCCCACGTGCGCGGCCAGACTGTTCTCGCTGACGGAAGACACGAAGATTCCGCCGTGAGCTCCGCAATCGATTTGTATTCCCAACGGCTGCGTGCTTTTGTCGATTTTCACGGTGCGCACCTTCCGGGACGCCAGTCTGGAATATTGACTATTTCAACAACAAAATCAAACATCAAAACCAAACGATCGTTGCGCGATTTTACTTTTTATTTCGAAAATCCGGCATGGAGGTCGTGTTCGAAACCTGGCTGTCCGTGACAATGTGCAACGGTGGAATCAACTCGTCAGCACCTTGCAATTAAAATATCAGCAATTAAAATATATTTCTTAAAAAGACTTTTACATTTACCTCTTTCGATCGAACTGGTCGAGACTTTGCTCGACTTGGACGCGACGCTCTGGTTCGACGGCAAGCGCGATCGCTGGTGAACCCGTTTCGGAAAAGTGGAAGGGCCGTCGTAGCTGCCGTAGCCGCCCAACTCGTCCCTGTAGGCGGCGTGCGAGTGTTTGGGCGCGAAATGCTTGGCCGACAACTGATGGTAGTGGTAGAGCTCGAGACTCTGCGACGGAGAATGCGTGAAACTGTGCGGCGACGAGCTCGAAGTGGGAGTGAGGCTGTAGCGCCCGTCCAAGCGGTGGTAATGCCGAACCATCGACATGGTTTCCGGTATGACCGAACTCATGAGCGAATCTCCCGAGCGCGACGAATATTTGGCCGACGAAGAAGTGGGCGAGTGCGGGTGAGGGTGCGCCGGGTGCGTGTGCGACTGCGTGTGCGACGGGTGCGTGTGCGAGATCCTTCCGCTGCTGACGGGGAAGTAGGCCAGACTGGTGGGCGGCGAGCGCACGAACGACTGCGAGCGATCCGACAAGTGCGGCGAGTCGCTGAACGCGGTCTTGGGCGAGAGCAGACCCCCGTGCGAGGAGCTGCTCATGCTGCCCGAGCTCATGTGCAGCGGCGGATGCTTCGAGTAGAGCGAGGGCAGATCCAAACTGGACGGCTTGGGCGGCAGCGGCAGCGCCAACGCCAGCGCGCTCTGGCTGTCTGCTTGCGGGTAGTGCGACGACTTGGGCCTCGCTTTCGCCTTGTTCCTGTGGTAGTACTCGAGCACGTTCTTGTTGGCGGACACGACGGAATAATCGAGGTGCGAGTCCAGGCTGGACGCCGTCGAGTAGTGCACGGAGCCGGACGACGCCATCGTGCCCTTGCTGGCCGTCATCGACTTGGACATCGACAGCGACGACGGAGGGTGAAACGGCGACGCCTTCGGACTAGAAATGAATTGCTCGGCCTCGTTCGACGGCTCCGCGAGCTGCTTCTTGGTTAGCGTCGAGTAGGAGGACGACGCGCACGACTTGTCGTCGCTCACGTGGTAGTTCTTGGACGCGTTGTTCATGAACGACGCGATGGATTTCCTTTCCTTGCGTTTCATCGGATTGAACACGGTTCCGACGTTCTGTCCGACGTACTCGACGGGCGGGGTGGCCCGGTAGCGCGGCCACGTGCCGCCGTTGTTGTTGTTGTTGTTCTTCTCCTTCTCCTTCTCCTTCTCCTTGCGCTTCCTCGCTTTGTTCGGCTTCACGTTCTTCTTGAAGTGTTCGATGACCGAGTCCAAGTGCGCGATCGCTTCTTCCTCGTGCACCGGCGACGGCGATGAATTGTTCTGAGAACTCTTTTTCTCCGAGCGATCCTTGCCGGGCCGTCTCTCGCGGAAGAACTTCTGGTAGGCGCGATCGAAGAACTTCGACTGGGGACTCGCGCTCGACTTCTTCGGCGACGTTTCCACCTCGTCCGTTTGGCAGCTGCTGTTCATTAATTTCTTCGACATCCCCCTGGGACCCGTGTCCTTGTCCGTGCCCGTGCCGTCTTCCGTGTTGTTCCCGCTCGACATCGAGCTGGTGTAGCACTTTGCTACAGCGACCACGACCGGCTCCCCGGCGCTCGAAAGCATTTGCATCGCTTCGTTCGCGGTAATCAATCCGTCCATCGTTTTCCCGTTCATCTAAATACAACCACATAAACATATACATTTAAAAACAAAACAAAACAAAACAAAATAAAATAAAACTCGCATGGATGATCCGATCCCCAATGGCTAAACCGCCCTCTTTAGCTGCAACCGATCCGTGTGCGATGCGGCTGATAAATAGACCCGACTCCAGACTAAGTCCGTGATCTAGAAAAATAAATAAAATAAAATAAAATAAAAATCGGATGAAGGAAGAGAGAGAGACATACCTTTCTCGTCCGATAATGGTAGCTGTACCGCTTGAACGAATCGACTAGAATGGCGGCGTCGTATCACCATGGTGACGAATCCGTCGCCGCTCCGAATTGCTTCCAAGGCCTTACTGTTCGGGCAATTGGATAAATCCACGTTGTTGATTTGCAAAACGGTGTCGTTTATTCTGTTTACAAAATACTACAATTAATTAACAAATTAATTACAAATTAATTAAAAATAGCGTACTTCAATTTGCCATCAGCGACGCTGCCTTTGGCGATGGCGGTCACGAAAATGCTGCTGTCCGGAAACTGAGGATCGTCTTTGCCGCCACCGAGTTCGAACCCGGCCTGATCGACGTCGATTCCACCGCCCTAAATAAAAAATAAAAATAAATTAAAAAAAATCTATTTTATTGAAATGTAAAAATTACTAAATCGACAGTAATCGTTTCCATTTCCCATTCCTGAAGATCGGCGTCGATGGCCGAGTCGTGACTGTGGTTGTGGCTGATATTATTCAGTTGCTTCGCACGAGATTCCTTTTCCATCTCAACTTCCATTTTCTCTCTTTAAACAAACAAAAATAAAGAAATTTAAGACATTTTTCGCTTTTTCGCTTTCTTTCTAACCTGAGTTCCTTCAACTCTTTGGAGGCCTCGTTGCGCTGCTTCTTGATGTCGTCCGAATCCCTCAACGCTTCGGCCAAATCGCTGACGGCTCGATCTCTTTCGCGCCTCAACTTGTCGCACAAGGTGCGAATGCTCTCCCTTTCCAGCACGATTTTATCCCTTTCGTTGAACGCCCAGTCGCGTCGCCGCTTGCAAACTTCGGCCTCTTGCTGCGCCTCCATCAACTCCACGTTCAACTTCTCCACCATTTTGCGCAAGCGGTCCAGCTCTTGATTCGCCTGGTCCAAATTATCCAGTTTATCTTTCGAGTGTTTCGACGGCGCGTCGCCACTGCCGACCAGAGCGTCCTGGCGCCCGAAAGACTCGCTTCGCAACTTGCGATTCGAGTCGCGTCGACTGTGCGTGTCGTAGTCGCGCCGGCCCCGCAGCTCGTCGCCGCCCTCCTGCCTGCCAGTCACGTAATCGCCGTACTTCTCTCGCAAATCGTTGCATTCTTTGAGCGCGCGATCCCGGTCGTGCAGGGCCGACGAGATCTCCCGTCTCAGCGTCTCCACCTCTTCCAGCGCGCCCTTCTTGTCTTTGACGAAACATTCGGCTCTCCGATTGGCTTCCGACAACTCCTCTTGAAGTTTCTCGATCTCCTTGTGCACGGAGTCGCGCTCCAGCATCACGAGCGAGTATTCCTGCACCGCGGCGTTTCTTTCTTCCGTCAACCGGGCCAAATCTTTGGTCGCTTTGATTCGCACCGCCATGGCCTGGTTGATTTCCTTCATTGCCTCGTCGCGTTGTTGCTGCACCTTTTAATTAAATTAAATTAAATTTAATTTAATTTAACTTAACATTTATTTTTACTTTAGCCAACGATTCCTTCACGATGGTCAATTCGCGCAACGTCGTGTCCCACTTATGAATGGCCGCGGTGCACTGTTGCGACAAGCCGTTCCGTTCGCGCGTCAGGTTGTTCCGTTCTTCCATCGCAATTTCGTACCTCTTTCGTATATCAACGAGCTTTAAAAAGTAATACAAAATTTATTATTTGTCAAGTTGTTATTGTATTTGATCGTACCTCTTCGCCGTTCATCTCGACCGAGCTGGTCGATCGAACCGACAACAAATCCGTGTACCGCTTGTGCAACGCATCGAACTCGGCCTGCAGATCGTCGTACTTGTTGAGCAGCGTGTTGTACATCTGATTGATCGCTTCGTTGCGCGAGTTATCGTTCTTGGTCTTCTGCCGGTGTCGTTCCGCCTCGTCGATCTCCTTGCCCCTCAGATTCATCACTTCCTCCTCCAGCCGTCGGTTCTCCGACAGCGTTTCCTTGAACTGCTGCCTCAGAGTCTGCGCGTCGTGCTGCTGTTTGTCGATTTTATTCAACGCCAGTCGATGCTTGCCGCGGTAGAACTCCGACTCCCGCACCGCGGAGTCGCAACGGCGCACGGTGTCCGTGTGCTGTCGCCGAAGCGATTGCAATTCGCCCATCGCCTGCTCGCATTGCGACTTCAGCCAGTCGTAGTCCCGGCACGCGCTCAACGATTTATCACTGTTGCTGGCCGCTGAATTTTAAAATTTAAAAAAAATTAAAATAAATAAAAATAATTTCTCAAAGTGGGACAACAAACCGTGTTGTTTTGTGAGTGTTCCGAGGCGAGTGAGCGGATCGCTGCTACTCATGGCCACGTCTTGCATGAGAAAATCCCGTTCGGCATGAACCTAAGAGAAAAATATTACTCTTCACTTCACTCGGCTCTTTCTTTCTTTCTTTCTTTCTTAATTACTTTATGAAATTCCTTCTGCAGCGTGTCCCTGTCCCTGTCTCTATCTCTGTCATGAGTGACCAACTTGAGCTCGGCCTTTAAAACGGTCGGATTGCTGTTATGCCGTTCGCACTTGGAAGAACACGAGGGCGACACGTAAAGGGAAGACGAACATTCTGCCGAAGAAGATACTAAGAAAATAATTTAAAAAATGTAAATAATAAAAATACAATCACGCGACGGCTTAATCGATCGCCTCATCTCAAATATCGAAACGTTTCCAAATCGAATTTCAGTCAACAAGCTCCATTTTAAAAACAAAAAGAAAATAATTAATTCTCTTACCTGGAGTCAAATTTCATGAAAAATGGAGTGAAAACGCGGCGGAAATAAGAAGGAATTTAAAGAGAGAAAAAGAAAAAAAGCAGAAATAAATAAATAGATGAATTATGAAAAATACGAGTTGATGGACGATCGGGCGCTCACGAGCGAGGTTAGTGAACCCAGAATGAAAAATGCGAGTTGAAAAGCAAGAAAATGTGGCAAAT
Organism: Strigamia acuminata; assembly: GCA_949358305.1. Classification (NCBI taxonomy): domain Eukaryota; kingdom Metazoa; phylum Arthropoda; class Chilopoda; order Geophilomorpha; family Linotaeniidae; genus Strigamia; species Strigamia acuminata. The sequence continues at coordinate 310,481 of OX442321.1, forward strand.
TCACGAATCGAATGGATTAAATCAAGCGATTGCGTGTATCTGTCATCGTGCGAGTTCAACCCCAGCCAAAATGAAATTGACCAATAGGAACGGCGCAATCCGAGAGGGTGAGCAGGTCTCTCTCTCTCTCTCAAGTCTCAACATTTTTATTCTTTCCCCCGAACCCCGTTCGGTTCGAATCTGAATCTGCCTAATTCAATTAGCGCACCAACAATTCAATTTCCATTTGAAAACTTCAAATCCCAATTTTTAATCAGCATTTCCTCGTTTCGAGGTAAGCACGAACGCTCAAACCTGTGACCAATTCATCAGAGGGAGAGAGAGGTGTACAGTACGTACACCTTGCGTTTTAGGCCAATTGCTCGGGTCATGAAACCGTCTGCACAACTGCACTACGTGACCTAAACAACTAACAATGCACCAAACTACAAACCTTCTTCGTTTCTCTCCGGATCCTTCGCCATCGAATCTACAAAATTAAACACAAAATTTATCAATTTATCAATTTTAAAAAATCCTTCTCGACGTCTGGCTTCCGTATTTGGTGCCGGGAAGGAAAGAAAAAAAAATTTAAAAAAATCGATGCCATAAATTATTTTTTTAAATCTTTTTTTTTATTTTATTTATTTTATTTTTACCTGAATTTGCAAAACTGGCGAGGAACATGACAGTTAATAGACTCGGGTAGGTGGATTCTAGCGAGACACACAACGTCGCGAACGCATTTCCTCCCCTGGACGGCAAAATGTCCAAAAACTTCTCTGTTTTGGCGCTCGCGCTCGCCTGGCTCCTAATTTCGTCCACATCGTGACAGTTGAGGATTTCTCGTGCTTTGAAGAACGAAATCAACTTCTCCACGTCCACATTCTCCACCAATTTCGCCCGATGAATCGCCAGTAATTCACTGTGCCTGCTCTCCATCGAACAATTATTCAAAACTCTTATTATTGCTGCTCTTATTTCGTCACAAATTATTGCTATTCTTATTATTCTCTTCGCTTTTTCGCTGCCTCGTTTCAACAGCTGACAAATCGGAATCGGAATCGGAATCGGCCATCGCTAATTCGTTTCATTCGTTATTCATCGTCACTGGCACTCGCTCGCCGGCTCCATTCGCTTCGCACCACCCGAGACAACTCGTTTTCGAACGATTTCGACGATTTTATGCAGTTCGCGAACTTTTACGGCCGCGGATCAACGTCGAAATAAAGTTTTCAACTCGTCCCCACAACGTCCCGATATTAAAAGTTGAGTTCCGGCTCGCCTCGTTATTCGAGCGGCAGAGGGCGCCGCACGGTGTGACGAATCGTCACGTGAGTCGGGGCCGACAGTAGCGCCGAGACAGCATCGAGCGGCCAAATCCCAAACCTCAAACCAAATTGAATCGAAGATGGCCGACAGTGATTCGAAATCGTCTTTCAGCTCTGCGAATGATTGTCCGAAAAGCGTCAATTCCAACTGTTCGGATCAAAGCGATATTAAACAGGTGAACACGGGCACTCACAATTCCGATTCGGAAGAACTCATGTTGGAAATCGGTGAACGATATTTAGTGCGGAGATCCGATGACGCATGGCGTAAGCAAATTTGAAAACGTTTAACGAGCACCAACAAACAACAACACAAATCATTTCTTGTTTTCGCACCACAGATCAGGCGGAAATTATACAAATGCGGGTAAACGACAACGACAGGAACTACGAATACTACGTGCACTACGACGGATGTTAGTTTGGAATTTTTACTTTAGAATTTATTAGAATTTATTTATTTTTTGTTACTCGCAGACAACAGACGATTGGACGAATGGGTGACGCGCGAACGGTTCGATTTGTCGGACGGCTACAAGAACATCGAGCCGAAAAACAGGGACACGCGCAATGACAATTCGGAACAGCCGGACAGAAAACTGACGCGAAATCAAAAGCGAAAGCACGACGAGATCAACCACGTGCAAAAGACGTACGCAGAGATGGACCCGACGACGGCCGCGTTGGAGAAGGAGCACGAAGCGATCACAAAAGTGAAATACGTGGACAGGATTCAGATTGGAAAATACGAAATAGATGCGTGGTATTTTTCTCCATTTCCCGAAGAATATGGCCGACAGTCGAAATTGTGGATTTGTGAGTTTTGTTTAAAATACATGAAACTGGAAAAAACATACAGATATCATCAGGTAAGGAATTAAAAAAGGTATAAATTGATATAAATAAATTGACATATATTCTTGCTGGTTTCAGGGCGAATGCACGTGGAGACAACCGCCGGGCAAAGAAATCTACAGAAAGGGAACGATTTCGGTGTTCGAAGTTGACGGCAAAGACCACAAAATCTATTGCCAGAACCTGTGCTTGTTGGCCAAACTGTTCCTCGATCATAAAACGCTGTATTTCGACGTGGAGCCGTTTATTTTTTACGTTCTGTGCGAAGTGGACAAACATGGAGCACATTTAGTCGGTTATTTTTCCAAAGAGAAGGAATCCCCGGACGGAAACAACGTCGCCTGCATCTTGACCCTTCCGCCCTACCAGAGAAAAGGATACGGAAAATTTCTCATTGCATTTAGTGAGAAAATCAATTTAATTTAATTTAATTTACCGTAATTAAAATATTTAAATTTACAATTACAGGTTACGAATTATCGAAATTGGAAAGCGCGGTCGGTTCGCCGGAAAAACCACTTTCGGATCTAGGAAAATTAAGTTACCGCAGCTACTGGTCGTGGGTTTTATTAGAGATTCTGCGCGACTTTCGAGGCACCCTAGGCATAAAAGATTTAAGGTATGCAGATAAGAGACAAATGAATTTTTTGTTTAATATAAATTTCTCTTTGGTTTTATTTCAGTGAAATGACGAGCATCGCACGGAGCGACATCGTGCAAACGTTACAGACGATGAACATGGTGAAATACTGGAAAGGACAACACGTGATTTGTGTCACGCCCAAACTGGTGGAAGAACATTTAAAAAGCGCTCAGTTCAAAAGACCCAGACTCACAGTGGACACGTCATCCCTGAGGTGGACCGCGCCGAAGAAATCTCAGCTCAAATTATTTAAAAAATAGCCGAAGTTTAACTTAACTAACTAATCATCGTTTCATTTGTAAATACTTTTTGAAATAGCGGTCCAATTTATTAAAAGATTGAATATAGTTAATACAAACTAAAGTAAATAATAAAAAAAGAAAATGAATGGAAAAAATCGCGACGGAAGAAAATTACTCCCTTTTGACGAAAGGATTGAACACTCTAGTGGCCGGCATGCGCGGTGCCACCGCGATTGGGATTGGGGGCCGCGCAGGTTCGGGAGGAGTCTTAGAAATGTCCATATCGACGAGGTCCGTGTTATCTTCTGGACTCGCGATCGACTCGAGCGTAATTTGAGCCTGACGAGCCGCGGCGGCTGCCACGGGACTGTTTTCCATTCGATGCGAGCTCGAGCTCGAACTGGACGCATCGCCCCTGCGTTGGCAATCGATATCCATCTCACTTTTGACGACCCCCGTTGTTTTTTCCAGGCGCTCGGCACGCGCTCCGGCCCCGACGGGTTTGAGAATTTTCACAACCTCCGCCACTATTTCCACATCGTCCAGATCGTCGTTGGCGTAACCTTCACTTCTCACCGCCACCATTTCCCCACCGCCAGCACGCGCTTCCTCTTTCACAGCGCCGTAACCATTCGCCTGAAACGAAACGAAACGAAATAAAAGAAAACAAAACAAATTGTCTCACAATTTCTTACTCGATTTCGGCATCTCGGGTCTTCCAAACCGGCGCAAGTTGGCTCGAGAGGTATAGACCGAGGTCTCTGTCCATCACCCACCAATTCGCAACCATTGAACAGCACGCCGTCCAGATTGAGGCTCTCCTGTGTAGGAACTCGTTGCTGCTCGTCCTTGACGGGCGCAACAAGTGGGATTTGATTTGCATTTGCATTTGCGTTTGCGTTTGCAGCTTCGAGTTTGGGTTGGCGCGGCGCACTGTGTTCCCTTTTCACGTTGCTGCTCACTGACGAAGTAGTAGGGCGCGCAAATGGCGCTTCCGTTTGAGTTGCTGCATCTGTCCCACTGTCTCGCGGGTCCACTTGATTCATGAGAATTCGGCATGCCCGGTGCAGGCAGCGCCGGTCGACAACGGACGCGGAAGCGGCGCGCCGTTCCAGCAATTCGATGATTAGACGGCCCCACGCCTCCGATGGAAATTTCTTTAACTCACCGTTCATGTTGCACCGTTTCGGCACTGTTCTTTCCGGCGAAGTGACGGATCAAAATGAGGTGACAAATGCAGAAACATCCGCGAATCGACATTTGTATTGACCGAGTGCGGCCTCTTGTGGCGGATTGTTTTAGGGGCGTCGTTCATTAATTTTACTTTTTGAATAAAATCAATTAATAAGTGACAAAGATTTTTTTTATTTCAATCGAATTAAAAATGTGAGCATTTGCCATTTACAGCGGGTTGTTGTTTTTTTTAAATTTTGATTGTAAACTTTATGACTTGATCGTACATTTGCATCTGGTGTTTGCGGCGTCGAATTGGACAGTGATCGTTTTCCCTGCTTCGTAAAACGAATCGATGCACTTTGCTTTGCAGTACAAACGGTTCATGAAACGATCCAAATTATTGTACGCGTATCCGGCCGATTCGCGCACCTTATTTGCATCGACTAAAAATAAATTTTTTAAATTTAAAAAAAAAAGATTTAAAAATTTAAAAATTTAAAAATTTAAAATTAAATTCAAAACTTACCTAAATCCACTGCTATATCCTCAGCCGAAATCATTTGCAAAATGAACGCGACGAATAGAAAAGCAGCAGCCAAGTATTTCATTCTCCTTAGGTTTGAAATGGTTAGAATGAAGCAAATCTCAACGAGTCCTGTTTTGTAAAGATCACACTCGAAACGCGAGACTGTATGGTAACATTATTCCACGATTGTTTTTATCAATACAAAAGCTTTTTTGTGAATGTGTATAAAAAATTTTTTTATCGTTCATTTCATAGCTTTTCTTACAACAACTCCCATTTACGTCAACAAAATTGTAGAAAACGAAATTGACACCTAATTCTATAATATCTATATTGTAAACATACGGTAAATGAAAATAGAAATTTGAAGAAAAAAATCAAACAATCTGTTTGATTTTTTTCTTCAAATTTCTATATGTTCGATTTTTTACATTACATCCCAAATTAAAATAATTTTAAAAAAATTGTCAACTATATACGAAAATGTGCAAAATATTGTTACATTTTCTGGTGAAAATACTTTTCCATCGTATCGTACGGTGGAGGAATGAATGCAGCTGCGACTGCCTACGCCGTGTTGCAAAATTCAAATCGATCATTATTTAGTTCAATTATCGCGTTCATCTGCACAATCATTGATGCAATACCAAACGAATTTCAATGACGAGTCATTGTTACAGTTTGGTTTTGAAATTTGTCAGCGTGAAATAATGCTCTCCGTTCATTTGATTTTAAATTTCTGCCTTTTGGTCACAATAGCGGCAGCAGTCGACCAATTTGAATACAACCTGGGAGTCGGAATCGCAGATGTTACCGGACCAGCTGCGGAAATTGCCATGGTAAGAACGGATAGATAACGTTCAAAAATTTGAAATTTGAAATTTTAGAACATGCATTGCAATTGCATCAGTTCGGCTACGCGAAAATGGAGCAAGTTACTGGCGGAATCCACACTCGGCTCTGGAGTAGGGCTTTCATCATAAACCGTGGCGACACCAGCATCGTGTTCGTCAGCGTCGATGCGGCCACCATTTCCCAACTGCTCAAATCAAAAGTAAGCAAATCCATCCTTCCATCCTTATTCTTTCCCTCTCTTATTTAATTCTTTCAATATTCAAGGTAGTGGAGAGCCTAGAACATCAATTCGGAAACATTTTCACGGATTCCAACGTGTGTATAAGCAGTACCCACACCCACTCGGGCCCCGGAGGGTTCACCAAGGAGTTTCTGTACGACATTACGTCGTACGGCTTCGTTAAGCAAACCTTTCGCGCCATGCTCGACGGAATCGTGTTGGTGGGTGAAGCCGAACTGCAACTCGTTTTTCTCTCTCTCAACTTATTGCGTTTTGCTTCAGAGCATCGTGCGCGCCTCTCAAAATATCAAACCGGGCTACATTTACTACAACCGAGGCGACCTGTTCGAAACAAGTGTCAACAGGAGTCCCGCCGCGTACCTGCAGAACCCCTCGGCGGAGAGAGCGGAGTACGAGACCGACGTCGACACCGAAATGATTCTCCTCAAACTGACGGATTTGGAAGGAAATGGCTTGGGAATGATTAAGTACAAAATGCACACAAAATGCACACTCGCAATTTGTTGTTCATCTCTTATTCAACTCTTTAGTTGGTTCGCGGTTCACGGAACCAGCATGAACAGTTCCAACCACCTCATTAGCAGCGACAACAAGGGATACGCGAGTCTACTGTTCGAGGAAATGATGAACGGGAATCTTTCCGTAGTCGGAAAGGTCGGAAATTCAGTATTGTGTAGAATGAAAAAGTTTTTTCATTCTTTCTAATTTAGGGCCAGTTTGTCGCGGCTTTTGCTCAGAGCAACGAGGGAGACGTGTCACCCAACACTCGCGGCCCGATTTGCGTAAATACGGGGAAAGAGTGCGATTTTGAAACGAGCACTTGCGGCGGATGGGTAATTGACTAATTTAATTCGCGCCGTATTTCCGTATTTCCGGTAGTGCGTTCAACTTGCTTTACTCCCTACAGGCGCAACCGTGTATCGCGCGGGGCCCGGCCGACGACATGTTCGAGAGCACGCGCATAATCGGCTTAAACCAGTTCACCAAGGCCTGGGTACAGTACAGTACTTGTACAGTTGTATACGCTCGATTTGTCAATGTTGACGATTACAGGAATTGTGGAAATCTGCCAAGATGAGAATATCGGGTCCGGTCAAATTTGTGCATCAATACGTCGTTATGAGTCGAGCAAAAACCTTCAGATCTGGAAAAATGGTTGTAAATCGATCGAGCAGCTTTACATACTGTAAACATACTTATAATGTCCTTTTAATTTTTTACTTTTCTAGCTGCGCGGTTGTTTGCCGGCTCTGGGTCACAGTTTTGCCGCCGGAACCACCGACGGACCCGGAGAATTCAACTTCAAACAACGTAAATCCGTGCAATTATTTTTTTAAAAAAAATTCTATTCTTTTTTTCTTCTATTCGTTCTTTTCTCTTCTCACCAGACACAATCGTCGGCAATGAAAGTCGGTTTTGGAAAGTGGCGTCCAATTTCTTTTTCCGCCGCCCGCCCGAACTGGAACAGTGCCACTATCCCAAACCGATACTCATATCCCAAGTAACGCAATGGTATTGTTCAATTAGCTTTAGCACGATGATTGATCGGGTCTTTTTGATTAGTTCCGGGTCCCGACCCAGTGGCTGCCCGAAGTCGTTCCTCTGCAGGTGATTCAGATCGGAAATTTGCTGATAGCAGCTGTCCCTGGAGAAATGACGTGCGCGCTGCTCCGCAATGCATCGCACTTCATTCCATTTTTATTCCATTTTCCGATTGCAGGACAATGGCCGGCCGTCGATTAAGGAAAGGTCTCTACGGCGAGTTTTTCACGGAAATTGTTCATCCTGTTGTGGTTATCGCCGGACTCAGCAATTCGTACACCAACTACATCACGACGCGAGAAGAATACGAGGTTTTGTCCAACTTTGTCAACTCTTCCTTTCTTTATTCATTTCTTTCTTTCTTTCTTTTCAGTATCAACGTTACGAAGGTGCGTCGACGCTTTACGGCCCACACACGCTCGACATATACATCGATTTCTTCGAAAATCTGGCTCGATACATGTTCAAAGTAGGACAAAAGATGAAAGTTGTAAGAAATGTGCTAACCTTAGAAATGTATTAGGACGAAAACGTTCCAACGGAAATTCCACCGTCGTCCAACCCGAGTTCTTTGATAAATTTCTCGCCGTTGAGTTCAATCGATTTGGCCATGGATGGACCCAACGTGGGCAAAATTATCGACGATGCGCAGAAAGTTTATCGTCCAGTTGAGTTTCGCAATTTTTTACCAATGCACAACTGACCAATGCAATTTTCCAGGGCTCGACGGTACAAATATCGTTCGCGAGCAGTAATCCTCGCCACGGAATCAAAGTAAACCCTAATCAATGTTAATAATTGCATTAATTGGACGCACTCGCTTCGCTTCGCAGCTGCAGAGCTTCTTCTACGTCGAACATTTGGACGAGACGACCAATAAATGGAGCGTTATAGCCACTGATGCAAATTGGGAAACTAGGTTAGGCTTACCTTTTGCCACATAGAAAATTCTCCTCGCTTCTCTTTTCTTATATTTCCGTCACTGCAGATTCTATTGGAAGACAACAAACCTGTGGTTTAGACGAAGTAAAATTACTATTTATTGGACAATTCCAAAGAATGCCAAACGTGGAGTGCACCGAATTCGATTCCAAGGGATGAAAAAGGGATTGCAAAGCAAATTATCCGCTTACGAAGGAGTATCCACATCTTTTATCGTTGATGACCTCATGTATAAAATAAACTAAACAAAGAAATAACTAATTTGTACGTCGTAGAAAAAAAAATGGAAAAAAAATCGTAATAAACAAAAACTTCATGGCAACCGCGCGATTGTCTGTGTGATGACGTAATAAGTGTTGGTTTAGTACAGATGAGTTTAGGATCGACTCCTTTCGGAAGTATTTCCTGTGTTGAGTTATGAGTAGTGTGATTGACAAGATCAGAAAAAATAAAAGAGCTACCACTTTTTCTCACAAATTGTTGGACGAAGTACGTAAGTAATGTGGTTTTCACGTTGACTGTGTACATCTACATCTCCCGATAGAAAAGTATGTTAAGGTCGTCCGGTAAAGTGTCGCGACTTCAGGTGAGAGAAGGGAAAAGAAACGACGGGAGTAAAATCGCATTGGTCAGTTTGATTCCCGAACCCGAGTCGAACAAATGCGTACCGGAGAAACCCTCGTGCGTCTCGAGTTTCACGCGAGGATGGGCCCACGAATGCATCCGAGACGAATTGAAAGCCAAACTCCGACGAGATGCAAACTTGAGCATCAAACCCAAGTAATAATTAAATTAAATTAAATTGTAATTACGCTATTTTTGACAAATCCGATTGATCTAGTGATCGCATTGATCGTTCCGATGTCACCTCGGACTCCAGCTCGAGTTTTAAGTCTCACAAGGTAATTTAATTTTTGATTTTGAGGTGGACGGTTTTGTCATTTTGATTTTTCTTCGATTTAGTTTGATAAATCGGACGTGTCGTTGATCGTGACGCACTACGAAGATCCGTGCAGTTTTTGGGCGCAAGATTGCGACGATGCCGACGACGTGATGGAAATCGAGCACATTTTGAATAAGAAATGTTGTTTGGAGATTCCTACCAAAGAAAATTTGAGAGAAGAGGAAGTAAATTCGTTTAATCTCTTTTATTTGGTACTGAAAATTTAGATTTTTTGTCGTTTAGTTGTACGTCGTTACCTCCGCGATCGATGGGAAGTCTTATCGGTGTCGGATCGTGCAGATTGTGGCCGATGACGAAGTAATAATGATCGTACGTAGGGTAACGGCGATTTTATCGTAATAGTTTCTACTTTTTCTAGTATTTTGTGCAATATATCGATTACGGGAATAACGAATTAGTTTTACGTAATCAATTCTTAAGGACTCCCACCGAATTGATCAATTTTAGTCCAATGGCGAAACTTTATCGTCTTTATCGTCTTAAACCGCACAAAGGATTGAAAGGGAAAGCGATGCACAAAGAAGTGATAGATAAGCTATTCGACGTTTATACGACATTTGAAATAAAACATTTATTTTGCATTCTTCTAGGGTGTTTCCTACTTAAAAAAGATTTTCTCAAGCGATTTGGTTCACGGAAGAGTTTTTAAAAACGTAATAAAGCACGGTTCCATACCGATACAAATACGAATTGAAGGACTCGATGTGGCGGAGGAACTCCTGAGTCGCGATTACGCGACTACGGCAAATTATGCAAGAACGTGTTCGAATTCGCCGCCTCGTAAGGACAACGTCGTTGCTGCCGAGGGAGATTTGAACGACAAACTTGAGGAACGAACTAATTTTTCCGACGGGTTCTGCACTCATTTTATGTAAAAATAAATTGTTATTATTATTGTGAATGTTGTTTAATTTCAAGGTATCCGTCGTGCGCGTCGGACGATTTTCACGAAGCAGGCAATCCAATGAAGCGGTTGAATTTGTCCCAGGATACGTTTTCAGTTCATTCTCAGACGAAAGCAACGGCGCAAGAATTACCGACTCTAGAAGTCTGCAAAAACCTGCCTCAAGTACAAACTTAAACTACAAATTTGATTTTTTAAATAAATTCGCCAAAGTTTTGTTTCGGTCATATTTCTAGGTCGATTTGCTGTCTTTACAACAACGAATTGACGAATTGGAGAAGTTTAATACGCATTTGATTCTGGAACGAAACGGAGCGCTGGTTTAATTTCACCATTATTTTTCTTCATATCAAATTACATTTTACTCATTTGCAGGCCGAAGTAAACTCATTGAAAAAGCAATTGGTAGTATCTGACGCTAAAATAAAAGAAATCATCCCTCACCTGCGTAAAACTATAAGATCAGACGTAAAAAAAGATAAAAATAAGAAAATTGTAAAAGAAAATAAAAATATTGGGTGTTTTAAAACAGGAGGAAACCTCGTCATCGTCACGATGCAGGAGTTTGCCAAATCCAGTACAAAACTAAAAAGCGAAAATGTTAATTCCTTCCGTTTAATTTGAGTTTTGGTTTGTTATTTCAGGATGAAATCAGCCGTCACCAACGCAAAAGTTTGCCCATAGTCAAAGTATAATAAATTGATCGAAATGTACAGTTTGTCGTTTATAAACCTTAAAACCCGATCCGTTTTCGTTTTAATGGTTTTAGCAGTCCGACGAAACCATCCCCGAGCGGAAAACGATAACACTACAAGTATAAAGTCATCAATTGAAATGTATGTTAATGTTAAAAATTTAACGAACGTTACACTTTTCTTAAGGACGAAATCCTCGTTCCACATGCTGTAGCCGTGTTTAGTGTGCAATGTCAAGTACAATGGAAATATTCATCAATATTTAACCGTTTAATTCCGTATATTTTCGCGTTAATCGCAGGCTTCGATCCCCTCAGAGCGGAGTACAAGCGTGAAATCTCAAGTACAAAACGATATAAAATTGATAGGTTCGTTACACTACACTTAATTGGAGTTTCTTAACAGGAAGAGACGCCCACAGAGAGTCACGTTGCCAGGGAAGCGTACGAAGCGGGACATTTCCATTCTCAAGTACGTAATCGAAACAAATTTGTTTTAAGTAGCGTACGGACGTTCGTCTTTTTGCAGCTCAACACGCTGCTCGCACTGATACACCAAGTGCGTCTACTGAGAAGACAAATCCCATTCAGGACCGATCAAATCGACCCGATCGAAAACATCTGCCTCTTCATCCAAAAACACATGGATCGTATTAATCTGGACGACATCGTGGAGATGTTGGGGATCAACAAAGCGTCGAACGATTACAATAAAGCGCAGCAAGCGATCAGCGCTTGCACCTCCAGAGTAATCAATCTTAATCGATCTTGTCGGATCGGACGAATTTTAACACTGTCGTTGGCGTTGCAGGAGGAATTACCGGCTTTGACGATTATCCGCGACGCCGCTCGAATCACTCTGCACAATTCGATTTCGCAGTTCGTCACCGAGATAGGCAGCACGACTTTAGACGAGCGTTTGAAAGATTTGACGGCGCTCCGGAAATTGATCGGCGATCTGTTTGGCGTGTATTTGAAAGTTAAAATCACCAGTTCCCCCAATCTGGACACATTGATGGCGCACTACAGAGAATGGAAAGTAAATAAACGTGATAAAGTCGAATAGATGCGAGAGAGAAAATGTACATTTTCCGCAGGAGAAACACAAGGAAACATTTATTAATGCGCGATTAGAAACCAACGTTCACCACTCGGCATTGATGGATTCGTGGAATTCGATTAGACAAGTAAATTTCATTTACTGCTATTTAAATATCAATTACTCCGGAATTATTTTTCCTTTTCAGTCTCTCATGTGGTCGAGCGACGTCGTTAAGTTGCCGTCCACGCAGTACGATTTATTCGCCCAAATGCAAAGTTTAAAAGTCGCTTTGGTCAAGGAATTGGCCAACTGCTGCGTTGTAATGAATGAGCAACAAATGAATTATCTTTCGTAATTAATGGAATTTTTTCTTAAAGGAAAAAATGGGTGGTCACGCGACGTTAGCGATGATAGTGCAAAAACTAAACGCCGAAATTGAAGTGGAGGGCGCGCAAATCAAAGCGATTAAAAAGCAGCAGTCGGAATATTCGCAGATGATCGCCGTCCTTTCGCCCTGGCTGGACAAAATACCCAACTTCAGTCCACTCTTGCATTTCGACCAGGAAATTAAAAGTTTGAAATCGCAACTGCGACACAAATTGGCCGATATGAACGACCTGGAAGAGGAGCCGCTGCCGGACAAAACCGTGTTGGAGCAAATGAAAAAAGAATTGACCGCCATAAGAAACAAACTTCACGCCGCTTTCGCCACGGGAGACCGGCTTTCGGTAATTTACTCATCACCCCAACCGATCAGTTAATCACTCTTCGTTATTTGCAGGCAAAATTTATTCAACTCTCAAAAGTGCATTACCCCGAATTGCCTTTGCTGTACCCAACGTTGGATCATGAAATAGTATTTCTCTTTATCCAAATAACCAAAACGAGATCAATTATCATCGATTGTTTTTAATGTTTTTAATGTTTGTAAAATATAATTTTTATAGTTGAATCCAAATATCGTAAAAGAAAGTCGAGAATTGATTTATTACGACGTCGAACCGTTTACTTTGGAAGACGGCCACGTTTCCGTCTTCAAAACGAGAATACTCGATAAGGATTTCACTCTTAAGGTATAGCGAAAAAGTGACGAATTGAATTGCTAGTAAAACGTTGTAATCCAGGAAGTCAGTATGGATAACATCGTTTTGGGAGAATTTGTGAATCGAGTCTCTTCCTACGCGAGTATAACATCCAAACAACTCGTGCCCATCACCGCAATTTTATGTCCCAAGGTGCAAATTGCTAACAAATAAACGAACAAATATGTTGTATTCATCTTTGAATATATTTTCAGGACAAGCGAAAAGTATACTTGCAAATGCCGTATTACGAGTACAATCTGTTGGAACGTAACCCTTCGACCTTGCCCTTGGAAGTACATCGAGCCGACTACTCTTTGAATCGAATGTACCAATTTAATGTAATTAATCAATTAATCCCTAAAGGTAAAATGCCGAATTTTGACCGGTCTAGCCAAGGCTCTTGCCAAGTTGCACGCGCACAACGTCATCCACGGCGCATTGCATCCGCGAAACGTTCTCATTTCGGACGACGAGGTGTTTCTGGCGCCCTACAACTTCGCCAGCAACATTGTAACACGATTTAAACGCTCGAAATAATTGATTTAATAATCAACTAACGCTTAACCAACAGTACCAGCGAGTGTGCGCGGGATTGAAAGCGCTACCAGTAAACGGCGTCTCCTTTTTAGCCCCCGAATTGACGTCCAACAAAAAACGATTCACCACATCGGCGGACATGTTCTCTTTGGGCTGCATCGCTCTCGTCCTCTTCTATCCCACCACGCTGTTCGAAAATGATAAATTCAAAATCCCCAACTGCTCGGGTTTGGAGGCAAGTTGCAATACTTTACATCGACGAGTGAGTGTATATTGAAATGCACTTACGACTTAAATAACCCAACAGGAGACGCATTTCCTTCGATGTATCGGCAATCTGCTGGATAAAGACCCCGAAAAACGCATGACTGCCGAGCAAATGGTGAGCAGTTACGAGCTGCTCGACCCCTGTACGATATTCAACCCGGCGACGGTCCTCGAGCCCGTTGTGTGCGATAGATTAATGGCGCCGCTTTTCGCTTTTCCCGACGAGGATCGGCGCGATGTCAAGGATTGCGTCGTTTCCGAAATCTCCAGCGCCAGCGACGACGACGAAGACGACGACGAAGACGAGCGTGAAGAAGAGAACGACGATGAAGACATGTGTTAACTAGCATCAACACTAACCACTTTTTGTATTTGTATTATTTCGAGAGTAAACCAAACGGGAATTAATTTAATTTATAATTTAATTCTTCACCGCGCAGCCAATTACAACGATAGAAATAATAACGGCAATTGCAACCAAACACGCAATCACCAAAATCAATATTTCGATCCAATTCATGCGGTAATTAAGTTGAATTTGATCACACGGCTGGGAGATTGGAAGAAGAAGAAGAAGAAGAGAAAAAATAATTACAAATCAATAATTAAAAAAAGAAGAAGAAAAATTGTGTTTTTACCCCGATGTGACTGATGTTGTAGTTCTTGTAAAATCTCTCCAAAGATGGTTTCCCGCTCGAATCCAACATGGTCTGCGCTTCCGTTAAATGAATTGGCAATTTGTCTTTGATCATTTGAAAGCACACATTCGTACTAAACCATAAAACCAATCAAATCATTTTAGTCTCAATCATTTTTAAATTTCGAGCATTTTTATTTCACCTGTCAGCGTTGATGAAACTTTCCTGTTTGATGTTGAGTTGCGTGTCGGCCAACTGCAGCGTCACCGGTTGCGGTAACTCCGACACGGTTTGAAAATCTCGATTCATGTTTCGCAGTTCCCTTTGCACCTCGCTCGGTGGTTTTTGAAAAACAAATTTGAGCATGTGCGAGTCGTGCAGAACTTTAATCTGCAAAATTGATCGATTAAAAAACGAATTTCCAGCATTTCTTTCTCGTTCCGTTTACTTCAAATTTCGTTTCTCGAAACAAAGTGCTCTTCCTGGCACTTCGACCCGATATCGCCAGGTGGAACGTGCCGTCTTCAAAATTGGACAAACTCTGCGCCGTTCTTAAAACGCCCGAGTCCTTTTCCAGGAAAAACATTTCCTCGTAGACCGTCGTTTCATCTTGGCCATCCTGAAGCCAATTCCATCGTTAATCGTCTCGCAATTCACAAATATTAGAAACTCATCATTTCACCTTCTGAAACGACACTTTCTCGATGAAATACTGTAAGGGGTTATCGCTGGCATCCGGATCGTAAGCCTGGATGGTCGTCACGATGGATTGACGAGGTGCGTTTAGTCGAACTCCTAAACAATTTAGTAATTCATATATTTAATATTAAACGATTTAATCATTTTCCTATAAATTTCTACCCAAATTTTCGGTCGGAGAAACGAACTGGATGTCGTTGTCGTCGATGTCGATTAAATTGACTCGTACTCTGAGTGTACTCAGATCCCGCGGATCGTAAACACCATCTCCTTCTCGGTCAATCGATCTTGCATCGCTCGGGTTTCCAACTCCAATCACCAGATCGTAAAAAGTCTTTTTTTCATGATCCAAACGATCTTTAACGTAAATAACCGCTTTTCCGTCCTTTGTGTTGTTTATTCCAAACACCTGCGCGCTTTTCTCGTCGCCTAACCATTAAAAAAAAAACAATTTACAATTCAATTATGAAATAATTATAAAACGATAGTACCTAAAATTGAGTACAACATAAGAGCGTTTTCGCCTTTGTCCCGATCCACAGCTTCGATCGTCCCAACGCTCGTTCCCGGATCCGACTCTTCTAAAACCGCCATTTCGAGTGGATCCGAATTCTGCAGCGAAAACATTTAAAAAAAAAACGAACATTTTATTGTTTTTAAAAATTTCTCTTACCACTGGCCTTGGAAAATGCGGTATGTTATCGTTAACATCCGTTACGGAAACGTGTATAACGTGATAAGCTTGAGGCATGTAAGGCCCGACTTGCGTAGCTGCGACGACCAACTAGAAAAATAAACATTTGAGTTCCGAAAACGACGGTTTCGTTCACATTGTTTGTTTTACGGTGTAGTTTTCCTTCGTTTCTCTGTCCAGCGGTCGCCGCGTAGTAATGAGTCCGGTGTCAGTGTTGATGGTGAAAAAACGTCTGTTCGATCCACCGTAACCGAGATCGAGAAGAGAAAATCGAACGACGCTTTTCATGTTTTTAAATCGAACCGGTTTAGACAGTTCCACTTGGCAAATCGTTAAATCCTCTTTATCGCTCTATCAAATAAAAAAAAATTTAATTTAAAAAAAAAAAATCATTTTTGTTACAATTTATCGCAACAAACCTCAACAACGTAAATAATCTCCCCTTTAGGTGGAAAAATAAAGCGCGGCAATTCGTCCTGCACGCTCAAATCGCCCACGTGCACTTCGACCTCGCACGTGGAGAACGCCGACGGAGTCCCAGAATCGGTCGCCTTCACTCGCAACTGGTACGGAAAAGTGCGACCGGTAGCCGACAGCGAACGATTCGTGTACAGAATGCCGCCGTCTTCGTCGATTCCGAACAGCTCTAAGTGAATTAATCGATTCAATTAGCTAAATGCTCGATCCAAGCTTCAAATGCACAATTACCGGACGTTTGCGTGGGATTAGTTATCGAATATTTGATTCGGGAATTATTCCCGATATCCGCATCGAGCGCTTGAATTTTGAAAAATGGAGAATGCAAAGGCAGATTTTCGGGAACGACGACCGTGTACAAATTGCGACTAAACTTGGGCGGGTTGTCGTTCGCATCCCCTACGGTAATCTGTACCGTAGTTTGACCGGTTTTTTGATTAGTCGCATCCTTGGGATTATCAATCGCCAAAACCCTGACCGAATGAAACGGTTCGGTTTCCCTGTCCAGCGACACTCCAGATTTCTTGTACAGAGTTCCCTTCTCGTTGACCTCGAACAGATTATTGTCACCCGACAAACGGTACAAAATTTCTCCAAATTCTCCATCGTCGCCGTCGCGAGCGCTCAATTGCAAACATTCGATTTGCTCTTCGATCGATTCCATTACCGAAACCAAATAATTCTGCAAACAATAAAATGACATAAACTAAAAAAGAAAAATATAAAATTAGCAATAATTTACCGATTGGAAAAATTGCGGTTGGTTGTCGTTAATGTCAAGTACGTTGAGCGTCACGGACACATTGCCCACTTCGCGGCCACTCAGCAACACGGTTATCTCGACGTCCAGCTTCTTCTTCCGTTCCGGTAGCGACTCGTAGTCGATGGATCTCTTCGTCGTCAAAGCTCCTAGAAAATGAAAAAAAATAAAAATTCAAACACGTGTCTCGCAAACTAAATGCGCAATAACCCACCGGAAATGGGATTCACATCAAAATAGTCATCCGGATCTGAATTCCTAATTTTTTCAAATATTAAATCGCCTCTTTTGGGTAGCGCGGGTCCTCCCAAAACGACTAACTGGCTGCCGATTTCTATTTCTTCGGATATGTTCAGTTCGATCTCGGATAGCGGCAGTTCCCACGCCAATTCGTTTTCAGACCCGGTGATGAGGATTATAATTTCGGCTGTAAAATTTAATTTTAATTTAAACATTTAATTTAACTTAATTTTGCACTCACCCGAATCGCTCTGTCCCGGCGTCTGAGCAGCCATATCTTCCACAGTCACCCTAAACAGCGCCATAAAGTAATCGGACAGAGGACGGAGCACGACCACGACCCCCGTCGAGCCGTTTATTTGCAAAACATCCTGTTCGTTGGTCAAATTGCAATTATTCGAGCGATAAATTCGAATTGGACATTTAAATACCGTACATTAATTCCCAAAGAATCTGTGGAAACGTTTCCGTCTTTACTGTGCAAAACGATGGTTTTGCCAAAAGAGTATTTCAAATCGGCTCCTTGATCGGGATCCAACGCGGAAGCTTCGAATATTTCATCTCCGACGCTATTTGCTCGATCCAAGTGCACCACGTAAAACCTGTTGTCAAATTTCGGCGCTTTATTATTCACGTCTTCGATCGTGATGTAAATGTGCGCAACGTCCAACACTTCGTTACTACTCGCGTGACCAGCTCCGATCTAAACATAAAATAAATAAAAATAACAAAAACAAAATAAAATGAAATAAAGACACGTTAAATCATTACCGTTATGTTATAATCTTTGAGTTTTGTCCGATCGATGTCCAGAACGGCTCCCGGTGCCACTCGAAGAATCCCTTCAGTCGGATCGATCACGAAATTGCCTTCCGCACCGCTCAGCAACGAATATAAAACTCGCGTCTCGGCATCGGAACTCGTGGCTTGGAGTCGAGCCACGACGGTACCTGTTAACAAAATCATCTAAACATTGCTTCGAATCAATTATTTCATCTTCTATACCTTCTTTGGTGATTTCTCGAATGCTCGTGTTGTGTATTGAATTTGTAAAACTTATTTCCACCATTACTTTACTCGGCTAAAAGGTAAATAAATAAAAATGAATCCCCGAAACAAAAATTCATTCGGAAGCTCACGGATGTAACATTAGGCGTCGGTAATTCCGTAATGACCGTCAGGGTTGCCAGAGCAAATTTACCGCCAACGTCGGAAGCTTTTAGCACCAAGTGATACGTTTGAGGCGCGCAAACGTCGGAACATTGACTCATGTAAACGGAACCGTTCTCCGGAGATGAGAAAAACCTGTTTAAAAATACATAGTTATTTGAGAAAATCGATTAATTATTCTATCTTCATTTTACTGTTGCAACTTTTCTCCTACGATTTCGTATTCCACGCGACCAAATTGGCCGCTATCTCTGTCGGACGCCTACAAAGCAAAACATTTACAATTTGCGTCTTGTTTTTTAGAAAAAACTAACATTTACGACGGCGACTAAAGAATTTGAAGCGTTCCGGATGATCACGTGAGCCGAGTATTCGGATTGCTCAAATATCGGACTGTTATCATTCGCGTCCTGAAGCAAAATTGTGACGTTGACCGAACTCGAATGTTGCGAATTATCCGACGCGATTATCTGTAACGACGGATCACCATTTAAAATAAATAAATAAATAAGTAAATATAAAATGTACCCGAAAATTCATTTCCCTTTGAAGCGGATCTTCATAATCCAGTTTGGCATTTTTGCTTATCTTAAGAGTGACCGGTACCGAGTTCTCGGCCGACAACGGTTCGATTTCAAAAAGATTTTCAAACTCAATCCGTTCGGAAACGAGAGACAAATTAAATTTGCCATTCTCCGCAATGTCGAGATCCGAGACGTGCAAATAGAAGGAAGGAAGCGGCAAATCAACGGTGAAGTTTTCTGCCAAATGAACAGTCACGTTGGACCGATCGAAAAGCGGCGGATTGTCGTTAACGTCCAACACGTTCACCCAAATGTCTGCCGACGCCGATACGTCGTTGGGTTTGCTGTTCTCCAGCTCAGTGGCCTACAAAATATCAACCAATCACTTTATCAACTCCAACCCGTCATGTTTTCGTCGCACATACTCTGATTTGAAACACGTAAAATCCGCCGTTCCACAAAATTTCCCGCTCTTCCCTGTCGATCAGTTTCCCGGACGTAGAAATCTCCACGAAATAATTTCCGCTCGTGTCGTTTTGAATTTGACTAATCTTAAAAAAGCCACGCACATCTGCGTCAACAAAATTTTGGATTAAAATTTAAAGAAATAAATGACTAAAAAAGCGGACCGTTTTCCAAACTGATAAGCAAAGCTCGCGGATTCCCTCGGTCCGCGTCGTAGACGTCCAGCGAAAGAACAACCTTTTCTGCGGCCGATTCCTCCTGGACATCGACGTAGTAGGTTTCACTTCCGAACTGCGGCCCCAAGTCCTGTTCGTCGGTCACTTCGATCACTACAATTGCCGAAGCCACGTGACGCTCGTTCGTGTCAACGTACTGCAAATAAAATTGTTACGCTAATAAGTCGACAATTAGTTGTTCTCCGTACTTCGGCTTTAATCGGCAGAATGTAGGTGGATGTTGTGTCGAAATCGAGTCCTTCTTGCAATTGAATTACGCCTCGGAATTCTCCTTCGTTTCCATCCTCCGTTTTGATGGAGAATTTCTTGCAAGCTTCCGGAGTCTAAACGAATTTTACCCGTCGTTTTAGTTTAAAAAGAATGAAATGAAATGAGGTTTACTCACCGTTTCCTTATCACATTTTAAGACTATTTTACTAGCATCGTCGCTATTGCTGCTCGTAACGAGTATGTCGTGATACAAATCGTTTCCAACCGAAGCATTCTGTCATTAAAGTCATTTAATTTTAAAATACCGCTAAAATGTTATTTAATTTAACCTCGTTGACGGTAAAAATATATGGCAAGTTCTGAAATATTGGCCAACTTTCGTTTTCTTCCGAAACAATAGTAATCTCTTTGTGTAAAGATATCTGAAAATTAAATAAATTTTAATTACGACGTATTAATCCGAAATAAACCGGTTATCTCTCACCGTGCTCGTTAAAATTCCCACGTCCTCGTCGCTCAGTGCGGTATGCGCTTCTGTTGTGGGCGAACTTGCGCTAATATTTTCTTCCGGCACATTGAATTCTGCAATATTTACAACAACAAAAATTAAAAAAACCAAAAATTAAAAATTTTTAAGTAAAAAAATCTCGATAAACATTAGCACAACATTGTAGCAACGAAACCTTGAATAGTTGCAAATTCTCCATCGGTGAAATTGTCCGCCAGCGCATCGGTTTGAGCAAAAACAACTGAAATTAGCCAGAAATAATTACACGCTGCTGAGGAACACAAAGCGCACCAAACAACCTTTAAAAATTAAAAAATAGAAATAAAAATAAAAATAAAACATTCTAGTTGCTCGATCAACGTCTTCACGTAGTAATAAACGCGTACATTTCCTTCTCGACCACGCACATCGTGTATTTCTTACAACGTAAGCACACGAGTCATTGACTGAACGATCCTTCAAAAGGAGGTGACCTTCAACCGAGCTATTTCGTTGTCCCCGGGCTAAATCCGAGGGAATCAGGCGTGTCCACACGACCACTTAATAATTTCAATTTCTATTCAAATAGGACAAAATAAAAAACTGTACAAATATTTTATTCGTTAATTTAAAATTATTTTCAAATATTTTCAAAAAATTGCATTTCATGATTCAAATAAAAATTTGTTTCTATAAATAATTAAAAAGAAAAAGGAAACGGAACAACCAAATAAATAAATTAATCAATTAAATAGTCATAGTTATAATCAATTGCAAATTAAGCATGTTTTATCTTGTCGGTTGATTGCACCCCGTCGATATTCGATATTTCTACGGCGCAAACTCGCGGGAACCAACCGCGAATTCGAATCACCTCTTTGGTGGAATATTTCAACTCGTTTATCACCTTCTCGCCGTACAACCAATGCCTGAAACAAACAAACAAACCAAACTTGCTTCCTACTTATTTATTCCTAAACTTGCACTACTCAAACCTTTTCCATCTGGTCACCAAAACTCGATCTCCTTCCTCCAATGAAATTCTCGCTTCGTCGGACAGCGGCACGCTGCAACACACTCGGAAACCTTTGCTCATGGGGAACCAACTTCCGCTGCAGCCTTCAACAATAACGTACTTCTTAGCTCGACACCGCTTTTTATCCTTCTGTCTTATTTGTTCTTTCTAAAAAATACAAATTTATTTAAGATTCATTTAATTTTTTTCCATTTTATAATATTCACAGTGAGTGAGTATTGGTCGCAATCGTTCGCAATTGCCCACGTGATTCCATCGCCTTCCGGTTGAAAATTCCAATTGAAAACCTGCGAGAAATTTCTTCTCCAGCCCAAATTGTAGGGAAAGACAAACGAATCATCGGCTTCACGGTCGTATTTAGCTTTAGTAACGATCCAATTTTCAATGGCCGTTTCATTTTTTAAGACACCTCGAATCTGCAAACAAATGCAAATAAACATTTAAACATTCAAAACGTACAAAACGTTTCCACCTGGAAGTAGAAAAGCCCTCCTACGGCAATCACGACGCCGAGTGCCATTCCCAGCGCAAAAGTGCAAAAGATGAACCCAAACAGGCCTAAAGTGACCACCGGCTCATCTCCAGTCCCGTAATATATGTACCACTTCTAGAAAAACAAAAACAAAATGTACAAACATATAAAACAAAGTCTTCAATAATAATACTCTGTGTAAAGCTCTGTACAGAGAGCAGCAGAGAACGGTCGAAGCTTGCATACATCCACACACGGCACATAATAGAAAAAGCACAAAGTGCGTGTGGTTATCGTGTCCGCAGCAATTGTTTATCCAAGGACAATGATGATCCATTTTTTTGACGCATCTGAAAAACATTTTTTTTAAAACATTTTTGATTCGTTTAAACTTTATATTTTTTTACTTATTGCATTTCCGACAGTGGTGGGCTCTCGGGGCTTTGTATCCGTCGCAGAACTTGCAGTATTGCAGGTATTTAATGTCATCGTGGCTTTCCTGAATGAGAAAAACGAGAAAAACGAGAAAAACGAGAAAATTTAATTCATTTTAATTGATTAATTAATTTAAAAAAATTTATTTTAATTTTTACCGGTTTCCAGTTGTTGGGTAAACTACCTGGACCTATGATCATTGCACTGAAGAAGTGATAAAGAGTTAATGCATTCCACATAGTGAATATGGACATGTTGAGGAAACCACCGAGCGAATTAAAGGGTGACCACCACATCAAACTGCAATGCCACATCGATAACGAGACCACTTTGACGATTCCTAGAGCCAACAGTGGGCCCCAGTGCCACAACCGTTTCAGGGGTCCCACACACATGCTTAGAAATTACGATTCACTAACGAATAAACCGATTTTCATCTCTTTTCACTTAAATCACACAAATGTAGCCGCCATAACTAAACACTGACCGGCCCTGCCCATGTCATTTTTTTTTAAATCTAACATTTTATTTTTTCATTTTAAAATTTATTTTCGATTTATATTTAGAATAAAAAGTGTTTTTTACGCTTTGTTTTGTAAAAGAAAATAAAAACAAAAAATAATAATTACTCGCTGTTGGCACTAGGTGGCTAGGCTAGGCGCCATTTTCATTTTACGGTGCCAAAAAAAAGTGATTGACCATTTCATTTCGACATTTGCATTGGGTCTTAATCGTTAATCGAAATGAGTCGTAGACAAACACCGAGCGACTTTTTGAAACAAATAGTTGGTAGGCCCGTGGTAGTGAAACTCAATTCGGGAGTCGATTACCGAGGTAAATTGAATCTCGACGTTAACTCGTCGTCACTTCGTTGATCTTAAAAACGAAAATATTTTTCTTTTTAGGCGTTTTAGCGTGCTTGGACGGATACATGAACATAGCCCTGGAACAAACCGAAGAATACATTAATGGACAATTAAAAAACAAATACGGGGACGCATTCATCCGAGGAAATAATGGTGAATGGATTTATTACATTTTTTAAAAATTTTATTAGCAACTTAAATTTTCTCTCTTTAATTACAGTTTTGTACATCAGCACGCAGAAAAGACGATTGTAATTGTGTAAAAGATCATACATAAAGTACACCGATTTTTCTTTCGTTCTTTCATTTCATATATTGTTACAATTTTGTAATAAACTCAGCATGTGTCTCTCAAGCACGAGTTGCACTGTAATAAAAGAGAATTAAGAAAAAATGAGTAAACGAAGAGTTAATAAATTCACCTTGTTTGCTGCCTTTCGACACAGCCAACGAATAGGCAGTTTCGCCGGATAAATTCGTTAAAGTGACATCAGCTCCGTGTTTTAATAAATCATCGGCACACTGAGAATGATTGTTGAATGCCGCGTACATCAAAGCCGTGTTTCCTTGCTAAAAAACGACCAAACCGAGTCAAACCACGAAAAACAAACCATTCACTAGAATTTAACTCACTCTATCGGCATCGTTAATCTCCATCTTTTTCTTGGCGAGCAACTTGACGATATCGTTATGTCCGTTGCTGCTCGCTAAAAGCAGCGCATTTTCGCCCTCGTTTCCCACAGCGTTTAAATCAGCGCCTTTATCGATCAACATGGCGACTGTCGGGTGTTGGCCGTATGCGCTCGCCCACATTAGCGGGGTCATACCGTCCTCGTCTTTTTCATCCACGTTTTCCACTGAAAAATCACAAATCAAAACGCTCAGTTATCATACCCAACTACACAAATACTACTTTTCATTTCCGGTATCAACTGTCCTTGCGCAGCCAGTTGGTGGACGCTGAATTCTGCGAGAATTAAATTAAATTTCGATCAATTTTCATCAATTTGGAATTTTCGTTATACCTGGTATTACGGTAGTGGTTTCTGTTTTTACATTGCCGCGTTGTAAATTGGTCAGCACAGTTGCAGGCTAGATAAAAATAATGTTAACATTTTATTTTATTTTAATTTAATTTAATTTAATTTATCATTACTCTCGTGTAAGGTGAAAAAGCGCTTCGACGCGAACCATCTTGCCAAAACTGAAAAAACCTTGGACTCCCTGAATTCGAGTCGGATTTAGATCGTAACTCGCTAT
Source organism: Strigamia acuminata (assembly GCA_949358305.1). Classification (NCBI taxonomy): domain Eukaryota; kingdom Metazoa; phylum Arthropoda; class Chilopoda; order Geophilomorpha; family Linotaeniidae; genus Strigamia; species Strigamia acuminata. The sequence continues at coordinate 334,975 of OX442321.1, forward strand.
CGGTGTTGCAGTCATTTTTTAAACCAGATAAAACATGTTGTACTTCAATGTCAGGACTGATTTCTCCGGAAGAATTACTGTGGCTCATCGCCGAATAAATAAATACACCTAGACCACCATAATAATAATAAAACGGGTTCCGTTAGTCGCAACCAGATTGCGCTGCTCGCGCATGCGCGTAATTGAAACTGTTGTTTTAATAACACATGGCTTTCTTGAACTGTATACGGTTATGTTTGCGGCTAAAGCACACGGAGAACCGAGTGGGAAATTTGCTGGTAAAAAAATCAAAGTACCTAAAACACTGGAGTAACGAATCGGTTAAAAACAAAGTCCTTGACAAACGGGAAAAACTTGTGTACGAAAAAGAGGAAAGGGACGCGCAACGAAGATGGACGAACGAGTTGGACAGCGAAGACGCGGCTGCGGCTTTGATGGATCGCGAGACATTGATCGACCGATGCGTCGAGTTCGTACCTCAAAAGACATTTTTAAAAAAATATATCCAATTGTGCACATTTTAATTTTTAATTTTAATTTTTAGTCAAGTTGATCAACGCGAGCGAGTCCAGCAACTGAAAACGATCGAGCGAAAATATTTCAAAAAGCCACAGGAAATCAATCTTCTGACGTGGGCAATGAAAGAAAAAATCCGTTATTTACATCACACGGATCCCGAAACGTGGACCGTCGAAGAAATATCAAAAGGATTTCCTATTGGTCCAGAAGGCGTCAAAGTGATTTTTCAACTTTTCAATATTTTGATTAATTCGTTTAGAATTTACGTTGATTTCGAATTTCAGAAGTTATTGAGGAGCAAATTCGTGCTTAAAACATCGGAAGCAATTAGTCGCCACGACCGAGTGGTCGCTGAAAGATGGCGGAAGATGGGTAAAGCTGGCGGCCCGATTGCGGTGAAAATTGAGAATGCAAATAAAAACTGCGAAATAGCCGAATTGAGGCACGAAGACGAACGGGACCTCGATTCGAGCAAAATCGGAATGTTCACGTCGCTGCTATTGGAAACGAAGGAAATGCCAGAGAGAAATCGGAACGAAATAAGTTTGCGAGATCCAAAACACGCCGAAAACGATTCGGAAATGATGACGGCTGAAATGTTCCGGAAACAGACCGGAATCGAAGCAAAACCTCCACGAAATGTGCGATTCGTACGAGATGAGGAAACAAATAATGAAGACAATTTTTCCGAATACGTTTCAAAATATAAATATCCGCGAGAACGCACGGATCCGGATCCGGAAGCCGAAGAGCGGTTAGTCCAACACGGCGACACTTTCTACGACGAAAAAGGCCGATTCGTCTACAGAATACCCGGATTAAACGAACACTCTTGAACAGTTTGCCCGTTTTATGAAAATAATTTTATTTATGGTTGTAAAAAATATTCCGTATTGATAAATATTTGCAATAATATCAAATTCGAACGTGGCATTCGCTTTTCTTTAATTCTCGTCCGACCCGTCTTCGCTGCTCGCCGACCAAATTAACAAATACGAGAGGCAAACGGCGAGAACGGCCATCGAAATCGTTAGCAGAAGAACTACAAACAAACAAAACGTCAAGAAAAACATTCCAAAATCAAATTAAGTAAATGAAGCAACACCTAGTAAGTTGCACGTCGATTTCGATGTTGTCGGAATGGAAAGAATGTCGGACGTGGACGGAACCAAACAGCCGCGCTCCGACGGCACCCGCTGCAAATCACCTTCTTCTAATCAAAAACAGAATTAAAATTAAAATTATTTCTATCAATACAATACAATACTAGTAGAATAGAATGCAATTTACCCGCCAACCGTTCGTGTTGGAATTCCACTTGATCTTCGGTCAAATCCAATCCGAGCAATTCTTTGTAGGCCGCCAACGAATCCCTCGCTTTTTCGCCCGGAAATAGGTAGTCCGAGACCGTAATGTCGCTTCCGGTTAGGTTGGCGAACACTCGGCGCGGCGGTTCGTGAACTACGTTCGGGTCCTGTTGGTCTTCGTCGATTAAGAGAAGATCTTCGCAGTGGATTTCGCAGCGCGCGATCAAACTGCGAATGATGTCCTGTCGCACGGCCTCTTCCGCTTCGCCCACGGTCGCTCGCGCGTGCACGTACGAGCGGCTCTGGAGGGTTCCTCGCAGCTGCATCTTGAGTTGGCAGTCTTCGATCACGCAGGCCGATTCGTCGCCGATTCGGGACAGCTGTTGCATGTAAACGTCGGCGGAGTGAAGTTTCTCGCTCGAAACGGATTCCTTGCTCTTCGCTTTCTGCTGCGTTTTACTCGTCGCTTCTTCCAAAAATTCGTTCGCTTTTCGCACTTTGCCGTTCACCGACACCATGCTCATTTTAAGCGCCGTGAAAAAAGGCAAAACCCCCGCCTAAAAAAGGAAAAAATTAAATGAAATGAAATTAAATTAAATTAAATTAAATTAAAATGTACAACTTACGTGAATTTGCTTGTGGAGTGAACACGTGGTTTCATCCGCGTTGAACGGAAAGGAAAAATCCAAGGCGACGCGACAATCTAAGCGATGCCACGTTGAGTGCACTTGATATTTAAATTCGGCAGGTTTAATAAAATTCTGCAAATTTGAAACGTCTAAACTTCTGGCCACCACCCTGCAATTAACATCAAACCAAATCATCACAATTCAATTCTAATTCCAATTCCCTTCTCCTTTACTTCTCATTCGTGGAACAAACGTGAAGAATCACTTTATCCATCGCGGCGCTTGACGAAATTCGGAATTCATTACGATCCAGAAACTTGAAAACTGCTAAAATAAACTGCAAAACAAAAAGAATAATATTTTCGATTAATATTAATTTTCAACAATTTAATTTTGACCACTCATCGCGACCTGTTTGATTTTTTGATACGTTTGAGCAGGTAAGGCATCCGCTGGACTCACCACGAATATGCCTAAAATGTTTAATCCACCTGGCAACATTCGCACAACCTGCAAACAAACAATGACAGCAATTTTAGAAACAAACCCATCTCCCATTAGTTGACAATATCAAATGTCAAATGATACTTGTCTGGCTTGCTGGATGATCCATTTCTCGTCCACGTCCTCCCAGTGTTTTTGCTTCGCTTCCGTCTTATTCGACTTCTGGCTCTTTTTCTCGTTCCCCGACGTGTTTACATCCTTCGGAAGCGGCGCCAAATGGCACACGATGTCTTTTTGGCTGGTCGACTGCGAACGACAACAATTTTTAATTTGATCATAATCATTCGCATTCGTTGACCCAAAGGCCAAAGGTCCGAGTCCGTTCAATTCACCTGGCCGATGACCAAACCCACGAGAGATTCCTTTAAAGCGGACAACGAATGAATCGAGTTTTTTACATTTTCTTCCGCGAGTACCAGGCGTCCCATCTTCGCTTCAGTGAAGTTGGAAATAGAAAATTCTCTTCTTAGGACTAATAAACATATGGGCAAATGTCGACAAAATGCGAAGAAGACGAGTCGAGAGTCGAGGCACACGGTGACTCTGACGCCATCTAGGGGGGCACAAAACAACTACGGCTAAACTCGGAGAACGAGACGATAAACTTTGGATTTTGAAACTGCTTCTATTCTCTCGAAGACTCGAACCTCGCCATTTTGAAACCAAAAAATCGCGTGCGGTGAGCATTATTTCGTTCCCAATTTTTATTTTTGAGGACCAGCTGAACCCCCTAGTCCCAGTTCAGTTGCGAACGACGATATAACAACTCACAATTATACTGGAAATGGAAACTTCTTATCGTACCGCATTTACATTTGAGCAACACCCTGTTTAGTTACTCAAATATTATGTAACAGTTTTATTTTTGACATATTTATTTGTTGCTTTAGAACATGGATTCGGACGCGATGGACGCGGAAACTAATCCAGAGTGCGTATGCGTAAAATAGATCAAATTGCAAATGTAAATAACGAAATGAAAACCATTTTTTAGCGCGACCGAAATAGACTCGAATAGATTTCTGTCAAGTTTGAATCCATTTGCCAGCCGCAAAGTGGTGGAAATGCCCGTAGCGAGGTACGACGACGAGTACAACATGAAACACAAGAACCGAGGAATCGCTCTCGTTTTCAACCACAAAGAATTTAACCCCCGATTGAAGTTAATGCCGAGACACGGGACGGATAAAGATGTCGCTAATTTCAAAAAGGCGCTCGAGGTTTTAGGATTCACTTCGATTTACGTTCACAACGACTTGTCGGTCGATAAAGTCAAAAACGAAATAGACAGAGGTATACCTCTATTATTATTGTTTCAAATTAATAAGGCTAAATAAAGATTTGTTAAATATTTAGTGCGCAATCTGGATCACTCGGACAACGATTGTCTCGTGGTGGCCGTGTTTACGCACGGCCTCCAGAATTCCATTTACGCCTACGACGGCTCGATGACCCCCGAAGAGATTTGGGAGCCGTTTGTCGGGAAACTCGTCGGGAAACCCAAATTATTTTTTATACAGGTATTAAAATGTGAGAAATGATTTATTTTTAATGTTTCATTTTGTTCAATTGATTTTCAAGGCGTGTCAAGGCCAGCGATTCGATTCCGGAGTAAGAGTTCTAGATAAAACTGATTCTAATTCGGTCCCGTATAAAATTCCGAGCTACGCCGATTTTTTAATTTATTACTCCACTATTCCTGGTTCGATAATTGTTACTTGCAGATTTCTTAAATGGATATTTGTAACATTATTTTCATTTGTAGGATTTTATTCGTGGCGTAATACAACCGAAGGCTCTTGGTTCGTCCAGTCGCTTTGCATCATTTTTTATCAACACGGTCAATCGCTCGATTTGTTGACGTTACTTACTTTGGTAAATCAAAAAGTGGCGCTTGAATTTGAGTCGTTTGTACCCGAACACGCAGAAATTAGTCAGAAAAAACAAATTCCGTGTTTCACTTCGATGCTCACACGAAAGTTGTTTTTTCTTCCGAAAGATATTTAACTATTTTTATAGCAAATAATTTTTAATTTGTTTTATCTCAATCGAGTGGCATCACAAATCATGCACTGTTACTGTTATTAAATTTTTACAATTAAATTGTATATTTACACAATTGTTAGTTGATATTACTAGATTTTGTATGAATAATTTACATTATGAAATAAACGTGGCATAATATTTTATTTTTTTCACCATGATTGCGGCGCCATCTCTAACTATACAAAACAACTGTAGCTCCCGTTCAAGACATTGTTCGGCAACCTGCAACCACATCAGAGATAACATTTGGATTTGGATACTTGTTCTGTTCTCGAAAAATTATCCAGTTAGGAACTACACTTAGAATGAGCACGGTAATCATAAATTTGTATTCCAATTTTCTCTTAAATTTAGTTGGAAGAGTACAGAATCATGGGGCACTGCGTTCCAAGTTCCAGTTCAAAAAACTTAAACAGAAATTCGCACACATACAGTTTAAAAGAAATTACAGTTGAGGAAACAGTTTAATAAATAAATAAGTAACAGATAACAGAACAAATCAAAGGTAATACCAAAATTACATAAACATTCTTTTATTTTTATAAATTTGTTCTGCCCCATATATCAACAATGAGTGTTCGTAATTCTTTTGCCACGCCCGCGAATGTTGGCGCTTTAAAGTAGCTACACTTCAAACAGCAGGAAACTAAAGTTTGTTAATCTTATTTAAAGTGCTCACTTTGTTTAATTATAAAAAAAAAATGTTTAATTTACCCTTGTAGCTCGAAAGTGTTCCATTCAGTGTTTGGGATTCTTCCATTTTTTTGGATTCTTTTGTTTTTTGCGAAAATGGAGCAAGTTACTGGCGGAATCCACACTCGGCTCTGGAGTAGGGCTTTCATCATAAACCGTGGCGACACCAGCATCGTGTTCGTCGGCGTCGATGCGGCCATCATTTCCCAACTGCTCAAATCAAAAGTAAGCAAATCCCGAACTCCATCCTTATTCCTTCCCTCTCTTATTTAATTCTTTCAATATTCAAGGTACTGGAGAGCCTAGAATATCTATTCGGAAACATTTACACGGATTCCAACGTGTGCATAAGCAGTACCCACACCCACTCGGGCCCCGGAGGGTTCACCAAGGAGTTTCTGTACGACATTACGTCGTACGGCTTCGTTAAGCAAACCTTTCACGCCATGCTCGACGGAATCGTGTTGGTGGGTGAAGCCGAACTGCAACTCGTTTTTCTTTCTCTCAACTTATTGCGTTTTGCTTCAGAGCATCGTGCGCGCCTCTCAAAATATCAAACCGGGCTACATTTACTACAACCGAGGCGACCTGTTCGAAACGAGTGTCAACAGGAGTGGGTAGATTAGGTGACCCCAAAATGAAGGTAGAAAAACGAGGGTACGAACCAGGGATGAATTGGAAACTTCTTTTAGGTGCAAGGATGATGAAACAGAATAAATCGTGGAGTAAATGAAACGTTATTATTGTGTGAGATCAGGTGCAAAACTGGTGCAAAAACAAAGATGGTTGACAAAATGAGCGCACGTGCGTAACAATGCTGGGGAGAGAATGACTGACATTAACGTTTAAAAAAGTGCGGTATGCGTTTCTGTTGTGGGCGAACTTGCACTAATATTTTCTTCCGGCACATTGAATTCTGCAATATTTGCAACAACAAAAATTAAAAAAACCAAAAATTAAAAATTTTAAAGTTAAAAATTAATCGAAAAAAAACTCGATAAACATTAGCACAACATTGTAGCAACGAAACACATCATCTCAGCGAATAATTTTTAATGTCTTTTCCCTCGATCGAGTGTCATCACAAATCATGGGCTCTTATTCAATTGTTAAATCATCAAATTTTATATTTATACATTTGTTAGATGATTTTATATATTTTTAACGAATAATTTATATGGTGAAATAAAATTTCCGTGGCAACTTTAAGATACGAGTGTTTATTCAAGGCGCGGATGAAATGATAAGATAACAAGTAACGGAAACAACATGCATATCGATTCAGCACGTAATTAAATTTCGCGACGGACACCCATTGGTCAACGTTACAAATTGTTTGATTCCAGTTCATTTGTGAATTTATTTCCTGTACAGGAAGTAGCGCTCATAACTAAGCTGGAAATCTGTCTTTTCTAGCATACATTGCGGGACCTTTAACTATTTTATTTTACGATTAGAATTTAAGGAAAAAAATAAAGGAAAGATAAGAAAAGAGAGATAAATTGTTATCATTTATTGAATTTTACAAATGATCATTTATTAAATTGACATAATTTTTTCAAATAGGTCAAAGTCGTAGCCCGTAGGTGATATTTAACCTGTCCCCTTTTTCATTATGCGCATAACAGGAAAGATATTAATTAACGAAAGAGATAAAGTTGCCATAATTTTACAAAAATGGGGAACTTTGAATCGAAAAAAATGTTCCAGGATTTTGATATGAAAAATTTAAAAGTAGACGAGGCGTATTTAATAATTAATTCAACTTTAAGCCACAATCAGTCGCTGGATTTATTTGAATTGTCGTCGAATTGTGTCAAAGTAAGTGCAAACTAATTCATCTAGCCACTTTATTTATTTATTTATTTATTTATTCATTCATTCAGTGTGCTGCAACTCGAATCGCTTCATCAATACCGAATTATTTTATAACTAAAATCGACACTAAATTTCAAACGACATTTTCCTTATCTCAAAACGTCACGACACAAATATGCAGGTAAGTTCCTTATCAACCCTTGTTTATTTTACTTTTTAAAAAAATCAATTTTTTCCTCCGATATATTTCTTAAACTTTAGTGTATCGCCATCTACCGGTGAGTTTGGAATTTACGAATTGAAAGTTGAGTCAGAACCTGAACCAGGATGTGTTTGGAAAACCATCAAAGAAGCCAACAATATTTATTGGCGTAATTAATTTTTATCGACTAAATCTAACAAAATACCTAAAAACACGTTAAATTTCAGCATTACTTTTTGCCGTTTTATTTTACTCGCTACTCGGCTTGACTTTGTTCTGTATCGATTTGATCCAGCAAAAATGCTCACGGACCAAGGGAAAAGAAGATGAAAACGAAGAAGAAATAGAAAAAGCCAAAAAACGGCTCAAATCGATCGACGCATTTCGCGGGTGCGGATATAAAGAAACGATAAAAATAAATAAAAATAAATAAATCGATTTTTGCAAATTAAAATAGATTATCCATAAGTTTGATGATCTTTGTGAACGCGGGAGGCGGTGGTTACACGTTTTTCGAGCACGCCACTTGGGACGGTCTTTTGGTGGCCGACACCGTGTTTCCAAGGTAACTAGGAAATCTATTCCCATCGCCATGGCAACCCCGATGATGATGTTTATGTTTTATGTCTGCAGCTTTCTCTGGATCATGGGTGTATGCATCCCAATCTCGATCCGATCCGTTCTCAAATCAACACCGACGTCAATCAAAACGCCATTTTTCAAAATTCTCAAACGTTCAATCTATCTCTTTTTATTGGGATTAATGTTGGGCGCAGGTGGCGTACCCCAACAACTCAAAAAAAAATGAAAAAAAATATTAAAATTAATTTTAAAATATAAAACAGGGACTAAATTGGACTCTTTACGGATCATGGGTGTCCTCCAACGATTTTCTCTCACCTATTTGATCGTGGCCAGCATTTGCTTGTTCCTGTCTCCTTGGTTCGAAAAGAATTTCAAAGTAAACAAATCAAAAATAAAATAAAATAAAATAAAATTGACACATCATTTGAATTTGAATAGAATCGAATGATGAGCGACGTGATCCGTCTCTTCCCTCATTGGATCGTGATAATCATCATCGCGACAATCCACACGAGCGTCACGTTTTGTTTACCCGTTCCCGGATGCCCGGCGTGAGTCGACGACTGACGTCATTCGTTGTTGATTTATAACATGTTTCACATTCCAGCGGTTACTTGGGACCGGGGGGAGATGAACAGGACGGAATTTACTTCAATTGCACGGGAGGAAGTGCGGGATACGTGGACAGATTAGTGGTGGGAGCGGCGCACCTTTATTCTCAATCAACAATCAAAGTACTGTACCGGAAACACTTTAATGTGATACCATTAATTTATCGCCCCATTTGCCACACTCCCTTCCCCTCAATTCGACTGTCATTTCAGGATGTTTACCGCACGTATTGGTCTTTCGATCCCGAAGGAATATTGGGCACGCTCACCTCGTGCGTGCAGGTGTTTCTCGGCGTCCAGGTGACTACATTATCCGATATTCATCTCGGCGCAAACTTGATTCAAACGTGTTTGTTTGTTTATCGCAGGCTGGTTCTGTTCTAATCACATTTCCCATCGCCAAACATCGAATTGTTCGATGGATTTTATGGGCCATTGCAAACGTATGGCGAAATTTATGGCGAATTCTTAATTATCTTAATTAATAGTTTTTAAAAATATTTTTAGGCTCTTCTCGGTGTCATTTTATGCAAGGGTTCCGTGAGCGATGGTTGGATACCGATTAATAAGAATTTATGGTGATTTTTTCTGATTAAAAATAATAGGGATTTGTAAATTTCATCGATTTCTGTCGCGATAGGTCTTTGTCTTTTGTATTTGTGACGTCGTCGCTGTCGTTCGCGATGCTGGCCTTGTTTTATTACGTGATCGACGTGAAGAAATGGTGGAGCGGCTCGCCATTTTACCATGCCGGAATGAATTCCATCGTGTTGTACTGCGGGCACATGATTGCGTGGAATGTCTTCCCGTTCGTTTGGCAACTTGAAGACGGCAACACGCACGCGATTCAGTTGGCGATGAATTTATGGACCACCTCTGCCTGGGTTTTCGTTTCCGTCTGGCTTTTTCGAATTAAATTCTTTCTCGCGCTATAAAAAAAAATGTCATAAAATGAATAATAACAACAATAAATAAATTTGTAAAATCCATTTATTTCTATAAAAAAAAAGAAAAGGAAAAAAATAGACAAAAATACAAATCTCAATTTGTCATAAAATGGCGGAAATAAATTATTGCCACAAATTATTGCTCGATCAAATGTGACGTTCTATTGTGACTTTTTTAAGGCGTGTGAAACTCATCGTCAAAATCTGTACACTAGGACAAAGTGTGCCATTGCGCCACGATACTCTTGGGACTATTAATTGCGTCCAGCCAATGATCCAGTCCCGGACCGGACACGTAGGCGAATGCACCGATCTGAGTTCGGCCCAACACAAACCGTCCGCCCAGCCGATTTCGCGCACAGAGGGCGACAATCACGTGGAAAGCTTGGAGTCGGTCGCGCGGTAACTGGATAGCGAAAGATTCATCAAATTCCGGTTCTAGTGTTTTCTTCTTCGCCGATGTTTTCTTCGATTTCACGTATTTCCCGCAAACGAATAACGTCACTTTGGAATAAAGCGCGGCTGAAAGGTAAATATTTTACGTTTATTTCAACAAACACAAAAGAAAATAAGGTTTGGTAAAAATCACAAATATCTTTGTCCTTGTTTGTGCGAATGTTCTTGGCTTTGTGCACCCCAACGACGAGCACTCCTGCGTCAGGGTTATAACTCAGAGATAAGAAAATATCACCTTTGGTCCCTTCGGAAGACTGAAAACAGCAATTAAACAAAGTTAAAAGATGAAATAAATTCCAGAACACTTGTGAAGAGCACTTCCGGCGTGACCGGTTCACAAGTGTAGTGGAATTTGCGCAACTCACCTGATGCTTGTCGTAAGAGTCGTACAAATCTCGCCAAATATCGCCGGTGCACACGCTGCTCGCGATATTTTTCTTAATGCCAATTTCCGGCAGGGGCAGCATGACGTAGCCGATGATGACCCGGCGCGAAAAGCGATCCAGGTCGCAAACTGCGATCTTGAGCGTCTTTTCTTGCGCATCGTCCAGCGCCACCTGAAAGGCGAACTCCTCGTCGAAAAGCGGATTGAGCGTGTTGCGGTGCACGTTGCTGAAGAACTTTGGACTGTTTTCCGGCAAAATGGTGAGCTTGACGTGCGGATCGGCCGCGTTCTTCCTGAACTTTGCCTTCAAGTTGGTCGCACCGATGAGTCGCACTTTCAACAACTCCTGCACGATGTCGTAGCGAATGCTCAGTCCGATCTTGCCGAGGCCCGTGACGGACGGCGTGCTGGCTTCGTCGCCCTCGCTGCTCACGTACATGTCTCTGTCGATGTTTCCGGTGGGGAGTCCGAGCCAAGTATCGGTCTGCGCGTACCTGATGACGGCGATGCGCCCGTTCTCGCGCCCGCTCTCGGATTCGTCGCCGCTTTGTAGATTAATGGACGGCAACACGAAGGGGATCGGCTCGCTCGTCACCCCGGCCTGACTCACTTTCTTGGGCACCTCGTTCGATGTGGGATGCATTTTCCTTTTCTTGTGCTCCATGAACGCCAACGGGTCGCGTCCGGGCCGGCGCCATCGCCAGCAAACGCAAAAAATGGCCGCGAACACGAGTCCGAGCGCCGCGATCGAGGCCCCGACCAGCAACGCCGTCGTCGTATCCGATAACATATTTTGGAATCGAATAAATGAATAAATACATAAATAAATGAATCACATTTTTGTCGATTCGAGCGGAAGTGTCGCCAAAATCTGGAAGAAACGTCGAAAACGTTAGCGGAAACGAAAGCGAAAGTTTGGACGAAGTTTAGCGAGTTTGTACTTACGAAAGTGGAGTTTGGGATAAAAAAAACCCTGCGCGAATGAGTGTGTACAATGTCGTCGTGTTGTGTGATCTTTCTCCGGTATTGCGCACCTGTTGCAGGTGCAATCGGATGACGTCATGCAAGATGAAGCGTATTTGATGCGCTTCGCCTGGTTTGTTATATTAAAAAAAAAAATATCTATTTTTTTTTCCTTCAAAACAGAAAATAGAAATTTGAATGCAAGTAAATGAATGGGGAGAAATGAAATCGTTGCACAACAATTTTCTCTATTTATTCGACACATACAGAAATGGAACAGGAAATGGAAATGAAAAATCACAAAGGACTAGGAAAATAAAGGACGAGCGAACAAAACAAACTTCTGAATTAATCCGAATCGGATTCACGAAAAGACCAGCACTTTTAACCTTAAAAACAAACAAATGTGAATCGAACGAACAAAAACAAACTCGACGCCGACGTTTCAGATTCGCGCCATCTGTAAACAAACCCAATAACTAAGATAATTGGTATCTGCCCCGCTAGATGTCACTGCCCTCCGCGAGCGAGTGAGCAATCCCGCAAATTTGAGTAAGTAAATAACAATTTTTCAACCGGATTTGCCACCTCCATTCAAGAAGAAAACAGCACTCACTCAACAATAAAACACAAAACGAATTTGAAATGTAATTTCTCCCCAAATGCCTCAAATGCCCAAATCTCGTCTCATTGATTTGATTTGATTTAATTTAATTTAATTATTCTCCGTTGCCTCCGCAGCAATTACCTTTTCTTTTTTTCTATTTTTTTTTCTCTTTTCTCTTTTCTTTTTTCTTTTTTCGACCCCACAGCGTTCCGTGGTCCTTGTTCGGGGCTATGCGTCGAAGGGATTTCGTTTAAGCCCGTGGGCCGAGACTGAGTGAAGCTTGGCTCTTATTTCTATGATAATTTTCCATTACAGCGAACGCCTGTTAGGATGATAGGGCGATTACAAACGGATCCGACGCCAACACGCCCCTTCCCTCATCACCCCACCACCCCACCACCACCACCAACCATCCTCATCTGTCTTTTTCTTCTCTGCTAGTGAAAGATTCGAAAACACACAAATTAATTGCCAATTTCGTCCATTATTTGATTTGACTTTGATTTATTTTTCTTTTATTTTTATTTTTCTATTTTTATTTTCTTCTCTATTGCAGTTGTGGAATTCGGCTCAGGTGTTGGTTCGACAGGTGCATCGAATCGTAAAGCGAGGGGAGTTGCGAGTGATTTACGACATGCAAAGATTTGGGATCTTGACCGTCTGGCGCCGCGTTTTATGAAGGAAACACCGACCTTTGATGTTTGTCGATGGCAAGACGCAGAGTCGACTCAACTTTCTCACTTTTTTATTCGTTTCATTTTGTCCATTTTCTTTGACGATGCTCCATCATCAACTCCATCTGTGCGTTCCCTTCTGTTGCACCTACCTCTCTTTTAAAAAAGAAGAGAAGGGTGTGGGTGGGGGTGTGAGGTCGGACGTCGCAGTGACAGATGACGGCGTTAATATGCATCATTGGCTTATTTATTCTAGTTGAGGCGTCTCCCGCCCATTTATCTCTCGACCTGTCACCGATATGAGTCCCTTACCATATGGTATCACATGAGGTGTGAAAATAGCCCGAGGGGATCATCTCCCGCCGACCCCGAACCCAAGGCAACCCAGACTTCCGCGCTTCTCTTCTCTTCTCTTCTCCCTCGATCGCTCGCACTCGACGACGATGTTTGCACTACATTTAGTCCTTGCGTCGTGCACTCGAGCACGCGCACCATACCTCTCGTTCTCGTGGTGTCTTGCTCCATGCACCATCCCCCATCCACCCCCACATTTGCCTTCCCTTCCCTTCCCTTCCCTTCCCTTTCCCTTTCCCTCCTCTGCCGCTCGATAAATTATGAACGGCGTCTGCGCAGTGTGCATGGGATCAGTGGCAGGTGGCCGGCGACGATGTCACATTGGTTGGTGGGTTTGTGTCCTGACGTCATTACCATTTTAATGACAGCCATTGTGGAAGAGGGGGTGACGAAATGAGCAACTCTGCATCCCCTCCTTTTTCTCATCCGATGCCCACCCCATCCATCACCCCCACCTTGTCTCACCCCCATCTGCCCCGCCTCTCTCTACCGATTCTCGTCCACATGTCTTTCCTTTCCTTTCCTTTCCTTTGCACTTTTTACGGGCTTTAACGCCACCTTGAATTTATACCTAAGAGGAAAATGTTACGGAACGGCGCGCCGGTGTCGTGCATTTCACTCGTGGTCGCGTTCGAATCGTGTCGAGTGTCGCTATAGAAACGAGACTCGACTCGACTCGACACGAGATACATTAAATTGATGCTCGCTCTTATAATAAATTTTCTTTCATATATATATATATATGTTTAAAAAAAAGAAGAAAAGTAGAAAAATAAATAAAAGACATTTGTGTTCGTACTCACATGGCTAATTATTCACACCGGTATCGTTTCGTTTCGTTTTTCTTTTTGTTTTTCTCATTTCTTGCAAGAGATGTTCGGAGACGTTGGAGAAGGAGAGCGAGAGAGAGAGCGATGGTTGCGAACTGCAGGGTTGCCGGCGTCTAGCGCGCGCTGGGGCCGTTTTGGGTCTGTGCTCGGATTTGCCCAGCATCCGTGATGGATCAGCTCGGATTTGCCCGGGGCTCTGAGGCGCTTACGGATGGCCACCGAGTGGCTCAGGTGAAAAGACGCGCAACGCCGTCACGAACGACACCAATCACTAATTGAAGAAATAAAAAAGGAACGAACGATTTATCGGACGATAGAAAAGGCTGAAAAGGCAGAAGGGTAAATGAAACAAATGCGAATTTTAATTTAGTCGACTGGGAGGTGTCGCGTGGCGAGCGCCTCCTGCGGTGTCGGTGGTCGAATTCCCGGGGTCCGCCAACAAAAGAGACTTTCCCCATATATTCCTACCCCTGCCCCTGCGTCATCTCTCTCTCTCTCTCTCGTTCGGTTCGTAATGAAGAATTTGTATTATAATCATATGTCACATCAGTTCCAGCAAATTTAACGCCCCCGCACAACAGGCCGAGCGAGGGCTGAGGGGTGACGGGCAAAAGAGAGTGAGGGGGATTAGCGTGCCGCGAGTGGAGGACCCTCGGCCGCGGATGGCACGAGTAAACAATTCTCGTTAGGATTAGTTATAAGAACCAATCAACTGGCGACACCACTCGAACACGTCTCGTCTTCACCCTCCGCGTTGCACGCGCATCGAGATCGACCCCGAGCCACGAGCGGGCCAGAGCGGAGCAATGAGCAACGCTGAGCAACGCACAGAACAACGGATTTGCCAAGTGGCGAATGCGAGCGCCACCTGGGCTCCAAAGCAAACAAGAAATGGCGCCAAATATTCATGGAACCCTCCTTTCCCTCTCAGCCCACACATTTCGTCAAGGGTGGTCGCTGCATTTATTTGAATACCAATTACATTTGAGACCTCCGTACAATCACGCTCAAGTTGGTTTTGCAGCGCATTAGCGGGGTCGGGGGATGAAAGCGATCGGGTGGGGGGGTTTGGCCACTGTCATGGCAGGTTGTGGCCATTAAACGGCCATCAGCTACGCCAAATTATTCCGAGGATTAAGACACACCCTCCTATTCCCATTCCCATTCCCGTGTTTGTGAATAAATATAAATATAAAAAATAAAAAATATAAAAATAAAACATTGAAAATAGATTTTGCGATTTTGCGATTTTGAAATTTTGTAGCGAGTAAATTTTTAATGATTTTCCTAATTCGTGTTTTTTTATTGCGTTATTCAATTAACTCTTTCTTTGATGTCGACACGATTGTTGAGGATTTTGCAACGATCCAAGGAGAGCAGACTTGTTGCCCCGAGTCAGTCGTGGTTTTAATCCGGGGGGCTTATCCTGCGGGATTAAGGAGCGCCTTCCTCCGTTACCATGACTCGACACGAATTGACTCCACGTGCACCCCGTCCTACTCCGCGCCTCCGAGTTAGTCCGCCAATCACTCGCCTTTTTATCTTTCTCTTTTTCTTTTCCGACTCGGAATGAATCCGAGTCCGAACACGCTGCCCGCTCGTCAGTGTCCGAAAAGGGGCGAAACGATAGAAACGCTACAAAGTGGGCTTGACTCAGCCTCTCCTCTCCGCTGTATCTGTCCTCTGATTGCGCGACGACGTGTGTGACGTCACGCAACCCCGCACACAACGGTGGGCGGAGCCTGCGCTTGTGTCGGGTCACGGGGCAGCGCTCGAGAGAGAGAGAGAGAGAGGCACAGACAGAGTCGGTCGAATTCGAAGCTATGATCGAAGCGGTGATGGACGCTTAAAAAGCCACGTCCAAACTTGAATTGGTTGTTGCGAACACGAGGGAAATTAACTGCATCTACGGAACTCAATAATCAATTGCAGCCGATTTGTTTATTTCTTATTCAGTTTAGTTGTTGAATTTTTGCCCCGTTTTCGAGGGCCCGTCGTCGTAATCGCGCCTAATTGATAGATGGACTCATTAAATGAATCCCTGTGCTTACAAGACCTGGTGGCCGGGGTGGAGTCGCCGCCCGCCGCCGACACCACCATGACACAGGCACATCATCAACATCATCAACAACATCACCACCACCACCATCACCACCAGCACGGACAACACTTACAACAACAACAACAACAACAACAACAACAGAGCCGAGTCGACACGACCACCACCACCACCACTGTTGCCTGCTCCACCACCGTTCTGTCGGACGAGAAATGCAAACGAGGTGAGAAAGAAAGAAAGAAAGAATCACGAGATATCTTAGATAGAATAATTGCTGTTTATTTACATTGGCGCCCCCAAAACAAACGTGAAAACACGCGTTGCCAAAACTGTTTTCGGCGCGCTTGTTTACTCAGTCGCGCTGCTGTCTTCTCGGCTTGCGAACGCGAGCAAACGGATGAGAGAGAGCTGTGAGAGCCGCGAGTGTGCGCTGCCCTTTTCCCACCATATTTCATCCGCGATGGGAGATGGACGCCATAAATTCCACGAGGCAAATTTTTCAGCGACGCACGCGCTCCTAATTGGGGGAGGAGAGAGAATGATGAGGCAAACAGCTGTTGGCGAGAGAGAGAAAAAGACTCCGAAAGAGCCGAGCCCTTACCCTTGCTAAGGGTTATGTTCCTCCATCCGATATAAGAGGGTGATGGAAATGCGACGTTGCAGGTGTGTCGTGTCAAAATACACGAAAATCGTACAAAATGATTTTCTCGATGATTTAGCAAAGATTGTTATGTTAGTGTAGGTAGAGGTATTGTTGGCGCGAAATTTGAAGTGAATGCGATACGTGTTGCGAATTTGTTGTTGCGTAGGAGTCTACGAGAATAACACGTGGCTTAAGAAGCAGCTGTCACGTTCCATTTGCCATCCGTTTAGGCGTGACAAACCCCCACCCAGCCCTTGAGCCCTCGGTTCGGAGTGGGGGTGTGGGGGTGTGGGTGAGACGCGACAGGGGGTTAAGTTAAGAGACTCGATGAGACGAGGCACTAACAATATCTTCTGGTTAGGCGTCCACTCGACGCTTTAGCCAATTTGCACCTGACTAATTGCGCGCGTTAATCGCCTTGTTTATTTACTCGCGATTGCGCATATTTCACGCTGAAAAACTAATTAGAAACGAACGAACAAAACGTGTAAATTGCGCCTCTGTGTGTGTGTGATGCGCACAAATTGCAAGAGAAGAGAAGAAAAGAAAGAAAGAAAACTTATCACTCGGCTACAGACAGACATTGCGCGTTCTCTCGTTCTCTCGTTCTCTTGCTCGTTCGCGTCGCGTGCGTAGCCAAGCGCGACGACTTGGCAAAAATCTGTCGGCCTTGTCGTCGACGCAAATGCAGGCATCGTCTTGAGCCCTTCGTCTTTTGTCTCTGAGGAGTCGCTCGTCTTAAGCCGGCAAAGGAAATAAGTGTAGGCGCGCGCGCATTGCATCTCGCGTCTCTTTCTCTCGTTCTCTCGTTCACTTTCCTCTCCACTCCTCCTCCTCTCTCTCTTCTCTGCTCTCCTCTCCTCGCCACTCCATCGACGCGCGCATGTCGAGGCGGCAGAATAAATCCACACGCGAAATGAATTCAGGGCTGCGTCAGCCAACCAGCATCTCGCGGACCCCGAGGGGAGGGTGGGTGTGGGGGATGCGCCAGAGGCTAGGCCCGCGACCAGACGCTCGCGTTCCCTTTTCATGTTCATGGCATCTTTTCTGTCTCCTTGGGCACCCGCAGATTCAACCGAGAAGCCGTCGCAGTCCGGCGACTCGCTGGACACGTCGCTCGACGATGATGCGAAAAAGAAGAAACGTCAAAGACGTCAAAGGACGCACTTCACCTCTCAACAACTGCAAGAACTCGAGGCCACGTTCGCACGGAACAGATATCCAGACATGTCCACCCGCGAGGAAATCGCCATGTGGACCAACTTGACCGAGGCCCGAGTCCGGGTGAGTTACTAAACAAAATCTCTTTTATTGTTATTATTATTATTATAAAAACACAAATACAACAACAACAAATCTAAAAAAGAAAAAAAGAAAAAAAATCAGTTTTTAAACATTTACTATTCGAAAAAGATATTCATTGTTTTATCGTTTGCGATAAGCCTAATGGACGCCATTTGCCAGTCGTCTTTTCTTATCTTTCCTTCCTTAATCCAGCTTCATTAGTCGCATGATGGAATTCGAATCCGTTGCCAAGCGACACAACCAGCCTCTGTTCTTATCTCAAATATTTTTATTAGTATTTGCACGTTATTCTTACAATTCCGGCGCCATTTTACTTTACGTTTGTTGTACGGATGTATGGAGGGGAGGGGAGGGAGGGTGAACCCAGTTGAGGTATTGGAAAAGCGGGAGGGGGAGGGGTGGCGGGGGGAAAGGAGAGGAGAGGAGGAGAGGAGAGGAGAGGAGAGGAAGGTAGCGAAGGAAAAGGGAGTCCGGCTCAAATCACAGCCATCGATCCGACGTTGGCGAGAGAGAGAGAGAGAGAGAGAGAGAGAGAGAGAGCGAGAGCGGGCGGGAGGTGGATGGAGGGCGTGGCAAACGCGGACCGAACGCCGGGCGAACGCCGGGCGAACGGCAGTGCGAGAGTGGAGATGAGGACGAGGAGGAGTTGCCCCTCGACGCGTCACTCAACTTGAATGACATCCGCCCTCAACAAAACCCGCATCCCAGCCAACATGGCCGACGCGACTTTTTGCTCGCGTCTTTAATGGACTCATATTTCATTCGGGCGCGTGAAAGGGGGCGGGAATGGAGGAGGACGAGCAAAACATGTGGGGGAGGCAACAGATGGAGCGTGACGTCGCTCTCGCCCTCGCAAACCCCGCCAACGCCCGCCGCTACCGCTAGCGAGCCGGCGGAACGCACAGGGGGCCCATTGCGTCGTCCACCTTGCAAATTACCTCGTCTCACCGCGCCTCGCTGCGAATCCATCATCAACCAACGAAAAACGTTCTCCTCGCCTCGTTTCTCCTCTCCTCTCCTGTCTCCTCCTCTTCCATTCTTTTGCTGCGCAAATGGAATTTTATCGTGGGTCGCCAAATTCGCTTTATACTCGAGTCAAAAGGGTTAATTTGTACAAAATGGCCACGACTGCGCATTATTGCGTTGTCTAGGACGCATTTTAATGTCCACTTTGCTCGTTTCATCACTCTTACGACTCGTCTCATAAAAGCCCATCGTCCGATGCAAATAGGTTGCCATGGAAACCACACCTGGCTTGATCGCGTAACGACGCAATTCGTGCGCGCCGAATAACGAGGAGAAAAACATAATTCTTCGAGAAAGAAAAAAGAAAAAAGAAGAAAAGAAGAAAAGACACTTTTCTTTAAACTTTTTCCTTTCTTTTTGCGTCGCATTATGAGTGTATCCGATTAGGTGTTACGATGTGGATATGGGTGTCAGGACGAGCAAGGTCGGTCGCAATCATATTTGGCGATCAGTTAGGCTTAGACACGCGAACGAGGCGAAACTCGCTCGGCAGGAGCTCGCGTCAATTGCCCGTCCGCCACCGAGATGGGAGCCACCGGCATAGGCAACCGCAGGGGGCGCCGCATTCATCACCGGCCACGGACGTGCCTTGCCCACCCCCGCCCACCCCGGCCGCCGTCAGCGAGCCATGCGCCCGGCTCGACCCCGCGCCACGGGCCACTGAATTCAAAGGGTTAAGGGAATCCCTAAAGCCAAACGCTATGGCCAAAAACCACACGTGGGCCAATTTTAAGGATTCGCCGCGTGTCAAGAGGGGATTCCAAACATCTTTTACTCCCGAAGCCGAGAAAAGAGAAAAGAGAACTCTCCTTTAAAATCCAACAAATAACACAAATATCAATTAAATATACACAATTAAAAATAAATAACAGGTGTGCATGTGTACTATGGTGTTACTGTGTGTATTACAACGTGGGGAAGAATGGAGATAAGAATTTTATGCTGTTTGGGTTTGGAATCGTAAAATTTTAGCCGGCGCCAGGTGACGGTGGAGCGAGAGAGCACCGACTGTTCTGTTCTGTTCTGTTCGGCCTTCGCTTCGCTTTGCTTTCTTTCTTACTTTCTTTTCCTTTGGATGGCGTGGCGTCGTCCATTTTTATCATTTTATGGGTTTTCTGATTTCTCCTCCAAAATTGATGTGGGTGATAACATTTAAGCAGCGGCTTCCTATCGATATCTTCCAAGTTTTATACCGACCTGTTTCCTGTCTTATATTTTTTATATTATTTTCTTTTTATTCGTTTTTCATTTAAAAAGAGCGGGCGCGCGGGCGCAAAAAATGATCGCATCAAGTATCATTTAAACAGATCCTCATTTTGTTTCTTCTTTTTGTCGTTAATTTTACCAAGGTATCATTTTAAAATGCGAGGAGAGGCTCAATTAGGCTTAGATTTGTAATTAGGCCAAAATGCAAACTCAATTAGGCTTAAACTAATCTCGCCAGATCCCTTCGTTCAAAGGGTGTCCTCGGCCGCTCGTGTACACACGCCCAAATTTAAAATTAAAAATAAAATATAAAAAGAAATTAATAAAAAAGAAGAAGAAACAAAAAAAAACCAAAGGAGAATTATAGAAAATATAAAATCAAAAAGAAAAGCAAATTGAATGAAAAGTCAATTGCGATAAGAGTGCTAGCGAGTAGGAGAAAAATGTTTAATCTGGAATTAGTAGAGCCGCTAAAAGGGAATAAGCCTAAATGAAGCCTAACCGCTTCCTGCTGTAAATCGGCACATGTTTGCGTGGAAATTAATCAGAGATGCTCGTTTCTCTCTTTTATTTCGTTTCCTTTACGACGAGTAGGGAATTAAACCCGTGCCATGTTCACCACTCGACGTTCCTAATCTGGGCCTAATCTGAGCCCATCGCCACGTGATCGAGAGGAGCACAAGAGAAGACGAGGCGAGCGAGGCGGAGCGCTCCTCCAAACGCCGTCGTTCTGCTCGGGCGTCTCCTCCAAGCTCAAGCTATAGCTCGGCATGGATAAGATACGATGCGATGCGATGCGATGCGATGCGATACGGGATACGGCGCAGTCGGAGACAGATGAACAAAAAAGAGAAATAAGAGAGAAAAGAAAAAAACACTAGTGTTTGGTTGTTGCCTTTGATTCGAGAAATCGGTTCCGCGAATAAACGTAATGGGGACGCGCATTTCGACCCCGCTGCGCTTGAATACCGTTTGCCATCTTTGCCGACCTCCTTACTAAACATTCGCTCTCTCAAAAACGCGTAAACGCGGCTCGTAAACAATCCTCAGCTGCGAACGTAATTAACATATTTCGTTCGGATGATTTATTTATTTATTTCTGACTTATTTATTTATTTATTTTTTGTTGCGCGCGTTTGTGTGTGTGTGCGCGAGTTGAGTTAAAAAGCAATGCCGTATAGTTATGGCGCTGACTTAGTGCTTGTTACTTGTTAGTGCTCGCGCGATGGAGCGAACACGCAATGGAGATGAAAGGGAATTAGCGACCAACTTATTCCGAAAATACTTGCAAAGATGGCATTTTAATCTGGGAGTTGAGCTTTTCTTTTATAGAGGAAAATCCTTTGGAGCTGCTCGCAATCGCTTGTAAGGAATTCCGCTCGTCTTAAGCGATTTCGAGACGACGGGAGACACAAAAAAAAAGAAAAAAAAGACAGAAAGAAAGAAAGAAAAATCAAAGGGAAAAGAAAAGAAAGAAACGATTTGCTTTTTGGTTTCTACACTTTTCTCGTCCGTGATTGAAAATTGAAACGTTTTTGATTTTGTGTTTGATGTGTTTTGATTTTGTTTTTGTTTTTGATTTTGATTTGAATAGATTGTAATCGTTTTCGTTTCTATGTTTATATTTAGGTTTGGTTCAAGAACAGACGAGCCAAATGGCGAAAACGCGAACGAAACGCGATGAACGCAGCCGCCGAAGGTTTCAAGAACGGATTCGGCACGCAATTCAACGGCCTGATGCAACCGTTCACAGACGACTCGCTTTACTCGGGTTACTCGTCGTACAACAACTGGGCATCCAAAGTGCCGAGTCCCCTGAGCGCAAAGAGCTTTCCTTGGGGTCTCAACTCAGTCAATGTGAACCAGCTCGTGCCCAACCCTCAAGGAACGGTGCCATCGATGGCCGCCATGCCCTGCTTCAACTCACCTTCGGGCAGCATCGGCTCGGCCTCGTCCATCATGCCAGCGAACATGCAGCCCACCTCCCTCAGTTCCCCGACCAGTTCGTGTCCCTACGCCACCCCCACGCCCCCCTACGTCTATCGTTCGCCGGCCGACCAGTGTTCGGCCGCCTCCATGTCTTCGTCGATCGCCTCTTTACGCCTAAAAGCCAAGCAACATTCGTCCGGATTCGGCACCTACTCTCCCATGAGTCCCCGGCAACCGGCCACCTTGTCCGCGTGCCAGTACGCCACCGTGGACCGGCCATCCGTGTAATCTAATTCATTACACGTCAACAATGAATGATGAAAGGAAATGAATGAAAGAAACTATGTTAATTGATAATTGTTAAGGCGAGGTCACTTTTTTCCGTTTCGGTTTTCTTTCCCCTGCAACTGCAATTCTGCAATTCTGCAATTCTGCAAGTGAACGAGATGAGGGGGTCAATGTATATGGACATTCCTTGTGCGTCGAGATTCTAGTGCCATCAGCGACAACAATTTAGAACTCAAAGTGACTCAATTTCGTACGTAGCCAACCGTTTGATTTTTTGTTTACTGAAAAACCCATTCCATTATAATCTGTTTTCACTGAATTTGAATTTGAATTTGAATTTGAACTTACAAGTTAATGAAATTGAAATTAATTTCGACTTTATTTTTCAATGTCCATTGTATGTTGAGTAATAAACGAAGGATACGATACCAAAGCAATGATTTGTCGCTTATGAATGAATTGAACGTGTCTAGAAAAATGTCAGGTGGAAATAACAGAGTATCGCATTACGTGCACCCACGCTGTTTAGATTGGCTTAATATTCCCCTCGGCGAGCCCAGTAACGAGATAACCGCAATTGTATGCACGGGACGAGGGACGGGGGACGGGGGAACCAAAGCAGCGTTTATCCCCTAATTTCCCGCTGCACCGGGATCCGTTCCCCGTGGACCCCACTTGCGCCCTCATCGTCCTCATCGCCCTCAACGCCTCGCCACCCCCTCCCATCTCTCGTGATGATGAAACGAACGACATATTACACGTGTTAAATATTTCATAATGGAATCCATTTATCACTCGCTCCGCCATATTGGAAAAAATTGGATGGGGAATTGGAATGATGTCACAGTGGGGGGGAGAAACAGAAAGAAAGAAAGACCCTTATTACATGAATTAGGGTTATTGTTATTATTGTGGCCTTTGTCATTGACGTCACCGAATGCTGCTGCGTCTCTCACGTCTCTCACTCTCGTCTCTCTCGTCTCTTTTCACGTGGATTGGGTGAGTCGAGTTTTAAATTATTTATATAATAATTCTACTATTTGATTAAAAATAATTTTGATTTCGGACCAATTACGCGCGTTCTAATCCGCGATTGCAATTGCAAATACCATAATGCGTTTATCCAATTTTTGGCGAAAATAATCCTCGGAACCAATTAGCACATCCCCTAGCGCGCATGCGGCACGAAAACGTTGCCGAGGCAACGAGCAAACCGCAATTGAATTTACTCGGGCGGCCATATTGATGAACGAGGAAATTTTTCTGTCACAAAGTCGTCTCGTGGACCCTTGGGAGCACGACCGACGCACGTGTCCCCAACAACCTCCCACCCCCCTCCTTCACCCTTTAATCCCCTTAGAAGTTTCCATCCGAGACGTCCATCTGATAAGAAACGCCGCGTCCATCTGTTCGTCCTTAATATCGATTGGTCACTTCCGCCTCGTCTCCCCCTATCGCTTGCCGTGTTAATCAATCGCAAATAAACTCGGATCGGCTTGACTGCATCACTTGCTTTGCAGACAACTTCCCATTGCGCCTCCAATCACAATCACAATCACCAATCACCCTCCGAGGCTCCGAGCACAAATTGCCAAATCTGTGCCTGCCATTCATTCATTCATGTTGGAAAATCCAAAAAACACTTCTGCACCTTTTATGTGTATTTAACTTATAATGTTTATGATTTAAGCAGGAAAGCGCCATTTCGGGCGGTCGATTGTGAAATATTTGCAAACAAGTGGTGTATGAAGTGCATGCGCTGTCAACTCGGGATATAATGACGTGTAATTTGGAGTCGGGGAGGTGAGTCGATGGTAAACGTTCCCGATCGGCCGAACTGACAGTCCGTGACGTGATAGGCCGTCGGATGACGTATCTGCACGCGCATGGTTTCCCTTCAATTATTAGCCGACTTAATTTCATGTTTAAAAAAAGAGTCGCGAGACTAACTGAGCGGAGGTGGTGTGCTTTGATAGGGGGGGTCCACGGGGGCCCGCCAAATGGAGACAGATTTGAAGGGAACGCCAGTTTATTAGTCTAAATAAATGAGCTGAGTGAGCAAAACGCACGCGTCCAAATAATGATGGCGGCACCCCCTCTGGGCGCGTAATGAAACAGCCAAATATTTAGTTTTAGTCTCGTGGGGACACGACTCGACTCGCCTCGATTCGACTCGACTCGACTCCAATTTTCGCGCGTTTTCAAAGTAAACGCGGAAGATACGCCAAAAGGATTCATTAGGAATTGACAGCGGGCGTTAATTAAAGGAGAAAATCAGTCATTTGGTGTGTTTTTTTCTTTGCTCCCCAGGGGGCCGTGGGGGTTTGATAGATGTGCAGTCGCATGTGCCACCGGTCTTCCGCCAGGTCTTGAGGCGGGGGGTCTCCGTGTCGCCGCAGGAGGGTGGGGCAAGGAGGGTGGCGAGATGGCGACCCACGTGCGAGGTGGGAATAGTCAATAAAGCCATTTGGCCTCGGACGAATAATGAGAAGAATCTCTGGGCTGGGCGCTTGAGCTCCTGTTTATTACAGGCTTCTTACACTTAATCCTCGAGGAAATGGGGCCAATGGAAGACGGAGGGAGTTGTGGGAGTCGGCCACCACTTATCCCTCGGATTGGACCCCACTTCCGGAGCCCGGGAAATTTTACCTAATTGGATCAAGACACTTTGCACTAACGCAGCATCACCATTCGAACAATTCAAGTGTTTCTTTCTTTCTTTTCTTTCTATAATTTCTATTTTCTACGGAGTATTCTAATGCAAATTGCAAAGAGAATGTTCAAAGAGAATAGAAATAAATGGTAGTCCTGTTCCGTGCTTCGTGTTATAGGAGTTGGAGAAAGACAGGAGCGAGGGGTTTGGTGACAAACGGAACCAAGTGGCGTTGGTGGCCATTTGTTAGCAGACGTCGAGGGGACTTTAAGCCGTTACGAGCATTCGTGACGAACGGTCGCCGCCCCACCGTCTCCTCATCGATCACGCGCGACCTGCCAACCAACTCCTCCCTCTGCGTCTTCTTTCGTTTCTTCTTTCGTTTCTTTTTTCGTTTCTGTTTCTTATTCGTTTTATATATTCGGGGAGAAAAGGAATTATATTCGGACATCGTTGAAAACGCACACGCACCTGGGACGTGGCTGTCACGTGACCCAAGCCATGTTATCGAAGGATTAAACGAGCAAGAAGACTCAATTTTCCGAGCCAGCGGCTTGAGAAAACAGAAACGTTCGTGGGCATGCGCGATAAGGGGTCGCAAGCCAAGAGGGACGTCGAGGGACCCGAGCGGGTCCGTCAACTCAGAGACGAGTTTATCAGTTGAAGCACACATTAATTGGTTTCTTTTATTTCTTCAGGGGGCACTGCGTTTCAACTTTCAAGGGAAACGAACGAAAAAAGAAAGAAAAGAAAAAAAGAGAAGAAATTGTTTTCGACAAAAATTTCAAACATGATCAGCTGATTCAGCAAGATGGCGGCCCGGGAAGCGAAGGGCGAAGTGGGGGGGGGGGGGGTGTTTACACCGGGTCGCATCTCTTGACGAGAAAATTATGCAGTGACGTCCGTTCCAAAACACATTTTATGGTAATTCCGTGTCTATTTAAATCCACGTGGGCGTCTGATCTGTTTCCTCATCCTCCCCCCGCTACTTTTGTCGTAAATGGAGCTGTTGTGCGCATGCGCCCGCTTCCGGTCGTGCAAACTCGGGTGTCCGTCCCTGGAATTTCAAACAGCTTGATTAACTTAACGCTGAAACGCACAAACAAAAACAGCGAAAAGTAAAAGAAAAAGAAAAAAAATTCCAAACGTTAGAAAATGTTGGAAAAATGTCGTTTCTTTTCCTTCTTTTATTTTCCCCTAAAATTATTCACCTTTTTTTCTCGTTGCAACGTGAAAAATGTCTCGCAAAGAGATGAAATTTTGTCGGTGGCAAAGGGGGCGGAGAAATGGTAGCTGCGTTGCCATAACAACCCCATTCACAGCGCTCGAGAGCCGATCGATTGCGCACGCGCACCGTTCCCACCTCGTTAGGACGCCCGAATTTGCGCTGCACGAGTTGCACGTCGTTCTGCCGAGGACGCGCCGATGTGGATGTGGACGGAGTTTCTCGGATGAACTCTTCATGGTTCATCAACATATTAATGCCCGGGGGTCCCGGGGTTGTCGCGCGTGCGTCGCCCACGGAACCCATGGAGGAACGCGCGTCTGGGCTTAAGAAAGGGAAGGGCAGGGGGGACGTGGAGCAAAGAAAACGGGGGTGTGCTGCATTTTCTTCACCTCATTAAGAAAACACTTGGTAGTTACTAAAAACAAAATTCCCTTCCCAGCTGTTTTTTTTTCTTTTTATTTTTTATATATATATAAATTTATTTTAATTTTATTTTTTTTTCTTCGAATAGAGTAGAATATATAATAAAAAAGTTGAGCGCTTTTTGGTTGATTTCGAGTTGAGCTGCTGCGAGTTGGTTGGAAAACAAATATAGGAAAGTGGTGGCGAGTAAATCCTAGAAGGGAGACGAGTTTTAAAGTGAGTTGCTTTCTTTCTTTCTTTCTTTCTTTCTCAATAAGGTGAGTTTGTTTAATTCTGTTTGTGCCAGGCAGTTGCAGACTAATCAGAGAGAGGAGACGCCCCTTTTCACAATTTATACCCTCGACTAAATCCCACCGCCCCCTCCATTTACGAGATTGATTCTGTAAACGTGAAGAGGTGCCTCAGAATTTTCTCACGGATCAATAAAGTCCACCGGATTGCTTTATAAAACAAGAGCCCAGCCGCCATCTTGCATCTTTATTTTACTGCCCTTGTTTTCGCAACACTCCTTCTCTCCTTTCGTCAAACTTCGAAAATACAATTCCACAATTCGTACCATTTTTTTCCTCATTTACGTCGTTTTCTTTTAACTAAAATTTTTAGAAAACAACTCAAAATTCGTCGACGATGATGTTGCATTTTTTTTTTTTTTTTTTTTTTTTTTTTTTTTTGTGTCGTGTTTTTTTTTTGCTAGTCGGAAATCGATCGATGTCTTTCTTATTTAGGAAACGAGGGGGAATTCTGAGTTTAGAATGGGCGTGGCCAACACGGTTTGAGCATCTTGTTATTACTAGCGAGGCGTCATCGAACCCCAGACTCATCCAATCATCGTTTGTCGTTGTTATTTTATAAACCAGA
This sequence comes from Strigamia acuminata, assembly GCA_949358305.1. Classification (NCBI taxonomy): domain Eukaryota; kingdom Metazoa; phylum Arthropoda; class Chilopoda; order Geophilomorpha; family Linotaeniidae; genus Strigamia; species Strigamia acuminata. The sequence goes on from OX442321.1 coordinate 362,723, forward strand.
TAATAAAAATTGTTCTTAATTGTATAAAAAACGCAGGAAGATAAATTTTCACATTTCCCGCAACTTAAATATCGATATTCTTATCGATAGTAATTCAAAATTACGAATATTAACGCAGTATGTTCGTGTAAGTTGGCGGAACCGCCACCGGATGTCGCCACCTACTCGAGCGAGTATTAAAGATGGCCAGTGTAATTGTTTGAGTTATCGGGTCGTTTGAAAGAGAAGTAGGAAATATCTACAAAATACGCGAGACACTGCTCGAATGCCATTAAAGGATGAGTGAAAACAAGTTTCCAGCCACAGTTTCTGACAAGGTACGTGAAAATTCCTCATTTTATTCGCCGATAAAATAGTTTCGTTTTCAGCGGGAAATACGATTAGCGATTGCGTAACTCGGTTTAAAATAAGTTAATAAAGAAAGAGTAGGTAAATCCAGACGAGCTTATCGTGTTCGTTTTTGTTTTGGTAGAAAGTCACATCCCCCGAAGTTAAAAATAAAACTGCAAATAAATAAGAGTTTCCAGTTTCGAAATTCAAGAATAAAAGCGAAACCTCACTGAACCTCGACTGAACTTTAATATGACACAACTTTTAACTATCTGTATCTGGAACACTCTGAAGTCCATTTAAAAATGCAAATATATATATATTTATATATAATACATTTAAACTTTTAATGAAAATTGTTAGTTTTTTTTCTATACCAGTGATGTTTAATTTTTTTTCCCCTGAGAGCTAAAAATGCACGTATTTAGAGCTCAACCTTTTTCTTCTTCTGAACTTCATGTATATTTATAAGAGTTACCAGTACCACGCATATCAGAGCGAGTCAGGTTTTGGCACAGAATGTGGCACTACCTGGTGGTGAAATTTGAAGTCGGAGCGCTCCATTAGAGTTAAGGTGACGGCCTGACGGGTCCAACAAGCGTGGCAGCGATTCGATTTCGAATCTTTCAGCTATTTTTGGGATTCGGTTTGGGATTCAAAAGATTCACACAGACTTGCAACGAAAAGTTTCAGAAAAGAAAGACAAAAGAAACAACAAATGGCAATAAAATGAATGAAAGCGCGACTTGGAATATGAGCAACTTCACTCTTCGTTGAGAATGCCGAAGAATTGTCCAGCACGACGGTACCAACTGCCAATAGACACCGCCAGACCGCCGCGAGGAATCTGAATGGTTGATTGCAATGTAAAGAGCATTCTGGCGCAGTTTCAAGACGACGTTTGTTTGTTTTCGGCGAAGCCGTGAGGGAGGCTAAGGCGGCAGCGTCACTGTCGCAATCCTTTGCCAGGAATCAGACGCACGTGCAGCCGTCATCTAATTGCAGAAGGAAAGGAAGCCGGCCTCGCTCGAAGCGGCTTTTGCTCGCGAGAAGTAACAATTGCTTGTTTTGCTTGTTTTGGCGGACACATCTTCATATACTTTTGCATTCGACGTTGCAATTCCTCGGCATTGTTTTCTTTTTGCTCAAACCAGCCCAAAGTTCGCCAGAAGCCGTCACTAGGTGTCCTCGGAGCCAATTTGCCTATAATTTGTCTATAATTTGCACGAAAGGCAAGAAACACGCTCAATCGATCAAGCTAGCGACTCCGCGGACTAGTCGCATTCTGCCATTGATCCGCGATTATTCCACCTGAGTTTAAGCTCATCTTAAGTTAACTTAACTTAACTAGACTGTTAAGGGGCACCCAACCATTCCATCGGCGCACTACAGTAGTATTTGTTTGTAGAAATTGGTGTTGGTCGTTAGTGATGGTTTGAATTTTGGCTCAATTTTGTTGGTTGCATAGGAGTGAGTAATGGAGCGTCGTTTCGTTTCGTTGTCGTTGTCGGTTGCTTTTTATTGATCGTATTCTCCATCTATTATTAATCGAGTGGGGAACTGGAGGCGCCTCGGGCAAGGGCAGAAAAAGGCGCACACCTCAACGCTGCAAAAGGCTGCCGAGTGATTGCAACATACTGTACGTCAATGAGGAATTCTGGGAATGAATGCACGAAATGAATCGAACCAGGCTCGAGCTCGCCGTCAACACTATTGATTTGTGTCCACGATAATTAAAGCGGGCGCTCGTGTACGATGCACCATCTAGCGACGTGCCGCGCAAACAATTTTAAACAGTTTTCAAACGCATCCAATTTGTTTCCGTCTTTTTTTTTATTTTATTTTATTTGATTTTGATTTTGACTTTTTTTTAAATTTTAAATTTATTTTGGAAATCGATTTTTTTATTTTTTATTTTTTATTTTCCAAATCGATTTTCACGGTTTTTATTTGGAGTGGTGATTTGGAGCAGCGCGTTATTAGCGTTGCGCCAGAGCGTCGCGGATGCTGCGTTGCCATGGCGACGGCAGGAGAGTGATGGGATGCCGTCGGGGTGAAGGAGCATAAATAACTAGCGCGTTGGCGCCCCGTGTTTCTTCATTTGGTCGCCAGCGGGCGACAACCCCAGGCCGCAAACCGAGCGAGTCAGTGACGCGAGGTGCACGTGGCCTCGATTTCACCCTGCAACTCGCAACAAGCGAACGAAACGAAACGAAACGAAACGAACGATACGATCGATGATTCGGGACACGTGATCTGAATGTCCACACACAAAAAAGAGAAAGAAAGAAAGAAATCTCTCCTCGCTTCTCTTCTCTTCTTTCTCTTCCTAATGTTATTTTTCCTCCTCCTCCTCCTTTCCATTTCCGCTCGTGGAAATTTCTGGCGAGTAATTTATTTTTCTGTCACTACCCGGCGCTGGCGTTAGTTAAAGCCGCAAACAGCCGAGTAAAAGACGTCCTCGAAAATAAGCCCAAAGGCCAATCGCACAAACGACAAAGCAACGAGGGGGGTACTCGAACCTCGACTGGAACAGAGATGATGAAGGGGGAATTGTGAGCACGTGACTCCAAACAAGAACACCAGATGGCAAAAGAAAAAAAGAAAAATTAAAAAGAAAAAAATTAAACAGAAATATTTTTCAAAGAAAAAAGAGAAAAAGAAAATGTTCTGGCGAAGATTGAGATTTAGCGAATATATTTGACCGTGGGCGAGGTCCGTGAAGGAAGAAAAGGTTAGGAAATGGATCGATAGAGTGAGCCAATCTGGTTGGTTGGCGTCACCTGAAATCAATCAAATAAAAGCCTTTCACGGTGACATCATCGCATATCGATTTCGTTTCGTTTCGTCTCATGTTTGATTTTTCCCTTTTATTCATTCTTTCTTTCTTTCCTTTTCCTTTCGATTTGACTATTCCGAAATGAAATACATAAAGTGTCCCTTATTGCCACACCCAGAGCAGAGCAGAGCAGAGTGTAGGGGGTGTATGGGGTGCATGGGGGAAATGGGAAGTGGGAAGAGAAGAAGAGAAGAGAAGAGAGGACGCAACACGTGATGAATGTGCACGGCCGAAACGGGTTTGGTAATTCAGTCACGAGATGGCGCTGACTCGCGAGTTGTCATTCTTTCTTTTTTTCTTTCTTCTCGTTCGTTCGTTCGTTCGTTCGTTCGTTTACTCGTTTCTCGCACAGGCGCACCAAGGACGAACGATCGGTTAGCGCTTCCAGGAGACCAGAAATGAGCTGCTAATAGATGAACCTCCCGTTGTCGGAACCCGACGCCCGCGTCTCGATCGCAGCTCCTTGTTCAAGCGCCCGCCTCGAGTCGCGAGGAGCCCGACCGCACATTCGTCGATCCGTAACCATCAAAATGGCGCCCTGGCCCGGGGGGTTGGTGGCTCGCTGACCCTCCGCTCGCTGCCAACTGCGCCCCCACCGCGTGGCCCTCGATGGACTCGACCCAGCTGCCCATCCGAAGCATCGGTGCCTGCTAGAACCGCGACGACGCGCCGTGCTCCGTGCTCCGAGCTCCCGCCGACTTCCAACCAAACGCCATCCACACGGCGCCACCCACCAGCAACACCTAACTAGCAACACCACACGGCCCCTCGGCCCGACCCCGACCCCGTCTCATGGGGGCCGTCGGCGCCCGCTTCCTCCTCCTCCGCCGCCGCCGCACGTCAACCACACGGCCGCAGCCATCAGCCTGCGACCGCGCCATCCTCTTCCAGGTAAGAACTAAACTCCCAACATACTAACATGTATAATACACAGTACATACTCAGTTCTATTTGTCTTGTTCGTGCCAAAACTAACCTACACGATACAAAACTCGTTCATTTCACTTAGTTCATTTACTCCACGTGGGGAACGAAACGAACGAATGCAGCAAACTCCATTTTTTATTTTTATTATTCCCTTAACAAGACGATGGAATTAAGAAGCAGGTAAAAGGGGGGGAACAACAAGGTCAACCCCTCGGGGTGGACGAGGTGGGGATCGAGTGATTGACAGTTGAGGACAGGAAGTTGAAGCATCTTCATTTGAAATTAAAACTTTAGGCACAAAAGTTTGAAATCATTTTTATTTTTTTCATTTTTTTCATTTTTTTTCATTTTTTTTTCGATTTATTTTTTTCGATTATTTTTTTTTTCGTCCGCTCTTTGTTCGTGTCCCCAGCCCGTGCGCCCCCGCACCTGCCCGGCGCAGGACGGACTTTGGTCGGTTCAAAGAGCGTCCCTCTCTCGCCCTCTCTCTCTCTCTCTTTTCCCTCGCGCTGCGAGGTCGGCCACGTGCGTCTCGCTCGCTCGGCCCAAACCCCACCTGGCGTCTCTCATTCTACCCCCACTTCCTCCGCCGTTTCCGGTTCCCTCGGCTTCGATTTGGGTTCCTCTTCCGCCACACCTGTTCTCGAGGTTCCCTCCGCGTCACCTTAGAATTCCCTCAATTTTTTTAAATTTAAATAAAAAAAAAAAAAATTCGTTATATGTTTTTAATATACAGAAATATATTTAATCTTATCAAGTTGTTTGTTTTTTGATTGGGCAACGCGATGTTGTAACGGATGACGTTACAAAAAGAAGTAAAAAAAAAAAAATGGAAAAGAAAGAACGAAAAATAATGTGCATATATAAAAATATATTTTAACTCGTTTTAAACGTTTCCATTTTGGCGAAAACTCGCGCAAATTCGCAAACAGCGTCCGTCGTTCGATCGCAAAAAGAAAAACAAAACAAAACAAAACTTTTCTGCTACGTCATCGCCTTCGACGTCATCATTAAAAAACTTCATAACAAAAAAAAAAAATTCATTAAAAAGAAAAAATGGAAATGCACTCGATGACTTTGACTAGCAGACTCGTCGGTTATTTTAGTCCGTCATTCTCATTCCTCCCAAGTTGAATGACCCCCTCCCAACCCCCCTTTTTAACTCGCTTTCCCACCTCTCTCTCTCCGACATTCTGCGCAAAATATTCGGCAAATTCCATCAGAACGCAACGAGGCCTTCGACTTCTTTTTATTCTATTCCATTTTTTTTTATTTCCCGCCCTTTTTCTTGTTCAATGACCCACTTAATACACACAATCGCGACTATGGGATCAAAATGGCGGCCTGGGGTTTCGGGCAACGAGGGGGAGGTGGAATCACCGCACTAACACGAAAACTAAACGCAAACCCGGAAGTAGTTTGTTCGGTTTGTTGCGTATCAACAAGTGGTGGCGACGAACGTTATTTGGATTTTCCTTTTTCGTTTTTTCGTTTTTCGTTTCGATTTCGAAGGGAAATTGTGAAAATGTGTCTCTCGAGTGTGCGTGGGGGGGTGGGGGGGGTGGGGCTGTTATTTCAGGGGTGTTTTAGGGTGCGTTTTATGTTCGGCTCCATTTTTAGCCCAATTCTATTTTTAGCGTTTGTGGTTTTGGCTCCTGGAGCAGTTGCATGTCGGGAAGGGAACGTTGTTGGCTGCGGTTATTTCGGGAGCGCGGAAAAAAATGAAAGATTTGTTGTTTAACCCTTTTGAACAGCGCCATCTGGGTGCGCGCACGAAAATGAGGTTAGGCAATTACTGTTTACAAACATTGCACACGTTTCTGATTTCCTCCTCGCGCACCGGATGTGACGTCGCGCTGGCACGTGCGCGCCATTTTGGACTCATTCGCGACCGCGACCGCGACACGGGATGTGACGTCACGCGATTCGCTCCTAATGCGTTTTATTTTATTTTTATTATTTTTATTTTATTTCTTCTTTTTTTTTTTTTCTTTTTCTTATCTTTTGTTTCGCAATCGCCAATTTGCGCACTTGGATCACGTGCGCGGATGACGTAACGGCAAACTATTTGCTCGCACTTTTTGACTTTTATTTAAGTTCACAACCCCCCACCCAACAAATTCTTGACCTTGAAGTGTTGTTTGTCCTCGGGGCCGCGTTCGTCTCGTGCCCCTCCCTTCCTCACCCCTCAGCGTCTTCTCTCTCCTTCCCCCGACCTCAACTCGAATGCCAAAAATTCCACGTGACCCCCTCGTCAACGTCCCCTCCCAATAATTCATTGCAATTCATTTTTTCTTTCAATTTACTTTTTATTTATTTATTTATTTGTTTATTTATTTATTTTTTCTTCGCAACTTTTTCCGGACACACAACATTCAGCCAGCGAGCGGGTGCACGACTCGCTTCCCCTGGTGTCTGTTTTTGGCTTCGTCCTCAGTTGGACGTTCTTTTCTCTCTTTCATCCCTCATAACTGCGAATGGCTTCGACCAAAAGGGGCTCAGGGGGGAACCCGTGGGTCCCTTTGTGTCTCCGTTTGGTCTCGTTGAGGTGTGGTCAGCACGTGCAACTCGTCGACCCTCTTCATTATTTTTCTCTTTAAGATGATAAAATGAATAGAAAAAAAAGAAGAAATTTTTCTTTTTTTTTCTTGTTTTTTGTTAAATTTGACACGAGATGACTCTGAGATATTGAAACAAACTTTTTTTTGTTTCGAGTTTCGTTTGGAAATGAGCGCTAGGTGGCACTTTAGTATTTCGGGTATTTCGAAGAGAGCGAGAGAGAGAGAGAGAGAGAAAAAAGTGGTGTAGACGTGACGTCGGTTCGGTGTTGGGGTGAGATGCATCTGGTTGCCATGGAGACGCATCTGATTGCCCATCTCACGGTTGCCATGACAACCGTCTCGTTTTCTCCGGTGGCGTCGCTTCTGACTCACGGATTAGTAACGAAGCCGTCAGATCGCGAGATCGACTCGCAGAATAAATGACAAAAGATATTAACTCACCTCCCCATCACACCCCCAGCCCCGTCCCCGTCCCCGTCGCGGTCCCAGTCCCAGTCCCCGTCCTCGCGCAGCCCCCACTAACACACGCACACTTTGGGGCATATGTGCAGCGCATGCGCAAAGCGCGCTCCATTTTGAGCCGCCAGAAAGGAGAAAAAGAAGAAATGTAAAAAGAGCGTTCGAATGAATGCGAAGAACCGAACGCGAGAGAGATTCGGTTCCCCGTTGCGCAGCTCTTTGTTTTTTTGCAAAGGTGGGTGGGTGGGGAGTGGGTCCATAAAGTAGAGGTCAATCAGCGTGGCGGGAAAGTCGTTGGCCCTGGTTACGGATGAGTAAGTTTCTCAAGAGTGAATAACCCTTTGGTCACAAGTTGGTGGGAAAACTGTGCGACTCCGAAACTCGTTCGCTCTAATTTCTCAACTTTTGCAAATCATTTTTTTCTTCATTTTTTTTCTTCTAAATTTCCGTTTTTTTCTTCTTCTTTTCTGGACGGTTCCGTGTGTTTGAACGGGTCAGTGTGGGTCATGTGCAGATTAGGAGACGCGTTGTTCGTCTTCAATTCTTATATTCGCTCGGCGGTGGCTTTTTCTTCGCGTTCGATCGATGGGCGCAGTCACTGACTCCAGGTGGAGCATCTCGAGAAGGTGCGACGAACACGAATTAAATCGCAAAATATTACAATTACAACAACGACGAGTTCACAAAAAATACGAGGAAATTGTTTCGATTTTTTTTTATTTTTTATTTTTTATTTTGAATTTATTTTTTTATTTTTTTAACTTCTCAAATGAAGGAAGGAAATAAAACCGGAAGTAACCGTCATTACCGATCGACGGTGGTTATGGTTCCTCGAATTCACTTCCTTGCCACTTGTGGTCATAGTTGACTGACCCCACCCCACGGATGATCCCCCCTGTCGTTTAATCCCTTCACCTGTAGGATTTTCCACTTTGCTCGCAATATTTCACTTTTCGTGACGTCAGCCACGTCGTTTTGCGAACGGCCTTTGGGTGCATCTTCAAATCACGCGTGGGATCGATCGAGATAAGTTTTCGCGGCCATTTTGTGGTGGAGTCCACTGACCACGAGTAGTTGCAGGGTGTTTTGTAGGATCCTTTTTTTTTTCTTTTTTTCTTTTTTCTTTCTTTCTTTCTTTTTTTTCCTTATTTATTTTTTTGTTTGGTATTCCGACGCGGATTTCGGTCGTATCGATTTTGAGCCTGTGGCATCATTGAAATTATAATGAACCCATCAGACTGAGGCGGCCATAAATCAGCGCGCAGTGCGCATGCGCCAGTCGCGCCACTCGCTGCTCCTGGCTAGGCGCAAAATGAGATCATCTCTTGACATTAAACGGTTCGTCCAGAATTGTGACCGTTTTTTCCGCTCAAAGAGGACTCTGAACGCTGGCTTCGTTTCGTTTCGATCGAATTTAGGTCGCGCCAAATCAGTGTGGTGTGGTCCACGGCCCACATGAGACGCGGCTCAAATTAACAACAAATTGCCGCCATTTTGACACAATTTCCTCTCGTCGGGTGCAAAGTACTGGAACGAGGGGGTGTCTCGAGATGCACTCCAGAGACAGAGAGAAAAATAGACACACGAGATAGATAGAAAGATAGAGAGAGAGAGAGAGAGAGAGCGGGGGCGGATGGGAATTTGGGTCACGTCATCGCGAAACCCCGTTATTAAGATGACGACACCGATCATGTGACAAAACGTTTTTCTTGTTAGCAATTCTGGGATGATGAAATTGTGACGAGGTGTTGGCTGGGGCCAGTATCGATCTCTCTCTCTCTCTCTTACTCGGAAGAAGTAGGCGCAAAGTGAAGAGGTCGAAGGTCACCTGGCGAGACGAACCGATCAGGTGACTCATCTTGTCGCGGTTTCTCTCTCTCTTTCTTCTCTGGCGATCGATTCGCTTTTTCTTCTTTTAACTTTGGGTGGTTTGGTCGCACTGGGGTTGGCGAGTGAGACTCCAAGCCATCCTGGCGCCTAATGAGAATCCGAGCGTGATATTGCCGCGTCCCCACTCGAGTGCTCAACAAATATCGCCACATCTAATAGCAACGAAACCCCAAATTCGACACCAGAACTCGTCACTTTTCTCTCCCTGCTTTGACCACGGACTCGTGCAAAAATCCCCTCCACTATTATTATAAAACGATTAAGCAAATTCCACCATTTTGTTGCAAAACTTCAATTTCCTTATCGCCTTCTCTTCTCGCCGTACATTTTTCCAAAACTCAAATTTCAAAAAATAGAATAATAAAATAATAAATATTTTTTTTTTCTGAATTTAATTTTCATTAATTCTGATTTGCAGGTGTTAACTTGTTGAGTGTGTGTTGTGTATTATGGCATCAGCTATGGACAGACACATTCAACAAACCAACGAGAGATTGTCTTGCATCAAACAGGTAAGAACAACGAAAAATAAATTTAAAATTTAAAATCCCAAAATTTAAAATCCCAAAATTTAAATCCCAAAATTCAAATCCAAAAATGCAAACGGCACTAAATGCTTTGCCGAGATCTGAGAACTTTATTCAAGAAATAGGAATTGAATGCTGAAGAAGACTCGAGAGTGGGTGGGGCCTTTTGCGTGATAAATTATCGCCTGCAGATATCGAAGAAAAAATCGATGGCGACTCACTCTCGAGTCTCGAGTCTCGATCTAAAGCAAAACCAAACCCCAACCATCTCTTTTTCTTTTTTTTTCTTTCTTTCTTTCTTTCTTTCTGCCCCTGCGTTCATCGCTCGCTGCTCTTAATTAAGCGGCTCCACAAGACCAGCGCCTAATTAACTTGTAATACAACGTGTTATCGATCCGTCACGCGCGACCTTGACCACTCATTCGTCGATACAGATGACAAAAAACTGGCCAACAAAAACGATTGATTGTTTGCACATTTTTCCAAAATGTTTCAAACATTTTTCAAACATTTTCTTTCTTTCCCGCCATTTTTGATGGCGCATGCCGGGCCGGGCTTCCTTGGCAACGGGATGATTGGCCTTGGCAACGGCGGCGGGAAATGCGAAAGTGTCATCATCAATCGTGGACCTGTTGTGGGTGTCGGCGGCCATTTTGTTTGCAGTCGCCACATCGATTTCCTATAAGCGAAACCGATGAGCACGAATAACACCGTCACGTGACTTTCCCCTCGTGGCGACAATCACAATCGATCGGTCTTTGTGTCAGCGCAGTCGACTTCGTTTTTATTTACTCAAACCTCCCCGCATAATAAATATAAAAAACAATAATAAAAGCAACGATGCAAAAAATGAAAGAAGTGTAAATGTTTGTTAATTTTCTTAATAGGCGTTACAAACACCCGCTGGATTCCAAAGTGCGGCGCGAGAATTGCTCGAATGGTGCGCCGATACTCGCGCATTTCAAAGACCCTTCGAGCAAGGCCTTATGGGATGTCTTACTGTAAGTACCATTTCATTTAACCTCACCATTTTATTGCGTTGTCTCTCCCGAGGCAAAATCTCGCATTTTTCCCTCTTTAAATTCAAATTGAAATTCAAAATGAAATAAAAAACGTTTTTCTTTATTTTTTTTTCTTTTTTCTTTTTTTTAATTTGAAAAAGGTGGTTAGTCGAGTAGCCGCTCAGCAAGGATATGATCTTGACCTTGGCTACCGTCTCCTTGCCGTCTGTGCAGCTCACCGAGACAAGTTTTGTCCAAAATCTGCAGGTAGGACAATTTGAAATAAGAAATGTAGAAAATGCAGAAAATGCAGCGAGTGACACACGATCGGGTGGGAAAGCACGCGAATTGCAATTCCTATGACGACATTTCGCGTGAAATTTGCGAGAAAAACCCTTTGTGCCCACAACGTCCAGAGTTGGGCGAACGTGGGACGAGGGGGCGTGGGTGGCGATCACCTGTAGACCGATGGCAACCCCCTCTTTATGCGTCCACCGACACGCACACAAAGGAGGTGGAAAATAAAAGGGAACACTATAATGGAGGCCCATCTGCTTACGTGAGGGGACGCCGAAGCCCAAGCCCAAGCCCAAGCCCGAGTGAGTGAGTGGGAGTGGGAGTGGTGTGGTGTGGTGTGTGAAGTAGAGTAGAGTGGAGTAACCAACACATGACTAAACCGATCGATCAATAAGTGCGGGTAGTCTCTCAGTCTCTCTTTTGCCCGTCTGTTGCCAATCTGCTCGCAAACATCGACAAGTCGTGAAATACTCATTTATTTCGCATTTTTTTTCTCTAAGAAATGCATTTTGTTGATTTGTTTTGCCACCAGAGGTCCTCGTCGTCGACAAGGGGTGTAATAAATGGGATGAGTTTCGTGGTAGCGGGGTTGTTCTTGTCTTTTCTCATCCGAGATTGCCCATTAGCATTATCGATCCTCGAAGCAAAGATTGAACCGAGCCGAGCCGAGCCGAGCTGAGCTGAGCACCGCCACGCGGCGCTGCGCTGCGGCAAATCGCAAAAACAATTCGCTTTCGCTTTCATTTTCGCGCTGTGTGCACGCCGCAACTATTTTTATTTTTAGACATTCCAATCGTCGATCGCGATCTGAAAAAAAGACGAGAAAATGTGCACGGGAAAATTGAATTTTTCGTGCGAATTTTGCAAAATTGAAAGTGAAATCACGAGTGACGATGAGTGATAATTTCAACACGAGGGGCGAAAAGGGCGCTGCGCGTTGTTGTGAATTCCTGAGGCGCAACATAAATCAGGGTGATGTTAATTCTGGAACCAGTCACCAGATGTCGATGCTTCTCGTGAGCCATTGCCCCCGAGCAGAAAGAATTATGTAGTAGGAGGAAGAACTTCTTTCTCTCTTTTCTCCATCCCTGACGCCATTTTGGCGAGAAAAAATAAACCCAACGAAGTAAAAATATTTAAAAAATTAAAAAAATTAAAAAAATCGAAAAAAATCGAAAAATTAAAAAAATATTTGGCAAACCTGTTGAATTATAATTTGTAATTTTCTTCACATTCGACAAGGAAACGGAGCAGACGAGGGCGGAGTGACTATGCGCGGAATGTGCACCCTGGACCTGTTTTTTGTTCCTTCTAAAAGCGGAATTTTCTCTCTTTGATTTCTTTTTAACTTTTTCGAATTATCGAGAAATAAAACTCCCACGCACTTCACCTTTGGCCGCGTTGGCGAGGGGGGTACCGGTTCCATTGCAAGACCCCTCTCTCGAACGGCGTCTCACCTGACGAGAAGGGAATAAAGACATCACCCTGTTTGACTGCTCCCCGGTACCTGTTTATATGAGTTTGACTCGAGGGTTTGGTTTAAGGTTGGGCATTTGTTATCGATTCAAGGAAGACACTTCTCTCTCAACAAACTCAACAAACGTTTCAAGGTCGTCCTCCGACGGCCACCGCGAGCCTATGCCGCGTTAGCTCGTCGTGGCGCGGCATGCGCGTGCCAGCTCCGTCGACCGACTTTCCTCGTGTTTTGCGCCTAATTTTCCGCGCACTTTAGTTTTTCTTTCTTTTTATTGTTTCTTTTTCCTTTCTTTCGTTTTTTTTTCTTCTCGTTCGAAGGGTAGGGGTGGGGGTTGTGGTTTGTCGTCACGCAATCACGTGATGCGTCGGGATTGGTAGAAGGAGAAGAGGGAGTGTGTTTGGATCAGCCACTTTGACGGGAGGGAGGGAGAGTTGATGGCACAGCCTCGGTTCGCGGGTCTGTGAACGCGGGGTTGTCGACTGAGATGATGTCCCTCGCCTCGGGCTTTCGTAACAGACTCGTGCAGCGACGGAGACGCGCGAGCGCCGCGATGGATTTGTGGGACGGATACGACGCCGGGTAAGTGAAATTGGTGCAAATGGCGCTCGGACAAAGCGCCTTCCGCCATGATGGACTGACGAGGAGTGGATGGGGGGGTGTGCGAACGCAACGAGCGATTCTATTGCCGCTTTGCAGGGGTGTGGTGCACGTGAGACACAAGGAGACGCGAGCGAGAGAGCGTCGCTTCCATTATGGATGGCCGTGGCCGGCCAGCGCCTGCGCAAGGCCAAAGAGAGAAAGAGAATTTCATGGGAAATCACCACTAGCAGTGCATTGTTTCTCGAGGGTGGAGTGTTGTGAAAGGGAGACAGAACGAGAGAGAGAGGGGGAGCAGAGCAAAGTACTGTATCGATTAGATGTCAATGGGTGACGTCATTTCGTCTTGTTGTCAAGTTTTGCGAATGAAACCAACACTTTTTCGCTCTGTCATGTGTGTCACGTTTCCAATTAGTCGTTGCGGGACGAGTGGTCAGTGGGTTTGGAATTTGTTTTCCCTCGCAACGCGCACGTGGTTTCCACCCCCACTCGCTACTTTGTGGACCCCACCTTTTATCGATCGCAAAGATTTTTTTCTCCTTTTTTCCTTTTTTTTCTTTCTTTCTTTCTTTCGGATGAATTTCAAAGTAAATCACACAGACAGGAAGTGGTGCGGCGACCATTTAAAAAAATCGCGAAGACGTTTAGAATAATTTTCTGTTTTCTGTTTTGTTTTCTTTTTGTTTCGTGTGAACAAATCTCTCTAATTCCAGGAATAAATTAATCAATTTCCGGAGGATGTCGCCACGAAACTGATAATTTGACCGACTTCTTTCTCGCCATTTCTCGCCATGCGTGGCTCGGGGTTAAAAGTTTTGTCAACTGACCTCGTTTCGTTTCCAAACATTTTTTCTCGACGCGCATAAAAGAAAGAAAAGAAAAAGAAAAGGCAAAAAAGGGTTTCGTCGGGGACCCAGTTTGGACCTCTTTGGACGAACTGGCGGCATAAAAAAGGAGGGGGTTTCTAAAAGAAGACGAGGGGGAGGGTGTTAATATATTCCCAACATCGTGGGAAACGCTAAGGGGGGTGAAAGGAGAGGGAGGAAGCAGAAATGTCGTTGAGGTGACCCCTCCCACTTGGAGACTCCCACACTCGCGCACCTCCTCCTCCTCCTCCTCTCCTCCTCGCCTTTATCCGCCCTCGACCGATCAAAATCAAAAGGGGTGAACGTAAAATGAATGCTTTGCTTTTGTGTTTGTCCTTGCGGTCAGTTCGGGAGTCGAAGGACGCGAATTTGGTGAATTTGGTGAACTTTGTGAATTGACACGTATTTCTTTTGATTTTGCAGCTCTGCTGTCCATGTGGTGTGAAGAGTTGGGACGACTTTTGCTCCTCAGACACCAGAAAACGCGAAATAGCAACGAATCTGGGACCAAAACACCGACAATGCATCAACAGATGCAAGGAAAATTACCCCCGGTACCTCAAAGGTAAAAACAAAACAATATAAATAAAAGAAAAAAAGAACTAGCACCACCGGACGTAGTTTTGCAAACACCCCAGCCCAGCACTTCCGCTTGCTAGCTTACAAACCATTCATCCTCGCTTCCTTTCCTTCCTCCAACCGAATTGCGATATTCTCTTAAGTTTCTCATAGCAAAACTCTCGTGGCACCTGTTTGCCGTTCCACATGATTCTTGGCGCGCAGGTGTTTACTCAACCCTTTTCCCCCTCTTTCCTCATCTCTCCTTGACCCACTGACACACCTGTGCATGTGCACTCCCTTTTGTTGCTGCCCTCTTTCGCCTCTGACCCTCGTCGATCCGAGGTCGTTGATTAGCCAAACACTCGAGTTGAGCGTCCGTCTGACAAACGCGGCCGAGCGTGTCTGCAGAGGTGGACGTCCTCTTCTTCTCGGGCCACAATCCCGCTCCCACAATCCAGATCCCAGACGCGCCGACGCCAGCGCCAATTTTTCGGATGGAGAAGACAAGAGATGGATTCCGTCGGGTGGAACGGGAACGGGAACGGGAACGGGCCATGAGGCCTGACCTTGACCCGCGACCAACTCGAGTGTGCCTTGACAATCATCCGACGTGCACACGACGGACAGAGTGTCCTTTGCCGGCCTCGATCGAGTTTGGTTTTTCCGCCGGAAACGTGCAAACCGGTGTCTCTTATTGATTGGTTTTCGGATTAACACATTGTGCGTCCGGGGATGTTTTCGCCATCGAGCCTCTCGAGCCGTGACGTCGATGTTGAAAGCGATTTTTATTAGTTGATTCGTTCCGTTCGCTTTCTTTGCTTCGTCCGTCGGAGGGCGCAGGTGACGAGGGCGAGCCACGAGCTACGAGGAGGAGAAGAGCGATTGCGCGGGCGGAAAGAGCAAAGTGCGTTCGTTCAGTGCGCTCGCCAAACAAAAGGGAAATTTCGTTCGTTTATTTCGTTTCGTACGATAGCATCAGGTGCTGCTGGCTGTGCTAATCACGTGACGAGTGACGAGACGAGCCGAGCCGAGTCGATCGGTTGCAATGACAGGTGTTGATCGCGTCGCAACGCAACGCATCGCATCGCATCCGCATTTGTTGTTGTTGGCTGAGCTCGTGTTGCTCGTGGCACCCCCTCGGCCGCGCAACTGAACTCGTCTCGACTCGAACCCGGATCCCCGGTCTCTCTCTCTCTCGCGGAATTCTGGGACCGAATGGTGGCGTTGTTCGTCCACCTACGCGACGCTGCACTCAACTCGAGGAACCTGCCTCGGGCAAATCCGCCGGCGGCATTCACTCGCCGACCTCGAAGCCGAACCATCGCCCGACCGAGCCATCGCCATCGCGACGCCATGTGTACGAAACCAGCTCGCTCCGCCCACGCAACCGGCGGGTCCTCTTCTCCGCTGACGTCACCGGCCGGGGGGTCGTGCTCCACGTGGTGAGAGAAGGAGAAGGAGAAGTAGACGGAGACGGAGACGGAGAGGGACCCCCTCGGTCCGTCTGTCTCTCTCACTCGCGCCGCTCTCTCTCTGATTCTCGCTCGCTCGTTCGCTCGCTAACTCGTCCAAATGGAATTCGACGAAGCCGCTTGGCTCGAATTGTGAGTGTAATCCGAGAAACAACAAAACACAACACAACACAAATGCTTTTATCTGTATTTTTAAAACATTCCGTTTGCACTTACCAATTGTTTATGCTTTCTTTTGTTTGCTCTTGACACGTCACAATCGCACTCTTTCGACGGTGTCTCGTTCCACCTGTGTTACCACACCTGGGCAGGCAACGAATGTCAGACCCACGACTTTTTTTTACACCGTTTTACGCTTTTAAATATTTTAAATTTAAGTTTTACAATTTTCAATTCACTCAGTGCTCGCAATCGCAATTAAAACGCCCAAAAATGAGGATATTTGTTCGAAAAAAGCGTTTATTCACTTTCCACCTGCTTCGTGGCCTCGTTTTCGGCCATAAAATTTGGAAGCAGGCAAAAAAAAATATGTATATATTTTATAAATAACATATAAATATTTGTATAAAGAGGAAAAATGGGGGCCAGGTGAAAAAGAATGAATGAGACTGAGCTCGTAAAACTAGCTTCCGTTCTGCTGCGACCTCAGGTGTATCAATCGTGCGCCGCTGGTTTCAAGGTCGCATCGCACGGGCCTGTTGATGTCGAGGGCCAGAGAGCGTCATAACAGGCCATGCGTGCGTTGCCGGGGCAACGAGGGCTCCGCCCCCTCGATTTGCAGTTGTGTAACCAGCTCATTGATTTAGCAACATCATCATCTTCCTTCTCTCTTGTCACAGCACTGACCTCGTTCTTATTGAATTTGTTTTTTAATTTTTTTTTTTGTGCAGTTTTGACCCGTACAACGATGGCTCGGCGTCGGCCATGGGCTGGAGTCAGCAGGGCGCGCAACCCGCACCCGGGCCCCAGCAACACCTCTCGGTGGTGACGACGGTGTGGGGCGTGACGGCGGCCACTCAGAGCGGACCCCTCAACCACTCGGCGGCCGGGGCCTACTCGCAGACGGGTGCAAATGTCACGCCCATGACGCAGACCACGTACACGCAGCAACAGGCTTTCGCCAACCAAGGACCTCAGAAGACTCCTTATAATGCGCAGAACATGTCGTACCGGCAGAACGCACCCAACTACAACACGTGAGTCATTTGATTTGATTTGATTACTTGAATATTTTTTTATATTATTTTCTTTACAGCGGTTATGGCAACGCGCCGACACCCATGGCTGGTGGAATGGCCGGAAACCCCGGCGCAGGCCACGCTCAGGACTCTCCGTACCAGGCACCTCAACCGGCGTTGACGGCAGCCGCCTTGGTGGCTGCGGCGGCAACGGCAACGGCCACGGCCACGGCCAGCGTCGTTGCGCTTCAGGAACAACGGCAACAACAAGAAGCTGTCATGACCGGTCATCAGTTCGGTCAGGTACGCGATCGGATGGATGGAATGGGGGTCAAGGTCCAAGGAGAAGTCGTTTCGACGTACATGAATGTAGAGCTTTGTTTAATTTAATTTAATTCTTTCTTTCTTTCTTTTTTTCTTTTTTTCTTTTGGTGGGTCGCGTGTCCGGGCAATTGAGATGATTGATGATAATGTTTTTTCTTTTCTTTCGTTTCGTTTCGTTTCGTTTCTTTTCTTTTCTTTTTTAATTCGTATTTATTTCATCGCATTACAGATGCAAAGCATGCAGGGAATGCAAGGACAGCAGTTTCAGGGCCAATACGGGGGCCCGGGTCCGAATCAGAGGATGCCTGGTCCTGGTGGACCGGTCGCGATGAACATGAACATGAACATGAACATGAACAGTGCAATGGGAGGGCCGATGAACGCCATGGGTGCGGCCATGAATAGTTCGATGATGGGCATGAACAGTTCGATGACTGGCCCCATGAGCAAGGGGCCGGCCATACAACCACAGACGCCCGCCATGTTCGCCACCAACCAGCAGCCACAGCAGCAGCGGCGGCCCGCACCGTACCCGAATCCTCAGCAGTTCATGCACAAAGGACGGCAGACCGCTGCCGCCGCCCAATTTGCTGGAGCGCAGAATCAAATGACGCAGGTATAAACAAAATTTACAAATTTACCGTACAAAAAATTAAATTACATTGTTTTCCAGGCGTACGGTGGCGCTCAGCAATACGCTACTGCGAGGGCGCAGTTCCAAACGCAGGCGCAGTTCCCGAGCCAACAGACGATGGCTAACGCCAATTTCGCCAACTCGCAACAACAGGTGAGGCCGAACGTGAGGCCTCAAGCGCCCCCTTACAGCGCCAGTCCGCAGAACCAATATTTCAGTACGCAAGCGGCTCTGAACGGAGCCCAGCAGTCGCAGTTTGGAGGACAGTTCAACAGTCAGTTCGGCCAGCAAGAATACCAGAGAAGTTTGAGTTATCAACATTCTCCTATACCTGGAAACCCGACGCCCCCTCTTACTCCTGCATCGAGCGTACCCCCTTACATGTCTCCGAACCAGGACATCAAACCCAGTTTCCCAGACATGAAACCCGCAATGCCACCACAAAGTAATTTAGAATCACATTAAAAATTTAATTTAATTAAAAATTTAATTAAAATTTAATTCTTTTAATCTTACAGAAGACGATGAGTTGAGATTGACTTTTCCCGTCCGTGACGGGATCGTTTTGTCACCTTTTCGGCTGGAGCACAACCTCGCTGTCAGCAATCACGTCTTCCACCTGAAGCAGTCGGTGCACCAGACGCTGATGTGGAGGTCTGCTTAATACCTTATCATTTGATTTGATTTGATAATTTTAATTTGATTTTAATTTGATTTTGATTTGATTAGATCGGATTTGGAGTTGCAGTTGAAGTGCTTCCACCACGAAGACAGACAAATGAACACCAACTGGCCAGCTTCGGTGACTGTCAGTGTCAACGCGACACCGCTGACCATCGACCGTGGCGAGAACAAAACTTCGCACAAGCCTCTTTACCTCAAAGAGGTTTGCCAGCCTGGCCGTAACACTATACAGATCACAGTGACGGCCTGTTGTTGTGTAAGTATTTAATCAATTAATTATTTAATAAATTGTAAATATAATGTTTAACTTATAATTTTCAAGTCGCACTTGTTTGTTTTGCAACTGGTCCATCGGCCGAGCGTTCGCTCCGTCCTTCAGGGTCTTTTGCGCAAACGACTGCTTCCGGCCGAGCATTGCATCGCTAAAATCAAGCGTAACTTTACGAGCGTCGCCGGCACGTCCTCGTCCTCGTCTTCGTCTTCGGGTAACAACTCGCTGAGCGGGGAGGACGGCGTCGAGCAGACGGCCATCAAGGTGTCGCTCAAATGCCCCATCACCTTCAAACGCATCACACTGCCAGCACGAGGCCATGACTGCAAACACATCCAGTGCTTCGACCTGGAGAGTTATTTACAACTCAACTGCGAACGCGGTTCTTGGAGGTGCCCCGTGTGCAAGTAAGACCTTACAAACAAAATTAAATTAAATTTATTTAATTAATGAATTTTTGTATTTTCTCTTCTACTTCTTGAGTAGTAAAACTGCTCTTCTAGAAGGGCTCGAGGTAGACCAGTACATGTGGGGCATTCTTACAAACCTGAGTCATTCGGACGTGGAGGAAGTGACCATCGACGCGTCGGCCAGCTGGAAGCCCGTCCCAATCAAATCCATGAAGGAGGAGGAGTCAGGTAAAAAATGTATAATGAATTGATGATTACATTGATGATTACGTTCCATTTGAATGGATTTGATTAACGTTTGTCTTCCTTCCTTCATCAGATTCGTGCGGAGCCAACAAGCGGTTCAAAGCCATGTCCCCCAACAGCATGACCATGCCCACGATGAACAACTGGGACATGAGCGGAGGACTCAGTCCCTTCCCGCCTCTGCCTCCTCCTGAACTTAATAGTACGAATACGAACGTTGTATATTAATAGTAATTTTATACGAATACTTATACTTACTTTTTAATTCTAATTCAGCTTTGGGCAACAGCCCGATGTCGACGGGACCGGCCTCCATGCAAAACGGTGGCGGTTTCGGCAACGTTCCTCCCGTTAGCGGCCCGAGCACTCCCGGCGGATTCGACTTCAATTCGCCGGCCACGGATTTCGGTCCTTTGTCCCATTTGAGCGATGCCGTCTCTGCCATCGACCCTCTGAACGCAATGGAAAAGACGCTGAACGAACAAGTCGGTTTCAAATCGTCCTGCCCGACCCCGAATTTTCTAATCGAATTTTCTTGCGCCGCGCAGATGGGTCCGCCGCCTCCGCACCACGACGGAACGACGCAGTCCATGCGCAACGTCCACGGGCAACCCACGCAAACGCCGCCTGGACCAAACAACGTCAACAACCCTCAGGGGAATCAACAGAACAACCAGGTAACAAACAAATAAAATAATTACAACTTGAATTTTTATTGAATTGAATATTAAATTTTAGATGATGCAGCACGGTCCACACACTCCACACGGACCTCACACGCCGCACACGCCGGGCACGGGAAGCGGGCCCCCGAGCGTGCCACCGCCCTCGTCCACGCAGTCGCAGTCGCACACGCACGCGACAGAAACGAGCAGCAACAGCTCATCCAGTTCCTCCAACCCTGGCAGCCAGGGTCCTCCGCCGTCAGCTAACGACAGCTCGTCTTCGGTGCCCCCTCCGCCCGACTTGACCTCGGACTTGAACTTCGATCCTGCCGCCGTCATCGACGGAGATGGGCCCGGACAGGAAGGCCTCAACGTAATTAATTTAATTTAATTTAATTTAATATAATTTAATTTTTATTTGTTATTTTTATTTGTAGCTTCTTCCGGACAATGTGGTGGATCCGATGGAATTGCTCTCTTATCTGGATCCGCCGGACATGGGTGTCCCATCCAGCACGGGCGGTGCAGGAACCCCCGGTAGTGCCGGAGCCGGAAGTGGAACCCCCGGTTCGGGTTCGGGCGGCGCGGGTGCAAGCGGATCGAGTAGCGCGAACGACGATCTTTTGGCTCTGTTCGATGGGTAGGCTTTTAGTCGCGGACTCGAAAGAGACGCCGAAAAGACTTTGACTGACGTCACTGGCTTGACCACTGTCGGTCGCCCCGAGTGTCAGGGTGGACGTTGTGGCCAACTCACGTGAGCCGTACACTTTTTACTGCCAGTGAAGGAGACTCGAATTCGATGGGCGATGGCTGATGTCAGCGGTTGTTTGTTCACTTTTCATTTTGTTCCTTTTCATTTCTTCATCTTTTTATTTAAGTTTATTTTATTTCGTAAACGTTTAGAGAAAGAAAACAAAGGGGAAAGAAAGAAAGAAAGAAAGAAAGAAAGAAAGGGGTGAGGGGAAAGTAAAGTTCTACATTTTGTCAAAAGAAGAAAGGAAAGAAATCTTTGTACAAAAAAATACAAAAAACAAATACAAAACAAACAAAAAAAACAAATTACGTTGCTTTTTAAACATTTTTCTGTGTCTTTCTCCTCTTTCTATCTCTCGCTGTCTCTCATCTTGGACCTGTGCTTTTTAAATCCCTTTTACACGTAATAAAAACTTGTGGGATTATAAAAAAAATAATTAATTTAAAAAAAAATAAATAAAAATCAAATCCCTATTAGTTTTAGGCAGCTACCAAGAGAAATATGCTTTGTGTGTGACGTCATTTCACCGTTTATTTGAAATTTGGGTCCTCCACCAACCAACCAGTTTGCTGATACAATCACTCACTGTTCTCCCATCCCATCCCTTTCCTTCTCTTTTCTTGCTCTAAACCCCTTTGATTCCTACTTTCCTTTAAATGTGTACATGTTATATACATAAAACTTTATGATAATAATAATATTAATAATAATATATTATTATTACAAATATATAATATCTTAAAACGAATTCATGTTCCAAGGCATTTGTGTTTGGATGCAGGGGCCGAAGTGATGATGAACATTTTGCTCGTGTTTAATTTAATATTATTATTATTATTATTATATTAAGCTTCTCCGCAACTTTGGCATAGTGACGTCACATTTTTTCTGCCCGATTTAAATTATGAACAATTTTCATCTAATTTTATGATTATTTTTAAAAAGTACAATCAACAAATTTGTGGTTCCAAAAGAGAAATGAACCGAGGCCTATATTTTATTTTTTTGTTTTTTGAAATATAGTATTATAATATTCATAGTTGTGGGTATTATGATTTTGTTTCTTTTTATTATTATTATTATTATTAATTGTACATAACTATAAAAAAAGAAAAACAATTCATGTATAGTTTTAAGTACGTAGTTGGAATCTGTCCAGGATTTTTGTTTTTATTATTATTATTATTAATTATTATTATTATTATTTTATTTATCAGCATCAGTGTCTTTTGGGGATTTAAAGTTACACCGCAAAAGCACTTGTCACGTGATTCATCCATTTTTGTTTATCTCCCTACTTTTATTTAGATTTTTAGACAAATTTAATTTTCTTTTTCTTTTTCAATGTCAAAAGCAATTTTTATTGTTAAACAAAAAACCAACAAAAAAATAACTAGTTTTCATGCAATATTCCTATATAAAAAGAGAAGAAAAAAAAAATACTGAAACCAAATTTGAAAGAATTTCTTTTTTTTATTACAAAGGGGAATAAAAATGAACATTTTATCCAATCATCTATGCAGACCGAGCCTGACGTCCAATTTTTTCCCTCGAATTTTAGATCACGCAATTTGGGCAGGCAATTTTTAAAAGATAAAAAAAATCTCAGGTACTGTATATTATAATGTTCCAGTACTTAAAAATAAGTTTTAAAAAAAAAATAAAACGAAATAAAACGAAATGCAAGAAAATTAGCAACAGTTCCATTTTATAAGTCTGCTTTTAAATTATATGTAAAGTGTCTTGGACAAGAAAAGAATAAAAAAAAATGGTAATCTTAATTATACTTTATTATCGATACAAACGATTTAATTTGTGCATATGGTTCGGATTGCAGCATCAATGAAAATTCAAATTCTCGAAATTCTCACTAGATGGCAGCCCGAGCGGTAAAGAAAGATGGCGCGTATTTACGTGTAAGATTTGTTAGTATTTATGCTAAAAAGTGTGGTTTTTAACTTTATTTTCTTTCCTAGCGTCGCACAAATGTGTTATTAACACAAACCCGATCAATCATGGCTCCTAGACGCCGTAGTTACACGTTGGACTTCAAAATCTGCGTGCTCGACCGTCTGAGAAAGTTGAACGGAAACATTTCAGCCGCGTCGCGAGAGAGCAACATCGACCGAAAGCGAATCCGCGAGTGGCAAAGCAAAGAAGCCGAAATGCGCGAACTGGAAGGAAAGAACGCCGCCAGAGGTGGCAAAAAACCCAGAACGCTGTCGTACAACCGGAAAGGGAAATTCCTGGAAATGGAAAAAGAATTATTCTCTTGGATAACGTCGCAACACAAGGACGGGCATTTAATCGACGGAACCGCCATCAGAGACCAAGCGCGACAGCTCGTGATGAAAGCCGACGCGACGACGGATTTCAAAGCGTCCAAGGGTTGGCTCAACCGCTTCGTGCACCGCTTCAAACTCGTGAGCATGCGCGCGGCGCCGCTAACCCAAACCGAGCCCAAACCGGACGACGCGGCTGCCACGACCGAATCGTTTCTCGCCGAACTCCGCGATTTGCGACTGGAAAATTCCATCGAAGCGACCAACGTGGCGAACATGGACGAATTCCCAATGCGTTTGGGCCAACTGGAATTCACGTTGGTTCTCGCGGCGCTGGCCGACGGAACCAAGTTGGATCCGATGCTCATTTTGAAGCAGACGACGAAACCGCCGAAACACGAGTCGGGCGCCGATTGTTTCGTCACGTGCGCCGAGGACGGCTCCTTGAGCAAACGCCAGTTTCTGCTGTGGATCGCCAACGTGTGGAGCAAACGGGGCTGCAGACGCTCGTTGCTTTTGCTCGGTGCACGGAGCGACGACGAGGTGGAGCGGGTGCTGCTGGAACAGCACGAAACGCACTCGTTGTACGTTCCCGCCGGTTTGCACGGTTTGGTGCAACCGAGCGACGTTGCGTGGAGTCGGCGCGTCAAGGCGCGGTTGAGGAGGAAGTGGAGGGATTGGCGGACCGCGGGCAAAATAGCGTCGTACGAAAATGTCGTACGCTGGGTCGTGCAAGTTTGGCAAGACGTGACGTCCGAATTTATCGTCGGGTCGTTCGTACAGTGCGGGTTGAGTGATTCGTACGAAGTGTCGGAATTGCACAATAAGTTAGGAAAACTCCTAACAAATCGAATGTTTGTGCACGAAATTAGTGATTCTGGTGATTCTAGTGACGATAGTGACGACAGTCATCAAACTGACACGGACGTAGAGTAAAAATAAAATAAAATAAAACGTTCTACTGATTTCAGGGTCGGTAGCAGCCATTTTGGAAAGGAGGAGAGCGAAATGAGTTTTTGTACAAATTTTGGATAAAGTTTGAATAAAAGTAACTCGTTTGTTGATTTTGTTGCTTTTGTTTTGCGGCGATGCGAGTGTGAGTAACTGTTAATCTCATTTTTATCCGATGTCTGTCACGTGCTGTTTTCCTTTCGTGTATTTTACAGATAATTTATTGCAAGAACTCTCGCTGGACCCAAAGTTTGAATTTGTAAGCGGAAAACACGGCGGCAGAGGTGAGTGAGTTCTACCGGTAGGCTACGATCATTTCCCACGAATATTTTGGAATCGCATCGCGAGAATTGTGCGAATTATCCGTGGAATTATCCGGTTTGTTGAGCGTATACATTTTGAAATTACAGTTTCTCCCATTAATTTCCAGCTTGGTCTGCAAGAAACAAAAAGTTTACAAAAAATAAATTCGCATTTTGCTTTGACTTACATTTTTGTCAAAATGGCCGATCTTGCACTCCGGTGTTGCGTTTTTGGGGTGTTGGGCCCAGTGGGTTCTCTGAACACGATAAAAAAAAATGTAAGAAATGCTCAAAATTCTCGATGAGTTTTACCGTACCATCTCGGTGAACCTAGAATAGAATCAGAACGAAAACTCGAGCAAATAAATCTGCGCGATTTGTGCAATTTGTGCACGCAGCCAAATATTTTGGGAATGAAAAATTAAAGTTTATTGTTCGTAGTCAAAGATTACATAAAATATAAACTCGAAACCAAATTACCTAAACCACAACAAGTTAGAAAAATTTATACAAAAACTTGTGTATTAAAAAACAACAAAACGCATTAGATCAAAGTGAAAAATTCCATCATTCAACAGTAACAGATTTGGCCAAATTCCTCGGACAATCCACCTAAAACAAGACAAAAAAAATGAACAACTCGATGCAAACACTCATGAAAAACATATAGCTTACATTGCACCCTCTCAAAACCGCAATGTGATAACTGAGCAGCTGCATCGGGATGACCGTCAAAATGCCTTGAAGACAATCCACCGTGTGCGGCACTTCAATGGAGCGAGCCGAATGTTTCTTGGTCTCCTCGTCCCCGTTTTCGCACACGATAATCGGCCGTCCTTCTCTCGCCGTCACTTGTTGCAACGCATTCATGCATTTCTATTCGAGTTTATCGAGTTTAATCAACTATTTAATTAATTATTGAATCGTATTTACAGGGTAAACCGGATCTCTCGTGACCACCATTATGACCGGCATGGCCTTATCGACGAGCGCGAGCGGACCGTGTTTTAACTCGCCCGCGAGAATTCCTTCCGAGTGCATGTACGTCAGTTCTTTGATTTTCTGCAACGTACGCATCAACATTTGATTGACATTTGATTTTCATTTATTTACCAAAGCTCCTTCCAAACAGGTGGCGTAATTGTATCCTCGGCCCATGACCAACAGCGATTTTTGCTGGTACAGTTCCTTGGCCAATTCCTTCACCAGATCGTCCACTTTGAGCACCTCCTTGATATGATCTGTCAGAAATGCAAGAAAACGTTGAAAACCAATCGAGAGAGAGACACACACATCTATATCTATACCGGGTAACTGTTTCAATCCTTGAATAATTTCCATTCTCCTCGGCTGCAGGGAAATGCGATCGTCGCTCATGGCGAGGGCGAACATAACCAAACTGATTATCTGACTAGTGTAGGCCTGAAATGGAAATGCAATTGACATTATGTTGACATTATTTCTTTTAAATCACCTTGGTGCTGGCGACTCCTATTTCGGGGCCAGCATTGATGTGCACTCCGCAGTGCGATTCGCGGCAAATGCTGCTCCCGACCGTGTTGGTGACGCCGACGATGAGGGCACCGCGTTGCTTACAGTAGCGCAAAGCCATCAAGGTGTCCGCAGTTTCGCCGGATTGCGAGATGAAGAAGCAGACGTCATCTCTGAAGATGGGCGTGTTTCTGTCCAGGAAGTCGCTGGCCAGATCGATCATGACGGGAAGTTCCGTCAATTCCTCCAGTAATTGTCTCGTCTGAGAAATCAAATTTATACATTACTACGATATTTGATTGATTGGAGCTTGTACACACCGCTATTGCGCTGTGGTAACTCGTTCCACACGCGATGAGCAGGAGCCGGCGACAGCGTTTGATTTCCGGAATGTAGTCTTTGATTCCGCCCAGAATAATGGTCCCGGACTCGACGTTGACACGCCCGCGCATCGTGTTGATGACACTTTCGGGTTGCTCGAAGATTTCCTTTTGCATGAATGAGCTGAAGTTGCCTAGAAAATGGTGAAATTGGTTAAAATGGTTAAAATGGTCACAATGTGCCGTACCTTTCATAATTTGTTGGATTTCCATTTTCAAAGTGGTAATTTCTCGCATGGCTACGGGGTCGTCTAGGCTTCTCTTGAGGCGATGAATAGTTAACTCTTAAAAATTCAAAAACCACTTATTGCTTTTTTCTCTTCCCATTTAGATAAATATCCAACTCACTTCCGTCTTTGACAGCTGCCACATCGTCGTCCTCGAGAAAAATAACTCGATTTGTGTGTTCTATAACGGCGCTGCACAGGAAAGTATGTAAGTAAATTAATTAATTAATTAATAAAGGATCAAATTTCACCTTGCATCCGAAGCAAAAAAATATTCAACTTCTTTGTCCCCCAACGGACAGAACTCCGTGGTCGTGTCTTCGGCACGTCCAATATTCTGCAAAACTTTGCCCGCGTTCCCCAAAGGTCGGTGCTCTGAAACAAAAAGGAGCCAAATTGCAACCGTTTTTTATTTAACCGATTTGAAAGTGAAAAAGTGAAGGAAAATAAAAAAAAAAATAAAAAAATTGAAAACTGAAACCATTTGACACCGTGGAAAAATATGTACCTTTTCTTTCCTGAACATCAATTTCTGATGGTACCGTACATAAAATGAACATGGCAAGCCATGCAAGAAAGGAAAATAAACAAACGGTTTAGAATGAGTTGGTACAAAATCAAATTACTCAAAAACAAATCAATCAATTGATTATCATGATTCCCTCGTGTGATTGATTGAACGGGTTAAAAAGCAGTTAGTTAGTTAGTTAGTTAGTTAATTAGTTATTGATGCAAAACAATAACCGTGACTATGTGCTATTCGAGTGAAATGAAAAAGTAGTAAAATATTTAAATAAGCGTATACCTTGGAGAGGTTTCTGGTCTATTTCTGCTTGGATTGGATTTGAATAGGAAGTGAAGTGAGGTGAAGTGAGGTGCATGCATAGATGTGTCAACAAGTCAACCAAGGAGGAATAAAAACAACAAAATAATTCAAAATAATAATAATAACACAAATAAATATGATAAAATAAGAAAATAATGAGAAATTATGAAATGTTATCAAGCATTAGCATTAGTAAGAACAATCCCGAAGTACTTGAAATTTTAATTTTTTTAATTTTTTAATTTTTTAATTTTTAATTTTTAGTTGTTAATTCTGAATTCCGTCACCGTAGCTTACATGCGCTTAAGCACCACCAGAACAACAAACCTTTGCTGTACAACACCGGGATGTGGTCTGTTGCCAGACGAGTTTTGCTTTTGATGGCTACCAGTAACGGACTGCCGCGTCTAGAGGAAAATTGGGAAAATTATTTATTTTATTTTTCATTTTAAATTTAATTTTTATTGTCTTAAATTGCACCTGCAAGCGACACATTCTCCGGGAAAATAGCAGCTCTTGAAACAAAGTGCAAAAGCGCCTTCCTGTCAACGAATCAATAAATCAATAAATAATCTGATAGTCTGAATTGTTATTTATGGTTTTACCAATTGTTGGATAACTTGTTCAATCAGTTGTCGGAATGATAAATCGGAATGCATATCGTAAATATGTTTGATTAGCTTAGCAATCACTTCGGTGTCAGTTTCAGACTCGAATTCCAACCCTTTTTTCATCTGAAATGCAAAGAAATTAATTGTTTGATATCATTTCATTTCATTTAATCTATTTTTATTTCAGGATTTAACTGACGAGGAATTTTTTCACATCTTTGTAGTTGGTTATGATTCCGTTGTGCACGACGACGAATTCTGAAAAATGGGTCAAATCGTGGTAAGAAAATGATAACAAATCAGAATGAGATTGTACGATGAACATGTGTACTTTTTTGTTTGTTAAGCACTAGTGCGAGTGTACGCAAACAAAGAATGGCAGATGTGCGAGATCTCAGATTTTTTTCTACTTCTACTTTCATGCATTTTAATTCATATTTCAATGCCAGCAGGCTACTTCAACAATCACAATCTCAATTGTTTTTGTTGAAAATTTATCTTGAAATCTTTTGAAATTTTGTGAATTTTTGTGAAATTTTTGTGAAAATTTTGTGAAATTTTTGTGAAAATTTTGTGAAAATTTTGTGAAAATTTTGCGAAATTTTTGCGAATTTTTGCGAAATTTTTGTGAAATTTTTGTGAAATTTTTGCGAAATTTTGTGAAATTTTTGCGAAATTTTTGTGAAATTTTTGCGAAATTTTTGTGAAATTTTTGCGAAATTTTTGCGAAATTTTTGCGAAATTTTTGCGAATTTTTGCGAAATTTTTGTGAAATTTTTGTGAAATTTTTGCGAAATTTTGTGAAATTTTTGCGAAATTTTTGTGAAATTTTTGCGAAATTTTGTGAAAATATAGAAATTATATGAAAATTTATGGAAATTTCTCTTTAATTTTAAATTATTTCTAAAAATTAGATGAGTTTACCATTGTTTTCTCCCGCTCTTTGCGGATGACTATTCACCACGTTAGGAACTCCATGCGTTGCCCACCTCGTGTGTGAAATCCCAATGTGTGTATCAAACTCAACATCAAAATCCAAATCAGTTTGTTCTAAAAAAAAACAAAATAAAAAATAAAAATTAATTAATTAATTAACCAATCAATTAATCAACTTTGAACAGCAATTAATTACTCAAGATTTCATCTTCCAACATCTTAACCTTCCCCTTCTGCTTAATAATGCGAACAGCGAGGCCTTTCTCATCACCATCAAAAGCGACTCCTGAAATGAAAACCAGTCAAACGACATTTTTCACAGACGAAAAAAACAAATAAATCAAACAAATTAACTCACCTGCCGAGTCGTATCCGCGATATTCCAAACGTTGCAACCCTTTGATCAGAATTTCCAAAACCTCTCTGCGAGTCCTCGGAGTCAGATAATTCAAATAGGCAAAAATTCCTGCATCAAAACAGACGCAAAACAAATCATCAAAAATCTCATCCAGGAAGAGCAAAACAAGATCTAGGTGATCTCTTTAAAGGTCAAACGACTGACAGATAATAAATACACTTTTCCTCAAAAAATCACTTCTTTTTTTTTTCGTGCTATGGGGGGAGGGGAGCAGGGGGTCAAATTTAATTTTTTTCAAAAATCAAACAGGGCCAAATTCCTTCTACATGAAATTCTTGACCCCAATGTAAGCGAGGTGAAACAATATTATTATTTATTTATTTATTTATTTATTTATCCATTTTATAAACATTTAAAGAAAAAAAATTATTTATTTATTTTTTTTTTGATTTTTTAAATTTCTATTTATATATTAACAAACATTAGATAATTTTACATAGCACAACACATTTTTTAATTAATATATTTAAAATTTTAAATGTCAGCAGCTGCCGTTTTTCTAAATCCGATCAAATTTTTAGAATTGAAAGATAAATTGATAAATACAAGGCGTTTATTGCGTTCGCGGTTAATTAACGTTAACGAGTGTGAGTGATGACGAGGGGAATCGGGTATTCAACTTACCGCACATCGTGACGGGCCCTTGGAAGCGAACGAGGCGAATGAAACGCTATCTTCAGCTACGTAGGATTTAAAGTGCTCGCAGTGCCAATGACCATATCCTACCATCGATCAATCGCGTCTGGATTGCACGACTGGATTTATCATCGACTACTCCGGCAAAATGGCGACCAAAGACATCCGAGTTGTACATTTTTAAATCTAAATTCTTAGGTGAATATGAGTAAACGAAAAGCTCCTTCGAGCGACAATCCAAATGCAGACTTTTGTGATTTTCTGATCGGTAAAGAAAACTGGATTATTTTTTGATAAAATTACGCTAATTGTAAATAAAAAATTCAGAACTGGCGAATTACGAGAAGAATGTGAATAGAAACATGCACAAGAACAGCGCTTACCGCAAAGCTGCGAGTGTTTTGGCCGCACTCACCTACCGAGTCAAAAGTGGCGACGAAGCCAAGAAACTGGTATTCCATTTTATTCCGTTTCGTTGCGAACGAGCCACTACATTTGTTTATTTATTGCAGAAAGGAATCGGCGATAAAATTGGAAAGAAAATCGACGAATTCATCAGCACGGGCAAATTGCAAAAACTGGAAAAAGTAACGAAATTTAAATAGATGCAAATATTAGATTTTTGATTTTTTGCAATTTCCTAGATTCGTCAAGATGACGGAAGTCAAGCGATTAATTTATTGACTCGGGTGTCGGGAATTGGGTAATATTTTATCAACTAGTAATTATATATTTCCGTACATCAAATTTTTAATTTATTTCAGACCGGCAGCTGCTAGAAAATTC
This sequence comes from Strigamia acuminata, assembly GCA_949358305.1. Taxonomy (NCBI): domain Eukaryota; kingdom Metazoa; phylum Arthropoda; class Chilopoda; order Geophilomorpha; family Linotaeniidae; genus Strigamia; species Strigamia acuminata. Next base: position 393,539 of record OX442321.1, read on the forward strand.
GTTGATGAAGGAATTACGAGTTTGGAATTATTAAGACAAAACACGGAAAAATTGAATCACCACCAGAAAATTGGGTTAAAACATTTTGAGGACTTTGAAAAGAGAATTCCACGCTCGGAAATGCTCGAAATGGAAGAAATAATCTTAGAAACAATCTCAAACCTCGATTCGCATTACATAGCCACGATATGCGGCAGTTTCCGACGAGGTAATCCGCACAAAATACGCACTTTTACGTGCAAAACTAATTTCGAAATGCAATTGAAGGCGCAGAATCGAGCGGCGACATCGATTGCTTGGTTACGCACATGAAATTTATGTCGGACGAGGGGAAAAAAGTAAAACTAAATTACTTTTTTCTAATTAATTCAACTAAAAAACGTATAAATTGTACTTCAATTAGCCAGCTTTGCTGCAGAAAGTGGTGAATAAATTGACGTCCATCGAATTCATCATTGAAACTCTCTCACAAGGCGACACGAAATTTATGGTAAACCGAAACAAATTTTATTTAAATTAAAAATTCCAATTTTGACTAATTTGACTAATTTCGCTTGCACAGGGTGTGTGTCGAGTTCAGAAGAAAGGGTGCCCCGAATATCCATTTAGAAGACTCGACATTAGGTCAATTTAAATCGATTGATTGTATTTATATTTATATATTCATTTATTTATCAATTTCAGACTCATTCCCTATGACCAATATTATTGTGGAACGCTTTATTTTACCGGTAGCGACATGTTTAACAAGCACATGAGAACGGATGCACTAGAAAAAGGTTTTACCATCAACGAATATTGCATTCGACCTCTAGGAATCACGGGTGAGTTTTTCTCAATTTTATCAAAAATTTATTTATTTTTCAAATTTTCCAATTTCTAGGAGTTCCTGGTGAATCGTTGCCCGTTTCGTCGGAACAAGACGTTTTTGAATATATAGGCATGAAATTTCTGCTTCCCGAACAGAGAAGCATGTAGAAGCGAAACTAAAGAATCTGAAATCGAAACTTATTTGTTTTGATATATTTTTTTTTTTATTATTATTTTTATTAAAATTTCTATTTTTATTTGTGAAAATGTCGTATAACAATTTAAGTAAGACTAGAAAAGTTTGCATTTATTTGATTTTTTATCAAGTTGTCATAAATCAGGCCTGTATCGCCGTCGACACGAACAAGCCCCTCTCTGCGAATCTTTGTACGCCTTACACCCGAGCGTCATTGTTCCCGCAAACATGGCTTGTGCCGTCGCCTTACAACCTGAAAAAGAAATATTTTTTACACTAAAATTCCACATTTGTAACAATTTATTTTAACCTTTGAATAAATCTTTGCCGATAACCCTCTGGTACTTTTCACACATGTGGAATAAACATTTGCGAAACATCTTATCGCACTCCTCTTTATCGTTGTTGCATGTGTCGTAGCAAATGTCGTGCTCGTCGCAACATTTCCTCAATTCTGTCACTGGTAATTTGTCATCTGGCAACTAATTAAAACGATAAGACGTGTAAGATGAAACCGAAAACAATATTACGCCGCAACTATATGACGACTCACTTGAACACCAAAACTGCCACAACCATTTGGCACGGCAACATAAGATTTATTCTTAACTGGTTTGCTTCCTAATAAATAAAATTAAAATTATACATTTTAATACGGAGTATATATTATATTTACCATCGGGACATGTAAACACGCATTCCTCTTCGGTTGCTTCATCGAAGACGCTTTTGACGGTGTGTATTCCTCGCGCGACTCGAGAAATACCATCATTTACGTTAATTAGAAATTCGCCGGTGCCTTTTAGGAAGACGTGTATATTTTGAAACAATCCCGCTTGAATAAAGAGCGGGCTACATGCTAAGACGAGAAACTGGAGCCACGTAAACACAACCATTAATAACTGTTTCGGCTCGCCATCTGGCGTGTTTATTCCGCACTTGTAAAAACATTGCCGGGAAGCGTAATGAAATAAGATATTCACCATTCACCAATAAGGCTTTTTCATCGGACCCGAAATATTTTATTCTAGGGATGGAAATGGTCGGTTTTTAACTATTTTTATTTTCAATTAATTATTATTGTTGTTTTTTATATTTTATATATATTTTTATATTTTATGTTTATGCTTAAATAATATATTTAACAAGCTATAAAACAACCTAGCCAAGAACTTTTCCAATCCCAGGCCATATCATTCGGGGCCGATGAATTTTTAAAGGCTTTTATTTAAAGGTGTTAAAAGAAAAGTTTAAAACATCGATTAGCAGCGCTTACTAGCCACGGTGGTTGCGTGCTTGTGGTTATGGTGCGCGATGACAGTTATGTGGGAACGGGTTCGAATCCGCCACTGGTTTTGCTTTTTAAATTTTATTTTTTCTGTCTAAAAAAAAGGGAAAATTCAAGTTTATAAGCTACAAATTAAACGCCTCTGCTAAAAAGGACATGTGGGTGCCGAGGGAGATGAGCGCCCGGCTTCGGTCGGACGCTGTAGCCCGCGCTGCGGCGCGGGTTCTATCCCCACGGAGGAGGGGTAGGGGGAAAGGTCCTTTATTCTTTTTTTTCGGTGATTTTTAAGTTTTTTATACATTTACACAGCACATTAGATATTTTCCAGTTTGGAAATATAATGGAAAAGCAATGGGATATATTTTTTAGAAATTATAAAAATCCATAAAAATGAAAATAAATGTAACATCAGTTTTCCAAACTAACTGGTAGTTTAAAAATTTAAAATAACAACAAAATTATGAAATAAACAGAATTTTAGTCATGTTGCTGTGGTTTTGTTGTGGCTTTTGCCCTACATTCGCGCTACGCGTGGAGCGCCACCCGACGATAAGTAAAAAGCCTTATTGAAGGGGAAAACGAATCGATTTTGACACAAACTTTGTCTCCTCGTTTCCAGCTGAATCAGTTGCTTTTAATCTCTCTTGAAATTTTTTTTTAATGTTGATATAATGAGTTGATGTATCTTGAATTTCTCACGGATAGTAGATAAAATAAGAGTAATTGAAATTTAATTGCCACAATTTAAAGTTTAAACCAAAACGTTGTAGGTTGTACTAACTACAATGTTGATGTTGGTAATAAATATATTTTCATTGCTAAGCTTATATTTTCCAAGCAGCAGTTCTGCTCTTCGACGACTTGTTTCCTGTCCAGAACCAGATGGAATTTTTGCTCATCCTCAACATTGCAATCGGTTTATTAACTGTTGGCAAAATAAACCATACGTTCAAAAATGCCAGACCGATTTATACTTCAATCCAACGACAAAAGCATGCGATTTCCGCTATAAGGTTGTTTGCAAAGGTAATTTTTAATTTTTATTCTAATTTTTATTTAGTCTGCTTATGCAATACGTATTTTTAAAATTTTAGATTTCGGCTGGGAAACTGCATGTGGACAAAACCAGCCTTTAGTTCTCACTTCTCCGACCCAAGTGATAATGAGTGAATCTAATAATGAAGTTTATAGACCTAATTTGAATTGCAGTTGGTTGATTAGCGCCCCTTTACGACAGGTGCGAAAGTTTTATACTGAAATATATATTTTTGTGGTATTTATTTTATTCCTTGCATTTAGGAAATAGATTTAAAGTTTTTGAAAGTCGATGTGGAAAATTCTAAGAACTGTTCGAACGACAGAATCGATGTTTACGACGGGGAATTGTCGGAGAAGCATAAAATTCATTCCTTATGTGGAAAAAATGAGAATGTTTTTCAGACGAGATCAAACAGCAATAAATTGTACGTCATTTTCTCGTCGGATTCTCAAAACGAATTTCAAGGGTTTCAGTTTTTCTTTCTATTTATTCGGCGGAACAGAGGTTGTTATTAAATAATGTCATTTTCAAATCAAACTTGATTTTATTTGATTTGATTATTTTCAAGTGAAAATTAATTCCGTTCGTCACGATCCGGATTGTAGCGATGCGATACATTTGAACGAAACTCGCGGAGTGATCGCGAGTCCCGGTTACGACGAGAAAAATAAGTCCAGCACTTATCCTCCAAATTCGCTTCTGCAATGGAAAATCACCGCACCCGAAGACCATGTAATTTAATTCACACCGAACTATGATTAATTTACGCACGTAGTTATTCATTTCTAGTTCATTAATTTACATTTTGTGCTCATGGACATTGAAAAATCGCACTCGTGCGGTCTGGACGCTCTGGTGCTTTTCAAAACGTGTTCCATCGCTGAAGACAACGTTGTCGAGTATTTCTGCGGAAATATTTTGCCAGAAGATTTCAAAACTTTCTCGAACGAAATTGTCTTATTTTTTATAAGCGACGGCTACAGGAATTTTCGAGGATTTGCCATCGAATACGAAATATTACCCGAATCGAGTAAGCAATTCCACAACCGTTGGTTTTTGATGTGAAAGTTCAAATTTCTAGGACGTTGCGGTCCGAATGAATTGATGTGCGCGAATGCAAACAAAAAGTGCATTCCGAACGAATACCGATGCAACGGCTTTAACAACTGTCAGAACGAAATTGACGAAGTTAATTGTAGTAATAACCAAACCCGCGACACATTTTTGTTTAATTCATCAACATTTGTTCTATTCGTTCAACCAGTCATCCCCAGAACCAGCCCGAGAGAATGCGGCATTCCGGCAGTCGCGCCGACCACGAACAAAGCGCGAATCGTCGGCGGAGAAGTATCGGAACACGGCAACTGGCCGTGGCAAGGCGCACTCTCCATCGTTCATCAGCCGTGGATGTTTAAGTGCGGCGCCGTTGTTATTCACCCAGAGTGGATTCTCACAGCCGCGCATTGTTTCAAATAGTATTTTAAAAAATATCTAGATATTAAAATTTAATTTAACTTAAATTAAATCATCATTTACGCAGCAATTCCAACGCAGGCAGATGGGCTCTTCAAGTTGGCAAGCACAACCTGTCGGCGCGAGAAGATTCGGCGCACGAAAGAAGTATAGATAAGATTATCATTCACCCCAAGTTCGGTGACAAGGTAATACTACAGTTATCTAACGAGTGTGGATGGGCTTTAAAATTTAAAAGTTAATTTTCTTTATCTATTGAAATCAGTCGAGTCTGTTCCGGGGTGAAAACGACATCGCTCTGGTGCACGTTAAAAGACCTCTCGAGTACACAGATTACGTCATTCCAGTTTGTTTGCCGCAACCGTTCGAGCCGATTGAAACCAACACGAAAATACACGTTACGGGATTCGGCACAACTGGCGGTAAACGACCCAAAACAAAGTAAAATAATACACAATTTGATTTGAATTTGTAAAACAGAATTTACGAGTGGAGGTTTGCTCAAACAAGTTGAACTTCCGGTCATCGAGCAGACGGTTTGTAACGATCTTCATGAAAATACTTTGAGCGATTCCATGTTTTGCGCCGGTGTGCTACAGGGTGGACACGACTCGTGTCAGGTACGGAATGCGGGAAAACAGTTTAGACGGTTTGGTTGGATAATTTGAGTGGGAATTGCAGGGCGACTCGGGCGGACCGGCTGTCGTTAATTCTCTCGGACGATGGAAACTTATGGGGATCGTTTCGTGGGGCGATGGATGTGCGGTTGCGAACAAACCCGGAGTGTACACCAAAGTGTCTCACTTCGTTCCGTGGATCGAGGCGACGACCGGAGTCCAATTTACGTCGAGTTTTGCGCACGAATATGTATAATTCAATTCAATAAATTATTGCATTATTTTGTCTTTTTATCTCTCTTTTAACTACACTCGCAGTTGATTATCTACGGTACAAAGGTCCCGGTCGAGATAACAATTTTAATTTTATTTAAGAGATAAAATTTTACTTTCTGTTGTCGAAATTGGAGGTGGAATTTCGAATTTGGTTGAAATGTAAATGACAAATTTTTGTTTAATGATGAACATCTTGATTCTGTGGATTTTCGTAGTAACGCAAACACAAATCGTAACGGGACAAGGTGTGTACGGGATTACGGGATTTAACGCAATTTGATGGGCATAATTAGGTTTTGATTGGGCGTTGTTTTCTCATTTGTGTAGATAAATGTAAAATCATCCCCGTTGATGGACATTCGGTATCATTCAAAATTCCCGAAAGAACACCGACAGGTAGAACAAATCCTTATTATTTTAGATTAATTTTTCTTTGAGTTTTTTCTTCTTCAGGCAAATTTGTCGGTTATCTCGTCGCGGAACACGACACCACAATTCCCGTTAAGGACGTCGTGTTGAACTTTTTAAACACTAACAAAGATTTTTCTCGTTTTATTTCATTTGGCGAGAACAAATCATTGGATACCACGCACGTACAATTTTCTTTGATCATTAAAGAAGAGTACGATTTATTTCAACACGATCAGGTGCAGATACGAGATAAATAAATACATAAATAAATAAATAACATCTTGTTCATGCTTTAATTTAATTGCAGAAAGCTGACTTGACCCAGAGGTTGAGCTGTGAAGCAAATTTAGCAGCAGACGTTGTATGTTGTGTTACTTTCGAATGTTCGTACGATATAAATACAATTAATTTAAATTGAAGGAAGATGTTATTGTCATCGTCACCTTTGAGGACGTGAATGATAAACCGACTTTTAACGTACCGTCGATGAATTATGAAATACCGGTATAGTTAAAGTAGTTTTACTCATTTTTAAACTGAAATAATTTATTATTGACAGCGATTGCCTATAAATCTGCCTTTTTCTAAAATGTACGCTCCGATTTACGCGTTTGATAAAGATATCACCGAGTTTGGAAGGCTTGAATTTTCCATCTGGAAAGATGATACTTTTGTGAGTGAAATTATTTTTTTAAAAATATTGACAATTTTTTATAACTTGATTACTTTATTTAAATTAATTTCTAGACAACTGAGAGCGAAATACTGACCACTGACGGCGATAAAATCGGACCAGGAACCAAGTATTTAGTCAATTTGTATTTAAAACAATTATTAAACCCCGAAATACATAAGGAGTACAATCTGATATTGATGGCTAAAGTAATTCATCCATTCATTCATTAATAAATGATTGAACAGTTTTAATCTTTCTTAGGACACAAGCGCAACACCTGAGATCGCGACAATTCCAATCAAAATCGTTGTCAAATCGGAAGAAAATCCAAATATTCTTCAACCAAAATTCAAACACAAGACCTATTCCTCAACTATTAAAATTCGAGATAAACTGGTGAAATAGAACCTTAAATAACTGATTTAAAATATATATATTTATAATGTAAAAATTAATTCCAGCTTGTCGGTGCCCGAAAATTACAAATTTCACCTGCACCGATAGAAGCCACTAGCGGCCCCGCCATTACTTCGCTTCGTTATGAAATCTCTGACGATTTCTCAGGTATAAAATAATAATAACAATAATAATAATAATAATAATAATCATGTCTTTATTTTTTTTATTTTAGATTTTTCAACACATTTCTCAATGGACAGTCCGACTGGAGATCTAACTGTCGTTGACGAAACTTCGCTCGTTCAAAATGGGTCGACGTCCATTACGCTCTACATACTAGTACTGCAGTGAACAGTCAAGTTCATCGAATTTTAATTTTAGTTTTATTAATTTTTTTTAAGGTGATAGCCAACAGTGATCAATCGCTATCAGACTTTTGCATTCTCACTATCAAAGTGATTTACATTCCTCAATTTGAGAAGACACATTACTCGATTTATGCACATCGCGAAGCAATTCCGGGAACCATTTTCTGGACCGCGAATGCTGGGCCTTTCGTGTCCTACTCTATCGAAAAGAATACAAATTTAAAAAACCACTACGAATTAAACCCGCAGTCCGGAAGTTTGAGCATCAAAACATCGCTGGCAAAAGCGGACGACGAAAAAATTGTTATAGTTGCAATCGGACATGATGAATACAAACCCGCACAAACTGAAGTATAAAACAAATTTATCGGATTTACAGATTTACATTTAAATTTTAATAATATCAATTGCTTAGGTCAGTATCAATATTGTAGACGCTGTTAAAATCAACGATGCGTTGGAAGAACGATGTTTCATTGAGGAAAACGTAGAAAATGCTTCGTGCAAAGGTTTAATCTTGAGCCAAAGTGAAAGTGACAAATTTCAAATTATTAAAGGAAATGATGGTATCTATAACGTGCAATTCATTTCTTATTCGATTCTGATGTATTCATTATTTTTAGACCAGGTTTTCGAAATTGCGGATAACCAAATACGATCCAAATCGCGGTTGGATTACGAGAAAACAAACTCGTACTTGTTAGTTTTGCGAAAGAAAAGCGGCCAAATGTTATACCTCACTGTCCAAGTACAAGACACGAAAGAAGCGCCGTATTTTGAAACCGAGAATCGAATATTCGCTGTTGCGCCATGGATTCAACCGGATAATCTAATAACCACCTTCGCAGTAAATACAATAAACCGATTTTAAAACCAAATTAAAGTATATAAATGTTGATTATTGCTTTCACCTTTCAGGCTAAAGATCCCGAATCTATTGACGGTAAAAATCCCGGTATAGAGTACGCTTTAATCATAGCTGACAACCTTTCAAGCATATTTCATCTAAATTCTGTATCTGGCCAACTGCAATGGCTGAAACAACCGACTGAAGCATTCTACGAGGCGGAAATTGAAGCTGTGGTTAAAGGAGAACATCCACAATCATCTCGAATCAAAATTAAAGCAATTATATCTAATTTCAGAGATATTTACTCGTTATAAACTCGTTTTTGCTGTCTCTTTAGGTTTTTTCATTGCAACCTAGTCATATTTTTATGTTAAAAATGGTTGTGAAAACTGATAGTGAGCTGGACACAAAACCGAGGAGTATTGAAAAGTACAAGATTTAAATTTTGCATATTCAAACTATCGAAAAATTAATGATTTTGTCTTTGAACTCTAGAGATCTGAGTAGTATTCTTAAGGTACAAGTTGTGCTGTTCTTATGGAAACCCGATTTGAATGCTGAAAGGAAATTTGACTATTTCCTGTTCGCTATTGCTGACGATGCGCTTCTGTCGTACGAAGAAATAGAAAAGTTTGTTTTGATTTCCAAGTAAAATTACCGCTATATCTTTGGACTAAATCTTTAGATTAATAACTTCGACAAATGAAGTGAAAGAAAAATTAGGAGAGTTCACACTGCAGCCCCACAAATCTTTGCTTCTTGAACAGAAACTTCTCATTATCATCATCTTGTCAGTAATTGTTAGCGCGATGCTCTTAGCAATTACTGGAGTGATTTTATTTAAAAAATGCAGGTAAGATTTGCTAGAATTTACACAAAAAATTATACAAGAAATTACAATTTCGATTCCATCTAGTTCGGCGCCGTTGCAAAGCGCAATATCGCAAAAAGAGCTTTTGAAAAATGATGAAATTTGCGTTTCCGACGAAAAATTTGACATTAGCGATAATGGTCGTTTGGAAAAAGAAACCGAAACTAAGTATTTATCAAGATGATATCAATAGCACAGAGATTACTAAAACTTTTTTTCTTTCTTTCTTTCAAATTTCAATGATGTAGGTCAAGTGAAGGAAGAAATAATGCTTCTTTTGATGCCGAGGAGGTGCAGACGACGCCATCTTTGAAAATGGCTACGTTACCCAGAGTTGTGAATGAAAACGAAATCACTTTTGGAGAAATCACGGAAGAACATGCTGACGATTTGCACGAAATCCAAGTTCTAGAAGTTCTAGAATTGGAGTACGAGCTGCCTGAAATCGATTACAAACCGGGAAGAAGGAAAAGCGTGACGTTTATCGATGGAAATACCGTCATTGACAATGAAGACGATGCTCAAATTGAGCAAATTGATCAAATTAAGCCAATTGAGCACGTCAGAAATGAGGAAAAACACCAGGACGTTGCACCTACGATACAGTATGGTTTAATTGAAGAGTTATACGACCCCAAAATTCAAGACCAGAACGAAGAATTCGGACTTTCCGCGCACCTTTGATTGTAAAGTGAACAATTAAAAGAAATAAAAAAAGTATACATTGTTTGGTGTGAACGTAATGAGGTGTTTATTGCTTTTCTTTTCCTACAGGGTGTCTCGCCGAACACCTACCAGGTGAATTATTTCATACCGTAATCATGTTAATTCAAAAAAACTTTTGATTATGAATTTAAGTAAATGACATTTGACGAATTCAATGAAAGATGTTAAAATTATGTGACATTGTTGCATCACTGTTTTGCAACTCGTAACTTTTAAACCAACAATGCTACACAAAAAATGTCAATTGCAAAGTTGTAGAGCACGATCTAATTAGTCTAGAACTGTTCTTAAAAAAATTATCTCTGACTGAAAAGTTTTGAGAAAAAAAGGTTTGAAACATTGGTCTACTCAGCTTTGTAACTCAGCTTTGTAACCTAAAACTATTGAGGCAACCAAGCTAATCCTCAATTAGGACACTTTATTGGGTCACACTTGTAAGTAGAAGAGAGGAAACAAAAGAAAGGAAACAATTTATTTTGGAAATACATTCCACATGATAGTTTTAGGTTACAAAGCTGAGTAGACTAACATTTCAAACCTTTTTTTCTCAAAACTTTTCAGTAAGAGATAATTTTTTTAAGAACAGTTCTAGACTAATTAGATCGTGCTCTACAACTTTGCAATTGACATTTTTTGCGTAGCATTGTTGGTTTAAAAGTTACGAGTTGCAAAACAGTGATGCAACAATGTCACATGAATTTAACATGTTTCATTGAATTCGTCACATGTCATTTATGGTACTTAAATTCATAATCAAAAGTTTTTTTGAATTAACAGATTATGAAATAATTCACCTGGTCGGTGTTCGGCGAGACACCCTGTATATAGAAAAGTGCGACTAAAAGCGTTGTTTACTTTGATATAGCAATAATTCCAAAGGTTTCATACTTATAATAAATGTATGACGTAGTTAGATATAAATTTTCTGTTATCGATTGATATCGCACTATCAAGATCCAACTCTTATTATCCATCATTTGCTTTGTGAAAATGGTTGATAATTTACTTAGCCTCTCTTAGTTAATTAAACAGTGACATTTATAATGAATTGGTTAATACTTTTCTGCATATTTATTTCATTTAAAACACTCGTGGTTTCGGCACAAGGTAAAAATGTTGGTTGGAAAAAGAAAAGAAAAACATAGAAATATTTTCCTTTCAGATCAGGAATGTGAAATTCTGCAACCTGATGGCGAAAAATATTTACAACCCATAGAAATGTACGAAAAAACTCCACCAGGTAAAGGAAATCGAAATAAGCAAAAGATTTAATGGCTACGGCTTTATTCCCAGTATACTTGTGAATTAGCCCATTGCCGGTTAGAACTATACTGGAATTGTTTGTAGCTACCTGTCGAGATTTACCGAGATTTAGTCAATAATTTAGATTTAAAATTATTGTTATTTCAAGGTACTGTGCTCACGCAATTGGTAATTAAACACGGAAATATTGACGAGCGAAAAGAAGAGCCACATTTCTCACTTGTATATAAGAAAGAAATAAATTCGACACACAAAATATTTGATTTAATCGTCGCATCCGAATACGATTTGTATAAAGAATTTCCGGTTCGATCGAATTGTCATTCATTTCAATCTTTCCAAATGTTAATTCATTTCTTTTTAGATGAACGAAATCGTAAAGCCATTTAAGTGTCAACCGGGTCAAGTAAGTTTCATCAATTTATTAATTTCTTATCCTCTCTACAGTTTGATTTGATTAATGTCGATTTAAATTGAAAAAAAAAACAGGGAGACAACGAGCTTCTCATAATAATTAAGGACGTGAATGATGCACCAAAATTCATCGGGCCAAACATTGTTTCGTTTGAATTATTTGAGGTATTTTATATGACTACGGTACCGGTACCCATTGCAGTACAAATTCCAGTGCCTGTTTAACAACTTACCTGGGATTGGTACCTACAATGTCTTGTGTAATAGCTGACAAGTAGGGTTCCTTTATGATGACTAAAAGAGTACAGTAAGAATCGATTTAAAAATCCAATGAAATATTGATTAAAAAGCGATTAAAAATTGATTGAAAAAATCGATTGACAATCAACTAAAAATCGAATAAAAATCGATTCAAAAAATCGATTCAAAATTGATTCAAAAACCAAAAAGAAAGAGTACGCTGTTTTACCACCACAAATAACGGTAACCCTACAAACTAGTATTGTAAATTCAATTCGCTTTTTGTTTTCAATAGAAATTTCCTATAAATCTTCCTTTCACGAAACTCTACGAACCAGCAATTTATGTGACTGATGATGACGTTTACGGTACCGACTTTGGTAAACTTGAATTTATTGTTTGGGAAGATGAAACATTCGTGAGTGTTATTATTTATAAAACCTGATGGTTTTGAAATTTTACGAAAAATTAATCGCCTTTTATTTGCAGTTATCTCGGAGTACTGTAATTGGCGCTAATGCAAAAGAAGTTGATACCGGTAGACGTGGAAATAAATACGAGGTGAATTTATATCTGAAGCAATTCTTAAATCCAAAAGTTTCGACGGAACATCGCGTCATTTTAATGGCTAAAGTAAATCGAATATGTTAAACTCATAAAAGTTCATCAATTGTAAAAACATATGTATTTTATTGACGAAAGGACAAGACTGCGAACAGTCTGAAAGCCACGGCCGAAATCAAAATCGTCGTCCAAACCGATTCAATTGATCGTATTCAGCCGAAATTTGACCATAAAACGTATTCTGCGATCGTTTGGACTAAAAATAAATCGGTTGGTTAGCCAAGCTGACGCACGAATTGAATTTTCTAAGTTTAAATTTGACTGCAAATGTGTTTGCAGATTGATAAAAGCAAGGACTTGGACGTGAAAATATCAGCAAAAATCGACGATGGGAGCGATATTCGTTACGAAATCGACAAAGAACTGTCAGGTACAAGAAAACGAAAAGATATTTTTAACTCGGTATTAATTTTACCCTCATTTTCTAGAGTTTTCAACCAGTTTTACTGTCGACACCAAAGGACATGTCAAAATAGTCGACGAAAATCCTCTTGCACACGGCGCTTTGACAACGACGGTTATTGCAATTCGGGTAATGCGCTAGAAAGTTTGATTTTCTTGTCAGTTTGCATCATTCGTGCATTTTTAGGCAATTTCCGTCAATCAACCGACGTTAAGTGACGTGTGTTTACTGAGAATTAAAATAGTTCACATTCCCGACTTCAATAGCAGTGATTATTCATTGTACACTTCTCGAGACTCGCCCGTTGGAACTGCCCTGTGGACGGCAAATGCGGGTCCATTTATGACATATTCTCTTACCGGTAGTAGATTATTTTGGAAACAAACCCGTTTGTTTAATACATTATGTTTTCAGCATCGAGTTCGCACTATCGAATAAACAATGAGTCAGGAATTTTAGACACTAAAACAGAGTTAATGGATGCGCTAGACGAAACACTAGTCGTAAAGGCATCAAAAACGGTTGATGGGAAAACCGAATTTGCTACTTGTCGAGTACGAACCAATAATTGTTTAATAACTTAAAATAATTTATTTTTTCAAATGCTTTAGGTGACAGTTCGTGTCGTGGACAGTGTGCAAAGCTTCAAGCAACTTAAATTTGATCACAACAAATACAAATCAACGATTGGTATTAAGAACAAAGTGGTTTGTAAATGTCAGATAAAAATTTAATTTCTTAATGAAACAAATTTTTTTTTGTAGTTGGATGGTGGCAAGATATTACAATTCGATCCGAGCCCGATAAAAGCAACAAATATCGATACGACGAGCGGAATTAAATATGAAATCGATAAAAATCTTTCGGGTTTGTGAAATACCTGTGACAATAATTTTTTGCTTCGTTTTGATGAGTTTATTTCTCACAATAGATTGTCCAAACTGCTTCGATATTGATGTACAAAATGGAAAGGTGGAAATTATTAACGTAGATTTATTAATAGATCAATCTTTGACCACATCGACTTTGATAATTCGCGTAAATCAAACTCTAAATCAAATTTTTAAACGATAAACACAAATGAGCCAACTTGTTAATTTCCAGGCGATTTCCACAACGAATACACTCATGTTTGACACGTGTTCAGTTTCCATCCGACTCGTTTACAAACCCGAATTCGTGTCCAATCAAAAGAGTTCAATCTACATTGATCGTAAAACGTCACCAAAAACAGTCATATGGACTTCGAATGCCGGTCCATCGCAGACTTACTCCATTAAAGATCGGAGCGAACATTACGAAATAAACGAAACCACGGGCGTTGTAAGAGTTAAATCGGCTTTGGACAATGCGGGAAAAGAAGTGCTCACCATAACTGCATCGAAAGAAGTCAAGGGGAAACGCGAATTTGACGAAGCTCAAGTAACAACTTTGTACACAATTTACAGATTTAAAGTCATTTCTTCTATTTACATTACGGCAGATTGAAATACACGTTGTTGACAATGTGGAGAGTTCTACGTATTTACAATTCCAAGACGAACCATATTCGGCACTTGTTTACGTTGCAGATGGAACCGTTAGGACAGAATCGAAATGTTAAAAATTGATTAACTAACACGAATTTCTGTTGTAGCTCATGACACCCGTGTCGCTAAAGACATCTGGCCATGGCGCCAGTTCTGCTCTCTATAAAATTGACCCAGAACCGACGGGTAGAACGCGAAAATAATCTACCGGTATTGGTATCGTTCTAAAAAACTTGTTATATATCTCAGAATGTGTAGGCTGCTTTTCCATTGATGAAGCAACGGGCCAACTGAAAGTAAACAACATCAAGCCCTTGGTTCAAAATAAAATGACCCGAATATCTTTGGGTGTTAAAGTAAAGCGATAAAATTCCTGCTCTAAATTGACACCAGTTTGGGGCAGACCGACACCTCATGCGGTTGTCATTAATCAAATTCTGTTTAGGCTTTTTCGTCAGCCGATAAACTTTACTCGGATGCCAGTCTTCTATCTATTCAATTGGTTTATGAACCAGCATTTTCGAATAGAAAATACGAACTGTACGTATCTCGCACTTCACCAATGTACACTGCCCTGTGGACTGCAAATGCGGGTCCATTTATGACATATTCTCTTACTGGTAGTAGATTATTTTGGAAGCAAACCTGTGTGTTTAATACATTTTATTTTCAGTATCGAGTTTGCACTATCGAATAAACAAAGAGTCAGGAACTGTAGACACTAAAACAGAGTTAAAGGATGCGCTAGACGAAACACTAGTCGTAAAGGCGTCAAAAACGGTTGATGGGAAAACCGAATTTGCTACTTGTCAAGTACGAATGAATGATTGTTTAATAATTTAAAATATTTAATTCTTTCAAACGTTTTAGGTGACAGTTCATGTCGTGGACAACGTGCAAAGTTTCACGCAACTTAAATTTGATCACAAAAAATACAAATCAACGATTGGTATCAAGAACAAGGTGGTTTGAAAATGCCAGATAAAAATTTAATTTCTTATTGAAACATAAATTTGTCTTTGTAGTTGGATGGTGGCAAGATATTACAATTCTATCCGAGCCCGATAAAAGCAACTAATATTGATACGACAAGCGGAATTAAATATGAAATCGATAAAAATCTTTCGGGTTTGTGAAATACCTGTAACAATAATTTTTTGCTTCGTTTTGATGAGTTTATTTCTCACAATAGATTGTCCAAACTGCTTCGATATTAATGTACAAAAGGGAACGGTAGAAATTATTAACCTAGATGAATTAATCAACCAATCTTTGACAACATCGACTTTGATAATTCGCGTAAATCGAACTCTAAATCAAATTTTTAAACGATAAATACAAATGAACTAATTTGTTAATAATTTGTTAATAATTTCCAGGCGATTTCCACAACGATTGCAATCATGTCCGACACGTGTTCCGTTTCCATCCGACTTGTTTATAAACCCAAATTCGTAACAAATGAAAACAGTTCAGTGTACATTGATCGTAAAACGCCACCGAAAACAGTCATATGGACTTCGAATGCCGGTCCATCGCAGACTTACTCGATTAAAGATCGGAGCGAACATTACGAAATAAACGAAACCACGGGCGTTGTAAGAGTTAAATCGGACAATGCTTTGGACAATGCGGGAAAAGAAGTGCTCACCATAACTGCATCGAAAGAAGTCGAAGGGAAACGTGAATTTGACGAAGCTCAAGTAACAACTTAGTATACCATTAACGGATTTAAAGTCATTTCTTGTATTTACATACCTGCAGATTGAAATACACGTTGTTGACAATGTGGAGAGTTCTACGTACTTACAATTCCAAGACAAACCATATTCGGCACTTGTTTACGTTGCAGATGGAACCGTTAGGACAGAATCAAAATGGAAAAAATTGATTAACTAACACGAATTTCTGTTGTAGCTCATGACATCCGTGTCGCTAAAGACATCTGGCCATGGCGCCAGTTCTGCTCTCTATAAAATTGATCCAGAACCAACGGGTAAAACGTGAAAATAATCTACCGATATCGGTATCGTTACAAAATGCTTGTTACGTTTCTCAGAATGTGTAGGCTGCTTTTCCATTGACGAAGCAACGGGCCAACTGAAAGTAAACAACATCAAGCCCTTGGTTCAAAATAAAATGACACGAATATCTTTGAGTGTTAAAGTAAAGCGATACAATTACTGCTCCAAATTGACACCAGTTTGGGGCAGACCAACACCTCATGCGGTTGTCATTAATCGAATTCTGTTTAGGCTTTTTCGTCAGCCGATAAACTTTATTCGGATGCCAGTCTTCTGTCTATTCAATTGGCTTACAAGCCAGCATTTTCAAATAGAAAATACGAACTTTACGTATCTCGCACTTCACCAATGCACACTGCTCTGTGGACTGCCAATGCCGGTCCATTTATGACATATAGACTTAAAAGTAATTTTTGTTTTCAATATTGATAAAAAAAAAACTTAATTAAAACATTAAACTTCAGGTGACAGTCCTTACTTTAGTATGAACAAGGATACGGGCACATTGAGCATTACACAATCGTTGGAGAGCATGGTTGAAGAAACTATAACCGTGATTGCATCGAATGAAATTGAGCCAAAGATTGGAACGGACGAAGCTCAAGTTTGTGCCTCTACTAATTAATCTTTTATGTCAGGCTAATCATTTGTTTTAAACTTTTATTTTAGGTTACAATTCACGTTTTGGATAGTGCACAAAGATTTGCTAGATTAAACTTTGAGTCGAAAAAATACACCGCCGTTGTCGACATTAAAAATAACGTGGTAAAGTTGAAAATTTTGTGTAAATCGAATTAGAAAATTAACGAAAAGCTTCTGTTCCAGCTCGATGGCGAAAAACTATTAGTAACGACGCCTTCAATATTAAAAGCCAAAATGTACGACAACAGTAAAATTGAGTATGAAATTGAGAAAACTCTTTCAGACTGCGCAGATTGTTTCGAAATTGACGACTCAGGGAAACTAAATATTGTTAAAATAGAAGCTTTAATGGCAAACAACGTGACTAAAACGGGTTTAGTCATTCGAGTACGTCAAATAGTAACTCTTTTGGTCCACTTAAAAAAGAATTGTTTTGTTTATAGGCGATTTCTAGCACCAATCCACTTTACTCCGACCTCTGCTCCGTATATATTCAATTTGTACACAAACCCAAATTTGCGAGTCAAAAGCACGTGATGTACATTCCACGTAATTTAACCGTGAATACAGTTTTATGGACCGCTCAAGCAGGTCCTTTCATGACTTATTCGATCGAAAGTTTGTATTTTCTAGCTTGTCATTGGAATGTTAGCCAAATGAATTGTCATTTCAGATCCGAACGCATTCTACGATTTAAATGGACAATCGGGCGCAATCAGCATTAAAAATCCTTTGGATAAGGCTCAAAATCGAGTTGTTATTGTGAATGCAATAAATGGGAAAAGTGAAGTCGATCAAACTCAAGTATAAATTTGTTGTTGCTCATAAATTGTTTTTATAAATTGTTTTAAATTTTGTTTAGGTTTCCGTAAACGTTGTGGACAACGTTGAAAGTTCAACACACGTCCAATTTGCACACAAAACATATTCGGCAACTATAGAAATAAAAGATGAACGAGTTAATGTCTGTCAGAATTAGTATTAAGCGATTACAATTGAATTGAATTTTTAGCTCGACGGCAGTGATGTATTAAAAATGGCGGCCGATATTAAAGCCTCGACGGTTGAAACTGGCGGCGCAGTCGTGTACGAGATCGACAAGAGTCGCACGGGTAATATCTGAATAGTGAAATGAAACATCATTATAAACTTCTCTTTATCTTAGAATTCAGCGACAGCTTTGCAATGAATAAGGATTCGGCAGAAATGAAGATTATTAACCTAAAACCACTGATTGAAAAGCACCTGACAAAAACCACATTGATTTTACGAGTACAAATTACAAACATTTCTTTTCTACGTTGAAATACCGGTAATAATTTCTAATTTTATAGGCAACGTCAACTGTTAATCCTCTCTACTCCGACATGAGCACTTTATCAGTTCGAATTATTTACAAACCACATTTTAAAAATAAAATATATTCGGTGTTTGTACCTCGGAATTCGACCGAAGGAACCATTCTATGGACTGCACAAGCTGGTCCCTTTTTGATCTACGAGATCAAAGGTTTTGCTAGAATACACAATATAAATACAAATTTAAATACGAAAACTTTTCAGATCCGAGTGGCCTTTTCGACATAAATGAAGAATCGGGTGCAGTTACAATTAAAACGTTATTGAATACGGCTGACAAGCAGCAAACCATTACGGTGATAGCATCGACCGAATCTGACGGCAAAATTCTGTCCGACTCTGCCAATGTAATGACATTTACCAGTAGTTCCGACCAGAATTAAATATTTATACTTTTCCAGCTTGAAATTCACATTTTTGATGCATCGAAGAGCGTCGCGCGACCACAATTCGAGCATAAGCAATATTCCGCAGTTATTGGCATCAAAGATAAAAAGGCATTTTCTTATCTCGCCAATTTCCAACGAGGAAAATTGACTTTTCTTTTTTCTATTTTTTTCCAGTTGGACGGGAACGCGATATTAGAAATTTCACCAAAGATAAAAGCATCAGTTTCGGATAACAGCTTAATTCATTTCGAAATCGACAGCTTACTCACGGGTGAAGGTTAAAATGAAATCGTAGTCTACAAATTCGCTCACTTTTCGCATTTTTTTTCTCCAGAGTCTGCCACCAGCTTTTCAATTATTGACAAAACTAAAGCACAAGTGGAAATTGTCAATATCCAACCATTAATTGAAAAACATTTGACGAAAACTACTCTAATTTTGAAAGTAATGAATACAACCAATCACCAATCAACTCACATTTTATTGTGAATAACTTTTCCAGGCTGTTTCCACGACCGATGCACAAAGCTACGACGTGAGTTGTGTGTTAATTCGACTCGTTTACAAGCCCACATTTCAAAGTAAAACGCATTCGGTGTTCACACGTCGTGATGCGAAAATCGGAACAAATTTGTGGACAGCAAATGCTGGTCCTTTTGTCACTTATTCTTTAAAAGGTAATTGGAAAACGAATAAACCTCGGAAAAAAAATAATTTTTATTTGTTTTTAGATTCTTCCTTACTTTACAAGATAGACGAAGAATCGGGAATTGTAAGTGTCATAACGCCATTGAAAAATGCAGGTGTTGAAACATTAAACATCGTTGCTACTGGAGAACTAGGTTTAGGATCAGACGAAACACACGTAAAAATATGTTAAATTTTTCATTTTTTTTTTTACTAATGTATGTTTTTGTGTTGGTAAGGTTACGATACACGTTTTGGATGACACAGTTGCTCAAGTTGGTGATAAACATTCTGATAACGAGTGTTCGATCGAAGAAAATGCAGCAAATGCGGTTTGCTTAGTTCTAAGTCAAACTGATGAATACCAAATTATCAAAGGAAATGGCGGTAAAATCGTTTATAAAATGCAATTTAACCAAAAAAAAAGAGACTAATCTACGTTATTTCTTTTTTAAAGACCAAAACTTCAAACTTTCAGAGGGTCAACTACTAAGCAACAGACATTTAGATTACGAGGAAAAAAATTCGTACTTTTTAACTTTACACAGCGAAATAGCGAAAAAAACGTTATACGTGACTGTCAACGTACTAGATGTAAACGAAGCGCCGAATTTCGAAACGGAGAATGAAATATTTCCGATCGCACCCTGGATTCAACCCAACAATTTAATAACAACTTTTCGGGCCGAGGATCCCGATAGGCCTAATTCCATGAATGCGGCAATAACTTATTCGATATTGTGCGCTCAAAACTTATCCGGGGTGTTTAATCTGAACCCAAAGAACGGCCAACTACACTGGGTGGAAAAACCAACAGAAAAAGTCTATTTCTGTAAAGTTAGCGCAAAAGATGGTGGAGTAGAACCCATGTCCGATTTGACGGAAATCAAAGTAAAATTAAATTAGGCTTCGGCGCATGCGTTTCAGCCGAGTATTAATGATGTTTTCTTTTGTAGATATTTTCTTTGCAAGTTGAAAATATCTTCAGCTTAAAGTTCGAAGTTCAGAAACAGTTAGGAAGAAGATATTCAAATATCGAAAGGTAAATTCGGATCAAGTTTTTGTTGGAATCTTTGATAATATAATTTGTTCTATAGAGAACTGAGTGAAGTGCTTGAAAAGCAAGTTGTAGTTCTGCTTTTAAAACCTGATTTGCAATCGCAAAGGTAATAAATAACTTTTGAATTTTGATGTTTAATAATCAAAATTTGAATATATTTTATTTCTAGTAAAGTTGAATACGAATTGTTTGCTTTGGAAGGCGATTCCGTACTGACGTACACTGAAATAGAACGGTATGTTTTGCTTTCCAGTGTAGTTTTGAATAGTATTAATTTACAACTATTATTGGAATTGGTAACCGATGTAAATTCGCGTGTTTCTATGATAAAACAGATTACTCTCGTCGAAGAAAGAGAAATTGACGACAAAACTAGGCGAGCATTCATTCGAGCCCTATAAACCCTTCCAACTTGCAACGGAGGGAACCAAAGGAGACGAATTAGAAGATGAAAGCATCATCATCATTGCTTTGGCAGCCATTTTGGGCGTCGTACTTGCACTTACAATCGTGATTGGATTTATTATATTTAGAAAATACAGGTATTTTTCAGTGATGCGGCTAAGAGTGAAATTACTATAAATAAATTACTCGTAGATCTGCAACGTTGCAAAATTCTACGTCTCGCAAAGCTCTCTTGGCGGACGATGAAGAAAGCAACGTCGAAACCCCCAAACTTGGAACAGATTCGGAAACGAAAACAACCGATGGGGAAAGCAATGATTGGGTAGAGGAGCTGGTTTTGAACAAAGAGACTAATGAAGTTGTTGAAATAAGACCAGAAAGAGTCTGGAAAAACGAAACAATACCGAGAATAGTCGGTGTAGGCGAAGTAGCTATTGAAGAACTTGAAGATCTCCGTTACAGCGAATTGTTCGAATTTCCCCCAAAAATTGACTACGAAGAGCCCGAAATTGATTACAAACTAGGCGAAAGGAAAAATGTATCATTTAAATCTGAAGAAGTAGAAATTATATATGAAGAAATAGACGAACTACAAGATGTTCAAGATGAAGAAATAGAGAAACTACAAGATGTCGAAAATATGTACATAGAGAAAGTAAATTATGAAACAATAGAAGATCGAAAAGCTGAGGAAGAGATTTTGAAAATAGACGAATTGAAAGAAAAAGAAAACACGAAATTAGACGAATTAAAAGCGGAAGAAATAGTAAAATCAAACGAAGTAAAGGCAAAATTAGACGAAGTGAAACCTGAGGAAAATATGCAAAAAGACGAATTTAAACCAGAGGAAAAGATGGAAAAAGACGAATTGAAACCGGAAGCAACGGTGGAAACAGACGAATTAAAACCGGAAGCAACTGTGAAATTAGACGAATTGAAACCTGAAGAAAGTATGATAATTGATGAATTGAAATCTGATAATGTTAACGAAGAAAGAGGAGATGATTCATCCAATGAAGACACTGAATTATAGTTCCAAATAAATTGATCATAATAATTTTATTAATTACAGACATTATTATTATTAAAAATAATAAAAAGTTAATTTTTAGGTCGACTGTAAATCGGATTTGTGAAATTTAAAGCAGTGGGCTGAACTAAATCAACTTCAGGCTCCTCATCAAGTTCCTTCGGTTTCATTAAGTTTTTTGACCTAACAATAGAGAAATTAACCGTCAAAAAGACTAATAAAACAATTGATTTTCCTAACTCAAACATGCTTGACTCACACGCAGTATTTATGCGACTGTCGCATCGTGATCAAAACTATCAAAACCACCGTGATTACTACTAATATAATAGCCCATTCCTGACAAAAAGACACCAAAAACTAATAAATAATTTAACAAGAAAAAAAAAACAATTTAAAATCAATATATTGCTCACTTACCGGTACTGATTTCGATTTAGGCTTATCAGCGTGCACGTTGTTGTCTGTGGTAAATGCTTCTTGCATGAACGAACTTTCAATGTTGGATTTTTCTTGAATAATCGAACTTTTAACTCTTTGCAAGATTGTTTCATTGCCAACATCAAGCTGCACCGTGATAATTATCTGCAAACTATTTTTTTTTTAAAAAAAATTTAAAAAATAATCAAATTATGAAAATTGATCAAATTTTTACCGCTCGTTGATTATGGTGACATTAACTTTCATGTATCGCATGTCCTCCGCAAAGTAACGTTTCAAGACAGCCCGAAACCTGTACTGGAGCCCATCGGGTGATAAATTCGTCACGTTTCCCGCTGTATCTAGTAACGATAAAAGCGAATTAATGTGAAATAACATTTCCAATTTAATCGCAGATTCACCATTGAGAGGAAATGAAAACGTCAATGCTTCTTCCGAGTAATTGCCATCAGGGACGTCATTTCCATCGGGTAATTGAATTTCGGTCACCGATTCGACGCGTGAAGAGCTTTGCGAAGGTTCGTTGTAATCAAAATCTTGAGTTGATGTGGAGACCGAATCAGACTCAGACTCAGACTCAGACTCGGACTCGGACTCCGAACTCGTTGTTTCTTCAGTTTCGTTGTCGAACGATATTTCAATTGCCGACAAAACGTCGTCGCCTATTTCGTTGACGAGAATGTTCGGATCGTCGGCTAAAACGGGCGCTGGACTCGCAGTTGTACTGTCGTAATCTTCGTAGAAATAATAATTGGGAATGGTTTTGGGTGGAGCTTTATTTGAATTTGAGTGCCCATTCGAGAAATTTTTGTACTCGGTCGCGCTGGAAATTACGGATCTGTAGTTGCAGTTTTGTCCTCCCCAACCTATTAAAAAGAAATAAAAACTTAATTAATTAATTAATTTACGTGACAAAATGACACAAACTGACCTTTCAAACAAATGAATTCTCCGGTTTGTCGGTTACATTTAAAGTGTCCCGTTTCATCGTCCCGTTGAGAACAGAAAACCGAACAATTCGGTCCGAAGTATTCAAAGTCGCATCTCAACTCTGTCGTCACTACCAATCTGAATTTTAAAAACAAATAAATAAAATAATAATTCTTTAAATGCAACTCACTTATACTTAGTTTTATTTTTCAACTCCAGCTGTATTTTCCCTCCCGGTTTGTTATTTAGATGCGCGTACATGTAATCCATAAGGTCATTTCCAAAAAGATCCACGTCTAAAATAACTATTTTTAAAACAACACTTCCCTAGACAATTCAAAAACGAAAAAAAAAATCAAAATCAACGATTAATCCATGAAATTTAACTCAAATTACAGGCCACTGTTTAAAGTGTATGGAAACCGATGCTAAATCGCGCACTTCTTCCCGTAAATATTTACACTCTTCGTGAAAGTCAGTGACAGAACTGTTCCAAAAATAAAGAAATTAATTAATTAATTTAAAAAACGATTAACAGTTCGTACCTGTTTCCATGGTCCACACATATCACAAATTTTAAATCGCACTGAGACAGATAATCGCATTGCAAGTTGTGAGTAAATTGAGAAAAAGACAGATTCAACACCCCGCCACCGAAACAAATCCCCACCAACTGCGAAAACAATCAATTTTTCACCTCAATTCAACTTGCATTTCAATCCAAAAATACCTGTATCAAGAGAACACAAATCAACCGAATCATCTCGTCGATGAGCACCAAATGAGCTCTTCCGACACCACAAATTCCAAATTCAACACCTGGGATCTAGTGACTCTGTTATTCGACCCAAGTTGAAAATTTAAAGTGGTGACAAAAGTCCACTTAAAAAAAAATTCACAAAATCTTGTAATAATTCTTTTTTATTCAATTCTTTCCAATTCAAATTGAAAGTCTACAAACGACGACCTCTGCGTCCACCCTTTCTTCGTGTCGAATCGGACGGAATTGGAGTCACATCCTCTATAAACATCAACAAAAATTATCAATACAAATCCATCACTTTTCATTCATTTTTGAACAAACAAACACGAACCGATTCTTCCAATTTTCATTCCCGTTCGAGCCAAAGCGCGCAAAGCTGATTGAGCTCCCGGACCCGGAGTTTTTGTCCTATTCTCGTGAAAATTTGTATTAGCTATTGATCATTCATCGTTTAATCGTTGAATATTACTTGTTTCCACCGGTGGCTCTTAATTTAATGTGCAATGCGGTAATGCCGATGCTTTTGCATTTTTCCGCTACATCTTGAGCCGCTAACATGGCGGCGTAGGGCGAAGCTTCGTCACGATCGGCCTTGACTTTCATGCCTCCCGTCACTCGAGTGATGGTTTCTCGGCCCGAGAGATCGGTTACGTGTACGAAGGTGTCGTTAAAACTGGCAAAAATGTGCGCCACGCCGAACACGTATTCACCGTCGATCGCTTGCGGACCCAAAGCGACCACGGGTTGTTCCTGTTGAGTCTTTCCCTTACGAGGGGCCATTTTCTGGTAAATAAACCAATCTCGATTAAAATCAAAAACAAAAAAACAACGATTGATTCCAATAAATACCTGATGATTACGGATTAAAACGCACGAATTCTATCTCTTGAAACTCGCCGGAAACAGCAACCGTGTGTGAATGCCAAACCGGAAACGAAAGCGCTTCAATACCGCCCTCTCTCGGCGGCAACTGGCAATAACAAAAATTATCTCCCCCCCCTCTGAAAAAAAAAGAATCAACACAAAAGATTCGTTCTGCCAAGAGCGCAAAGCTAACAGGATCGAAAGAACTATTCCCATGTTGAGGAGATCCTCCCCGTAGACGAATATGCCCTAAGAAGAAAGAGAAATCGGCAACCTTGGAGGTTGTTGACACGAAAAGACTATTGTACTCGCGATGCAGAGTGTCGACGAGTGTTAATGGACGTTAACGAGTGAATCGGCGATGCAGATTGAGCCCGAGTTGCAGCAGCTCAACTCGTCTCTCGTTTAGCGGAGGCCATTGACTGGCGACTGGCGAATTGCGGGAAGGAAGAACGGCAAAAAGCAGGCACATTTCGGTAGTAGAGTTCTTTCTCTCCGATGTTCGACTGGGAGGAAGGCGATCGCTTCTCGTTCGAAGACAGCGATCGCTTCGAGGAGGATTCGCTCTGCAGTTGGATCAGCGAGCCCGAGTCGCTCTGTAATAATTGGCGAGGATGGAAAAAACAGCAAATTAACACCAATAACACGAACAATAACAACAATAATGACAGCAGAAATGGAATACAATTACTCTACGAACGAAGTCGTGAAGGTAAGAAAAAGAAAAATAAAAAAATCTCTTTTTTTTATTATATTCTTTTTTATTGCATTCTAAGCCTAAAAGAATGGTTTTGTCATTAATTTTTATTTCTCTTTTTATCACTTTTAATTGGTGAATGTTGATAAATGGTTAAAAATAGACGGGCTGTTTTCTATTTATTTATTTTTCATTTTATCTAAGCAAGTAATAAATAAAAATGGATGCGCCGTTGCCAGGCAACGAGGGGTCTATTGTGATGCACGTGCAGCTGGGTTTTGCACCTTGGTTTGCTGCACAGCTGAGTTAGTTTGGTGTCCCGTCCACCTGGTCCCACCTGGTCCTCGCCGCATTTGCATACAGCTGACACTCACTTGTGTGTTTATCAGGTTTGCCCACTTCTCCCGCCATTTCTGTTTCTCACCTGCTGCAACTGCACAAGTCACAAACAAAACAACAACAAAGTCAGAACAAAATCAGAACAAAGAGAGAAAAGAAAAGAAAAAAAGAAAAATCCTTGAAATTTCCGTTATCATACACAATTATTATTATTAAATCATTTGATGCAAAAGATGATTTTCTCTTCTCCACACCCCGTTATACCTCGGGGGCAAACCATCGCCTGGTTCAAGGTCCCTTGTGAGGAATAAATTTAATTTTTTTAGTTTTATATTATTTATATATTTTATTATTTTTATATTTTCCAGAGGGAGTCGTTCTGCCTTTGGTCGAGTTGGCTGCGCGGGAGGTGGCGTGCCACATTCCTTTCGAGGTAGTCGAGCATGTGTTCCCTCCTGTTCCGGAGCAATTACAACTTCGTATTGCATTTTGGAGTTTCCCGGAAAATGAAGAAGACATTAGGTAATTATGATTCATTTGTCATTTCCTGTTTGTTTATTGGAATCATTGGGGAAAAAACTAGTAAAATGTTTTTTTTTAAAAAAATAAAATAAAAATTTGCTTAATTTTTTTTGTGTTGTTTTTGTTATTTTTAGATTGTATTCGTGTCTGGCAAATGGAAGTGCGGATGAGTTTCAAAAGGGAGAACAGTTATTTCGGGTCCGAGCGGTTAAAGATCCCTTACAAATCGGTAAATTAAAAAAAAAAATTAATTTAATTAAAAAAAAAAAATTATTTGATTATATTTGATTATATTTTTATTTTTGTAGGATTTCACTTGAGTGCTACCGTGACACCACCGCAAACTATTACGCAAACCAAAGGGTCTTACAACGTTGCCATCACATTTGATCGGCGACGTATCACATCCTGCAATTGTACATGCACAAGTACAGCTTCTTGGTGTTCTCACGTTGTTGCTGTGTGCCTCCATAGGATTCATTTAGTACGATTTCTGCAATAAAATCAACTCAAAATTACTTTTCTTATTTTTATTTTATTTTAGGCGACTCAGGTGTGTCTTCGAGCACCTGTTTCCGAATCCCTTTCTCGCCTTCATCGAGACCAGCTGCAGAAGTTTGCTCAGTATCTTATCAGTGAATTGCCACAACAAGTAATAAAAATTGTTCGCACTATCCCGAGAGTCGTAAATGCCTAACATAACGTAACGTTTAGATCTTACCAACGGCGCAGAGACTGCTCGATGAATTGTTGTCGTGTCAACAAACGGCGATCAACACGGTGTGCGGCGCTCCGGGTCAGTTGATAAATACTCACGATATTATAAATAAACTAATTGAATGACATTTGTGGCGCAGACCCGACGGCCGGAGCTTCTGCGAGCGAACAAACCACTTGGTGCCTGGACGAAGCGACGTTGCACGAAAACATTCGCAAAATTCTCATCAAGTTTTGCGTGCCGTCGCCGATCGTCTTCAGCGACGTAAACTATCTTTCCTCTACGGCGCCACCCGCCGCGGCCGAATGGTCCAGTCTGTTGAGACCTCTGCGGGGCCGGGAACCGGAAGGAATGTGGAATCTTTTGTCCATAGTTCGCGAAATGCTGCGAAGAAGCGACCGCAACGCGGTACCGCTGCTGGAAATTCTCACCGAGGAATGTCTCGCGTGCGAACAGGTGTTTACAGAGACAAATTAATTTCATTTCAGTTTTAATTTGTAATTTTTTGTTAGATTTTGATCTGGTGGTTCTACACCAAGGTGTCGCTCCACAACAGCAGTTCGGGCCACGGCGGAAGAAACAACGTGAACAGCAACTCGCATCCGTCGAAGCACGCGTGCTCGAGTTTGTGCGACGAAATCGTCGTGTTGTGGCGCTTGGCCGCGCTCAACCCCGTTCTCTCGCCGCAGGAAAGACAAGTGTTGGCCACGCAACTCAAAGAATGGCACTTGAAAACTATCGAAAAAGTGGTTATAACATTACCGAACCGAGTGACGGAATTTAGTTGATATTAATCGTTTTTCTCTTCTCCAGGTGTGTAAAACTCGCGGCGGCGGCGTCGGCAACGGCAGTAACTCGGTGCGCAAATCGGACATCGAAGTTTTCCCCGGCTTCAAACCGGCCGTCGAAGCGTGCTTGATCGACTGGTCCGACTATCCGATTCCGGGCATCGCCTACTCGGACAAATCGCCGAACAAATTCACTTATTTGTACAAAACATTTCGCGGTCAGGAGAACGTGTGTCGGGAAGTGACCGCTTCGTCCGTGGTGATCAACTGCGAACTCGTGGGCACGTCCACCAAGAGATGTCGCCCCAACAACAACGTGGGCGCGCGCGAGCTGCGCATCGTCTTGACCGGCGGCGTGAGTTTGCCCGTGGCCAACGAAAGCAACCGCAGCTCGGTGAGCAGCGAAGGGTTTTGCGAGAACGAGAACGAGAACGACAACGAGAACGACAACGAGGGCGAGGGCTTGGAAACGACCAACAATTCGCGCGATTCGGACTCGGTGGAGGACGGAGAGAGTTCGGGCGGGAAAGAGAAGAAAGCGAGCGGCGCCACTTCGACACCCGCGAAGAACGGCGAGAAACTTTCTCCCGACGACGTGGACTCGGACTGGTCGAGCGCCCCGGAGTCGGCGTGCAAACGCGTGCCCACGTCCGCGTCCGCGTCCGGTCGCGGCGCGGCGGGCGACCGCCGGGAGCCCCCGGTGGCGAAATTCGAGCACTCGGAGTCGCAGCAGTCGAGCGACGACTACCAGGTGTACCCCGCGTCCGCCAAGAACAAGTGCGGGGGCCAGGATCGGGCCGGCAAGGAGAAGAAGCAGGACGAGAACAGTATTTTCGCCGGAATTAAAAAGATGGACGATCCGATGGAGGTGAATGGCAAACGGACGATCGTCGCGGAGATGGAAAAATGCTCGAATTAATTTTGTTTTTTGAAATTTTGATTTTTCAGATTTTATTCTCTAGGGCCGAAGCTTTGCACGCTCATGGGCACACACATGAAGCGTGTAAACTTGGCGTCAAGTTAGCCGAAGAGCTGTTGGCGAACCCGCCTAATTTGATGCTCGATTTACCGCCGCCGCCCGCCAAGGGCAAACGGAAGAAGGTGATTCTCGTGCCGAGCGTCGGAACGCAACTAAAAGCAAACTTGAAATCACATTTCAGAAGGTGAATCCTGCAAGTCATCAAATAAGTTGTTTGGCCAGTGCAACTTTGGCAAAAGCAGCGTTCCTGTGCACCGTTTTGGCCGAAAACGTGGAACATTATTACTTGGCCTTTAAAGTCGGCATTTTTGGCCTCGAATTGGCACGCCCTCCCGCCTCCACTAAAGCGTTAGAGGTGATTGATTGATTGATTGATTGCTTTGATTGATTAACATTTTTATATTTTTTACATCTTTTTACAGGTTAAACTGGCCAATCAGGAGTCAGACCTGGTCACACTGTTGAAGCGCATTCCGCTGGGTGCGGCCGAGCTGCGCGTGATCCGAGAATACGCGGAGCAACTGCGCAACGGCACTTTGCGAGCGCGTGGCGAGGCGCTTCTCCCTCTCACCTTGGCCAGTTTTATCTTCGATGCCTTGTGCTTGTTGGGCAACTCGTCGAAAGGCGGCAACAACACGAGGCCCCCGAGTGACGAAACGCTCGGATTCGAAGCCGCCGTGGCCGCCCTCGGCTTGAAGGCGAACGTGTCGGAGGCGGAGCACGCGCTCTTGTGCGAAGGAACGCGGCGCCAGCGAGGAGAGTTGGCTTTGACCCTGTTGGTGCACTACAAAGATGAGCAGGAAAAATTAGCCAAGGTGAAGTGCGAACGAGTGTCGCAAACATTTTGTTTGATTTTGTGTTGAATTTTGCATTTTCAGATCATGGACAAATTGTTGGATAAGGAAATCCATCAAATGTACAAAGCACCTTCGCTCAGTTCGTACTACGTGACCAGCAAACCGGCTCCCGCGGCACCGGCTCGCAATTTGACGCCACAGGCGGCGAAAAACGACCCGGAGACGGTCGAATCCACGCCGGAAAGCAGCGCACCGCCAACTAGTGCGGTCGACGCGCCAGTTTCCCCGGAAACGGTTGCAGCAAATGCAAACATTACTGTGCCTTGTGGTGGAGCGCGAGCCAAGGAAACGACGGCGACGACGACAACAACAACTCGATATTCCAATCGATTGAGGTAATGAAATGAAATCAAAAATGAAAATGAAAATGAATTGTATTGAGTTGTGTTGTTGATTTTTTTCAGGTGCATGGACGATCAAAGAGACGACACGTCGAGTCCAACGTGGGAGGAAGACTACAAAGCGTGGGAAGCGAAATTTCGCTGCACAAATCTGCGAACACACAAGAAACATTCGGCAGGGATGGCGAGCATCGACAGCAGCGCACCGGAAACTACCTCCAGCGACAACTCGCCCACTTTGATTCGCCGAACTGGCTGGGCCAAGCCAGCCGGACCCGGCAGCGACAGTGGAAGTAGTGGAAAGAGCAGTGATTCGTTCGGATCCAGCAGTTCTGGCGATAAAAACGCGCGGCCCAAGTTGAGGGAGAACGAAAACCCGCCGGTTTATTTCACCAGATTCGGCCAATTCGGCAACGAGACGGTCAACCGCAACAACATCCCATCGACAATGAAACCGACTAGATTGTAACAGAAATTAATTAAAATTTAAATTAAAATTTAAAATTTAAAATTTAAAATTGAAATTGTAGGTTCAAAGGGAGACGGGTCGATCCGACCGTGCCGAACCAACCGAGCGAGGCTTCGGCTCACTTCATGTTCGAACTGGCTAAAACCGTGCTGACCAAAGCTGGCGGCAACAGCAGCACGTCTTTATTCACCCAGCCGTCTGCCAGCCAGAACCATCGCGGTCCCCACCGCGCGCTGCACATGTGCGCCTTTCAAATCGGCCTCTACGCGCTCGGTTTGCACAACTGCGTCTCTCCCAACTGGCTGTCGAGAACCTACTCGTCGCACGTGTCGTGGATCACGAGCCAAGCGACCGAAATCGGCAGCGCCGCCATCAGTTTTTTAATCGACACGTGGGAAGGTCACCTGACCCCGCCGGAAGTGGCATCGCTGGCCGATCGCGCGTCGAGGGGCCGCGACCCGAACATGGTGCGCGCGGCCGCCGAGCTGGCCCTCTCGTGCCTGCCGCACGCGCACGCGCTCAACCCGAACGAAATCCAGCGCGCCATCTTGCAGTGCAAGGAGCAGAGCACGGCCATGCTGGAGCGCGCGTGCCTGGCCGTTGAAGGGGCCGCCAAGGGCGGCGGAGTCTACCCGGAAGTGCTGTTCGACGTGGCGAAGCGCTGGTTCGAGCTCTACTCGGAGGGCCAAACGCCCGACCCGGTGCCGCCCGCGCCCGACCCGCCCGCCGAGCTGGACCCGACGCTGCTCCAGCAGCAGGAGCAGCCCATCTTCTCCCAGGAGGGCCTCTCCCTCTTGCCTCAAGTCCATTGCTCACTTCCGGTGCCCTACACGATCGCCACGTCCATTCATCCGCACGTACCTTACTCGCCCTACAACTACGTGGCGAGTTTCACCCCGCACCCGCACCCGCACCCACACCCGTGCCCGCAGCCGCACCTCATCCACCCGCTCCACCACTCGGCCTACATGGCGCCGCCGTTCCCGTACGCGTCGCAGTCGCCGTTCGGCATGCCGCCGCCCACCTACTATGCTCATCCGACCGTGCCCGCCGCCAATTCTCACTTGCGTCCCTCGCAGCCGCCGCCGCCGCTGCCGCTGCCTCTGCCGCAGCCGCAGCCGATGCAGCAGCCGATGCAGCAGCCGCAACCGATGCAGCAGCCGCCGCCTCAGTCTCAGGTCTACACCAACCAGATGATCACGGTCGCCAACAGTTCGGCGCGCCCACCCCAAATACAAACCACTCAGAATCTACCCGTGGTCGCTCAAGCTATTGTCAATCAATCTCAGGTTTTTATTTTACATTTTTAAATTTAAATTTTATTTTAATATTATTTTTTTTTTTAAAAAGGTTCGTGGTCAGTTATCCAATGTGAATCAGACTCAGTTGAACTATCTGCTGTCGGCCTATCGGGTCGGCATGTTGGCCATGGAGACTTTGGCACGACGCGTGCACGACGACCGACCCAATGCCAAATATGCTCGCAATCCTCCGTACGGCGATGACGTCAAGTGGTTGCTGGGAATTGCCAAACGATTAGGTGAAAAGAAAGAAATAAATAAATACAAATCACTTATTAATTAATTAATTGATTGATTTCAGGCACCTCGTATGTGCAGCAGTTTTGTTTGTGCACCGTCAACAGCGTTTTGAGTCCGTTTCTACTTCAAGAAATCGCGTTTGAAGCGGCTCACTATTTGGCTAGGAACAATCCGGCTCACGTACTCCAACACCTTCGATCTCCAGTGCTCACTCCGCTCGTTCAGAAGTGTCAGCAAATGTAACGAACGCTTGCAATTCACAAATTGTGAATTTTGTGAATTTTCTAACTTTGCTTTTCTCATTTTCTCGCCAGGTTTATCCAATGTACTCATCTCAAAATGTACCATCTCACGGCCCCGGAGTACGACGAGTTCGTCAACATCATTCGCACGGCTCGAGCGGCGTTCCAAATGACTCCCGGAGGAATGGTGCAGTTCAACGAGTTTCTCCAAGCTCTGCGACGCGCTAAAACGTGCAAAAAGGAGCTGTGGCAACGGATTGTCAGCGCCTTGCAGACCACAACCATTTGACAAATGTTCACGCTAGGAAACTTGTTTAGTACCTAGTCAGTCCTAGACAGGAACTGGTTGTTGTTGGTCGACTTTTTGACACTTTTTTTTGCTCAGTTTAATTATGCAGAGAATAAAAGCGAAAAAAAAAAAAAAAAAGAAAAGAAAAGAAAGAAAGAAAAAGTTTTTTCTGTTTTATTTTCACACATGTTCAGTGAACTAGGAAAAATTGTAGATTTTTGCTCAAAAATGGTGAAAATTTAAAAGGAATTCGGTTGAATTTGGTCGGGATTTAAAGATGGACTTTTTAAAAAATATTTAAAGACGTTTTAACTCATCAGTTTTTGTTGTTTTTATCTCTTGAAAAAAAAAATTGTCAGTCCTTGGAGTAGAAACATTATT
Organism: Strigamia acuminata; assembly: GCA_949358305.1. Taxonomy (NCBI): domain Eukaryota; kingdom Metazoa; phylum Arthropoda; class Chilopoda; order Geophilomorpha; family Linotaeniidae; genus Strigamia; species Strigamia acuminata. The sequence goes on from OX442321.1 coordinate 426,768, forward strand.
GTCATTTTTATTTTTATTAATTCAGTAGTTGTGTAGTTCGAATTTAAAAAAAAAAAATACAAAAACAAAAAAAAAAAAAAATTTCCTCAATCTTTGTACTCGTTGCGAAATTTTTATTCTGCAAAAAAAAGAAATCCTCGTAGAACTAATTTTTCGATCGTTTTTCTAAGAATTGCTCCTTTGGTAAAGCTACCCTATTTTATTGTGTATAAATAAATATTTGTAATTTCATTGTAAAGCTTCTCAAATTGTAGGGTTTTTTTTGTGTTTTTTTTTCTTTTCTTTTAGTAATTAGTGGTGTAGTATTTTTTGATTAATTGTCTTTCTATATTTGAGATATATGAACTATTTTTGATGAATATCTTGCTTCGAAAAGGTACAAATTGGCTCTTTTTATTAGAATTCGAAGCTTCCGGTTTTTCTTTTTCAAAAAACAAAACCAAAAAAAATTAGAAAATATTGCCTTTGGAGAGAAAAATTTAAATGTATCCAATGTTTAGAGTTTTCATTAGTTTGTTGTTGATATATTTGCTTGAATGGAAACAAAAAATTGTTATTGAAAACATTTTAGGGTTGGCTTCTCGTTCCAGCACACTTGTGAATTCACGAGTGTGCTGGAATCGGCGGTTAGGCCTACTTTAGATCGAGGTTAGAAAATGTCATCTTTGTAATATTCCACGTCACCATTTACATTTTTGTGTACTCGTGTGTGCTTATCGAGCTTTTTTAAATGAAAAACAATACCTGATGAAAATTCTGCACTAAATGTAGAGGCGTACACAACAAAACTCAATTTTATGTTTTTTAACGAAAACTCCCATTTTACCATTGTACAGATTTCACAAATTTCTCAACGAAATTATACAAATGACAGGTTTTTAATTTTAAAATAATAATAAAACAAAATTATATAACAATTGTTTTCAATTTAACACCATGTGTAAATGTATCTTTGATTTCTTTCTTTCCAATTCTGTAGTTTCAAATTCACTAGTAGATATCTTTAACATATCATCCTGTTTCATTTTTTCAAAGTTCTGTTCAAAAACAAAAATGACTTTCATGCTGAAATAGTTTAATCCCACCCCAATTTCTCCTCGTTTATAATTGAAACGTTAACAATTAATCGTATTTTCTTTTTATTTTGTAATTTCCCATTTAATAAATTTACAATTCATGTATACGTGAGGAATCAGATTGATTAGTTTAACCAACTCACCGCCGTGAGACGATGGCGCTGTTATTTCCCTGTTCGTTTTTTATGGTCCGAACAATATCACATCCAGTTTCCGCGACAGGTGGGCGATGTAGAGGCAGCCATCGCAGAATTTAAATTCATTTCCAACTCGTAGCTAATGGTAATCAGCCTTGAAATTCCCAAATGGACCGAATATATTGAAGGTAAAAAAAAAAACGAGACTTCTTATATAATCAAGGTTTCGGTTTTTACGCCGTAACAACAAAATGGCGGTTATTTCAAATTCAAACGTAAACAAAAGTTTCACATGGCCTCTTTATGCAACACTTGTGAAAGAAATTAATTCCCAAAATACTCGGTTGGTCATTGCTTCGGTTTACTTTTCTTGTCAACCAGAAATGCGACCTCATTTGGACTTGACCTTCAAATTATTATTTTAAAAAAAAACAAAACAAAAAAATACAAAAAAAACAACCTCCACTTCTGGCTTTTCTTTGTTTTCAATGGAAACCAGAAGTCAAAAACGCAACAATTTGCCACGAATTAAATATTTATTGAGCTCGAGTTCATTTTTGCACAATTATAAATGATATCTGTATCTGTAAGAACACATTTCCTTTTCCTTTAATTTTTTTTTGATATAATAAAGGAAGTTTGAAGGGTGAAGTCAAATTTATTCACCTTAAAACGAAATAAATAAATAAATAAATAAAAAACTATATAAATTTAATTTAATCTGTCGCTTGCAATTGGAATCTAGGGCCCAGAAGAACAAAAGGAAATTAACTCTTCTTGGTTCTCATCAAATTAATAAACATCTCAATTCTGAACAGTTAAAAACAATAAAACTCTGTTCCATTCTCGCGCACCTACAATTTTTTATTATTTAAATTTAAACAAAAAAATTTTTTTTTTATATTTAATTTAATGATTACATCATTTGTTTGTTTTTCCACTTTTGCAGATCAGTCAGACGAGATTTCTCTAATCAATTAACATCGTTCTTATTTCAACCTCGATTTTTTAATGGACTTTTCCAGCTGGCCAGGTAAGAGATGAGTCACGTGATTGTGCTATCAACTTGGGCAACAGTCTGATGGGAGACCTTCCAACAGGTAAAATTAAAAAACATGCATTAAGCAATTAGCAGCGTTTCCAATCGTAATTATTTTCTTTTTCTTTTTTTTTTTTTAGAAAAAGACCGAAGGTATTTTTCATTCTTTTTTCATTCTTTTTTTCTCTTCTTTTTCTCTTTTCATTCATGAAAATGTGTTCTTTCATGTTTCCTGTGTTGTCAAGGTGATTAATCGACTTACATCCGCTCGAAAATTATAAATCGGGGGGAAGTCCACTGATTCATTTATTTTTAGACACAAAATACAACAAAAAAAAATCAAAAAAATAATAATAATCCCAAAATTTGAAAAATAAATCAAATAAAAGTCGATCGCAATCACAATTGCAACAACGAACGTCGTCATTAACAAATCGAGATAATCACACGATATGATAATACCCACAAATGACGTCACATTGTTTTAATTGCAGGTGTTGCTCGCTATGACCTCGTCCACACCACTGGATAACTGTGGTGGGGACTCGGACACCCTCGGCCGAGATTTATTCGGAGTACAACTCGAGGTTAGGCTTAATCGAACGAAAACGAGGCCAATTTTTCTAAATAAAAAAAAAAAATAATAATAATAATAATAATAATAAAATGACTTTATTAGGTGACCAGTCTTCTTCTCGAAGGTGAGCGACGACAACTACGTGTTCTACAACGCGAACTCAACGGTTCCTTAAGCAGCGAAGAAGGATCGTTAAAAGTAATGAAAAATAAAAATAAAATGAGGAAAATATTGGTTGGCTCGAGTCGTGTCCACTGCTGACCTAGTTTATCCTCCCCCGCACCTGAGCGAGCATGTACCTGTCATGGGAGTTTTTTAATGTTTATATTTATTTTAACGAGTGTAATGAACTAGCGACAAGTGCGAATCCCATTTTGCAACGACGCTCCAGCGCGGGTTCAAAGGTTTATTCGTTTTATCTATTTATCTGTTTTGTTTATTGACAGGCGAAGGAGTTGCAACATCAGGAATTAATCTTCGCCATAAAGTAAATTAATTTTAGATTTTATTCAAAATTCGGTCTAATTTATTCCATTTATTCTTCAGTCGGTTCCAGCAACAGTACGATCAACTCGAAGAAGAGTATCACCAGGCCGCGATCGGAGTACTGCGAGGAAACAACAACCCTAGAAATGGCAAGGTTTGTTGCTTTTAACGCCAGTTGGCGCTATACACCGAGCGGCAATGTTTGGCACTATTGAATCGCGGATTGAATACTGACGAACTGACCTTGGTTTATGGCTCGCTCGGTTTGTGGGGTGAATATATCAGAATAATTAGAAAAACGAGCTTTTCCAACGCCGAATCTATATTTTTCGAATCAATTTAAAAAAAAAATCGTTTCGCATCATCATCATCAAATCGAAACCAGATGGAGTCGCCTCCCACGTCAATAACCCCAACAGTTGCGCAGGTGTTGTTGTAATTTTGTTTACAATTTAACTCTCATAAATTATCTCCCAAAATTAGATCTAAAAAAAAAAGAAAAAATTAAAAAAAAGAAAAATTGGTTTAAACATGAGGAAGTGAATTTTTCTTTCGGTTGTGAATTCGAGTATTTTACCTGCGGCATTCGAGCCGAGTTGGCATTGTGCTCGTTCAACAGGTTTTTCTTTCTTTCTTTCTTTCCTTTGGTTCCTTTCCATCGCAACCCTCTTAGCTGCGCGCGCAATTCGTTGCAAAAATGTCTCGATTCGTGTCTGGTTTCCATGGCGACACTGGCGGGCGCCGCGAAGCGCTTTAATTATCACCTGCCGTATTTTCTCATCACGTTTACACAAGGTAGGAAGAACGAAAATACACGAGTTTGTTTTCTTTTTTGTTTCATTTTTTTTTGGGTGTTGTTTTTTTTAAAAATGGCTGCGAAATTCGCACTTGAGTTCACGTGTGAAAAATGGAAATGTATTTTTTTTAATTTAAATTTTAACGTTTTGATATTTGATTCGGTTTAAAATTGAGTGTTTTGCAATTTTTGAGGAAATTTATGGCGTTGGAAAGTTTCAGTGACCTCGGTCTCTCTGAGACCCAAATAAGAGAAAAACAAACATTAAAAAAAGAAACCATTTGTATCTCCACCCTCTGGTGTGATAATTCTCGATTAAACTTCACAAACTGTTCCATATTTTATGAATAATTTTCTTCTTTTTCAGCCAACTCGAAGCCAGCCGGCGATAGGATTAAAATATACAGCGAAAACTAGGGTAAGTTTAATTTATTATTCATTCATTTTAAGGTGAAAATGGCGGATCATGAGCAAAAATCGAAACCTCGAAGCGCTTTAGTTGTTTTTTTTTGCATTGAAATTTTATCATGAGCTTGAAGCTTGACCGATCGTTTATTTATATATTTTTATGTTTTATTTTTTCATTTTTTGTTCTTTGAGAATATGATAATTTTAATTTGCAACGAAAAAAGGTGCAAACTCAGCCCGGGCGTGTGAGAAATGAGAAATGGGAAACGAGTCTCGGAGGATCGCGTGCAAAATCACGTCGCGAGAAAAGAAACGAGTCGTGTTCGTGGATCGTTATATGGTTATATTCGCGCACTTTTATTTAATTTCGAGTTTTCGACTTTACATATCACGAATTAAATGCCCATCTCAGCTCATGGTCGTGTGAAAAAGATTCGTGATAAACGGAAACAACAAACCGTGGGAATAAATCAAACGAAGCGTGTAAATAATTTTCCCTAGCGGCGAATCGTGCAGTTGCACTTGACAAGATGGACAAAACTTTTCTTTGTCTCTCGGGAGAGATGAAGGAGAAAACGAGCAAAGCGAGTTGGGCTGGGTCGCGCTGGAATGATCGGGTGGGGTCGTCATTCGTCATGATAGGAAATGGAATTGTATTACCTGTGTGCGACGAGAAGATGATTACTTCCGGTCTCTTAGATCACTCGTGTCGACTTTTGGTTTTCCCTCTGACACAATTCTCGTAACGATATTTTTTCAAATTTATTTCTTTTGCGGTTGTCATGGCGACCGATGTTGTTGCTGATACGCGATCGATTTTTTAGCAACGAGATGAACCGACGTAAAAAAAAAAAAAAAATAAATCAAATAGAAAAAAAAAATGTATTGGGTATAGGTCTATTTATATCTGTTAATTACACGTGACAATGATGAATGGGTAAGCGGAGGAAGGTGCCCCTTTTTATTTTTATTGGTTTTCCATTTCTTGCCTCGACTGCTTCGTTAGGCCTAAGTGTTTAGCAGATGCCATTAAAAGGGCCATCTGCTTTTCTCTCCTCATTTTTTTCATTTAATTTTTTTTTCAACGGGATGTGCGTTAAATGTATTTATTTTTAATTTTTGACCGCCGATGTATCTCGTGTGTTGGGAGTTTGATGATAATGACGTTGCCAGCTGTTGAGGCACCACGTGACCGGTTCGAGATTAGTTCCCCTCTCGTGAGTTTTTGGCGGCCACTCAGTCGACTCGACTCAGTCGCTGGTTGCCGCCGTTGCCGCCGTTGCTCGCCGAGCCGTGTACGCGTCGACCCTCGTCGATCGAACCGTTTGGAAGACTCCCGGTTCCGTTCGCATCTCGCGCACACATGGATCGACCTTTGCGCGTGTTGATGGCACCTGTGAGCCGGTGAAAGCGTCGCAACAACTCATGTCGTAGTCGTCATAGCAACTGTCGCCATGGCCAGTGGTTTCCCCCTTGATGGCGATTATGTAACGTTGGTTAAAGTAAGTAAATGACGTCATTTGCACTTGGCACTCGTCGTTTCAAACACTTTGAACAACTCGAAAAGGTGTGTCTCGGACCTTCGGACCACCCAGCGCCCAGGAATGTGGGTGGGGGACCTTGATGGCCCGAATTTGTAATTTTCTCACCTCTCCGGGGGTCCGCGAAATAAATAAGAAAAAAATTATTTGTTTCTTTATTATTTTGTGCAAATTCGCAATTTTCTCGTTTGATTTTTCGTCACATTTTTTGTCCCTTTGGCACTTGGCACGTGGAAAACGTGACAAAAGGGCGTTCGTTTTCGCTCGTGGACCCTCCCTTTGGCCGGCTGCCAAAAAACAGTTGAACTTGACTTTATTTCTCCTTTTCCGCACGTTTTTATCGCGTTTTTCTTTTTCTTTCCGTCTTTTTTAAACGGACTGAATTAATGGGTGACATTTGTGGATCAGTTTACGCCATTTTTGTCTCTCTTTTTTATTTTTGTTTTGGTTTTTGTGTTGGTTTGGTCTAAATTTAGTTTTCGGGGCCTGAGAAGGTGACGTGAAGACGGAGACAGAGACTGTGTAGTGTAGGTCGATCCGAGATGGCGGATGTTGGATTTTTCTTTATTTTCCTGTGCAAATTAGTCATTTGTGCAGGAAATTGAAGGGATTCTTCGAATCTTTGATTGTTCGCTCTGTGGTTGTCTTCTCCTCACGTTTCACCCCCATTTTGGATCGAGTGGAAACGACTTATTCTTCCCAAGAGAGATAGAGAGAGACGGAGAGACTTTTCTTTTCTTTTCCTTTCTCTTCCCGTCACGTTATGGCGTGTTACATTTTGTATTGTTTCGGGAAGGTAAGCATCCGAATTGTCAGTGATTAATTTCGGCCTTGTGTATCGCGATGAATGATGAGGATCCGTGAAAAGAGGAAGACATTATTTATTTCTTTTATTGTATTTTTTTTTCCTTTTTTTTTTCAAAATTTAAATTTAGTACGTATTTTAGCACGAGGTTGAATTCGTTGTTATGAAATTCACGATTGTGAATTATGGCCGTGACACGAAAGCTCATCTTTCTCGTCTTTTCATTTTATTTACACATTTGTTTCGGTTGTAGTTGTTGTCCGCCGTTATGTTTATTTATTTCGCTCGTTCTCTGTTTTCACAGCCCACCATATTTGGCACGCTAACGTCAGAACAAATCCCGAGAGAAACCAGACGAGTAAATTGTTATTATTTTTTTATTATTTCTTTATTACATTTTGATTTTTTTTTATTAAAAAATAAAAACAGAGTCCTCAGACACCAACGAGTCCCAAATCGCCGAGTATGAACCGTTTTCCCATTCCTAACGGCACGAATCACGACACTTTTGACGGAAAGGATCGGAGTCGCATCAGTGAGGAAAATGTCAGTAAAAATCAAAAAAATAATTAATTAATCTAAAAATTAATTAAATTTAATTTCAGGCCCTGAATTATCGCGATGGGAATTTAATTTCTGGTCCGATCGAATCACTCATCCAACATTTGTTACCCACCGCCGATTACTATCCCGATGTACGGATTGAGTTTTTGTTTTATTTAAACATTTTAAGTTTTAATTTAAATTTTGTTCGTTTGCAGAGAACTTACCTCTTTTCATTTCTGCTCAGTTCGAGATTATTTATTAAACCTCATGAACTTTTAGCTCGAGTGTGTCAAATTTCAATTCATCAACAGAATCATATTTCCAAGGTAATTTCTGTTTGTTTGAAATTTATTAACTTAATTTAATTTAATTTAATTAATATTTTTTTTTACTTTGTCAGGATAAGTTGGGCAACTTTTGGCCATACGTCGTGCAATTATTAAGGTGATTTTGCGATTTTATTTGTATTTGTGCGATTTGTATTTATTTATTTCTTCTATTTGGGGCAGTGAATGGACTGAAACGTTTCCCTACGATTTTCGGGACGAACGTTGCATGAAGCAACTTAAAACGATCACTCAGCGTTGCATCCACATCGATTCTCGACTCAGGAAGGAAGTGACGCAAATTTTACAAAATCTTTCTCATAAGGTATGATAAAAGAAGAATTAATTAATTAATTAATCGATGATTTATTTTTTGTTCCATTTTTTAGTTGTCGCGGTTGGATCATTACGAGGAATTTTTAAGTAAAATAAACAGCGACGCGGCAAATCCTCTGTTAAATGCTGAAACCGTGGTTATTATCTAAGAAAAATATATTTAAATTTAAATTTAAATTTAAAACATAATTTTATCGCAGACGGACGTGTCGGAAATTTGCCCGAATCCGACAGTTTTGGCGCAACAACTCACGCACATCGAGTTGGAGCGGTTGAGCAACATCGGGCCCGAAGAATTCGTTCAAGCGTTTGCTAAAGAAAACCCAAACATCGAAGTAGATAAATAATTTTTTTAAATATATTTTTATTATTTTTTTTCTAAGAATTTAATTTTTGCAGACATCGTTTAAAGATTTAAAGAAAACGAAAAACTTGGAATCTTATATTCAGTGGTTTAATCGACTTAGTTATTTCGTGGCGACCGAAATTTGCATGGTAAATCAACGAAATATTTGATTTATTATACAGATGCGATTAGAAATTTGTGTTTATTTCAGCACTTGAAGAAAAAACATCGCGCTCGCGTCATAGAGTATTACATTGAAACGGCGAAAGAATGTTTTAACATCGGTAACTTCAACTCACTAATGGCCATCATTGCGGGAATGAACATGAGTCCTATTTCCAGGCTTAAGAAAACTGTAATTTGTCATTTCTCGAATTTTATCTTTGTTTTGATTGTTTTTCTTTTCCGCTTAAGTGGACGAAAGTGAATACGGCTAAACTGGAAGTGCTCGAACATCAAATGGATCCCACGTCTAATTTTGCTAGTTACAGATCGACGCTCAAAGCGGCCATGTGGCGGTCCGAGGGTGCCGTCGACCAACGGGAAAAGGTGAAATTGCTAAGAATGAATGAATGAATGAATTTATAATTTTTATTTATTTGTTTTGCAGATTGTGATACCGTTTTTTAGTTTGCTCGTCAAAGATTTGTATTTTCTCAATGAAGGCTGTGCCAACAGGTAATTTAAAATTCGATTTAGTCTCATAATCAAATTGACATTTTTTTTTTCCGTTTTTAAAATATTTGGCAGATTACCCAACGGACACATAAATTGCGAGAAGTTTTGGCAGTTGGCCAAACAGGTCTCCCAGTTCATCACGTGGAAACAAGTCACTGTATGTTATTTAAAAAGAAGTCTCGGTGATAATAAATCCAAAAATCACAATTCATTTTTTAGTGTCCATTTGAAAAATGTCCCAAAGTGCTGACCTATTTATTAACCAACCCGGTGTTTTCTGAAAGTGGTAATTTGACAATATTTAAATTAGTTTACCAGTAATTAAATATTAAATATTAATTCTTTGCAGCTTTAGCTTTGGCATCATTCGAATGTGAACCAGCGGAAAATCATTTTGAGAAAGAACGATACAAAACGTTAAAGTAAATTTAAATATTTTTTAAAAAAAAATAATGTTATTAAAAATTTCTTTGTATTTAGGGCGGAATTGATGAAAAGTCCCGGCTGAAAAGAAAGACAATTTTTCACGGTTTTTATGTTTATTTCAAACCCCTAAACAGGCGAAAGAAATTTGGTTCCCGCAGCAATCGTGCGATGGATTTTTAGGAGCTGAAATGCGTTGTCGAAGCTGTTACTTTTGTAAAGGGGGAGTGCTGTCTGTAAATGTTTGTTTGTGTGGTCGTCCCGGTGCGAAGAGACATTTGTCTTTTTTAATTTGTACATTAGCGAGTGACGAGACGTTTTCAAGGTACAGCCAGTGCCTTAAATATCCGGTGCTGAGAGATTATTTTTGATCTATGTACTATTAGAAAGAAAGAAAGAAAAAATAACAAAGTATACATTTGTAACACAACAGATAATGTTTGTCTTTGTATATGCTGCTGTCGTAATAAATAAAATTGTTTTAACGCTGATAAATACTAATGGCTGCCCAGCATCGTTTTGAGATTTATCTACGTCATTGTGGATCGGGTCTCTTTCTAGACACCCGAGAGCGAACAACTTTTTGTTTACATTTTATGGCCGTTTACATTTCAAAGATTCTTCCGATAAGATTAGTTGCAGCAGCTCGTGTCATCAGAGTATTATACAACTCCTCACGCAACATGTCGAGTGTTGCACCCATTTTAATTACCCGACCGGACGTCCCGGAATCGGCCATTAAATTACTACGGGACTCGTAAGCGGTTGTTTGAAGGGTTTTTTCTTTATTAAAGTAAATTTTAAAAATTTATTGTAGGTTCGATGTGCAAATCTGGCCTAAAATTCCCTTTGAACGGAAGGATATGTTACAATCAGTGGTCGGTAAACGCGGCTTATTCTGTTTCACGGGCGATAAAATAGACGAGGAACTTTTGCAAGCTGCAGGTTTGGTCTAGTCGAGTTGTGAATTCGCAACTGTTCTGGAATTTGTGCAAATGAATCGAAAATCTCTTTTTTCTACGTGATTTTATAGGGCCCGATTTAAAAGTGGTGAGCACAATGTCAGCTGGATACGATCACATCGACGTTGACGCGTGTAAAAAACGGTAGAACCTTGTCGAAATCGAAAAATATGACAGAAAACTGACGTGTGTTTGGTTTCAAGCGGAATTACAATCGGTCACACGCCGGACGTTTTAACTGACGCGACCGCCGAGTTATGCGTCGCTTTACTTCTGGCCACTTCCAGGCGACTGATCGAAGCGAGTAAAGAAGTGACCAAGTATAAATATTTGTGTTTAAACAACTTTACTTGACTAAACGCTGTTCTAAGTTGATAAATTTATCAGCGGCGGTTGGAGAAAGGTGAACAAATGGAGCCCCATGTACATGACGGGCTCGCAGTTGAAGGACAGCACCGTCGGAGTCGTTGGTTTAGGAAGAATTGGTAAATTTTCAACAATTTTATTCATTATTTTAATTTATTAATTTTTTCCTTTCGACAGGTTTTGGTATTTGTCAACGGTTAAAACCATTTCGAGTCAGTCAGTTTCTTTATGCTGGAAGAACACCAAAACAATACGGTAATTCGCACGTTGTTTTGATTGATTTTTGATGGAATTTTGGTCGGATTGATTTCCAGCTGGAGAAATCGGCGCCGAATTCGTTCCGTTGGAGGATCTTTTGCGAAGATCGGATTTTGTCATCGTGAGTTGCGCCCTCACGGACGAAACCAGAGGATTGATCGATGCCAAGGCGTTTGAACAAATGAAGCCAAATGCTATTTTCATAAACATTAGTCGAGGGCCCGTTGTAGATCAGGACGCGTTGTGTGAGGCGCTGGCTTCGGGTAAAATCCACGCGGCCGGTCTCGACGTGACCACCCCGGAGCCGCTGCCCGAAGATCACGTCCTCACGACGCTCAAAAATTGTGGTTCGCGTTTGACATTTGAAAATCGGTTTCAAGTTGTTGATGATTTCTCTTGTAGTTATTCTCCCGCACATAGGCAGCGCAACGACAGAAACGCGCCTCGAAATGGCCGAATTGACGGCAAAGAATTTAATCGCCGGCCTCAAAGGACAAGAAATGCCCGCCCGATTATGCTAATACTCAAATTCGATGTTTATCTAGTTTAGTTTGAATAAAATAGTTTGAAATCTGAGGAATTCGTGTCGATGTGAGTCACTTTCTATCTAAATTACAGATTTTAAATTATCAAATCAGTAATTCAATTTTTGTTCCGAAAATTTGATTGACAAGTCACCAAAATACCTCAAGATATGTTTGGCCCCCTGTTGGGTTCGTGTTTAACTTATCATTTTCTTATTTAGTCGCTGAGATAGACCTTTGTGGTCATACACCGATAATTGTGAATTCCTCTTGGGTCACAACCGCACCTTTGCGCCGAGATTGTAAGTTGACATGTTTTTATTTTTAACGAAAATGTTCACTTTTTTTGTGCTTTTAGTCCGAGGTTACCGACAAAATGACTGACATTGATGTTCACGAATACGGAGAAGAAACCCTAATGAATTTTGTAAGTAAAAATCAATTCAATTTCAAGGAAAAGTGATTCAATTTTTCACTTTTTCTAGATTTTGTTCAATTTATTTTCAATTTTTTTTAAAACAATTACGCGAATCCAATGCAGATTTATTATTAGAATTTCTAAATTCAGGCTGATGCATAATACTTATTAATAGAAATAGGAATTGCTAGATTTAGTCCATGCAAATGTTTAGAAAACATGAATTGAGTTTATAAATTTAGTCGCTAGATGGCGGTAAGTTGCTCGGGATAAGGAACGGACTGTCGGTTGGTTTGTTATCATGTTCTTGCGGTGTAGACCCGAATACTCATTGGCTTTAATCTTGCCACGCACCACGTATCTCTAATTTACAAACGATACATTAAACATGGATATAATAGAATGTGAAGAGAATTCGGGAAAGAAAAAAGTGAAAACGGTAAGGCGAGTTTGTTGTTACATTTGTAAACCTAACGCGAGATGTAAGTGCAGCTTCAAATGACTAAAATATCATTTCCTTATGAAACAACAATGTATTTCCGCAACTAGAAAATGTAACGAACGTGAAAAGAAAAAAAAATAATTTTTTTCCCTCACACATGTATCGGGAGGAAATTAAACTTTTTATCATTTCAGATGGGAAAAAAAACAATTTATTATTACCGTTATATTTTTTTTCAAAAAAAATGTGAAAATACACTTGTGGTTTCTAAAAATGATTTTTTTATCTTTGAAATCTTCATTTTATCAATTGATAAGACACGAACTCTCTTAATGACCCGATTGTTTCACTTCTTCTCGCCATGACACCCAACGATTCCCGCTTAGTTACCTAGCAACCAGAAAAATGCTGCATTAATACATTTATCCAAAAAGCAAACATTAATACAACCAAAAAAAAATTTTTAGCAAATATTTAGCCACGGTGGCCTAAATTCAACAAAGTAAAAAACTATGGGGTCAAATACCTTTACCCCAACAATTTTCACCTAGTGGCGAAGTTAAACAACGAGACAAAAATCTTAAAATTTGTCTATTCATTCGATGAAGCAAGAAAACGAAACTATTACGTAATGATGAAAAAATGTCATTAAAAAAAATATTAAGTTTATCTCAAGGTTGTGCTGACTTTTGTGCAGTTTTTTCAACTTTGAGTTTGATTTAATTTAGTTATTTTTTTCACAAAATTACGAAAAAATGTCGACACACGCTTTTGATTTCATCACTCGCGAGTGATAAATACGTGTCAACCAGGATCTGGTCGTTCTTTCCTTGAAGAGAGATGAGGGGGAAACAAATTCCGAAACACAAACACAAGATAACACTTTTTTTAAGCGTTTCAACCTTGAGCTGACTAATTAGAAATTAAAAGTAAATTTATGCACACATTCTAAACGAACAGAGTTGGCCCAACCAATGGGGTTGAAGTCATCATTGCGACGTCACACGACAAAACCACAACTGAAAAGTGAGAAGCGAGGGAGATGAAAATGATAAAACTTCCTGTAAATATATTAGTTGTATCCTCATTGGACGATCGAATATCAATTTGGGTCAAGGATGTTTTAAGCCAAGTTTTCCTCGGAAAGATGAGATGCAACTAAAATTCATTTCCCACTTTTCTTCCCAAACAAATCGATGGCCAATTCAAAGTCTCCGATGCCGATCCCGTCGCTCCAACAGGTTTCAAACTAAAATCACAATTTTTCTTGTTTTTCTTTTTTCACAAAATCGATTTATTTATTTGTTTTATTTACTATTTCTTATCTCCATGGCTACGGTTAAGTTTGTCGTTAAAAATAAAAATAACACAAATGTGGTGTTTGAGAGCGGCCAACGGCGCTCTAGCTAATTTTAATTATGAGGAATTAGTAGGCGATTTTTTCCACAAAATTGTTTAATTTTTTTTAAAAATTTTTATTTCTAGGGGCTGCAGAAAGCGACGAATGTGACGAAGCAATCGCACCATGTGTCCCGGCACAAGAGAGGTCGAATTCTCGGCCAACGAGACGGATTTCGCGGCTGCACCATTTGGTTCACAGGTGCGTTTTGTTTGCCTTTTTTTATTTATTTATTTACTTTGTTTGTGTGCTGAAGCTGATTGATTGATTTGATTAGTTTATTTTAATTTTAATTTTTAATTTTTTTTTTTTAGGTTTGTCCGGTGCTGGAAAAACGACAATTTCGTTCGGTTTGGAGGAATATTTGTGTTCGCGAGGAATTCCCGCGTACGGGATTGACGGCGATAACGTTCGGGTTGGGTTGAATAAAGATTTGGGTTTTACGCCCGAAGATCGCGAGGAAAATATCCGAAGAGTCGCCGAAGTTGCGAAATTGTTCGCTGATAGCGGTGTCGTTGCACTTTGTAGTTTCGTCAGTCCTTACGTAAAAGTAAACAAAACCAAAAAAAAAAAAAAAAAAAAAAAATTGGAAATGGTTGCGTAATATTTTAAATTTGTAGGATCGTGAACTTGCGCGTGAAATTCATCACAACGACGGTTTGAAGTTTTTAGAATGTTTCGTCGATACTCCTCTACAAGTATGCGAAACTCGAGACGTGAAGGGATTATACAAAAAGGCCAGAGCTGGATTAATTAAAGGTAAAAACAAAAACATAATGATTTTGATAATTTAACATTGAATATTATTCGGTTAGGTTTTACTGGAATTGATCAAGTGTACGAAAAACCGGAAAACCCCGAAGTGGTTTTAAAAGCTGGAGAAGTGACCGTGAATGAGTGTGTTCAGAAAATAGTGGAACTCCTACAAGAAAACGTAATTTAAAATAAATATTATAAAAAGAAAGAAATTTCAATTATTCTTCTTTCAGGGTATTGTTCCATTATCTGCTGTGGAAATTGGTAAAGAACTGTTTGTCTCCGAAAATCGCATGGCATCGGCGATAAAAGAAGCAAATTGCTTACCATCTTTAGAAATTAACACCGTAATGTCGCATTTACCCTTAAAACAATTTATCGTGATTGATAACAGTTTTTGCGTCATATCTAGTTGGATCTTCAATGGGTGCAAGTCCTAAGCGAAGGCTGGGCGACCCCCCTCTTGGGATTCATGCGCGAAAAAGAATATCTTCAATGTCTTCACTTCGACTGCCTTTTGGACGGCGGCGTGTGCAATCAATCCATCCCCATCGTGCTGCCTCTGACCACCGAGGACAAAGAAAGACTCGAAGGAACCTCGGCCTTGACGTTGGTTTTCAACGGCAAACCGCGAGCGATCCTGCGCAATCCCGAGTTTTACGAACATCGCAAAGAGGAGCGCTGTTCGCGACAGTTCGGTACCAGCAACGTGGGCCATCCTTACATTAAAGTATTGTTTAATTTAATTTATTTAATTTCATTAAATTAAATTTAATTAAATTTAATTTGCAGATGATTTACGAAAGTGGCGATTGGTTGGTCGGTGGCGAGTTGGAAGTTCTCGACCGCATTCGTTGGAACGACGGACTCGACCAGTACAGATTGACCCCGACCGAACTTCGCGTACGGTTCCGCCAACTAGAAGCCGACGTGGTATTCGTTTTTCAATTGCGCAACCCCGTTCACAACGGGCACGCGCTACTCATGCGCGATACTCGTCAGCGTCTATTGGAGCGCGGCTACAAGAAACCCGTTTTGCTCTTGCATCCTTTAGGTACAATCGAATTGTAACATTGTAAATGTTGTAAATATTGTTTGTGTTTGTAGGTGGTTGGACGAAAGACGACGACGTGCCGTTGAACGTCCGCATCGAACAACACAAAGCGGTGCTGGACGAGGCGGTTCTGGACCCTTCTTCGACGGTTCTCGCCATTTTTCCGTCGCCGATGATGTACGCCGGACCCACGGAGGTGCAGTGGCACGCCAAGGCGCGCATGGCAACCGGTGCTCATTTCTACATCGTCGGTCGCGATCCGGCGGGGATACCGCATCCGGACACCAAGAAAGACCTCTACGACCCGACGCACGGCGGAAAAGTAATTAAATTAAAATTATAATTAAATTAAATTAATTATTTATTTATTGCATTAGGTTTTGACAATGGCGCCGGGTCTGGCTCAATTAGAGATTCTGCCGTTCAAAGTTGCCGCTTACAATAAAGTGTCGAAATCGATGCAGTTTTTCGATCCGAGCAATAAGGGGGATTTCGAATTTATATCCGGGACCAGAATGAGGGCGTTGGCGCGCGGTGGACAAGAGCCGCCCAATGGGTTTATGTCGCCGAAAGCGTGGAAAGTGCTGGCCGATTATTATAAGTCACTTAAATGATTATGTCGATTGATTTTTTTTAACACATTTTACATGTATATATTGATTTGTTGTGGGTATTTCTAATTTTAATGATCGGTTTTAAAGTTTTAACAGAAATAAAGATTTAAATAATAATGCAATTAAACTCGGTCGATTTAGTTTTTATTCACGTTGTTGCGGTTATTGTCGCTAGATGTCGCCAGCGGTTCGAAGGGGGAAAAAAATGTCGACCGCCGATAAACTCGTCTCGTGAATTACGATTTCCAGCTTTTTGTCACGCCAAACACGCGGAACTTCACTCAACAAGTAATTGAAAGACATTTATTTTCATTTTTAATCCATTGATTTTGAATGCTCCTGAAAAGTTGACACATATTTGTGGAAAATGATATTGAATATTGCAATGTAACAATGACGTCATATCCATCTTGTTTTTTGCATGAGCGGTGACATTGAGAGCGGCTTTGTTTTCCCGAGTGACATGAACATCAGATTCAAATCATTATTCTTATTTCTTTCAGGCGATTGAAAGATGATTTTCCTCCATTTTTATACCCGGCGCCTGGTGATATGATCGTACAGAGCCAACTGGATGTAGTTAGGTGAACTAAGAACCGTTCGCACCGAACTGTCGCCAGGACTCGCGGACTGCAAATTTGAACCGAAATTCAAATCGTGAGTAAAAACTTGCAATTATTCATTTCAATTACCCTGGGGTCGACGTCTAAAATTTTCCTGTCCAGTCTATTACGGAAGAATAAACTGGTCACATCCGTAGAAACAATTTCGTAATTCGGACTTGGCTTCCCGTAAACAATTTGCGACTCCCAATTGAAATAGCTACACTTAAGCTTATTACTTATGTATTTCAACACTAGGTTACTATTGCCACCTTAAATCAGAAGGTCTGGGTAAAATTTTCTTCTTTTGCGAGAAATACGGCTCAAAATCTTCGTTTGCCAGTCGGTGAGCGTAGTCGATGTACCCAGATATCTCTTGATTTTTACTATTTTTGTCCCTGACGAAAATTACCGTCTGAAATTGAGGAAAAACACTCGCGGTCAAGTCAAAACATTTATCAAACATGGCGGCGCAGTGCTCAAACTCACGCAAAGTTTGCCATTTCGATTTGCTTCTTCACGTTCCGCCAAACACACGAGCAGAGGGTCGGTGAAAATTTTACCAACGGAAAACAGACTCCTAGATTGATAAAATTCAATATTTTTTTTAATTTTTAAATTTTTTTTCTTCACTTTTTTTGAGCTCGAATTGAATCCCTGGTGAGATTCGCAAATTTCTTTTTGCTTTCAAAATCCTCTCTCTTAACGATGTCTCCGGCACCCCTGTAGCCCAATTCGACTAATTGCCTGGCAATATCTTCGTCCTAAAACACGAGCGTGAAAATAAGATGTTTTGTTGATTATTCGAACAAACAAATGGCGCTTTTACTTCGAGATAACTCAAGTCCAACGGCGTCACTTGCGACGACAAATATTCATCGTACGTGCTGTGAGCAGCGATCGCCGCCGTGCTGTCATCGATTCCCGCAGTGTTCGTCATTCCGGAATAATTTTACAAGAAATAATAACACGAATATAGAAAAAATAATCGCAACGAATCCTTCGCGCCAGCTGCCAGGACGAACGTGGCAGCCATTACGGTCACAACACGGTAGCCATGGCAACCGTTGGAACGGTACGTAGTGCGAGCGTCAACCTGGATTTAAATATCGGGAAATATCTGAAGCAGGTCCGTTAGTATTTGATCGTAAAAATAAAAAATAGATAAAAAAAGTAAAAAAACGTAAAGTGAAAAATCTAAAATAAAAATACAATACAACAACATTGTATTTTTAATTTATTTTTATCCACTACGGTAGTCCAACGTGAAACGGTAGCGGCCATTTTGATGCCGTCTGCCATGCAGATCACTCATTCGAAACGATTTGTCGGAGAGCAAATCCTTCCACTAAACAGACGTTAATAAATCGGAAATGGCGACATCACGCGGCAGTTGTCGGAAAGTGGAGAAATTAGAAATTTAATTTTAACTCCCATCTTAATTTTTTTCGATGAGTTTTGTTTTGCAAACGTGAAATTTGGTATGGAAATTTTTATTTTGTGCACGCGTCAGTGGCGGTGATGTGCGGGCCGCGCTAAAAATAGTGCAAATCTAAAGTTAGCAGCAGATGCTCCGCTCGACTCCTTATTTGGTGCTCACTTGTTCGGACAAGGAGTTAAAACAGCTTTTTAACCTACTGGTTAATCTCCAAAAAATAAATATAAATAAATAAATATATATTGGAAAAAGAAAAGAAAAAAATGGATTAAAATCTATAGGAAGAAAAGACGAAAAAGAAAAAAGAAAAAGAGTTTATATGCATAAAAATTGAAAGCGATTTGAGCTTGCTTCTTTCTCTTCCAATTTGGCATAGAGTATTTATTTAGTCTAGAATGTATTTGAAAATGAGCAATCATTATGCGGACAATTCTTTTCCAGCTCCCAAAAAAAGAGAAAGAAAATCAAAGTACATGTCAAAAAAAATGTACCAAAATATAAATAAAATTTCGTGACCTTTAGGGAGAGGAAACAAAAGCAAATAAGTCAATATAATAATAACACATACAGTATATTCAAAAAACCTGGTGGCAAATTCAGCAAACTATACAAAAAACAACTACCGGTAAATAATAATAATAATATCAATTTGATAATAATCTCCAAATATGTATAATAAAATTCGATCTATAGATTAAATATTAAATATTCACGGAGCTAAAATACACACATAATTATCAAGTCAAGTCCACGCTGTAAAAAGAAACGAAACAACAACAACAACAACAAGAAAATCATAACACTAAATAGGTCCCGGATGTTGAAAAAGATTGAAAGTTTAGCAGGTGCAGAGGAGAGTGAGTGGAGGAGAGGAGAGAGAGGAGAGGAGACGAGCACATGTGCCAAGCATAAGACGAAGAAGAAGAAGAAGAAGAAGACAAATTCCACCCCTCGTTCATGGATCTCTCCCACGTTCTCCCCTTCACCCTTCTCCCCATCTTGGAATTAAGTGCCCCGAAAAACAAAAACAAAAAATCAAAACAAAAAATCAAAACTATAGTAATTTGTAAATCAAATTTAAATCAAATTTAAATTGAAATGCTGGTGGTGGTGATGATGTCATTGCACTCGTCGACAGTAATAGCCGAGCGCCTTGCACTTTTCGCAGAGATGTTGAGGATGTTCTTTGCTTTGGTCGCTCACGTCGAGTCCATCGGGCTTTTCTAGCGGTCTCTGGAGGGGAGTTTTAAGCATTTTTATACATGAAATGGTGAGTTGAAAGGCTTGCTTTCTTACTTGTTTATGCGGGTAAACGTTAATGTGGCATTTACTGCACTCCTGACCCATGTTCGCCCAACTGTTTCCACTCATCCACTTTCGCTTGCATTTCGGACATTTGTACTCGCCAAAACATCGCTTTTTGCCCTGGTACGGGGTCAGTCCTTCGCCCTTTGGCCTCGCCTGAAATAAATGAAATAAAGGTAGGCAAATCAATCCATTTTTATTTTTTATTATTTTTTATTATTTTTTATTTTTTATTATTAAGATTTCTTCGTTACCTCGCTGGGGTTAAGTCCTCACACGACACGACACGGTTAGCAATGAGTGGAGTATATAAAAGCGGTTAAATGAAAGTTATTTTGAAAGCAAATAGCGATTTTAAAAATAACGAAATGAGAGCAGAGTGCGAGATTCGTGGCCCCGTGCCAAACGCATCGACACCAACAGTTGAATTATAAATAAAAGAGTAAAAATGAGGATGAGGAGAGGATGAGATGAGGACAGTTTAAAATAATTTACAAATTATAAATCGCAAATAGAAATTAGACTAAACATAAATTTGTTAAAAGAAAGATGCAAAATGGTCGTTTATTCTGTTTTACCTGCGGACAATCTTTGATGTAATGTCCCTTCTTAAAGCACAGGTGACACAGATAGGTGGGCGGCGGCCTTTTGATGGGCTTCCTATCCAAACCCAAACTGAGATCCGTGAAATGTTCGGCCAAGTCGCCAATACTGCCCTCGGTGATACTCCCGTTGGTCAAGTTACCATTTAACCTCGAGTCCAGGCCGTGGAAGTTGTTGGCGTACGGCGACGTTTGTTGCAGCGAGTTGTAGACCGGAGACACCACTTTGGACTAAACGACACAGAATAGAAATATCTATTTGGGTGTCCATATCAAAACGAGCGGGGGGTTCATCGTCCTATCCTAACATGCTATTGTACACTACATTACGTACTTGATCGTTGCTCGGCGTGTGCTGGTCCGCCAACGTCAGGTACACCCAGTTGAGCAGCTGGGCCGGTTGGTAGACCGAAGCGCTCGTGTCGATCGACGCCAGCG
Organism: Strigamia acuminata; assembly: GCA_949358305.1. NCBI lineage: Eukaryota > Metazoa > Arthropoda > Chilopoda > Geophilomorpha > Linotaeniidae > Strigamia > Strigamia acuminata. The sequence goes on from OX442321.1 coordinate 447,466, forward strand.
AAGCCATGTGCATTCGGCTCAACTCTCTCTGCGACACTTGGTCTCGTCTCGTCTCGTTTCGAGCCTCGGTTTTTGATGTCTGATGCTCTCGATGCTCTCTGCTCTCTGCTCCGCGCTGCTCTTCTCGCCAGCCAATCGACGGGCGGCTTCGTGATCCCGCCCATGGGACGCTGATGGATGGTGCGCGTTCGATTCGGGAGATCGGGTTACCAAGTTACGAGGAATGTTCCCCTTTTGCAAAATTCAAGGGGTGAAACGGAAAGAAAGTTGCTCGCGAACGAAAAGGGATTGATAAGACGTGTTGCGACTGTTGCGTTGCTGGGGCGACCGAGTCAGAAAAGTTGACGACTTTTTCTCGCTTTTTGGCTTTTGTTTATAAATTAGGCGTAGTGGATTTTTATTTTTTTAAATTCTTTTCTGTACATAAACTCTTTAGTTAAAAATATTCGGTAAAAAAAGAAAGTAATTTATGCTCATTAAATTAATTTGACCATTTTTTTTTCTTCTCCTTTTTCTTCACAACCGGTGATCTTGTTTTATAAACTCGGCGACTCGTTCCCCGACCAGCAGCGCCACCGCGTGGGTGTGACCGGCGGGAGATTCGGGCATCACCGATGCGTCTGCTACGCGCAGACCGTGCAATCCGCGCACTCTGTCAAAATAATTAAAATAATTAAATTAAAAATAATTTAAAAAAAATTAAAAATTAATTCCACCTTAATCTCGAGTCGACGACGCCCATGGAGTCGTTGTTGTCCGACATTTTGCACGTGCCGGTGAAGTGGTAAGCGGCGCACGAAAAGCGGCGGATAAAGCAGAGCCAAAATTCGTCGGAATCCGCCAAGAGGCCGTCGCAGCCGGGAATGGATCCAAATTTGATTAATTCGGCGCCGAATTTTTGAAAAGCGTTGCTCTTGCCAATACTCAGCGCGATTCTTAAAACTGGAGAAGAAATTGATTTAAATTCGATTTAAATGGAAAGAAAAATGTGCAAATCGAATTTTGCACTCGACTCACCTTCGAGTAGGAGATGTTCGTCCACGGAATTCGACAGGTATTTCGGATCGACAATCGGGTAGTCGGCGGCGTCGGCGCTGCGCAGGCGCACTTCGCCGACGCTCTGCGCTTGCAATAAGATGGGGATGAGACTAACGGCATCTTTGCCATCTTCGAAGATGAAAGAATTGCGAAATTCCTGCAAGAGTTCACGTTGTTGCATCATTCGTTTTTTCGATAAATAAATAAACAAACGCATCGTACGGGAGAGAAGAAGTCGGGCGAGACACCTTTGTCCGAAAAGAAGGAAATCTCGAACGACGGATGCTCGTGATGCGACGCCAGCTCCGACCATTTCGACCACTTCGAGCGGAAGAAAGAAATTCCTTCCACGCCGTTTGACGACGTCATCGGCCCTAAATTTGAATTTAAAAAAAATATTATATATTAAAAAAAATATTTCTTAATATAATAGCGGTATTTGTCAATACCTGTGCGAGTTTTCTCCCACAATTTGTAATTTTCCGACGTGTTCAAGCGCGTGAAATTAATGGAGACGTTTTGATTGAGATTGAAGTTGATTCCCATGACAAGCACGTGATCTTTAAGGTTTTGTCCCACCCCCGGCAACTCGTGAACGACTGGGATCTAGTTGAACAAATATTGATCGCACCGAGAAGACGACGAAGATGAATAATAAATCACCTTGAATTTGTCGAGTTGGTCGCGCGGCCCCACGCCCGACACCATCAGCAATTGAGGCGATCTGAGCGCACCTGCCGACACGATCACTTCTTTGCGGACCCTCAGCGAACACTTGTTCTTCCCCTTGTTGAATTTCACGCCAATTGCTCGCCGCGTTGATTTCCCGTGGTCGAAAAGGATCTAAACCCCTTAAACGTTTAATATGACGAATGTCAAATGTCGAATCTTTACCTTGGTCACTGTCGCGTCTGTGATCACGTGCAGGTTCTGTCGATTTCGTGCCTTTTCCAAATAAGCGTGGTAAGAGCCCCATCGGACGCCATCTTTGATATTTACAGGTGGTGGCGTAAAACCTTTCAATTTAAAAAAAAATAAAATTTGAAATTTTGAATTTTATTTTATTATTTTGTATTTGTGATTTTACCGATTTGATGCTCCGCGTTGCAATCAACTTGGTAATAATTTAATTCCTCTCCCGCTTGCAGGAAAGCATCGGCCATGGGAGTTTTGTACTGGGGCGTCGAGACCGTTTGGTGCCCGCTGAACCCATGAAACCTGTCTACAAAGAAAAGGAAAATGAAAAAATAATCAGAATTGTCAAATGCAACAACTTACGATCTTCTCTTCTGTGCAGAACTTGATAATCTTCCATCCTTTTGAAAACTTTGAGCACATCGTCGTACGCCCATCCATCTATCCCCAATTCCTCCAACCGGTCGTAATCGTATCGGTTTCCCCTCGTGTAAATCATACTGTTGACGTTGCTCGTCCCGCCCAAACCTTTACCACTGGGCAGCGTCACAACCTGAAACGATGAATAAATCAAATCAAATCAAATCAAATCAAATCAATCCAAATCGCAATTTAATTTTACTCGGTCGGGATAGGCCTTGCAGCAATTGGTCTGCGGTTCCGTCGGATAGTACCACGTGCTCTTGAGATCCGCCAGCACCTCCCTGGTGCGAAGAGGAATGTCCGCAACAGGTGTCGGCTCCGAGCCCGCCTCGATGAGCAGCACGTGCACCGACGGGTTCTCCGACAACCGACTCGCCACCACCGAGCCCGCCGATCCGCCACCGACTACAAAACAAAAATAAATAAATAAATAAATAAATAAAATTTAAAAAAAAATTGAGTTTGAAAATTAAAAATTATTGAAGGTTGATCGAGGGCACTCGGACATTCGCATCGCCCGGCCGGCGACTCCGCTTTCAACCTCGCTTTCAACCCTTTGATTGCGTACTGCGTACTGCGTACTGCATACTCTTCACCTTGACACCATTCCGCGCCCCGGGAAATGGTCAACGTTCATCAGCTCCTCCTTCTCCTTCTCCTCGCGTTTAAAACTCGTTTTAAATGTTTAAATGCTCTTCTCCGTTCTTCTCGTTTCGTTTCGTTTCGTTTCCAATTCCACGGATATTTGCAGTGCAGGCAGCGTGCAAAGCAAACAGACGCCGACACTCGACACACGACAGACGCCAGCTTACAATCAACGAGGAAGAGTAATCGTTTCGTTTTGTGTTTGTTTTTCGGATGCAAAACGCGCGTCCACGTGTTGCTCGTGTCGATTTCCGTAACCTTGACACATTTTAGTCGTCACTTTTCCCTCGACGTTGCAACATTGAATATTTGTCGAAGGCGTAAACAAATTGCCAAGTGATAAAAGCAGATATGCGGGAAATTGACGATTGATAGCATTTCATATTTCCTATTGACTTTTTATTTTTTTCCTTTTTATGTTTTTTCCCTGTACATTATATTGAAAGCGTCGCGCGTTAATTCATTAATTCCTGAATTCATTAATTCACTAGGTCAAAGCTTACAAATTTTTCGTTTGATCTCGAAAGATTCTTCCAGGGGTAAGTGATGGTGATGATGACGATGATGACACACATGGAGAAAAATTTCAATTTTTAAAAACGCTCAATCGGATTTGGGTCAAACCCGTTTCGTTTCGTTTCGTTTCGTGTCGTTTCGTTCCCGAGTTGGAAACGGACTTATCATACATCACCATCGACCTATCGGGTCGCACTTATCGACTCATCGCTGCTGTGTTGACACACATTTCTTTCTTTCTTTCTTTCTTTACATTTCACTTACAATTGCCAACGGAAAAATACAGCAACAACAACAATTAGGATACAAAATTGACGTTTTACTCGTAGTAGTGTTAAATAACCCTGAAATGTGGATTTGTCGGATAAAGGCACGAAGCGAGCTCACCTCACCGCAACATCAACACACCTCAATTTATCATTAACGACACCAATTCGGCGAAAGTGTGTCACAAGAAAATCGCGCAAAACAAACAGAAAAGGAAGGAAGGAAGGAACTAAACGAACTCACCGACGACGAAATCGATTTTGTGCGACGGAATCGGACAGTGGTCTTGTTCCGTCCTCTCATTGTTGTTCCTGCGCATGGGAATGGCAATCGCATCGAGTAAACTGTTGGCCACCAACCAGCTGAGAAGAATGTACATGGCAGTGAATGTGTGTGTAATGTGCATAATGCCTAATGTGTAATTTGAAATGGGTGCCACTACTCCGGTCCCGTTTTATACGTTCTGGCGGACCTCGAAGTTGGCCTGGATTGGTCCTGCAAAACGCAGAATTGTATCCAATTGGACGTCACGTCGCTCTCTCGTTCCATCTCTCTTTCTCTCATTCTCTCATTCTTTCTTTCATTCTCTCTCTCTTTCTTTCTTTTTAGAATTCTCACCTGTCTGTCTACGTCTGCATCTATCTGTCCTCTCCTTGCACTTGTTGACTCGCAATACTTGTTCAGTTGCGCTACAACTATTCGATCCCACGATGCTCTCTCTCTCTTATATAATAGTTTGCCCATCCAATTGCACTTATCGCTGATAAACATGCAAATGAAAAGAGAAAAAAATTATTTTCTTTTTAATTTTTTCTCTTCTTTTTCTACAAAATGTTTACACATTAGCCGCTTTCGATTACAAGTTGGCTGACGTAAGTGCGATTGATTCATTCACCTCTGGGTGGATTTAGTGGAAATTGAGAGTAGCAATTTGTTTGGTCTATCGAATGCAATCGAAAGAAATACGCGTAAATACGAAGAGAGAGAGAGAGAGAGAAGAGGAAAAAAGGTGATTAAGCTGAAATCTGGTTTTTGTTGAAATTGAGGTTAAATCGATTGACCCCGCAGGTAAACAGCTGGCGCGGAGGGAGCTTTCAGCTTTTAGTGGACCAGCACTTTCCAAAGTCCTACATTTTTAAGTGGACAACAGGCTTGGGTTGAGTCGAGCGAGGACTCGAGGTCGTTTACCTTTAGGCGCTGCTAGTGCTAACTGCTTCCTGCGCTGCTCGGTCTGCACCGCGCCGCGTCGCCCCGCGCCGCCCCGCCCCGCCCCGGCGTTCAACGCACAAAGGGTTGATCAAAGGTGCAAATATCAAGGTCAGTGTGTTCGAGGAAAATCTAGGCCATTCACCCATTCCATTAATCCGCAATATTTTATTGTATTATCGCATTTTTGGAAGAAAAAAAAACAAAAACAAAAAAAAAATTTAAAATTTTTTAAATGAAAAATCTTTTTAAAATGAAATTTATTTATTGATATTGAGCATGAGGGGCAGCGCACTAATTCAAATGACTCATGACACCGAGGCACACTGGCCGGAATAACATGACTGATGGATGGAGAAAATTAGAAGAAAGTTTCACTTTTTTCCTTCCCCGTTCAGTACGAATTATTGCTGCCCTTGTTTTACTAATAACACGTGTTTCGTTACGGAATGAACTCTCCGTCGGAATTTATACGATAAACGGAGATTGACATCACTCACAAGTCAATCACGAGTTTATCACCTAGGAAAATACAAACACTCAAAAAAATTGATTTCATTGATTGATTTTATTTGATTTTTTGATTTTCTTGCTGCTTAATGCCCAATCAGCTTCTCGATCTGTCAACATAATGATAATCGTCGACTAATATCCATATTTATGTTTAAAAATAAAGATATAATTACTATAAAAGCGATGCGAGTAAATACTAGAGCTTGAAATGGAAATCGTATATTTAAATCAAGTGACTTTAACTCTTATCTGGTGGGGAAAAATGAAATAAAGGAAAAGAGAATAATTACAAAAAAGTGCCAGGTGGATTTTAAGTTCTGCTTGAGTTGTTAATAAAATTAATTTTTTCTTTGTGTGTGCCGGGGATCCATAATGTTTCATGACAGGTGAAAATGTGTTCGTTTCACGTGCAGATGGTTCATTTGTCGGTTCTTATGCAGTTCGATGACCTTATTAGAAGGGGTTTCTTTCTCAGTCGCACAAAAAATTAATGAAGAATACAAAAAATGAGAAAATAAAATGTGTACCCAATTTTTTTTTTTAAATAAAATTTTTTTTTTAATAATTTTTTTTTTTTTTTTTTTTTTTTTTTTTTTTTTAGATTTTTTTTATGACGTTAAAATAGGTACCAGGGGTATTGACCCAATGTCAATGTTCGAGATATACATAACGGTCTTTTATTATGTTTTTTTTTTTTTTTTTTTACATTTTTTACCCATAAAGATAGTTACAAAGAGAGAAAAAAGACAAAATTTTCAAGCCTTGACCTCAATTTCAAATAGAAGAATCAATTTTATCAGATAAATAAATAGTTCCCCTTCACATAGAATAGATATGTTTCTAAAAAAAAAATTTAAATTAAAAAATTAAAAAAAAAAAAAAACACGAAATTCAACTTTAATGAAATTACATTTAATTTAATTAAAAAGAAGAAGAAGAAAAAAAATCAAACTTATTTGTTATCTTTTCCACGATAACCTTTTATGAAAACAAATACGATTCGAAGATATAAACACCATTTCTTATCGCTTCATTTAAATAAAATAAAAAACAAAAAAAAGCATTTCAAACTCCTCGCGTTGTTAACGAGAAAAACTCTGGTTAAAGAAAAAAAGAAGAAAAAGAAAAAAAAGTCCTCGACGAATTTTCGCATATTATCTCAAGGACATAATTCTTGGTGATAAGTTTATAGTGGTTTTGTACTGGCCTTGACTCGGTGCCCCATTCACTCGCTCATTCGCTCGCTCCATCTGCCGGTGGCTCGCGACCGCGCTGGCATTGCGGTCGAGCGCCCCGATCCGCACGCGGGGGTTGCTTTTGCCATTCTCCCATTTTCCCATTCCGTCTTAATCTTTGGCGAGGGCATGGAGGGGCACGACGACGGTGCCGTTGCGGGGCGAATAAGAACAACTGTATCTTAACGTCGTGCCGCGTCGACGATCCGACAACGAATCGTCGGCACGGTCGTGCGAGCAGCAAAAGGCGCGTTTAAAACCGCGTCGGAATCTGTGGAAAACAATTTGGTTTGACAATTAAAGAGTGATAAGATTGTATTGACATTTCACCTCGAGTTCATCCAGCAGTAGATGATTGGGTTGTACATGCTGTTGCTCATGGCGAGCCAGTAGATGGCCAGATACACTTGCTGGATGTAAGTGGCTTCGGTCACTTCTCTGTGGTGGTAAGTGACGATGAAATAGATGTGGAACGGGAGCCAGCAAACGGCGAAAATTATCACCACCACTATCATCATTTTCACCACCTGAAAATGTGCAAATTTGCAAATAATAAGTTTGGATTTGCGACTTTGAAATTCGCACGCACTCTTCTCTTGGAGCGAATGTTTTCCGTTTGTTTTGCTGTGTTTTCGCCGATGCTTCGACTCGCCCACAATTTCATCCCGACTCGAGTGTACGTGAAGCACATGCACGTAATGGGCAAGAAATAGGTGATGATCATCAGCATCACGTTGTAACTAATTAATGAATGGACGGAAGGAAGGAAAAACACAAGATAAAAAAATAAAAAATACAAAGAAAAAAATGTTGTCAGTTTCAGAAATGCGTCGCTTTTTTTTTTCTTCTCTTTTTCTCGAGGACCCCGAGTGAATTGATGAAACGTGTTTCCTTTCCAGATTCTTGAGAAAAGCAAAAGAGCTTTTTTTTTTTTTCTTTCATTTTTTTTTCTTTCCTCTCTATCAAAAGATTCCCACACGAGGACCTAATTCAATTTCGTTTTTTTTTTTTCGCCCAAAATTGAAACACGAGTGGAAAATCAAATAAGTCGCATTTATGCCTTCGTAGTGTCAATTAATTTCACCTTCATCTGCTTCTGCTTGTCGGAGGGAAAAGTGTAAATGGCCGAAACAGCAGAACGAAGCAATTGGAGAAATTTAGCGGTGCAATAATGAAATGATCCCCGCTGAGCATCGAACTAATTTAATGCTTGTTTCATTTAATTAAATCCAAATATACCCCGAAATACACAGAATATGAATAAATCAGAAATAAAAGAAAATTCAAAAATAAAAAAAATAAAAATAAAAATAAAAAATTCAAAATGTTTTGCGAGTCGGTTAGCAAGAATCGTTCGCTGGATTACGTGATGACACGCATCGTGGCACATTGTCAGGCATGACCACGAGTTTGCACTTGAAAGTATTAAAATGCGATCATTTATTATCGAGTTAACGTGACATTTGAGCGCGCATAAAAACGCTCGTCAGTCAACGCGACACGACCGATGCTAGTTAGTATGTGTCGCTTTTTCGTCACGATGTGCAACTTTTAATTATTATTACAGCCCTTCCTTCCCTTCCCTTCCCATTCCTTTCCTTCGCTTCGCTTCGTTTCGTTGCCATTTGCATTAAGATTTTAAAGAGCCTACAGCGAGAGAGAGCGCATCTTGTTAACGAGCAGCGTAAATATTGCAACAATTAAGGTCTACCAATAATTGACATTAGTTTTAGAAAGTTCTTACATGTACTCCTGGTTGCTCTGCGTCATCGGACCGTCGGGCCACAGAGTGAAGCAAATACGTCGCGATTGACCGCTGGGGAAATATTCCGTCTTGGTGGTCGTGAAAAGCAGGTTGGGCAACGAGAGGAGCGCACTCACCACCCAAATGCTCAGCCCGATGCTGATGGTGGTGATTCGAGACATTCGGGGCTTTAAAGGCGACATTATGGCGATATATCTGCAAACACACAGCACACCCACAGAATTACACAACACACTTTGCGAGCCGTTCTAAATCACAATTCCCGAAACCAACACCAACGGTTGCCATGCCAACTCAATAAATTACCCGCTAAACGGAGTAAATGCCTCGAAATAGGCCGTGAATTAACGAAAAAAAATGCTGAAATAGCGTACCTGTCGACGCTGATGGCAACTAAAGTGAAGACGCTCGCCGCGATCGAGAGAACGGATAAAAAGTTGGTGGTTTTGCAGAGCGCGTGCCCGAACGGCCAATCGTAGTTGAGCATGTAGATGAAGTTGAAGATGACATTGACCGTGGACACGAGCACGTCGGCCACCGACAAGTTGACCAGAAAGTAGTTTGTCACGGTGCGCATCCGCCGGTCCTCCAACACGACCCAGATGACGACGATGTTACCGCCCGTGGCCACCACCACGATGACCGCGAACACCAGCGTCCAGAGCACTTGCTGCCAAACTGCTTGCACGAATTGGTTTTCGTCGTAGACGGTGGAATTCCAGTCGGCCGCCGCCGACGCCGACGCCGACGACTCCGCGCGCACTTGTCCGCAGTAGTCCGCGTAGCGAGCAGACTCGTTGCTCGCGCACTCCATCACTCGATCAGTTCGACTGCACAACCGCCACCCCCGTTGGCCGCAGTGTGCTCCTCCGATTCGCCACACCAACACCAACTTGTTAACGTCTCGCTACTCGCTCTCGCTCCCGCTCCCGCCGATTGTCCCGACTCCATTTACTTCGCTTACTTAATTGATTTGTCCGATTCGATTGATTTGAATGGACTCGGCGCGCGTACGATAAATTAATTTATAACTATCGCGTTTTGGTAAAAGGCAAATTGCGCGCTCGCCAGACGTTCGGCGGCCCGTGGCGCCAGCATTTCGCCCTAATCTAATCTGTTGCGGACAAGACACATGCCAACTGCATGGGCAACTGGCAAAATGATGACCAACTGCATATCGACGCACCTGTCACTCTCACGCGTGCACATCTACATTTGCACTAATGTATTATTTATTATCGGCAAAAAACGTGTTCAATTTTCTCTTTTTGCGCCAACTGACTCCCTCCCGTCACTTGTAAACAGAAAGTAAGTGCGCTTTTCTTCTTTTTTTTGCATTTGCATCTAAAAGCTAAGTGCTCGCAAAAAAACAATAAAAAAACGTATCATCATTTATTTAACCGTTTCTCTTTTTTTCGCTTCAGCCTCAGTTTCAGTTCCGGTCCCTGAGCTGCGCGCATTAATTTAGACAAACTTATTTCTCATTTTAGTGTCATTAAAGGGTAAATTTAAGAATACTCTTTTATTATTACTCTCTCCACTGCCATCATCCCAACTCCCGACCTAAATATATATATATTTATCGCCATCGCAACAGTCTACGCCCCGAAAATTGCACGTTCGCCACGCTTCAGTATCTGCCTCGAGTTTGCACCGCAGTCTCTCTCACTCTCTCACTCCTTCAGACTCATTCACTCTCTCTCTCTCAATTTTAATATCGATCTAACCTGTGATACCCTCCGCATTCCAACGAGAGAGAGATAGATATACCACCTGCAACGTCCTTTCTCTTCACTACCCATTTGTAACTAAATAAAGAAATTGCAACGATATAGAAACCTTTTTGTTCCGTGAATAAGACGAATGCACGTTTTGCTCTCCCGTCTTTGCACATAAAATCTCCCGAGCATCTCGCAACTCACGAACTCCTTCGATTTGAAAACAAAAAATTAGAATAAAATAAGAGGACAGCAACGCGTGTTATTTTCTGATTTAACAATTTCTTTATTGATTTCTGATGCGTTTGGTTAAATTGTAGGTACATTCTGAGACGAAGAGTGAAACCATCCTTAAGGATGTTAAGAATTAAGATGGACGAGCGAAACCTGATGTACTTAGCCTCGGTCGAGTGGTGAGTAGGAATTTAGGGAATTTTCATTTCACTTTGGATCCGCAATTGCCGATAGGGCTCTGCTCCATTACACAGACATTTAAAAACGAATTTCTTTTTTCAAGCACCGGCAGAGAAAAATCAATTTCTCTTATCGCATTTATAATTGAATCAAAATAAGACATTATCTCCACTCTCTTCTCCTTTCAAGGTGCCAAAGGAATTTGCAATTCAGGCGCGAAAGAGAAGGAAATATGTACAGATTGTACAGCGAGGTCGCTGTATGGATTTAGCGCAGTCGCGATGTCAAACGTCGAGACTCGAGAGACTTATAAAACATCACAAGAAAAAGATAAGAACACTGTCAAGTAATTGATAATTCATTACGACACCACCATTTTTATTCATGTTATTTTATTTATGTAATAAAACAAGCCACAGATGCAACAACCATTCGTCAACGCGGATTGGCAAATTTCTCAGCACCTGTCAAGCAAAAGAAAAACACAGTTGGCAATTAGATCGATTATCGTTGCACCTCAGTCTCATTGAGATCGAGAAAAAGGTGAAGGTGAAGGTGAAGGTGGCGAGCGAGTGTTGCCGTTATTGATTCGCGTTGCCTTATTTCAAGTTGAGCTCGAGCGCTTTTCTTATTTTCTTTTTTTCTCCCTTAGCAGGTTAAAGGAAAAAGGATAATCCCATCCGCACAGCTTTAGTTTGTGCAACTCAAATGCCGTCCATTCATCATGGCTCGTCGTGCTGGTGTTGTGTGTCAATTAGAGTTTTCAATGTTCCGTCGTCTCGTATTCACCTTATTCTTATCATTGGAAGGAGAATAATGGAAATTGAAATTTCCAATTTTTTTTATAAGTTATCTGTAACCGCTGGATATTTATACTTTTTCCATGCGTAACGAGAAGCCATGTAAGCTTATGCATGTCGCTAATAAACATTTTCTAGAGGGAAATGAAAAAATATTTAAAAAAAAAACACCCACAACTAGGTTTCGCATATGCACTTTTCTTGGAAAAGAAATTTTTACTTTTCTTAGAGCTGATCAATTTAATTTAAGTGACATTCAAGAGACTCGAGTTTCGTCGTTTATTTCAGCTGCAGAAGCAGAAGCAGAATATCCGATTCCCGTCAGGTGATTAAATTCAAAACATACTATAATAGTACTTGTATTACAGCAAATACGTTTCATTGAGCTTCCGTGTCATCGTTGTGGCAACAATCTACGTCTATAAATCTCTTCATTTTTTTAAAAAGCAAATTACAAAATAAAAACTAGCAATGTCAGCGCCGCGATAAAAATATTTTCATTTGAAATTTGACAAACGGAACGAAAAAATGGCGGTCGTAGGTTCAAAGAAAACGATAAGAAGCGAAATGAGTGGAGTCGAGTCGGTGAGCAATCAATGAACATGAAAACTAAATCGGCTTTGACGTGAAAATGCAACTACGGCAATTAGTAAATATGACAAACGAGTTGTGTGCGTTGGCAATCTCCATTTGATCCAAAACGACATTCACACGGTTTTAGGCGACTTTGCTAAACTGCGTGCACTGATTGAAATTCATCCTGTACAAATTAATCCCAATTGAATACATGAGCTCAAATTTAGATTGCGAGCAAATGCGGACTTAAAAATTTAGAATTTTTTTTCAAAATTACAAGTTAGTTCAATATATTTTTACTTACAACAGAATTTAATACGTGCGAATTTTACTCTAATCATTTCTATTTACTACTACGGACGGGCGAGCCGAGGCTTAGAACGAATCGCAAAGTACACGAGAAATCGGTTCGTTTGTAATATTGTATCAATTTTTTTAAAAACTTTTATCAACATTTTTTAACACGATTGGCGTGAGTAGGCAAACTTACAAATCATTTTATATGATATTGGATGAAAAAGAAGACATTAATAGGACATTTTGGCATACGCAGATTGACTTCCTACGCGATCCTCGGACGGTTGGTGGAATCATTAAAATGTAAGTAAATTCGACATGTGTCTAATGTGCGATGGAAAAGTTGCTGCTCACTTGATTTGAATTGATTGCGTGGGTGCGTTCACATACAGCCGGAAGTATATTCTGTACATTAACCGACATTTAGGACACGGAAGACTGAAGGTAGATTAGATTTTCAGGCAATTTTACTTAATTTATTCCTCATTATCCCTGTAAATAATAATTTGAAATTTAAAATTTGAGTTTAAGTGTAATAGTAGCTGCATTCAAAAACTCTAAAACGTATGCAAAACTCGTTTCGTGTTTCTACGTGACGTCATTCCCATTGAATAACATGGGAATGTGTCTTTTTATTGCTCTCTGCCAGAGAGCAATAAAAAGAGTCTCTGCAGCTCTCTACGTGTATGTGGCAATAAACATCGTAAAATAAAATAAACCAATCAATCAATTCAAATCGAGGGAGCAGCAACATTTCTCCATCGCACATTACACATACAGCTTTATGTCGAATTTACTTACTACCGATTTTTAACAATTGAAGCGAAGTAATACTAATTAATAGAGTTCCTAAATTTCACTGCGACGCCACAAAAATCCCTCGCACTCCGTAACGACCTTTTACTCGCGATCCCTCGCCTCAGTGAGAATTCTTGGCCGAAACTTACGTAACTCTTTCTTTCCCTTATCGCGCCTTTGGGCATTGCAACCAACTCCTGCGCGATATCCGTTCTTCTGTTTTCTCCTGCTCGAATGCACGATGCATTACCCACTGTAAACAAACATTTTCTCTCCAGTCAATGCACTCACTCCTCTTTGAGTGTTTAAACAAATAAAACCGGAATGGGGCATCCAAATACAATTTAATCTAATCTTTTTTACGTTCAATAATCAACCGCAGAAACTTGTATTCCCTGCTGGCTGCTGCATGTTGCCATCTGCTCTCGTGCTCTCGTGAACCCGCAACATTAAATACATAACATCAATTTAAAATCCCTCGTGCCGAAAGGCTAATAATCCAATGTCATCAACACACTATTTTCAGAACTTTATTTCAAATGACTCGGTGAAAAATGATTGGCTAAGTTTCTATGTTCCCTAATTTAGGAGTTGGACTTACTCGGTTCAGTCTTTCCTTTTGTGAAGGTTCCATACTTCCATTCCCAGCACATTTCCACACCCGCATTGGTACATACAGCACAACAGCAGCTTGCTCCATTTCGACGTTGGCGCTACCTGTTGGGAAATCGAGACAACAAATTTAAACAAATGCATTTTAAAAATTAATCCGCAAAGTTCATCTCTCGGAAAAAACGAGAGACAAACAACGAAATGCCAATTTTCTAATTTTTCACTTCATCGCATCAAATTAAAAAAAAAAATTAAAAAAAAAATGCAAAATGAAAAAGAAGACAAAAGACATGTGTTATTAAAAAGCAAAACTGCCAGCGGGAAGACATTTAAATTAAAATAAACGCTCAAATAAAAAGGTGTAATTAATTTGCAAACTAAACGTTTTCTCGCAGCTTAACATCGTCATCAAGCAAATGACAAATGAAGCTATTACGCGCCTGACCAGACAGACGGGGTGAACGAGTTATCGCCTCCTCCCTTCCTTGCTCACTTCCTCCCTCCCTTCCAAGTGCCAACCAAGTGTCAATGTCGTGTTGTGTACAAACAAAAAACAAGGCCACGGGCCATTTATTTGGATGTTAGGATGTCGCCTTAACCTCATTTTCTTGCCCTGCCCGTAATTTCCTCCCTCGAACTAGAATCGTCTCCAGAGATCAAAGAGTTACGGTGCCACGAGGATCATCAAAATACGCTCTATTGTGACGTCTTTTTACGACATTTGCTACCTTAATTTTTCCTCTTTTCCTCACATTTTCGCAAATTTGCAACATTTAAATTTCTTATTTAATTCAAAGATCGGCAACTTGCGGCTCATTGAGTTCCTAACCGAACCAATTAATTATTGTCATCACGATTAATGAACGAGCTGCTGAAAGAAAAAGTGCGCTAACTACATCGGTTGCCGTGGAAACGAACACGGGTGACGACACATGCGCAATCGAAAAGGGGGACTAACCTAGTTTGCTAGTCCCCGATGCCCCGAGCCTAATTGAACGAGCAAAACGAGTCTATAAAAAGTCGATATTTCCGTTCGTATCATCACTCACAACTCGCATTTCAACACATCATGACACAGGTAACACAAAAGCACAAAAATACTCAACTCGACGTAAAACACATTCAATTCTCTTTTAGATTTGCGTTCCACTCGTCGTCGTCAGCGCACTGCTCCTCCAAACCGACGCTTTCTTCCTCAAAGGATTGTTCTTAAAACCCTTCCTCCACATGATGCAACCCACCACCACACCCGACAGCACCACTTCCGCCTACACGTATCCGCCCGCACCCGTCTACCCAGCGATGCCGTCCGGCTACCCTGCATTTCCCGTCTTCCAAATGAGTTACGGAGGTTACGGAGGAGGAGGTGGGGGCGGCGGTTACGGGGGAGGGGGCAGCTACAATCCACCTCCGTACAATCCCCCATCGTACAATCCTCCCCCTTATGTAGCCCCTCCGTCCTACAATCCCCCTCCTTACGTGCCGCCGCCGCCGCCGCCGTGTCCCCCGTCGTACGACCAGAGCGCTTACTCGGGCTCTTTCAACGGTTTAAGCGGCTTAAGTGGCTTAAGTGGAGCTGGAGCCGGAGCCGGATCGTTGTCAGGATCAGTGCCAGGATCGTTGTCAGGATCGGGATTGAGCGGCGTCGGGGGACTGTCGGGCCTCCCACCCGCCCCCACTTACGAGTTAGTGTCGGGCACGAACCAAGGATTCAGTTCAGTGAGTGCGTCCAATTTGGCTCTTCCCTCTAGCGGCGGTTCGAGAAACGATTTGGATCAGAATTCGCTCGACTGGCCGCGAGTGGATCCGCGAAAACTCACCAAAGATGGGGTTTGACGTCACGTTCATCGACGCCTCAGACTTTGGTCGGTCACTTTACAAGAGTAGTGTAAATATTTTTTTTAGAACTTTGTATAAACATTGAGTGAGACACAAAAACAACAATTTTCGAATTTTTCTCTTTTAAAGTTGATGCCAATAAACGTGTGCAAACACTGCAAACCCTTTATCTTGAGCCGAATTTTCTTTCTTTTTTTCATTTCTCTCTTTATTTCTTTTGTCGTTACGACTTGGAACCGGTAGATGGCACTATAGTGCACGGTCGTTCACCTGCTTTATGCGTTTGTGTGTGTTTTACTGCTGGTCACGTCCAAATTGTCGTCACTCCTTAATGTAAACTTATGGAAATGTATTTATACCAGACAGTTTTAGCAAAAGTTTGAGCACCGCACTGAACAAATTGAATAAATATAAATAGCGGTATTCGATTTTTTTTCTTTTTTAACTTTGGTCAGGTGTCAGGTATTGATTTGAATGGGAAGAAGCGTCCATATCGATTTTTGTTCCCCCCGAATTACAGACTACTATTTCTTTTTCTTGATTTATTATTTAGGAAATTTGCCGCACGGTGTCAGCCGATGCTAAGAATGAATAAACTTCAACTTTACATAATCAAATAAACGATTTACCTTATTTGGTTCGGCTGCAATTACACTCGAAACGAGAACATAAATTGCAAATTAAATGATTAGAATGATAAAAAGGTCTAAAATCATCACCGAAAACGGAAAAGCGAAGAAGAAAAAAAAAAAAGAAAAAAGAAAAAAAAAAGTTTGGCAAATGCAAAATGCAAGAATTTGATTTGGGTTTGGCGCCATCGAGTCTGGCCAATCAATCAATCATTCATTCACTCACTCACATTGTCAGTCGCCAATTGGAGAAATTCGATAAATACTCGTGTGTATAAATAGTTGATCATAATTGACGATTGGAAAAGATTCAAGGTTGGCTCCACGCTGCAATTAAATGGCGCCTAGTCTGAATTCACACCTGTAATTAAGCCATCGCGCATCGGGCAGCGACAAATTACGACTTGATTAAAGCGACGAGCTAAACTTTACTCGTCCAATAGCGCCGAGCGATTGGTGTCCGCGCCAGGTGACCCCCTCGGGCGATGGGTGATTAACAACAACACAAACCACTAAGCCAAAGTGTCATCGTCCAGACTTACACACGTCCACTGTCCACTCATGGCTCATCATCATCGCATCTCGTTCCTCGCCGCACTCTATCTCATCTCTGCACGCGCACGTAATACTAAAGACCCCTCTCTCTCTCTATCTCAATTTTCCTCAACAATTCAATCATTCAATTATATCGTAGACGATGTCAACTCCACTTCGCATCACGCGTGTTGCATCCGTCACAAGAAATTAATACCGATCGGAAACGGTAATTTTCATTTTATTTTATTTCATTTTATTTTATTTTCAATTCATATTTATCCTTTTTTCTAGACATCAATGGCGAGGACTACTACATCGACGTCGGTCAATGCAGACATTATTGTGTGCCGCACAATTTAACGGTTGAATATTTCAAGCACTTGTAAAAAATTGTAGATTAATTTGATGAATTTGATTGCAGGATCCAGTGCATTCGTGCTCGCACGGTTATTCGTGCCGGCCATCGAGCGAGCGTCGAGAGGAGCATCACGTGCTGGAAGGGTCCAAAGAGGTGTCTGTAGTGGCGTCGTGCTCGTGCTACGAAAACGGCGCCAACTGCGAACGTCAGTCACATTGGCTGCGTTTATTCGACGACTCGCCATACCAGGTGGACGTGGACACGGGCATTTGTCGCGGCGCTTGCTCTTCTTCTTCTTCTTCTAGTTCTTCAATTTCGTCGTCTTCAGGTTCAGGTGAGTCCTTGGGGAGGTTTTGCACCAGATATAAATACCCAGAAGTGAAGACAGATAGACACTTGGCTCGTGTCTCGTCCCGTCCCATCGGCTCCACATTGATTGCAACGATGAAAGAATTAGAGAAAAACAAGTTGCATTCGTCGCGTGCATTCCACACAATATTCGGGGTCGAATCCGGCCGAGCCGAGCCCAGCCCAGCCCAGCCCAACTGAACCGAGCCGAGCCCAGGTGTCTGTCTGCTCCACATTCACGTCTTGCATGGCAATGAATAACAACCGAAAACCTGCGAGGTCATAGGGAACGAACCAACGAACCAATAAACCAACACCAACGCGTGGGATACATCTTAAAAAAATATGAATAAAATTTAACTTTCCTCTCCTCTTTCCTTTCCAGACCGTTGTCAACCGATTAAAAACAGAACCGAATCAGTCGCAGGACCAAATGGTATTAAATTTTAAAAATAAAAAATAAAAAAATAAAAAATAAAAAAATCTTTATTTTATTTATTTTTTTTATTTAAAGGCGCAGTTTGCGTCGAGGTGATCGAAGAATGCGGCTGCACTCCCCCGTGTTATCGGATGCACCGAACATCTGTTTATTTTGATTTTGACGTACCGTGGAATGCGAGCGACGCTGACGCCGACGCCAACGCCAACGCCAACGCGAGCGGCGAGCAAAAGCTGATAAGCAAAGTGCGAATTTTTTTCATTTCCTTTCATTTCCTTTCATTTTTCGTTTCATATTAATCCATTTTTGATTCCACTTCTCTTTTGTCTTCTTCATTTTCCCCAGCAAATCGATGTGGGTCTTTGTGTTGGACTTTGCACCGGTCACCAAGGTCAGCTGTGCGTCCTCAGGTCAGTTTTTATCCACATCTTTAAATTATTCACATATATGGATCGTGTTTGGGAAATCTTCCTCTTTTCCTCTTATGGCTCTCCTAGTATCGCTTTTGGCGCCAGTTTAGGAGCATTGGAATGTGTCGCCGACACCCCCCATGGCGCCGCCGAACTGACCTCACCAAAACATCACTATAATACCTTTTTCTTTTTTTTAATTTTAAATTTTTCTTTTTCTTTTTCTTTCTTTTTTAATTTTAATTTTGATTGTAATTTTAATTTAATTGAAGGGACTCGAAAGACTCGTCCAAATGTCTGATGGCCCTCAACGAACAGTCGTCTTCGTGCACCCCCTCCGCCTACACATCGCACCGACTCGCCAACGGGAGGGTGGTGTTGGCAGTGAGTGCTTGCGGTTGCTAAGGTGATTCCCCTTCCTTCCCCCATCGTCTCCCCTTCCCAGGACTCCCATCTCCATGACGACCGTTTGCATATTCACCCAAAATATCAATAACAAATACAAATATTAATCAAACATACCGGTGTGGTACTACTAGATGGGAAACAAAAAGAAAGAAAGAAATAACGAAAGAAATAAAGAAATAAAACACTTGATCGACTTATCTTTCTAAATTTATAAATCACGTAGCACATTGTGTTGAACCAACGCCAGAAAAAAAAAATGAAAAGAAGAAGAAGAAGAAAAAGAAGAAATTGGATCCGCGGAGTCGCATAACTAATGAGTACAACACGTGCGCGACATGTGTATTTAATTAGCGCTAGCTTTTCCCGTGAGTGACGTTGAGGGCAAACTTATGGCCATTGCGAGAGAGAGAGAGCGTTTGGCGCCCACCTCGTCGCGCCCACCTTGTCCACTTGAGCAGTCGGCAGCCATCCATTTCATTCCATCCATCGGTCATCCATCCGTCATCGTCAATCGTCATCGTCGCCTACCTGCGGCAGTGGCAGCGGCAGCGGCTTTGCACGCGAGTGTGGCGCCACTCTCGTCTCGATGCCCCACCCCACCCTTCCCCTTCCCCTGCCTCGCCGGGTTAAATAGCAGCAACGATCGCGCGCACGATCCGCTCATTCGGCGCAAATGCAGTGCGGACAACTTTTCGTCGTGCTGGCGGCCTTGGCGGCAAATGTTGTCGCATCCCCCGAAGTGGTCGCACTCGCGCCTCCCCTCGACCGTCTCTTGCGCGTTTTCGGGCTGCAGCGGCCGGGACGTCGCGCGCGACACGTTGCCACGCCTCAGTACATGTTGGATTTGTACGACACGATCGCCGATCGCACCACCGGCGTCACGCGGCACGCCAACCCCTATTCGGCCGACGTCGTCCGAAGTTTTCATTGCACAGGTAATTAATAGACCACGGATATTTATGCAAAATAAAATTCGTTTTATGCGCATAAAATATGCACCAAAAATTCCATTTTATGCAAAATAAAAATAAAAATATGCAAAATAAAAATAAAAATATGCAAAATAAAAATAAAAATATGCAAAATAAAAATAAAAATATGCAAAATAAAAATAAAAATATGCAAAATAAAAATAAAAATATGCAAAATAAAAATAAAAATATGCAAAATAAAAATAAAAATATGCAAAATAAAAAATATTATTTGAGTGAAATCGGGTGTAAAATAACAACTTAATGCCATTTCAAAGTGTTCTTGATGTAAATGAATTATAATTAGTAATTACAATTCATTTTTTTCTATTTGTTTATTTCTTAAAACTTTTTCCAGACACTAATTTAGTGACTGTTTGGTGTCTGTTTTTGGCAAAATCATCAGTTTTCCAAACGCAAGCATATGTACACAATACGTTTCTTAAAAAAAAGGCAAAAATTGATACATACATGTTACGTATCGTTAAAAAAAGACATAAACCGCCGTTTTTTCCCGTAAAAATAGCTGTTTATGCATTTATTTACCGATTTTCGCAAAATATGCAATTTAAGCCAATTTCGGCTTTTTATTCAATATAAATATATTCTATGCATTTATGCATTTATCCGGGGTCTAGTAATTAATAATAATAATAATTTTAATTTATTAATTTATACTTTTTCTGTTTTTTTTTTCGTTTTTAGATTCTCCGAATGATTTAAATCACTTTAAATTCGACTTGACCGGAATCGGACGGGACGAACGAATACTCGCGTCCGAATTCCACGTTTATAAGTTAAAATGGAGGAATTTCGACGGGATTAAGAACCGAAAAGATGCGCGCGCTCATTTGCTCGAGGTAAAAAGGAGAAAGAAAGAGAAAAAAAGCGCAAAGAAATTCTTTTCTTTTCTATCTTTTCTATCTTTTCTTTTCTTGACGTTTAGATGAGGGTTTATCAAGTGATGGATCCGTCGCGGGCCAATCAGGAGGAAGGGAACCGTCTCGTGGACGCCCGCAGGATAAGTGCCTACTCGCCCGGCTGGGAGGTGTTCCGAGTGACGGACGCTATATCAGACTGGCTCGAAAACCAAACCACCAATCACGGTTCTTTTAATTTATTCCAAAGGGCTGTAATCACAATGTGAACCCGCGACCCCCTCATTACAGGTTTATTGCTCACACTCCGCTCTTTAATCGGGGAGAAATTGGACCCGTCCGTGCTGAGGGTCATGAAGCGAAAACACGCCAACGGACGTCAGCCCATTCTCGTCGTGTTTACATCGCGGCCAAACTCCACCAAACATCCAAATACAAATACAAATACAAATCCCATCAACATTGGTGAAATTCTATAAAATTACAAAACAATTTCTAATTTAATTTAATTAAATTAATTTCTTTTTAAATCTTTTTAAATTTAGAAACATTGGAGACGAGTTTGGAGAACACGAGTCGGATCCGGCGCTCGTCCGACAAGACGGTCGAATGCTCGCGCCACAACCTCTACGTGGATTTTGAGGCGATCGGTTGGTCCGGTTGGATCATCTCTCCCAAGGGCTACAACGCCCACTACTGCGCCGGTCAATGCACTTATCCGCTGGGCCAGAACCAGCGACCCACCAACCATGCGACGGTGCAGAGCATCGTGCACGAGATGCGCCTGCACGGCGGCGGAGTCACGGCGCCCTGCTGCGTCCCAAACAAACTCTTAGCCATCAGTTTGCTGTTCTTCGACGAGAACGAAAACGTCATCCTCAAACAGTACGACGGCATGGTGGCCGCGGTGTGCGGCTGTCACTAAATCGATGATAAACTTACTTGTTAGTGATTAATTGATCAATTCAATCGATTGATTGATTAATTGATTGATTGATTGATTGATTGATTGATTCATGTTCGGAGATCTCATCTTTTAATTTATTCATGTAATTTGACAATTTGTAACGGTGGCAGTTTCTCAAATATAGTACAGTATATATATTATCGGAAAAGATGTTGTTGCGCGGAATAAATCCATTTTGCCACATGCCAGACGCCCAATTTAGTCCGAGAGACCGAAAAAGCGCCGCCCGAAAGGCAGCCTCGCTCCAGCCTCGATGGATTGCAGCGAAGCCCAATGCCCGTTCCAATTCCAATTCCAACCGTTCTCCTTTTCCTCGTTTCTCACGCCCACTAATTCATCACAATAAAATTTGATTTCTTGTTCTTTCTTTCATTCTTTTAAATTACAAATTGTAAATTTCTCAGCTAGTCACGTTCGTCGTCGGTTTGTTTCCACGACAACGAGCGCGCAACATTTCCGCTGATTGATTGCAAGCGCGTTCTTGCGCAATCCGAGCAACAATTTTTCTTTCTTTCTCTTTTCAAACTAAATTTAGTGGCACACTTTACCGAGATGTGACCCCTCGCAGATACTCGTCCTAAATTTACTCGCGCTTTGATAAAGATTTAAAGAAAAACACAGCGTCGCCCGTGGCCAAAAACACCCTCGCTCGGCCTCTTCGTCTCCTCCGCTATCAAATATAAATCATAAATTATAAATTACTTCTCTCTCTCTCTCTCGCATCACCGCACAGCACGTACACGCCAAGAGTTGGGAAAATGCTGCCAACGATCAAGGTAAAAGGCTTTTTCGATCTGTTCGGCTTTTAATGGGTGCATCGAACTGATAAGATATTAACACGCGCCATCTGCCGCGCGAGCAATAAAGTGTCATGCCTAAGTCGTAAATTGCTCCGTTAATGGATTTTAAAGCGCTCGGCTCGACTCGGCGCGACACGAATCATCTAATTGCTCATTTGTTACAGTTCGTGTTGAGGATGGTCATCTTGTTGGCGCTTTTCAACAAATTTCCTTGTGCCAAGAACGAGATTGACAGCGACATTGACGACGACAGCGACAACGACGTTGTTTACATTGCATTGGTGGGTCCCAACGGACTTCCGTACCCGCTGCAACACCTGAACGTCATGGGCATCGACTTTTCTGGAAATGAGCCATTTGCAAGTCAAACGGTTCGGTCGAGTTCGAGGCCGCTCCAGCGCCTTTTCAAGTTGCCCTACCCGCAGTGGTCGTACGGTCCACCTCCACCACCTGCACGCACATTCAAACGCTCACCCCACAGGGTCAACGCAGTCGGCCAATTTCAAGTTCACGTCAAATGACCTCATTATTTTTGCAAAATATTTTGTGTAAAGTCTTCGTGAAATAAAAATTGTTTTACAAAAAATTTAAACAAAACGCGACACCCGTGACAATAATCGAAACTCCCAGCACTAGCAGTCTACGAATTTCGTCTTTTTTTTCTTTTGTTTTAATTTAATCGATACTAGTTCTAGTTTATGAGTACTTCTAACGTAAACGAATCAACCTACCTTTAAAGAATACCTTTAATAATCGATAGCACCGGTTCGTTCATCCTTTTCCGCCCTCAAAAGTCGATGGCATCATGGTTTCACCGTCGAATGCTACGCGCCATCTCGTGATCATTTCAAATATTTTTACGATAAGCGAGCTTGATCAATCGAATCGATCGAGGCCAGGGGCAGGGGCAGGGGAGGCGTGGTAGGTCACCACTAACTGCTGCTGCCATGTCACGCACAAATGCATTAATCATTTATCATTAATCATCCTGGGTTGAGCCATACATCATTTTGCCAGGCGGGCTAAATCACTAACTTGTAAATGCTTTATTTATTTTTTTGTTATGTGAATTTTATTCGATATACATTCAAGAAGATACAGGATACGAGTGAAAAATAAATAAAGCTATCCGTTTTGGTCTATTTCTATCTTTACAGATCGAGCAAAACGGGTTTCTTCTCTTTAGCGCACTTCCACATGGATTGAATGAGTTTTACGAAGCCCGTGTCTTTCGGCTTCTCCAGCCCACGCATCAGCCGATTCTTCATTACCGAAACAAATTCCTTATTGCTCAACTGCCCATCCACTAAATAATAAATAAAATAAATTAAAAGTAAACAAAACAATTCTTTTTTCTTTTGTCGATAAACTCAACTGTTTTCGTCGAACAACGTAAACACAACATCCACAATGTGGTCGCTCAAATCAACGTGCGCCACAGTTTTCGCTACGTGTTTAAGAGTAACTGCAAAAAAGATTAATAATAAATTAATGCATTTAGATTTGAATTAACGGTTTACCTTGATCGATCGAAGCTCCTGCAATGTGATAAAAAGTGAGCGCCGTGTCTACATCGGCGATATTATTGAGAAAATGAAAAAACTTGAGATATTCGCTTCTGGTTATCCCCTTCAAAATTACAAAAAAACGTTTTTAGAACTTTAAACAAACAAAAAATTCGATTTTTACTTCGGCGTTCTCTTTAAACCTCTTCTTGACCCTTTTCAGCAGCTTCACCTTTTTCTTCTGATTAAGACCGGCATAAGCGAGAATCAACTCGGCAAATTCCGACTCGGCAACGACGCCCGTTTTTTCAAAATCCTTTCTCCGAAACTAAAATACAAAAAAAAATAAACAAATTGAATAAACAAATTAATAAAATAAACAAATAAAAGTGTAACCTCCAAACTGAGTATTTCGTTCTGCAATTGCCTTTGAAAATCGAGAAATTTTTCGATAGTCAGCTTCTTTTTGTGGTTTCCGCCGAAGAAATATGTAGTCAAGGCACTATTAACCCCTTTAAATGTGCTACCAGTGTTGGCATGGTCGCGGTGGCGTGAGCCAATACTGGTCTGATTACGGATTATTGTTTGCACCTTTTCAAATTCTTCATAATCCACATCACCGTCTCCATTCAAATCGAACATACGAAATGCAAATTCGAAATGTCGTTTTGAAGCTGAAGAAAAATAAATATATCAAAATTTATTCTTTTAATTTCTCAATTTAATTTACTTACTAGATAAAACAGTAAGAAGAAAAATATAATCGGAAAACGAGATGAGTCCACTTTTCCCGAGTCTGTAGAAAATGCTGTCCTCCTCCAACGATTGATGCACCATGTGTCCGTCGCCCTATATAATAACATTCAATTATATCGTTTGCTTTCAGCCTTTTATAAAATTATAAAATAGATAAATTATTGAATGCTTGCACGGTCGCATGCGTTGCATTTGTATTTGAAGATGTGCTTCATTCAAAATGTGAAAATTTGTCGGCTGGCTACAAAACATCACATTCCAGTCCAGTTGTGAACGCGCATTTAGCAGTTAAAAACATCACAAACATTCACAACCTTACTGGAATCTGGAAAAACAACTCGCAAGTTTTGTAGTCGGGCAAATTCGGTTCAAATTTTGGTTTTATTTTTTTAAAACAGATTTCAAAACCAAAATCAAACATGCGTGAATTAATTTTAAACTACGGTCAGCTACGAGTAAAAAGTTTGGTATTGTAAAATAAAAAAACATGCTACATTTCATGTCCAGGGATTGTGGCGGTTCAAACTATTTTAGGCCTAACGTGGTTAATATTAATTGCGGGTTGCTAAATAGGATGTATTAAAAAAAATGTCAAGTATTTTTAAAAAAAACACATATCTGACATCATTTGCCATCGAATGATTTGTACCTTGAATGTATAATTCTGTAAAGAAAGAAGTTATAAAACAAAACGAGAAAAAAATCCAAAAACAACAAAAAAATTGGATTATTTATAGACAAAATAAATAAATGGATGTCCTTGTCTCTTTGGATCCATTAATAAAAAACGAAAAAGAAAAAGTGCACAAAGTTAATTGAAATAACAAAAAAAACGTGCAAACTATGACGTTTCGTTGCTAAATAAAAAAAAATAATTGAAAAAACAAAAAGAAGAAAAGTGAGCAAGTGAGTGCATTTTGTCTCACCTGATCCTTCTGATTGATTAAACAAAAAATAAATAAACAATTGAAAAACATCTCTCGATAAAAACAAATTCGGGTCAAATTTCAACATTATTCGCTCAATAAATTGTAAATATTTGAAAAATTAATTCTAAATCCAATTTTGCAATTTCCTTTCACCATTTCCAATCATTCGCAAATTGTAAACATTTACCTTTGGATCGTATCGTCTAAACTGATCCAAACCGAGACCTTTAAACGAAATTCGTTAATAAGTCGATCATATTCATCGCAATTCACAACTAAACCCTCTGGTTGTTTCATCCCGGGCGTAATTGACCGCAAAAAATCGTCGGGAGTCATGAAAATCTCCGTGTCCCCCTTCTCGTCGTGGACTTTCAAGCTGGCGAAATATCGAAAAATCTTGTCCGGAGTCGAATATGCGCGAATTCGATTTTCGTATTCGGTTATCTGCAATTAAAATCAACAAAAATCAATCGAGAAATCCTTTGAAATCACAAATTTCTTCACTTTTCTGTCCCTGAATCCAACTTTGGCTTTTTTCTTCTTTTTGGGTTTCTCCTCTTCCACCGATTCCTCGTCCGACGACTCCGAATTGCTCTCCTCTCCGTTCATGGCAACTTCTGCAGCTTTCACGCGAAACATGCGATCCCATAAACCACCAAACAATTCTTTGAAACTGAAAAATTCATCAAATTAATTAATAATTAGCAAATTTTTATTTTTTTTTTAAATTTTTATTTTGACTCACTAAATTAAATCGACTAATTGGAAAGCCATTCCACCGACTAAAAACGACAACCAGGCGATCGTGATGACGCTTTCTTTATTGTAGGACTTTTTGTGCCCGAAGTCGCTGTAACTGCGCCGATTCTGTTCGCCATCGCGACGAACGACGGAGTTTCGCGATGTCAACAACGAACTTACTGCGCGCGGTTTCGGTGCCGCAGAACCAAAATGCCAATAAGCGGCTCTCCCACTTCTCCACGAATGATTTAAAACCAATCGCGCAAACATTTTTCTCGTATATTTTCACATGTTTTTGAAAAAAAAGAAACAAAATCAAGGACAGAGGTGCCCTGTTTGCCGAGCAACTACCACCATTTTAGTTCTGCACAGGCACATCCAATCACGGCTCATCTCACGAGGACATCTTGAGTCAAAAATTGATACTTTAAATTTTAATGAGAAATTAATAAAAAATAATTGTAAACAGTTTTATCACTTATTAAAAAATATTAAAGAATTTTACAAATACATTATTGTGTTTTATTTATTAATTGATCAATTTATTTTCATACCACATTGATACCGCAGTAAATGTGTAAAGTAAACACCAAGATGGGTGACTGCCTTAAACTTCTGAAGGAGCGATCGCAAAAACGCCGCGAACTCTTGGCTCAGCAAGTGCGCGAACCAATCCAACGAAAAATTAATTTTTGTAACTGACATATATCTGTTATAATTGCAGCTCGGCGCCGCCAGTGTCGAAAAATTGAGCGAAGTTCTCGGCAACGAAAATGGCAAGGAACGGAACAAAGAAGAGTAAGAAAAATTAATTGAATTAAATGAATTAATTGAATAATATCTAAATCAACACTCGTCAGATCTAGTGAGAAGAAGGAAAGCAAAGACACCGGCGATCGGCCGAAGAAACGGCTGAAGGACGACGAAGACGACGAGGAATACTACGCAACTTACGAATTACCAGAAGCGGAAGAAGATATTTACAAAGATTCGAGCACATTTCTTAAAGTGAACGAGTGAACGAAAAAAAAAATGACTGGTCGAACCAAACGTGTTAAATTAATGCATTTCTAACGTTTAGGGAACGCAAAGTGCCAATCCGCACAACGACTACTGCCAGCATTTCGTTGACACCGGTCAAAGACCCCAGAATTTCATTCGCGATGTCGGTTTAGCGGACAGATTCGAGGAATATCCGAAATTACGCGAGTTGATTCGACTCAAAGACGACTTGATATCCACCACTGCCACGCCACCCATGTAAAACTCAACTAAATCATGTATGAAATGTTTTGAAAACGTTCGAAAATCCATAGGTATCTGAAATGCGACTTGGAAGCGTTCGACATCCGAGAACTCGGCGGCAAATTCGACGTGATTTTGGTGGAACCACCTCTGGAAGAGTACCAACGAGCCGCCGGAGTGACGAACACGCAGTTTTGGTCGTGGGAACAAATCATGAAATTGGAAATCGAAGAAGTGGCCGCGCAACGATCTTTCGTGTTTCTTTGGTGCGGCTCGTCGGAAGGACTCGACCTGGGCCGAAAAGTGATTAACAAATGAAAGAAACAGAGAAACAAACTAACGTTCAACTCCCTTTAATCAGTGCCTGCGCAAATGGGGATTCCGTCGTTGCGAAGACATTTGCTGGATCAAAACAAACATCGCGAATCCCGGACATTCGAAGAACCTCGAGCAGAGACAAGTTTTCCAACGAACCAAAGTAAAATTAATAAATTAAATTAAAATTAAAATTAAATGATATTAAATGAAAATTGTACTTTGCAGGAACATTGTTTAATGGGGATCAAAGGCACCGTGCGACGCAGCACGGACAGCGACTTCATTCACGCCAACGTGGACATCGATTTGATCATCTCCGAAGAACCGCAGTACGGCAGCCTGGAGAAACCGGTGGAGATCTTCCACATAATCGAACATTTCTGCCTGGGACGACGTCGCCTGCACGTGTTCGGCCGCGACTGCACCATCCGACCCGGCTGGCTCACGGTCGGACCCGACCTCTCCAACAGCAACTTCAACAACGAAACCTACAACATGTATTTCAACAACGGACCGACGGATTACCTCACAGGATGCACCGAGCGGATCGAAGCTCTGCGCCCCAAGTCGCCGCCGCCGAAAATGAAGGGCGGCGCGGGCTCCGGCGGCGGAGGAGGACGCGGTGCGTCAGCGAGAGGAAACAGCGGAGGGCGGGGCCGAGGAGGTTTTTCCGGTCGCGGAAGGGGATCGCACCGAGGCCGATAAATAAAATTGAAATTGAAATAAAAATAAAAATAATAAAAATTCAGGATTTTTTTCTTTTATTCTAAAAATTATGCAATTTTTCTGTACAATTTGTCTTGAAATAATTGGACCATAAATTATTACTTTTACTAATACACACTTAATGAGTTTTTCAGGTACAAAACAACCAAATAATAAAAGTAAGAACGAAGAAAAGACTATTTTGGAATAGTTTCGACTACAAACGAGAATGGAAATTGGTCCTTGTTTCAAATTTTTATCATCAATTATCTAATTTGTCATGGCAGTGGCTTACAAACAAACAATAGAACAAAACGCAACAAAACGAAAGAAAAAGAACAAAAAAAACACCATGGCAATTGAAGAAATGAGTGAAGGTTTTTCAAAATTCACGTGTAAAATGTACAAAGTCAATGATCGTGACGTCATCTAAAAATACAGTTAGAATGGATTTTTTTGTTTCGTTTCCTTTTTTCTTCTCTTTCTCTTCTATACAAAATCGTTAAGCATCTCAACTACATGCAAGCAAATTGTCACAATTTCTTAAAAAATAATTCTTCAAAAATGTGTATGAATGAATAATGATAAACCTATTAACGAATAAATATTTTTTTTTCTTTCCCAATAAAAAAATCGGTTTTTCTCTCCTCCTTTTTCTCTTTTTTCAAATTTAATTCTTTTCCTCCAATTTTTATTAGTTTCTAATATAATTAGTATTTAAAATGGCGACAAATCAGACCTTCCGTCCCACTGGAATAACGTCGATACAGCGCTTCATCTTAGGGAGAAAAAGTGTTTTGTTTTTGCTTTTAAAATTTGCCGTTCTCGGTCACTTCAACACTTGCTCTCTCTCGATTCGGAGTCGAAGAAAACAGTTATTTCAACTTGAGTGTTTGTTCTTGGTTTGTTTTATCAAACGTGGGTGGTTGTTGACCTGTCGCAAGTCGCATCCAGCCATTCGTCGTCCTCCGACTCGGTTTCCGTGTCGTCATCGTCACTATTTCCAACTTCCAGTTCAGTAACGACACGGTCACACGCACTAACTTCATTCAGGTCGCTGTTCATACGTGAAAAGTACATCCGAACCTTCAAAATAATAATAAATTACAAATTAATAAATTTATTGATAAAATTACTCATTCCAACGTTACCTTAAAATCGGTACTAAATAATTTATGTGATTTATCTTTGTGCGCTTTATCCAAGTCGTCCTTGCCCATGGTCAGGACCCACGAACGCGCGTCAAACACTTGCTCGGTTTGGTCCAACGACTGGGCACTTTACAAAATTAAAAATTAAAAATTATCCATTAAAAAATAGAAATTGGTGAAAAATTACCTAGACGACCGATCCCTAGCGGAGAACTGCGAACGATCTAGGTGTGGCGACGGATTTAAATGTGCTCTCGGAAACTCCGACGTCCTCGTGTCCACGTATCCATTTGATATACAACTTTCCTCCTCGTTTACAAAAAATGTGTTGAACCAAATTTGAAACATTTTCTCCTACCAATTAAATCAATGACATTACAACAAATTTTACACAACAATGTCAACCTACCTTTTTCATCATTTTATTCGCTTTGTTAAAAAACTCGATTTTAATGTCCCCGCACACCATAATGGGCTGCGGCAGATCCGCGCGGAAATACTTTGCGCCGCGTTTCACCTCGTAAACGGGCGACGCGTACAACTTCACCTTCAGCTGACTCAAAACAAACATCGGATCTAAATTTAAAATTAAAATTTAATTTTTGATTTTTAATTTAATTTTTTAGTTTTCGTACTGCAAGTTCCAGCATTGAAAGTGGGCACGGGTTCGATTCGTATGGCGCGAAGTAAAAGGGGCACCGGTTTGTAGTGCAGATTGTTTTTGACTAGCTCGCCGTAATACTCGACGTATCGCCTCTGACTCGGTATCGTCACTCCCTTCATGTCGTGAGTGCGCGCTCTGCCGTAATATTCGAGCGCATCTTCCGCACTTTGAAACAATTTCTTGTGCAACATGTAGGCGCAAATCATCACTCCCGTCCTGCCCTGCAGAAAAAAACAAACAAAATCGACATTAGTACCGCTACAAAAGCATTTTAAATTGTTAAAACACCTTTCCCGCTTTGCAATGAACCGCGGCCACGTTCCGTTCGTTTTCGTCCAACCAAACCTCCATGTCTTCGCAAAACGGTTTCATCAGTTCCAAACGTGGAGGATTATGGTCATCAAATGGATACTGGGCGACTCTGTGGTTGAATTTATTCGGGTCGTAATGCCTTTCGGAGCACCTACAAAACGGAATTAATTAATTAATATTTTTAAATACATTTTTATTATAATTTTAGTTTCGAACTTACAAATTGTAGACTTTGTAATGATCTTTGTGTTTGGATTCGAGGAATCTGACGACATCTTCGATGTGGTTTCTGTAAACGCCTTCTAGTTTCTCGGCTGGGAAGCCCATGGCAATAATGTTATTATAAATATCTGCAAAAGTGTCAATAAAGGAAGAAAACAATGAACAATGGCGAGCCAAAGGCAAGGCAGCGTTTCAAAGGTTTTGTCAATCTTTTACACGTTAAGTCGAGATCGAATCCGTCCTCTTGGTAGCGCCGTTTCTTTTTGCTCACTAACACTTTAATTTTGGCAGCCATCATCAGATGTGGATTGTTAATGTTCGCATGCAAAATTCTCTTCGCTTTCCCGGCTGACGTAATTTGATGCACTCGTAAGGGGTTATCGGTCCGAATACACAAACACAAGCCCATGCAGCATGAGAAAACGATTAAATCGTGTCCTCTATGGCACTCGCACACTCGATTCTTTTTTTTTTTTTAAATTTCTCCTGTGTCGTACAGAATTGCGTCTGACCTGTCTCGCAGGATGAAGCCATAATGACGCGATAAGTCGGGTCAGGCCCGCGACAATACAGTCGCCTGGGAATCACGCGAGCGCCGCAGCACCGTTGCTTCGCTAATTTTGGCGTCAGCTGGCGCTGCAAATCAAATACTACGAATGCTACGTTTCCCGAGTTCATTAAAACAACAAATTGACAATTTTCCTTTTGCTTTATTTTTTCCATTTATTTCTTTGCGATAAAACTAAACAAACATACGATCTCCAAATAAACATTTTCGAAAGTAAATTTAAATACATGTATATTATCATTTTAGATGCATGATATGCAGGAAACCAATCGAACCAAATGTAAAACTTTGATTCTTGATGAACTTAACGGTGATCCATCTTGATCACGTGATGTCCAATGTGTCCAAACAGGGAATCCGAGCTCAACTCCTGGTTTGATGGAATGGACTTGATGGAATCTCTGTCATGCCGAATGCGATTGCCACCCCAGATCCCACCCGGATAGAGCAAACCAAAATATTAGAAGAGTTGAGAACTTGCAGCCTCGCAAACCTCCAAAAGGAAACAAAAAATGAAAGAAATAGAACAGATTCGCACTTGACTAGAATTGCAGAATGAAAAATGTATAAAACATGATATAAAACAATGAATGTTGTAAGAAATAATATTTG
Organism: Strigamia acuminata; assembly: GCA_949358305.1. NCBI lineage: Eukaryota > Metazoa > Arthropoda > Chilopoda > Geophilomorpha > Linotaeniidae > Strigamia > Strigamia acuminata. The sequence continues at coordinate 479,516 of OX442321.1, forward strand.
ATTTCTTCTTTCCAGAATCGTCGTCATTGGAAAGCTCCCTGATCGCATCGCAGCCAATCGTATTGTAAATCGTCGCTGAACCAAGAGGAAAACCCAACCCTAAATCCATCATACATCACATCTATCACATTCATCATACAGGGTGTCCTGCCGAACACCTACCAGGTAAATTATTTCACAATCATGTAAATTAAAAAATACTTTTGATTATGAATTTAAGAAAATGACATGTGACGAATTCAATGAAACATGTTAAATTCATGTGACATTGTTGCATCACTGTTTTGCAACTCGTAACTTTTAAACCAACAATGCTACGCAAAAAATGTGAATTGCAAAGTTGTAAAGAACCATCTAATTAGTCTAGAACTGTTCTTAAAAAAATTATTTCTTACTGAAAAGTTTTGAGAAAAAAAGGTTTGAAATGTTAGTCTACTCAGCTTTGTAGTCTAAAACTATCATGTGAAATGTATTTCCAAAATAAATTATTTCTTTTCTTTTGTGTTTCCTCTCTTCTACTTACAAGTATGACCCAATAAAGTGTCCTAATTGAGGATTAGCTAAGTTGCTTCAATAGTTTTAAGTTACAAAGGTGAGTTACAAAGCTGAGTAGACTAACATTTCAAACCTTTTTTTCTCAAAACTTTTCAGTAAGAAATAATTTTTTTAAGAACAGTTCTAGACTAATTAGATGGTTCTCTACAACTTTGCAACTGACATTTTTTGCGTAGCATTGTTGGTTTAAAAGTTACGAGTTGCAAAACAGTGATGCAACAATGTCACATTAGTTTAACATGTTTCATTGAATTTGTCACACGTCATTTACTTAAATTCATAATCAAAAGTATTTTTAAATTTACATGATTGTGAAATAATTCACCTGGTAGGTGTTCGGCAGGACACCCTGTATATTAACCAACCTAACCTAACAAGTAACAAGTAAGTTCCATTTATCTATGCCATTCCCCCACGCCAGCCGGATGCATACATAATGGCCAAATCCAATAAGATTAAATCTCTTGGATTTGGAATCCGAACGTGTGTGTGTAACCGAAATAAAAAGGCCAGCTTTCTTTCTCAGTGCTAAACGTCGTATGCTCTTTTTAGCTCTTTAGCTCTTTTAGCTAAAGTAAACAAATAGAATGAATTCAACTTAGCCAAGTGTGCAATTTCGTGCAATTTTGTATAATTTCTCTAGGGAGTAAAGGATAATCAATTCGTATCGAAATTCCATACTGGGAGAAAAAGAGAGATAGAAAAAGGTGTAAAAGCATCAAACACATCTTACAACATTTTTTAACAACGAAAAAAGTGTTTAAAAGGTGTAACTGGGCATGAATAAAATGTGTAAAAACGGTGTAAAAAATACTATACAATACGATGCACCATAAGGATATAAATTTACACCACCACATTTGAAAATACCATCAAGGAGTAAACTTGAGCCCAAGGGTGTTTCGTGAAATAAAGGTGTTATATTTACACCTTAATGGTGTAATTTAACCCCAAAAAGGTGTCTAAATAAGGACAATAAGTAGGGACATCCAAAGCTTTATTTCACCCAGTGTACAATCTGTTTTCAGTATGTATACAAACAAAATTTTGTCATCATTTTCCCCAATTCTCCAGCTTTGCGGTAAACGCATTGTTGTCGCTAGCATCTACTATACGTTCCGGTTACGTTCTGAATACGTAATCCCGTGGTAAATAAACATGCCATCTCATTTTAGATTTCATTCTTCTCTCGTAATCCAAGTACAGTTCGCAACATGCCAGTCCGGAAATCAGCGCTTAGTCTAGAGCAATTGTGTTTGCAAATGGTTTGCACTCATTTCGATAGTTTTCAAACACAACTGGCGAAGCAACCTTCGGTAATTATTTCCAACGTATATCAATGTCTTCGTAAAAAATTTGACTACAGAACACGCGTGGATTCTAAGGTTTTCATCCATCCTGACACCAAATCATTACATACGTTCAACATGTTCAAACAGCCCATGTATCCTTTTCTATTAGATCAAATTAGACAAAAATGTAGGAACCTTTTACATTTAGACCTGATGTTCGATGAGAAAATTCCACCTGAATATATGGTTGAACTGTTTCAGCAATTGCCTCAGCTTCAGTGGTTCAGGTCTGATGGAGTAGAATGCTCGGATGAAGTTCTAGCAGCAATTGGTAAATATTGTTTACAATTACGACATCTGGACTTACTCTACTGCAAAAATGTGACTGACGATGGGCTCCGCGTTTTAAGTGATTGCAAGAAATTGCAATACTTGGATATTTACTGGAGTCCTGTCACAGCCGAGGGCTGTTTTGACATTCTAAACCAACTGCCTATTTTAAAAACGTTTCGACACCGATGCTGGACAGATTTATTTACTATGTTAAAACAACAATTTAAATTAGAGAAAATATCATTGCGTACTTATTCCATCGAACACTTTGACCACCTTGCATTTGCGACCAATACTGAAGATATCACCATTCTGACCACCATTTTCCCAAATTTATCCAGCCTAGAGTTATATTCATCGACGAGATTGGATTTAAATTTTCTGTTGGCGCGGGCAAAACGATTAACTAGTCTAATACTCGATGGTTTTGAATTAGTTAATGTTAGATTGATTAATTATTATTGCCCACAGTTAGAATATTTTATATTACGCGATTGTTCGATTTTGAACACTGAAAATATGGATGATTTACCTAACTATTCGTTCAAAAACCTATATCGTCTGGGCATAGCATCTGAACAGATTACCGAATCGCAGATGAAAGTGTTGATTCTACAAAGTCCGAATTTAAACCATTTAACTCTCTCATTTTGTGAAACACTTACTGAACTAGATGAATTGATTGCACTTAAAAATCTAAAATATTTAAATTTTTATTTCTGTAGTTCAATTAATCAAGGGATGATCATCAAGTTATTAGAAATGCAAAATTCAATTAAGTTTTTAAGACTACTAGAATGTTTAAATTTTTCAAATTATGAAGAAATTATGACTTACATAAAATCTAAAAACTTGTGTGTGAAGTTTGAATGTGAAGACTGAATTTTTAACAATGGTAAATAAAATAAAGAATTTAAAAATAATAGCACTTTTTCTAGTAAGTTGTGTGGTTGGTGTTTGTTGTGTTCTTACTTGGCATAAAGTTTATAGAAAAAGATAAAATCTATTATCTGTCCTTGGAAATGCCATGTTTGACTTGTGTTAAACGAGGAGAAATACAAAATGTTACACTTTTACAGGCATACACTTTGCAGGTGTCATGATACACTCTTTGATGGCATTTTTAAAAGGTGTAAATTTATATCCCTACGAACTAATTTTACACCTTGATGTAAATAAAGAGATGCAGAAAAAATAAAAATAGTAGCCTATTCCAAAGAGAAATACGTTCTCTTTTGTTAATAAAACTTATAAATTAATTTTTAATTTTTACCTACACTCAGATACTTGCATGTTTTGTGCTTTGTAGGAAAAAAAAGGCTGTATTCAATATTAAAAAAAAAATACTTTTTAATGGATTTTTGTTATTAATTGTACCCTTTATAAACTGTACTTTAAAACTAAACATCTGACAGGATACGCGGGTTTGCTAGTTCTAGTTTAACTTTATTCTTGTCGAAAACAAGAATGCAATTGATCAGTGTTTCCTGACAAATCTAATTATGTAATTTCACCTCTCATCATGCTTTAGAGAAAAACGCTTTTTTGAATAAATCATCACTTGGAATAAAATTTTATTATCAATGTATTTTATTATTTTATTAAAAATAATTCAAGGTATATTAAAAGTATATTATCATTTTAGATGCATGACGTGCAGGAAACCAATCGAACCAAATGTAAAACTTTCATTGCTTGATGAACTTAACGGTGATCTATCTTGATCACTTGATGTCCAATGTGTCCAAACGCTATAGTGTTGGAATAATAAATGGCACAGGTTAATAAACTTTAGCAAAAAATTGGAAATGTTGGTGACACCAGGTTTAGCTATCGCAAAACGATTTTGAAGTCACCGGATTGGCTGCGATCAAAATCGCAGACGTATTCTGCGATCGCTTGGACTAAAAATTAATCGGTTTTAGCCAATCTGACGCACAAATTGAAGTTTCCGACTTCGGCGCACAGGCCTAGATCAAACACTCATCTCACTCCCATCAGACCTTCCATCAATGTCTAAAAACGACGAAAATTAAAATTTAAAAATATAAAAATTAAAATTGTATACCTGGCTAGCGATTTTACAAACACAGCTGTGATTTGTTGGATGGTGGAGTCTGGTGTCGGCGCTAGGGATTCCTGCAGCACAAGGATTCCTGTAGCGCCTGCAGTTTGGAAAATCGCCGGCAATAGATGACGCTGCCGTAGTTGTGAAAAATGGCTGAAAACATGAACGCTAAAGAGATGAACGCTAAAGAGATGAACGCTGACGACATGTACGCTGAAGCAATGGCTAAAGTTTTCAAGAAATTCAAAGATATGAGAAGAGCTCTCGATAACGAATTAAACCTAATCAGAATCAGGATCTTCGTCAGTGCTATGATGTTCGACACCCCAAGACATATGCCGTTCATCAACCATATTCTGCTTGAATGTGTCAGTAAAAGTGCATTTGAGCTAGAGATAATAAAGAGGTTGACGAATATCCATCGAGCAGAGGTATACCGATTTCGCCAAAATGTAGTGTAAGCTAAATCATTTGGTTTTTTTTTAAAAATATTTTTAAAAATTAATTCCCTTTTAGATGTTTAGCCTGTCAACGTGAATTAACGACTGTAGATGAACTGCCCGTGCACTATAATGACAATCACATGCCAACGACCATTGCATATGTGGCAAAATTATAGGCAAGGTAAACAATTTTAATTTTTATATTTTAAAATTTTAATTTTCCTCGTTTTTAGACATTGATGGAAAGTCTGATAGGGGTGAGATGGGTGTTCGATCTGCAGCCTATAGATAATCATGAAAATTGATGTGTTTTTTCCTGATTGCTACTTCATTCTTGAAACTAAATCGATTTCTACAGAGTTATTTGTTGTTTATTGTTTATGCGAAAAAATTTGGTTACTTGTTACTGTCATCCAGAGTATTTGGAGCGAAAACGATGACTAAACCTAACAGTGTTTGTTAAGTGCATTTATCATTATTCAACCCACTACATAACATTTTTCAAGTCTCATTTATGGGAATGCACGGATAAAGTTCTAGCTTCAATTAGTAAAAATTGTTTACAATTACAACATCTGAGCGTATTCTGCTGCCCAAATGTGACTGATGATGTGACTGATGATGGGCTCCGCTTATTAAGTAATTGCAAGAAGTTGGAGTATTTGGATATTTTCGCAGCTTCGGTCACAGCCGAGGGCTGTTTTGACATTCTAAACCAACTGCCTCTTTTAAAATTTTTTAGACACCTACGCTGGAATGATCTATTTGATCTGTTAATACATCAATCCAAATTTGAAAAAATATCATTGCGTACGTATTCCATCGAAGGCGGCTTTCTGGACTTTGAAAACCAAGTATTTGCAAGAAGTACTGAAGATATCGCCATTCTGACCACTACTTTTCCAAATTTATCCAGCCTAAGGTTAGATGCATCGATGAGTCTAGATTTAAATTTTCTGTTGGCGCGGACACAACGATTAACTAGTCTAACACTTGATGGTTTTGAATTAGTTAATGTTAGACTGATTAATTATTATTGCCCACAGTTAGAATATTTTCTGTTACGCGGATGTTCGATTTTGAACACTGAAAATATGGATCATTTACCTAAGCAATCATTCAAAAAACTATATCATCTGGACATATCATGTGAACATATTGCTGACTCACAGATAAAAATGTTAATTCTACAAAGTCCAAATTTAAATCATTTAACTATTAAAAAGTGTGGAACACTTACTGAACTAGATGAATTGAAGGCACTTAAAGATCTAAAAAGTGTAGAATTTAAATTTTGTCATTCAGTTAATCGAAGAATGATCATCAAGTTATTAGAAATGCGAAATCCATTGAAGTCTTTAAAAATATTTTATTGTTTAAATATCAATTTGTCAGTTTGTGAAAACATTAACACTTACATAAAAACTAAGAACTTGTGTTTGAAGTTTGAATATCGTGGACAGTGGTAAGTTTCAATATTTTTCACAATGGTAAATAAAATAAAGAATTTAAAAATAATAGCACTTTTTCCAATGAGGTTGATGTGATTGTCCAAATTTGATAAAGAGCACTCGTTTCAACGAAACACGAAAATAACACGTCTTTACTTCTTGAAAAGTTTTACAACAATTAACAATCTCGCACATAACCTGCTAGCAACATTCAACTTATGTTAAAACGATAAAAACTCATGACAATTTGTAACAATAAACTCTAACAGATGTCTGTTGTGTTCTTGCTTGGCATTAAGTTTGATTTTGTGTCTGCTGTTTGTAAGAAAAGATAAGATAATAGGTCTGTCCTTGGAAATGCCATGAAGAGAAATAGAAGTGTTACACTTTTATAGGCATACTCTTTGATTCGCTCCAACACCCTACTATACTCTTTCCGCACTCAAGAGGAGCCCTGGAATGTTGGCTCCCATTGGCCTAGTCTGTTTACTCAGAACTGTATATAGTTATAGTTGAAGTTCTACTACAAGGAAAAGTAGTTCCCTATAATGCATTTCTGGTGTTTTGGGTCTTTTTTTATGTATCACTACACAAGTGATATGGCTTGGCCAATGGGAGCCAAGATTCCAGGGCTCCTCTTGAGTGCGGAAAAAGTATAGTAATTAATTAACAACGACCAACAACAACAAAGTTGTAAAGCTTTTTCAATAAACTTTAGCAAAAAATCGTGCGGCAGATTTGTTGAGGTGTGCTTGACCGTGAGCAGTTCCTCGTCATTCTCGTCCGGACAGCGAACATCTTGGTCGTCAACTTTTCCCTCATTCGGACACCAGGCTTTCGCTTTCGCCTTTGACGCCACCAATTGTGTAGATGACGCTAGTGTAAGAAGTGCTAGTGCTAATCCAGCATCCAATCTGATGCTAATCCCAATTGTTGTATTTAATTCGAATAAAACACTTGTCAATCTAAATCGATATTCTCAACAATCTCAGCAGAAACTTAATTCATGTTAATATTTAGTAACTTGATGGTTGAGCAGCCATACGACAAGATAAACAGGAGATCCGAGCTCAACTCCTGGCTTGATGGATGCGATGAAATCTCTGTCATGCCGATTGCGATTGCCATCCCAGATCCCACCCGGGCAGAGCAAACCAAAATATTAGAAGAGTTGAGGACTTGCAGACTCGCAAACCTCCAAAAGGAAACACAAAATGAAAGAAATAGAACAGATTCGCACTTGACTAGAATTGCAGAGTGAAAAATATATAAAACATTAAATGTTGTAAGATTAAATTTACATAAGATAAATAAATAATATGGAGTATTTGATCTCTTCTTTCCAAACTCGTCGGCATTGGAAAGCTCCGCAGCCATTCGTATTGTAAATAGAAATGCGTCTAAGACCCCGCAATCAACTCGTCGCTGAACCAAGCCGAAAACACAACCCGACAGGAGCGCGCGATCAAACGATTACCCGTCAACCTCCGAAATTCGAACGATGGACGCCTAAATCCATCACTCGCGTCCCCTCGCCGCTCAACCAACCGAGCGGAATGTTCGTCCTCTCCACCACTGCGCCCAATCCCAAAATTACATTGACCAATACCAGTACCTAAGTGCTCCTAAGTTGCATGTCTCCTCCCTTCGTCCATGCCAAATTTTCCCCCAATAACGACCGCTCGAAATGCAAGAGCAATTGTCGATGGCGATTTTCATGTCTTCAGTCAGGACATAAGATTAAATCTCTTGGATTTGGAATCCATTCCGAACGTATGTGTGTGTGTAACCAAAATAACAAGGCCAAAAATCGTCTGCTCTTTTTATTACTAGAACAATTTATACAACGTAACAAGAGTAATGCCATCATTGTTTCATAGACGCACACTTGAGCGATAAAAAACACGCGAATCACACTGCGGCCCGGCCGAATGGATGCATTCGTGCAATCATAAGCTACATCACGTGTCAACTTGCCAAACACAAGTAAAAGCTTAAAAGGTTTGTCCAGTTCGTTGCCAACATGGAAACACGACCTGCTGGGCTGTACTTAGCGTCGAGCGGCGCATCGTGACGATCTTCGCGACTAAATCAATCTAAAACGCCATTTTTCTGTGATACAAAAGACATTCCATGACCGGAATGGAATTTGTGAGTACCAGTTTGTTCTGTCGACACAATTTCTGTGGACAAACTGATTTCCGTCACGCGTAGTGTCGGACGCACCAATGCACTAATTTCGGTTTGGCTGCCAATGCGTATGAAGAGAAAGTTTGCGGAACAATCCAGTCGAATCGGCGCCTAATTCCACCATTTATTCTGCTCGTATTAACTCGACCATCGATTCTGGGGGAAAATTTATGAGTTGAAAATTTGATTTCTTTTTATATTCTTATTCCTTTTTTTCCTTACCTAATTTTGAAAAGTTCTCACTGTTCAAATAATGTGCACGCAGTCCCTTAACCGACCGCTCCTGCAGAGGGAGTACTGCATTAAGTTTCCTCCTTTTCTCACTAGATGTCGCACAAAATCCACTATTGTATTTGAGAGAAAAAAATAAATAAATAAAAATATTTTATTTTTCATATTTCTTTTTGCTTCAAACCCAAAACAATCAAGAATTTCAAATCATCACAAAAATTACGTCAAAAATTGTCAAAAAACCTCAAGAATCGTCAAAAACGCAACTTTTAACTCGAGAAACTCAAATAAAATACCAAAAACAAATAAATTCCATTAAAACAAACAATGAAAAATTTTCCTTCATAAAATATCATTTAAAATAAAAAAAAAATAAAAATAAAAACATTTTTAAAAATGTTGACATTTTTACCCAACAGATGTCACCAAACCACAAAGCGTCATAACCAAATCAAATCAAACAAAACCCCACCAAAAAAAAAATAAGATTAAACCACCAAACAACCCAAAAAAAAACCAAAACACTTTTTATTATCCAATTTCCCAACCTTAAAAAAAGAAAAAAAACCAAAAACCAAAAAAAAAAGAAAAGAAAAAAAAAAAACACCATAAACGAACAAACAAAATGCAAATTCAAACATATAGAGCCGAGATATTGACTCGGACCGCACCCCTTACCTTCCACCCAACCTCCCATCCCCCTCTCCACTCGTCATTGATTACGATTGGGGCCAAGCGAGTCCATTAACCAACCCCGAGGTAGGGAGAAGGGAAAAGAGGGCAGCAACTCTTAAAAAAAAAAAAAAGAAAAAAAAAAAAAGAAAATCCCGACTCAGACAGAAGGGAGGGGAAACGTGCGCGCGCGAGAGAGAGAGAGAGACCGCAACGACGCCAGCTCGTAGCCGGTACATTGGACGCGCGTGAGTCGACCTCAACGCACCGACTCCGAGCTTCCCACAAAAGTTGGCGGCCCACGCGCGATGAGATGAGGGCGCGTCGCTTGACCACGCGGGTTCCGCAACCGGGATAAAACCCATCCGAATATCGGACCAAACTCAAAGTGCATTTTCCTCGACCAGTGTTGTTATCATCGTCATCATTTTAATTAATTTTTTTTTTTTTTAATAATTTAAATTTTTTTTTTTTAATTTTTTTTTTATTATTATTATTATTTTCTACGATATTATTATTATTGATATTTTTATACAATGGTGGTGGACAAGGAATGGACTTGGAGCGGTGGTGACACGCGGAGCGAGCGGACACGACGTTGTGAAAGCGCGCGATTCTGCTCCAACTGCGGGTGTGTGACGTTAGTGTTGGCCGTGGTTTGCATCTCTTCCCTCGGCATGAGCGCCCTGCTCGGCTGGCGGGTGAGCAGGTTGCAGCAAGAGATATTCACCTTATCCACGCAGCAACAAGACAGGATAAAAAGGGAAGTTCAATCCCAAATGGTTGTTTTAACACAGGTAAAAAAAAAACATTAATTATTTATTATTTTTAAAAAAATTTAAAAAAAAATTTTAATTTTCTTTTTAGGAATTAGCGGAAATTAAAGTCCAGTTGCAGCAGCAACAACAACAGGATGAGATCAAAGTTCGTAAAGTACGGGACACTGTACCTGGTGATTGTGGCTGTCCCCCAGGTAGGATTATTTTCGTTTACATTATTTTTCGTAGATAAAATGCGAGTAAAATGCGAGTAAAAAGCGAGAGAAACGACATTTTCTCGGCTTTTCTTTCATTTTCTTTCATTTTCTTTGCTTTTCTCTCTCCCTGCTCGGAGTCGCCAGAAGAAAGGACATTTTGTCAGCTCGAGTGATTTGAGGAAATGGAAACTCGTTTCCAAACTATAGAAAAGTATGTCAAAAGGCTGAGCAGATGTTAGTTTGTGTAAGGATGTATTACAAACTCACTTCTATAATCCACTCGAGTTGTAACACTAACACTTTTGCGCTATTTTCCTCAATTTTCTCTCACTATGTTTGTTTTTCCTTCAATTTCACTTCACCCACTTTTCTCTACACTTCTCACGCAATCACCAACGAATTAACTACGAATTTGTGGTTTTACATTACATTTTTATTACTATTGATTACCATTATAAACAATTTTTTTTTCCGTTTTTAAATTTAAAATTAGGCCAAATTTTTATTTCCTGTTTTTCAAATTTTTCAAATTAAATTTTTCTTTTCCTTTTTATCTCTCGTTAAACGTTGTTTGTTTGTTTAAGTGATTAGAATTTTTGAAAGGTTCCTGCTGTCAAAATCCAAAAACTCAACTCGCAACAAAGAAACATAATGAATAATGAATGACTGCGACCCAACAGGCAACAATAGACATAATAAACCAAACACGTTTCAACCGTCTAACAATGCACAGTTTCATCGTCGCATCACGACCAATCAGCCTCAACCTAACAAAACAAATCACCCCCGATTGGTCGATTCGCATTTTTCAAAAAAAAAAAAAAAAAAAAAAAAAAAATCCGCCATTTTCTCCCTCCCACTCTAAATCTTCAACTCCCGTTTCCTCCTCGCCAAATCAACTCCCAGTCTCGAAATTTTCACAACATCAAATCCACCCCGAACACCCGCTCTGGGCCAAATTTCAACCAAATCCAACGCCCGGATCGTCAAATAACCAAACAAACCAAAATTTTAATTAAATCCAATTCGTAAACGCATCGTTCGGATTGTGACTAACAAAACATTCCAGCCTCAAACCACGCGCGCACGGTCCAGAATCACAAACACCTATTTAACATTTCCAGCCACTTTTTACATTACAACGAGAAAAAACATTAACAAACCCCCCACCACTCAATCACATCACCCTTCATTTCACTTTTAAATTCTAACTTCTAAATCAAAAACTGGTGTTACCACAACATTCCCCCCCCCATCCCCCCCCTCATCATTTCCCATTAACCAAACAATTTACTGCGAGCAAATTTCTCTCCCAGTCTCTCCCAGTGTGGATAAATAAACAAATTGTTTGTCCCGCCAAGCTGAGGGCACCGAATTCCAGTGCAAAAATGTTCCAACAGGCCAGAGGGAAAGCGAAGCAAACTTTGGCGGAGAAGAGAAACTTTTTGGGTGTGGTAGAATGACACTCTTAATCTCGTATTGTGAGATGCATAAATAATCCTTTGAACACGTGAAGCGCCGTAAATTACCCAAAATGGAATTTATTTTATTGTTCAAACATAAAAAAAAAATTAAAAGCGCAGATGATGCGATTTAATAGCGGAATAAAAAGATATAACTCGCCCATATATTTTCATTAGGTTTAATTTACGAGGTGGGGAATGGAAAGCGGGGGTTTTTAAGGCCTAACCCAATTTCTCCATTATACAAGGCGCATAATTCGGCCTTATTCTCTCGTTATCAGTCTTTCTTCCACCTTCACCTTCCCAGCGCTCCTCTAAGAGGACCTGCCACGATGGCCTTGGATAGACTCAACGTGTTTGGAAAAAAAATTAAAAGGGGGTGAAATGAAAATGGTGATTCTTTATGTACAAATTGCTCAAATATTCTTATCTCGAAATGCAAATCAGTGCAAAATGAGATTAAAATCTTTTGCATGGGAAATAAGAAACGAAAAAAAAAAATGAATGGAAAAGTAAATTATCCACTTTATAGCGCCGTAGGGAGTATAAATAATAAATATCCAGTTAATTGACCTCAGGTTTTTTTTTTATATTTTTTTTTTATTTATTTATATTTTTCGTACAAAAAGTGTTGAAATGGGATTTGTTTGTAAACTTTTTGTCAGCTGAGTTTCCGTTTAGTGATGTATTGCGGGTGAACCACCCACACATTCATCATTTTACACCTTGTAGTGACCCTAGTGGTCACTAGTGAAGTGTCAGAAAAAGTCTGAAAAATAATATTTTAGTTTATTATATTTTAGTTTGAGTTTTTTATGCTTCCTGTCTACAGGCTAGAAAGCGAAGCAGAGTGGGAGGAAATATGGGTGGTTGCCAGGGTAACCAGCCCACAAGCCTCCAAACAGGAAATGAGTCCTGAGAGGAGTGAGAACTCCTCAGTATGAATTCAACTTTTGCCAGAGAACAACCACAAAACTACCCAGAGAAAACCTCCAGTATTTTGTGATTCCTCCAAGAGTTGCCATATTCCTGAGTTAGCCAGCTGCTAATTTGGGAGCTTTTCCTACTGTTGTAACAGACAACAGCGGGATATCACGGTCTTGCCGCATTTCACGTGCGGTGGGATTTCATTCACATTCTTGAGATAACTCATTGTTGTCTTGAGACTTCGCCTTGCCGTGGAGGAAATCCGGCTAGACGTTGCGAAGAGTCGCAAATACGTCGCCACGACGACGGAATTGCGAGCCGAGAGAGAGTTTAGACGTTACGGAAAGAGTCCGATTGATCCAGCGAGTCGACGCAAGCCGACTCGTATCAGACGATTTCCAAGGAGTTCGAGGAGTTGAGTGACGGAATAAGTCCGTTTCACCGTGGAGCGACGCCGAGCAGAATATCGAGACGAGCGTCGAAGACAGAGCCGTAGAAGCGCGACGAAACGAGCCGTTATCGTCGCCGGAGCGCTGGAATCGTCAAAATAACGTTTCCACGTCGATTTGAAGTTATTTCCTCATTTCATCTATTATTTCATTTCTTATTTCCATTAAGCTTTATTTATCACTGTAATTTATCTTATTCTAAGTCAGAATAAACCATTTTGTGAGTTTAATATTAGAGAGTAGTTTTTATGATAAGTCTTGTCTAAGCATCAATAAGTCTAGAATTATTATTATTTATTTAATAATAATTTGGGCTCATTACACCTGGGGGCCCGTTAAAAAATTTGAACCTTAACAACTATCTTCAGTTGAGGGACCACCATTTTGTCTTTTAAATTTGTGATAGGAAATTTTCTGTTTCTTTCTTCTCTATTCTGTGTTACAAATAATGTCTTTGCCACAAGATTCGAGGAGAGGGAGAGGAACGAGACGAGGAGTCCGCACTAGAGGCGGTACGGCCGGAGGAGCGACCGGCGGAGCAGCGGAGCCATATTTCGATTCATCATCCAGCCCGGAGAGAGAATCGGACCAAGATCCCGAACAGCGCCGACTAACCAGTCAAGATTTTTGGTTGGAAACGTCGCAAGAAACTCAAAGGGAAGAGCCCTGTGTCACCTCACCAGTCGATAAGACTTCGCCCAGCGTGCCATCAACTCCAAGCAGCAAAATTGACTTAACGAATATGTCGTTGGAGCAAGTGATTGCCGTCGCTCACAAACGAGGGAAATTGATAAAACACTATCACGCCGCAGCCAAACAAAGAGCGCGAGACGACGCGGAAACTTCGGGCGAAAATTCCCCGGCCCGACATAAATTGTCACGAGTACGCCAGCGCATCGCCGATCTCATGCAGGAAAATGCAGACCGATTGGCAGAGCGGCAGCGTCAGTACGCAGAAGGCGTTACACTTTCCGATGAAGACGTTGCAAACATCACAAAGGCGATGAAAGACAGCACCCGACAGCTGCAAGATTTCCATCAGGAGGAATACGAGATGGTACGACGTCTCAAAATGGAAGAACGCCAAGCGCGCCAAGCGAAGTACGAGGCAGAATTGGCCAAACAAGCGACGGAAGACGAAATTCGTGCCAAAAAGGACCAATCGGACAGAGAAATTCAAGCCGAAAAAGACAGAATGGAAGCTGAAAGAATCCGCCTAGCGACGGAACGTCAAGAATTACGTGATAGACGTAAGGCGCAGGAATTAGCAAATCGAGATGCGATACGTGCCGAAAACCAACGTATCGAGCAGGAAAAAATACGTTTGGCGAACGAGTATCGAGACTTGCAGGAGAAACGTCTAGCGGAAATAGCGGCTGATCGAGCAGCTATGCAAGCCGAAAGACAGAGGATTGCAGCGGAAAGAGTCCGCGTGGAAGCGGAACGTTTAGCATTGATTGCGGCACAAAAGGCAGCGGAGACAGCAGAAAGCAAGGAGATCCACTACCTTCGTCAGAACGCTCTTGAAGCGCAAGAGGCAGCGGAAAGAGTCCGCCAAGAGAATGAGGAGCTCAAATATCTTGCACAATGCCAGTACGCCAGACCAACGACCATTCCACCACGCCGGCCGGAAGTGGTCAATTTATCACCAGGCTCGTCCGCAAATCCTTTAAAAAGGAGAGGTGATGTGGATGAAAGAAGAGATGCTAAAAGAGCATCAGTTTCACCAGCAAAAAATCCAAACGTGCTGGATGTGATTGCACAGAGAAATCGTCAGCGTGCAACGGACCAACCTGCTGGACCAATTAAAAAACAAGGTGCAGTAACAGGAGTGGACCCGGAGGATTTTCAAAAATGGCAGACAGCACGCAGACAAATGGATTCCGACAATAGAGACTGCAAAACTCCAATGGAAACTGAAAATGTCAGTACTCCTGCAACAAAAGGCGCATGTGGAGGCAAAGCTTTGGGAGAATATCTAGAAGACGCTCGAGACGACGAGAACCCCGCCTATCGAAGATCATACACGTTCATGGAAACGGTTGAACAATTAGCCGAAGCCAATGAAAGAGAGGATCGGCGAAGATTGCGGGAAACACAGACGAAACAACAAGTGGATAGTCAACGCGAAATGAGTCGCGAAAGTGAAAAACAAAAATTCCAACATGATCAAGAAGTTCCGGAGCAAGATAAAAGCAGTAGTCAAGATGCTGCAACCGGACAAGATGGAGCAACTGGACAAGCCAGTTACACAAGAATTAGAAATTATGACGACTATCTGCAGGGCAAATATTCACAGCAACCTGAAAATATAAATCCACGAAATGAGTCGTGTAATCGAGATGCTGCCCGTTCAAAAGACGACAGATATGTTGGACCAAACCCACATATAGGACAAGATGTAAATTTACGAAATGAGTCGTACAACCGTCAAGAAGCCCGTTCACGCAGTGAAGTGCGATTTGCAGACGAAACTCGAGCACATAATGACACAGATATGCGAAATGTATCGTGTTATCAAGACGAACCACGCCAGCAAAGTGACGCCCGCTTCAGAGACGAGACTCGTCAACAAAGCAATTATGGTCCAGTGGGACAAAGCTGTTATAATCGAAACGAGTCGATATCAAGAGGAACAATAGTTGTTGATTACGAAGATGGCGAAGTTGTGGGATTGAAATTTCCAGCCCCAAAAGCAACAACGGAACCAAAACCGGAATTAGCCGGGTGTTCGTCAAAACCGGAAATAGCCGAGTGTTCATCAAAATCGAACCATTTATACGATAATGGACCGCTAAAAAATACGACTATTCCTGTAATACTCACGCCACCAGAAGCAATCGACACGATGCCAAAAAGAGGTGAAATGATTTGCGACATGGAGTGCGGACAACTCGTCGCAATGAGGTTCCCGCCTCTAGAAATAAAAGATTGTCCATCTGTAATACAAGAAGCTTATCGATCAAATGACTTTGACAAATCATATTTCACAGTCAACGTGACCGAAGCATTAAAAGATGTAAAATTGGTACAAGAAAATGAGGCGACTATTTTTTGGACAAAGGTAAAAAAGACCTACGAGGAAACTCCATCAATAGCGGCATGGATGACTGATACATCGGTTGAGCCAGTGGACTGGGACCCACTCCTAAAGGAACTAACAACTTTGGAGCCAGAAGGACCAAGAATAAGAGTCTTTAACATTTTACTCCCCGAAGAAGATGTTTTAGAAGGAATGACGACGATCGACATCAAGACAGAACAAGGTTCGATCGCCGCGATGTTGGATTCTGGCGCCAATCGCAGTTGTATTTCTTGGCCACTGATTCAAGCAATGGGGTTGGAAAAACAAGTTTGGCCCCTCAAAGCCAACATGACTGTAAATACAGCGGACAAACAAGTCCAACCTATGGGGACAATAAGAATGATGATTAGATGGACTCATGGTATGATGCAGCAGTATTTTTTAGTGTTGCCTCACGACATGAAGTTCATGTTAATCGGCAATGACGCAATGAAAAGGATGAAAATACAGCCGAATCCACTCAACGGCAAATGGAATTTCATCACGACAATAGATGTACCACAACCTTACATACCACAGTATCTTCTTGATAAATATGAGCAAAAGAAAGAAGAGCCCGAATCGTCATTGAAAACATTTAGAAAAGAAAGTAGCTTTTGTGCATTCGAGGCGAGGTTGAAGGTTGGAAATGGAGTCCATGATATGATTGAAGAAGCAAAACTGCAATTAACAGAGGCAGCACAATTAGAGCATGTGCTGAGAAAATATGAGAAGATACTCAGCAAGAATCCTGGAAAAACACACGTGCTCCAACACTCGATAAACTTAGACACGGATAAACCGATCCGAGTTCCATTCAAATCATGGAACCCACAAAAGCGCGAAATTTTAAGAACCCTCTGCCAGGAGATGATCGACAAAGGCTATGTATCGGAAGCTGAAGGAGATTACGCAACGCGAATCGTGCTGGTAATGAGACCAGGTTCGGAGCCACGCCTCTGTATCGATTACAGAGCACTAAACGAACACACCCTTTATGACCCGCCACAAATGCCGACCATTACGGAAATCTTAAGAGAATTAGGAGAATTCCAATGGGTGTCGACCATTGACTTAACAAAGGGCTACTGGCAGATAGACTTGAGACCGGAAGATCGTCCGAAAACGGCTTTCTGGAGCCCCATGGGCCGTTTAATGTTCAATGTCATGCCCTTCGGGCTGGTCAACGCGCCAACAACATTTCAACGTTTGATTGAAAAGGTATTAGGCGAAGCATTCAGGAAATATGCTTGGGCCTACCTGGACGATATAGTGATCGTATCTAAGACTTATGAAGAACATATGAAGCACTTGGACTCAGTATTGGGAAAACTACAGCAAGCCGGATTACACGTGAATCCGACCAAGTCCAAATTCTGCAGAAAAGAACTCAAATTCCTAGGATATAAATTAGGAATTAATGGATTAAGTGTAGACCCCGCGAAAGTAGCGGCAATCTCAGAATTTCCAGCGCCAAAGAATTTGACTGAGCTCCAGAGATTCCTCGGAATGGTCAACTTTTTCCACCGTCTTCTGAAGGATTTGGCAACTGTAGCGGCACCATTACGCCCATTGTTGAAGAAAGGAATAGAGTTCCTATGGGAAAATGAGCACCAAGTTGCATTTGATGAAATAAAAAAGTTATTGACTGATGCAAAGACAATGCATCTACCGAATTTACATCAATCTTTCATTGTGAGAACAGATGCGAGCAAAAAGGGTTTGGGCGCCGCTTTAATGCAGATGAAGGAAATTGACGGCCAGATGATAGAATCACCATGTGTTTATATCAGCCGATGTCTGCAGCAGGCAGAACTCAATTATAGCGCCACCGACCTCGAGTGTTTAGCCGTCATATGGGCGCTGCGGAAATTCAGGCCGTATCTCGAATTCACGAGCTTCGTCGTGCAAACTGACCACGAGGCGTTGAAATGGTTGATGAGACTGGAAGAGCCAGCAGGCCGTCTTGCCCGCTGGCAAATGGAATTGATGTCTTACAATTTCCAAATTCAGTACTTAAAGGGGACATCCAACACATTGGCCGACGCATTGTCCAGGGCGCCAATTCAGATAATTTGCGACGTGGAAGACACCGGAGAAGCCGACGGCGATCTGAGATATTGCCCAACTGAGCCACGCAAATGGGTGGTGGGGAATTGGAATCAATTGCCACGACCGATAAGCGAAGACGAGGAGGTCGCATCATATTGGTGTCAGATGTACAGTGCGCCTAGTGAAGAGTTGGAACAGAGTCCAAAAGAAAAGAAAGAGTGGCAGTACATGCCAACTTCCGAAAACGAGATGGTCACGGCATTTATCGCAAAAGTGACGGAACAAGCAAACTGCACACCGCCGACACGAGAAGAGCTCGTAGATCACCAGATCAAAGACCGCCACTGTCAGGCCATGCGACATTATCTTGAGACTGAGCAATTTCCCACATACGTGAAAACTCCGTTGCATAGGAAAAAATATCGCATCTTAGCAACAAAACACATTGTTGAGGAAAACCTCTTGCTCAAATATCACCCAACAATGTCGGATGATTTGGCAGAGGATTCAAGAGCGCTTAAAATTGTAGTGCCGAGATCATTACGATTTAGAGTTCTGTGGCAAATGCACGGACATCCTTTGGCGAGCCACTGCGGAATAGCACGAACACTTTATCGTATGCGACAAGTGTATACGTGGGAGGGGATGAAACGAGATACAGCTCGATTTATTAAGCATTGTTCTCGTTGCCAAGCGTGCAAACCCAGAACAAAAACACGAATAGAACCAGCTCAAATTGGCCCGTATGCACCATTTGAATGTTTGAGTATCGATTTAGTAGGACCATTAACTAGAACGGAAACAGGAAATAACTATATTTTAGTGATCCTGGATATAGCTACTCGCTGGCCAGAACTTTACCCGCTGGCAGACCCAGTGGCCCAAGATATAGCTGACTGTTTGTTTGACACATGCATGGGCTGGGGATTTCCGCTCCGGATAATATCAGATAACGGACCGCAATTTAAAGCACGCCTTTATCTTGAGTTTTGTAAAAAGTTCAAAATCGTGCCGCGATTTACATCACCTTATCATCCCCAAGCCAACACAGTTGAAAGGACCAACAGAGATTTAAAATATATTCTTTCAATTTACACATCGATCCACAAGCGCTGGGACGAATATCTAAGAGAGATAGCGTTTAGTATACGCACAACAGCAACAACAGGCCGCGATTACTCGCCAGCATACTTAAATTGTGGCCGAGAATTTAGGATACCATGGGATCCTCGAATTTTGGATGGAATTTTGAAAATTGACCCAAATAAGCCACACATTTACATCCAACGATTGGAAAAGGTCATTCGCGACACGTACCATCATATGATGGCACACATCATGGACCTTCGTGAACGCGTGGACAACCATAAATTAGATGGAAAATTTCAAGATTTTCGAACAAACGACCTCGTATGGAAGGAAGATCACGTTTTGTCAAAAGCGTCGCAAGGAATTTCGGCGAAATTATCCGACAAGAGAAGTGGGCCATACGTTATTATTAAAGTCCACCAGGGCGGAGCTGTTAAATTAAGACGACTCAAAGATAATAAGATCTTACGTTCCATTCACATGTCCGAGTTAACGCCGTTTTTCCCGGAATTTAATCAAGAAATTTGGGAAAAAGGCCAAACACAAAGTAACCCGGAAGGAAAAATTATTAACACATTGTTCGACGAGCCATCAACATCTGAAATGCAAGAAATTGCAAATATGGAGGGTTCGCAAAACGTGCAGAATGAACAAATTCAAGGCAGTAATTCAATAGAATCTCAAACTTTGCGTCAAATGCAAAATTTAGACGATTCGCAAAATCAAGGAAATTCACAAGAATCACAAATTTTGGATCAAACACAAAAATTGCAAGATTCACAAATTTCGCATGACCAACAAGAATCGGAATTACAAGCAACGCCAAGTTCATCAGACACGGAAAATAATGAGAAAAGAGAATCTACAATTCCAAGCGATCAACAAGTCGAACAAAGTGAAGAAATTAATGAAGATTTGAGCGCAACTTTGCAACAAACATCACAAGTTGATGTGCCACTTTTTCCAAAAAATTTAGTTATAGAAACAGACGAACAGGTTGCGTCGTTTTCTAAAAAGGGGGGAGAAGTGGTGAAAAAAGTGAAAACAAAACAAAGATATAAAGATCTGCGCGAAAACCAACTCAAAACAATTAAAAAGAAAGCTGTCTTGAAGAAATATCCACTTCGAGACAGAGGGAGGATTAAACCACCAGACTACCTCTAAAAATAGAATAGAGCGACGTCACTCGGGAGTCCGGAAGTGGACGACGTCGCAGCTCGATCGTGATTGGTTGAACGAACCTCATGCCGATTCAACGTGAAGTAAAAATCACATGTGTGGAGACATTCGTCAAAACAATAACAAAAAACGTTGGAGTGATTTAAACTAACCACAAGCAATCAAACAACAAGGAATTACGAGGAAGTCCGGACGGAACAATCATCAACACCACGATGGATCAAGATTTCCGACCGCCGCCAAGACCGAAGAAACCAGTACACGAAGAGGTAGTAAAAAATCGAATTAAGTCGAAGAAAACTAAGGATAAGAGATCCAAAATAATAGTTATCATTATTCATCAATTGTGCGTGTCATAAAAGTAAAAATTTATCGATGATCGTAAGAGACGAAGCGAAATAAGTCGTAAATACGGAGACGCGATCACAAAATTGATAAAAGATCGTGATAAGCATAAAATATCGCTAAGGAGGCTAAAACTAAGTTAAAACTATCAGAAATAATTAGTTTTATGTGACAAAATTAGTGAATATTAGCAAAAAACTGGAGAAAAGCGACATGAAAATACGTCGCGATATACGAAAGAGCGCCATCTGGCAAGAATTTTATGAAACGTAAAATTAAGAAAATGACACACGCAATTGAGAATAATTTAGTAAAAGATGAGGAATTAATGAAATTTAATTTATAGACAAGGAAGGCAATGGAATCATGGGACGCATTACCCAAAAACGCGAGAGTCCCACGAACCTTCTATCGGGGAAGAATCCATCAAAAGCTGAGAAGAATATTCGAGCGGAGAGGCTACAAACCAGCAAATGTCCGAAAATTCATCTCGCTAGCCATGCAACGACGCTGGGGAACCTTGAAGAGATTATTCAAGGGTTTCAAAACGTGTTTCCATGAAATGTTAAAACTAATTTCAATATTAACGGACACACACGGACCAATTTGGAACGAATTGATAGGCGAAGATTTTCCGATGACTCCAGAAGAAGCGGAGGACTACGTTATTTATTGTGACCCAGCGACAAATCGAGTTCAATTTGCACGACAAGTGATGAACCGACTGCAGGAAGGCATGGCGGATGTAGCAGCAAGATATCTGGAGGCCAAAGCGAAATGGCAAGCAGAGCAGGCATTACTGGACGAGCCAGATTTGGAGACAATACCACCATATTACGTCACTTCACAATACGAGATGCACCAGCTCACGATGGCCGGAGTGCTCGGTGTTCACATCACGCCAGTATCCAAAGAAAAGCCGGAGTTGCGAGATGATTTTGGCCCGCTGGTATATGTAAAGAGGCAACGACTGGAGAAAGAGGAAAAGGAACGTAGAGATAAAAGATCTCAGGACGACCGAGAGCCAAGTCCAGAACGACGAAGAAAGACACCGCCCCAGACAACTCGAAAAGTGGAGTATTCGTCAAGACGACCACGAAGTACGGTACAGCGAGAGAAGACTCCGCCAGAGAGAGCAGAAAGATCTACAACATCTGCACGCCATCCGAGAAGTCGATCAGCGTCCAGAAGTCAACAAAAATCGGAATTAAGTCCGAAACCTCATCATTCATCGAGAAGTCACCATTCTAGAGATAGAAACTACGATGAATTCCGATTTGAACAACATGAGTTAGCTCGAAGAGGAAGGGAAGCAAGGACCCGAGGAGCACTTCGGTACAGAGGAAGCGACAGAAGGAGGAAAGAAACTCCGCCGAAGCAAAGTACGTCAAGAAACCGAAGTAGGGTAACAAGACCCCTTGAACGAGACGAAAAAATGCGACAAGAAACAAGGGAGCATCGAAGTCACTCGTCGGAGCGGCGTAAAGTAAAATATGTTTCCTCTTCTCGTAGAAGAGACAGTCGAAGTCCGGAATTAAGTCCGATAAACAAAGAACGTCAGTTAAAAGAAAATCGACGACAGACAAGCAATAGTTCGACAGAAAAGAGGTCGCACTCAGAATCACGTCCAGTGAGCAGTCATCGATATTCTAAAATGCGTCCAAAACGAACTGTGACACAGGATGAGGATGACATTTTACGAATCCAAGTGAAAGAAAGTAGTGATTCATACTATTCAGCATCAGAAAATGAATACGTGCTTGTAGACGAAGTGCGGGAAATTTCATTGGAGTGCCAAGAAAGGATGCAAATTTCAGAAGAAGAAACGAAAGAGACGCAGCTTTCACAAGAGATAACGTCCGCAATCACCTATGAACTTGAGGAAACGGAAAAAAGTCCGACAGGGCCAAGGACGCCTCAAGAGACTCCACCAAGATCACCAGTCATTGGTACCCACACGCCGATTACGTGGACACCCCGATCAGTGCCTCCAACGCCGACTCCGAGAAAGTCACCACCTGAGACGTATAGTTTTGTCGACTTACCCACGTTGGATGAAGCTTTGGCGATAAAACATGCCCAAATCGCAAAAGGGGTTAAAGAGAGGACGTCGAAGCCGAGAATATTACGTCCACGAGGGAGGTCATCAATCATCCGCGGAGGACGAGATCCGAGGAGACCCACCAAGCCTCAAAAAGAAGTCAGACGAGAATCGGTATTAAGACCGCAAGCGGAAGTGGAAATCCGAGTTGACGAATCGCAAAAGGCGAAGGACCCACGAACAGCAAAACCACGAGAGCAGCAAGGGGTAAATCCACACACTTTGCCTTTCACGGAGCAAATCCCCGAAGTGAACATTACGTTGCCCGTTCCAAACTTGGCCACGGCACCTTACTCGAATAATCCCGTAATGCAGCCAGAGGAAGGGTTCGATAAAGACTATCGTCCACTTTGGGAGATGTTTCTGCGATTTCCACTTTGCCACCAAGGATTATTGAAGGCAAATTTAGATGAATACCAGAACGCGCAGATTCACGAAGCGGTTAACGACCTCAGAAGGAGAGCGAAAGAGTTCGTGCAGCAAGCAGTGGAGCTACAAACGAAGGAGTGGCTCGGACAGTTCCAACCACTGCTGGACGCCGCATTTTACAGAGTCATGTTTCCAGGAGTTTTCCCATCAGTCGAGACGACATTCATCGCCACCACTTTCCTGTGGACGGCCGCGTTAGGAATCCCCAACGAGATGATCGGAAACTGGACGTCCATCTTAAGAGATCCGCCAGCAGTACGAGCGCAGCTAATGAAGGATGTCCTGGGAAATGGAGAAACGCCGGACCAGTGTGCGATGAGACTAAGGGCCGAGTGGGTGCAACATTATCAAAACGTGATGGCTCAACAGAAGTTCCGTACTTTTGTGGAGCAGAAGCAAATGGAGTGGGCTCCAATGGAACCACCTGCGCCCACACTCGAAGAAAGACCAACAATTCTGATGGCGACCACACCCGTGATGATGTCGAACGTACAGTCGACTCGAGCCAAACCGGCTGCGACCTATACACCGATGGCCTATCAATTAGCTATGAATAGGTCAGCAAGAAATTCGGAGTCCGAGACATGTGGCAGTGAAGCAGATCGGAGTAGACGAGAAGGAATTGAGTCCTCGGCCAAAGAATCGGACGTTTCCAGAAAAGGGTTGGCCAACATCGACAAGACGCCCAAACCAGGTGCGAGGAGGAGTAAAAACCAGGATTTCGGGAAAATTCGTCACCTGTATCCCAAATTGAGGTTATCCGAAGCTACGAGAACCATGTTAATCTACAGCAACACCTTGAGCCATGACGCTCTCAAATGGCTGGAAAATGCGGTCCGAGAACCAAAAAGGGTGACCCAGCATCGAAGAGTGATTGCTGTCCGCAAGGCACCAACCGGCACAAGGGAGAAATACGACATGGACTATGCAAGAGTGTTCCCGACGACCACGGACATTACTGAAGTTTGGCTACATGTCAATAATGGAGCCGCGTCGGGTCCAACTCGAGGAATGCCCCGATTTTCAGTGTCTGAGAGTGAGGTACCAGTCCTGGACCCCACTGCTCAATACGAAGACTAGGAGTGAAGGAAGAATCGGGGATCCTTCCTAAAAAGGAGGGAGGTGTAGTGACCCTAGTGGTCACTAGTGAAGTGTCAGAAAAAGTCTGAAAAATAATATTTTAGTTTATTATATTTTAGTTTGAGTTTTTTATGCTTCCTGTTTACAGGCTAGAAAGCGAAGCAGAGTGGGAGGAAATATGGGTGGTTGCCAGGGTAACCAGCCCACAAGCCTCCAAACAGGAAATGAGTCCTGAGAGGAGTGAGAACTCCTCAGTATGAATTCAACTTTTGCCAGAGAACAACCACAAAACTACCCAGAGAAAACCTCCAGTATTTTGTGATTCCTCCAAGAGTTGCCATATTCCTGAGTTAGCCAGCTGCTAATTTGGGAGCTTTTCCTACTGTTGTAACAGACAACAGCGGGATATCACGGTCTTGCCGCATTTCACGTGCGGTGGGATTTCATTCACATTCTTGAGATAACTCATTGTTGTCTTGAGACTTCGCCTTGCCGTGGAGGAAATCCGGCTAGACGTTGCGAAGAGTCGCAAATACGTCGCCACGACGACGGAATTGCGAGCCGAGAGAGAGTTTAGACGTTACGGAAAGAGTCCGATTGATCCAGCGAGTCGACGCAAGCCGACTCGTATCAGACGATTTCCAAGGAGTTCGAGGAGTTGAGTGACGGAATAAGTCCGTTTCACCGTGGAGCGACGCCGAGCAGAATATCGAGACGAGCGTCGAAGACAGAGCCGTAGAAGCGCGACGAAACGAGCCGTTATCGTCGCCGGAGCGCTGGAATCGTCAAAATAACGTTTCCACGTCGATTTGAAGTTATTTCCTCATTTCATCTATTATTTCATTTCTTATTTCCATTAAGCTTTATTTATCACTGTAATTTATCTTATTCTAAGTCAGAATAAACCATTTTGTGAGTTTAATATTAGAGAGTAGTTTTTATGATAAGTCTTGTCTAAGCATCAATAAGTCTAGAATTATTATTATTTATTTAATAATAATTTGGGCTCATTACAACCTGACGTGTTCGATCAAAGGACGAAATAAGGACCAAGTGTGTGCACTGATAAACCAATCATTCGAACAAAAGAAAAATCAAATCACAAAATCAATAAAAAAAAATAAAAAAAAATAAAAAAATTCAACTTTAAAAAAAAAAAAAAAAAAAATTCACGTCTGCAGTTGCGAGATATAAAGAAGAAGAAAAAAAAATCCATTATAATAAATATTTAATCCACATATAAAAAGAAATAACTTCATCAAACTTGCATCACTCCATGAATTCCCAATCGCCCATAACAACTACATCAAAATCTCACGACGTCAACAAAACGCGTCCAAACGACTTCAAACAAAAACACCACCAAGCACCGCCTCTCAAAACCGGAAACCGGAAACACACAATATTAATCTAAAAATAGAGCCATCAATTCATCTCATTCATTAAACCAACTCCTTAAACCTCCCTTTTGTCTCTCACCCGAGCGAGAAACGAAAAAGCGCGAGCAAACAAAACGACAAAACCCTTTGTCACACAAACACGAAACAAAAGCCCCACTAAAACCCCCCACCCCGTCTCTCTTTCTGCTCCAAAACCCCCCGATACAATACACCATCTGCTCGCCATAACCCTTCTATTAATTTATCGCTCGCGATGACTCAGTGGACATTTCGGCGCCGCTCCTCAAACAACTCGATGAATTATTAATTAATAAAAAGTAAAAACACTAATCGAGATATGTTGATCGTGTTAAACGGGAGCACAAAAGGAACCGTTCCCGCTTCATCCTCACGTAGCAAACACAAAAAATCCAACGACGTGCTGACGACTTCATTTCATTTCCCCCCGCGTTTCCTTCTCTCATTTGCATATTTCAAATAAAACGTGGAGGATTCACCGCACGAAATGTGTGTACTTGTCGCGACCACACGACAACTAATCAAGAAAAAGTTGTCGGCGAAAAAAGAAGGGGAAAATGGAGGGGATTGATACGAGATGAATGAAGCCCCACGAGTTGATTAGCCCTTTCCGTTCTTCTGGTTCCACGAGATTATCACCACTCCCTCGCTCCTCGCTTCCGCCATTCGCTTCTCTTCCCTTCCAATTCCCACCACCCACACAATGGCACCAGGGAGGGGTGTGCTAACCAATTGGTGAGTTTAATTTCACCAGGGAATAAATATATCGCATTGGATCGCATCAATCTCTCCATCCCTCGCGCTGCCTCCTTTTTTTCAAGGTGAAATTCGCCGGATAAATAATATATTTTTGGCTCCGAGTGTCAATCATTCATGGAAATTGTGACAGATGGAATTTTAATCTCCACTTAAACACACAAATTTTTTTTTTTTAAATTTAAAATTTCCATCATGTGATGATTGGAAATTCAAGGACCTTAACCCTTTAATCTTTCGACGAAAATGAGCGTCATCGGACAAAGAGTGGAATTTATTGCTGCGAGGAGCGAGAAAAAGTTTTTTTTTCTCGCGCGATTTCCTCATTGCGGACAAAAGGGAAGAAAATTATCAAACTTGAAAGAAATCTTAATCTTCAAAATGGAGTTGAGAAAAAAATAAGACAACATTCCAATCACAGCAAAAACACCTCACGAGTCGAGTGTGTGTGAGGGTCCACGAAAAAGCATTTTTTAAATTTTTTTAAAATTTTTTTTAAAAGATAAAAAGAAAGCAAATCTAATTTGTCGTCTGGGTGGCCGCCCAAAATGCCCTCTGGTGCTAACAATTTATTTAAATTAATAACTAAAAACATTTTTTATTTAATTTTTCAATCCCAAAAATTAAAAAAAAAAAAACTATAATATACATAAAAAAAAAAATCCTTTTAAAATGTGAATCATTAGCTTAAATGCGTGTTGGCCTCGGAAGCTAAACCCACAAATTCAGTAAAAGTCTCCCCTGTGGGTATTCCGTTGGAAGAAAATACCACTTGCCGTTATCGCCTCCGAAAAATTGCCATTTCCACGCATTTCCATCCGCATTGGTTTAACATGAAGACACGAAATCCACAACTCAAAACACTAAGGCAAAAACAACAACAATTATTCAGGGGCAGCGCACATCAAATATCGAATTTTCATCTTTAGTATCCCAAAAAATTCACATTTTAAACGTCAAATCCATTAAATTTATGTTCGTTTTATAATTACGGTCTTTAAAAAAAATTACCAACTCGTAAAACCAAAAAAAAAAAAGAAAATAGTTTTATTTAGTAAAGTTTCTAAAAATAAATAACACGAGTTTACATGTGGGGTCCAGTTGTAGCGCGCCATTAGATGAAAATTGCGCCAATAAATCAGGTAAGTCAAGGAAGGTGATTTCCCATGATGCATTCACTCACCTCCTAAAACAAGACATCTTGACTCACGTTGCAGAATGCCAACAATCCCCGAGCAAAACTCCAAACATATATTTCACAACCAGCACAAATTTAATTTAGAAACAAACCGCCATTTTTTACACTTTTTTAAATTTATTTTTATTTTTTTAAATTTAAATTTTAAGTACCGCTTGCCAAACTTTTTTTATCGCCTCGTTTCCATTCTTAAACCACAAACAAATCATTCCGAGGCACCACAGACAAGGCATTCAGTGCTAAAGACCCAATTCGTTCCAACATCGCACGCAATGAATTCCTTAGGCCCAAACATTCTTCATTGAGAAAACAAAAAAAAAAAAAAAAAAAAAAAAAAATGGCGGGAGATCACTTTGGATGACCGGATCGATTGGAGGACCCTACCCAGAATACATCAAACCACTCAAACTTGACTAATGCATCGTTATAGATTTGTTCTACCCGCAAAATAAGATGAGGATGGCAAAAGCAAAAGCAAAGCAACTCGAAACGACGCATGCGCAGTCACGTTCCTTCTCCATCTGTCCCAACAGACCACATTTCATCCACTTTTTTCTCCAAATAAACATTTTCCTCGAGCCAGATTGACACGAGAGAAGGAGAGAAAAAAAAGAGAGAATAAGAGCGAGGGGCTGGTCGGCCATTTTGAAATCGGGTTTAATCATCCCTGGAGAGGTGCTGGTGATGATCCCACCAACTGAACAAGAAAGAGGAGATTGCGGCCAGCCAATGAAGAGATAGACTAATGGGTCCATGGAGGAAAGAAAGGGAAGTGTTAGCTGTTAGGTCGCTTTAATTATATCGACGACGACCTCTACTGAAAAAGTGGCGAATCAATCACTGGCTGGAGAGAAGAGACGAGCACATCACGCGCAAAGGTCAACTCGTGTTCATTAAGAGACCGAACCAATCGAACAAATGGACCGCAATGGAAATAAAACCGAGAAAAAAAAAGAAAAAAAAAAACCCAACTAAGCTTATAGTGAATTTAAAAATATTTTAAAAATGGCCGCGGTTGAATATTCATAGTTTGTTCAATCAATTGTATCGAGCGCAACATTTGCATTTGCGCGCGGATCAATTTAGCGCGCGAGAAAACACGGGGAAAAAAATGTTTTGACTCGCATTTAGCCTCGAATGAATAATTGATGAGACGACTCACTCGCCGAGACGCACAAATATGATCGTCAAGAATGCGCGGCGCCGATTTTGAACGCGAGCAATTTCGTCAAACGCTGTTGTTCGGCGCTCCATCATTAGTTTTAAGCCGCAATTAATGAGACGGGGATTTGAGTCGAGGGGGAATGAGAGATGCTCACACATCATATTACCTTCACACTCACTTAGGGACTCATTAGAGTGACATTTGTAGCATCAAATCTCGCACCAAATTACCTCAAAGTGGAACGACGACTCGAACAAATCAATGGAACAACAACAACAACTTCGTGGAACTCATCAGTGAATTAAACGGAACGAAAAAAAAATAAAATTTAACTTCAATTCGGACAAATTGGATGAAACCCCACGAGATCAAAGCGAGAAAATACGAGATTTGCACGTCACAAAACACCATTTATGGACGTGCTGTTAATTTTGCAGCCATAAAACGTGGATGTCGTAAAGCTTTTAAAGAGAGCCCCTCCAATAAAACAATATCATTCTGGATGATTGCTCGCTTTATGACGTTGGTGCGGCCATTTTGGAAGCCATTTTGGAGGACTTTGTAGACGAAAACAGGAAACTGCTCGTGTTTAAATTGAGTCAACACTTGTGTCATTAAAAAAATATTCGAGTGGTGTATACTATGTTTCAATCCAAACAAAGTCCCAACAAGAGAGTTATTGATAAAATGTGAAATTAATCCTCGAAATTAATTAGCACGAGTGGCTACAACATTTCACAACGTGACTCTTGTCCATCGTTTCAATTTTGAAATTTTTTCTCAAATATTTCAATTTTTATTTTTTATTTTAAAAAAAAGAAGAATTTATTGATGAAATTTTTCTTGTTGCCGAATCGACCATCGCGCTCGGAGAAAAAGCACTGATTACACACAAAGAGAAGTTTAACATCCCGTTGTCATGACAACCAATCTTCGTACAGAGCATCATCGGATCCAATTTCTTATTTCTTGCTTGTTTTTCTGTTCCTTCCTTCAGAATAATTGTTCGCGGTAGCGCTTTGAACATGAGAAACAGCAAACACGAGCAAAACAAACACGAGAAATCGAGAGATAAAATGACTCCTTATTTTGACGTTTAGTCGAATTACATTTGTCACAGCTAATCGTTGATTGGAGTTGAATGAGCGTAAAACGAACGCAATGCGAGTGCAATGCGAGCGAGTAGGGCTTTTGTGGGCGCAGAGCGGCGCCGTCTGGTCCATGCACAGGCGCCCGATACAAATTTCTCGTGACGTCATTTATTGATAACCTTTGCGTGGAAGTGTGGTGGGACTCGTGGAAGGAAGGGAATTATTGGGAGGAGTTTTATTTACGTTTCGAGTGTAAAGTGTCAAGTGATGTTAAATCGTGAGTGAAAGGATGGCGGCTAAATTGCTCGAATGTGTGCGATATGGCGTTGTATACACGTTACGCTGCTAAATTGGGAAAATATCGAATGTCATCGACATCCTTGGCCGACATTCAAAATGTGTAAACGAACTCGTTGTGCGATTTCAACTAAATTTCATTTCAAAAATATTGAGAAAAATTGAACCATATGTTACATTTCTTGTTTGTCTTCGCTAATTTCTTTTCCAGCTTTACATTTGTATTTTTTTTTGGGATCACGCAGATTCAGCCATTTTGTTTTTCTCTTAATAATTTAATTTTCCATTTAAAAATTGCACTTTATTTAAAAATGTCAATTATCCATTTAAAAATATCAGTTTTCCATTTAAAAATATCAATTTTCCATTTAAACATAAATTTTCCATTTAAAAATGTGAATTATCCATTTAAAAATTGCACGTTATTTAAAAATGTCAATTATCCATTTAAAAATATCAGTTTTCCATTTAAAAATATCAATTTTCCATTTAAAAATTCCATTCAAAAATTTCACTTTTTCTCTCCAAAATTCCAAAATTCCCACGAAAATTTCACTTTTCCGCCCCAAAATTCCAAAATTCCCACGAACATTTCAGTTTTCCTCTTAAAAATTCCCCAATTGCCACAAAATTTCAGTTTCTCTCTTAAAAATTCCAAAATTGTCCCAAATATTGCAGCTTTCCCCCTAAAAAAAATTCACTTTTCCAATAAAACTGCGCAATTTTAATTGCAAACGTCGCAGAGAGAGAAATGCCCTCGCACTCCCACCTAAACCCCGGCTAAGCTAAGCCAGCAAACTCTATTTAGTATTTACCATGCCAACATTTAAGTATGTAACCCGATCCGAAAGGAGTAGATGAAGCCCCTTGTTCTCTGACCCCACGGTCAACAGGGGGTTTTTGGTGTGAAGAGTCCCACATGTGTGTTTACCCCTAAAGGAAAAAAGGAAAAAAAGAAAAGGGCGGACTGCAGAAGCGATTGAGAGAATAAAGTTAAAAGGTCTTCGCACGCACGTGCGGACTCGGGTCAAACCTTCCAACCCGTCCCATCCATCCATCCATTCACGACTCCCTTCAATGCTCTCATTGTCCCCCCCCCCACAATTCCACCTCTAATATAATATGCACAAAACAAAGCCAATCCCATTTCACAACCTTCCCCCACTTTTCCCACACACCGACCACTTAATTACCCCCACGACCCGACCAAAAAGATAAAACGCCCGATACGCCGCTAAACGGCGACAGCAAAAACTCAAACTCAGACAACGAGGGCGATTAAAGTGTCACATCGAGTTGCCAACCGAGAAAAAGCTAAACATTTCCATACAATGGATATTTAGGCATCGGCCATGGGTGTTGCGGGTCTTCGAGGACCCTCCTACCATTGTATTTCGGGTCCCGACCTTCAAATTTCCGCCGTTTTTCATTTTATTCCAATTTTATTAATTTTTCTTTCCAATTTCCATCGAATTCTCTTTTTTTTCCGTCTCGGACCAACCCCATGCTGATACAACATGTTTTAAATTTCAAAGCGTAAAATGTTCTCACGAAATTGCAATTTCCACCCCTTCCCCCCCCCCTCCCCACCCCCATGCACACTCTCGCAAATATTTTGTCATGAAACATCTCAACTGCGAATAAAAATGCGGAAATAATTCATAAACAAAGAAATGCAACGAGGAACTAGACCAAACCACTAAATACCAAATCCACGTCAATAAACAAACAAATGTTTATCTAACGTTCCAAAATCCACCGCCAGGTGATAAATCTGGCAAGGTGAAGGTGAAATTCCTCATCCCCCTCTCTTCGAAAATAAGCCTATTTTAATTTGTAGCCAGTTCAGATGTTTAGTTGACGAGACACAGACAACTTGTTCCTGTCGACTCGCTGCCAACGTCTCATTTGTCTCCCGCCCGACCAAACCCCCCAATTAACACTAATTCCCACAAACCCCTTCTCAAGGGCCCCGATACATTTAAAAAAAAAATTATTTTATTATTTTATTTAAAAAAAAAAAAACAATTCTCTTAATTATCGTCGGATTTCCTCAGGTACACTCGAGCCCCCCATCGCGCCCACCAGGGGCCCCGAGTGCAAGGTCCATATAAGGTAGACGCTGCGGGAGGGTGGGATAATGAACCGCGCAGCCATCTTATCCCAGATGACACTGCGATCCACATAAACTGGAAACAGTTATTTGATTCGCCCAAGTGGTGTGGGTGCGGGGTTGCGCCACAATTCACGTGAGTGCCGAGACATTTGTCCGTTCCCTCATCGCGTCGGGACCCCGCGGGTGCCGGGCGATGTCAACGGCGACTGCGCGCACTCGGGCCGGGCGCGGGCGCGGTCCCGTCCGAGTAATTTGGCAATAAATAGCAATAATGACAATTTCGCGTCTCATCTCCCACGTTGAGAATTCGGATCGAGCAAAGGGGTCACCAACATTGTAGGATGTGTATTATGTTTGTAGGAAGTGGACTTGGTGTTCACACGGCCCCAACCAATGGCTAATGAGGATGCTCATCACAAATACCTTCTTCTTCTCGCAACTTGTAATTAGATATATATGGCAAGTGTTTGTTCATCGCGCACCTGTTCTCTTCCGTTCCGTTCTCGTTGGTTTTGCCTTTTAAATTCGAGTTGCTCGCTCGCTAATTGGATAAACATGGTGGATGGATGGTTAATGTGGAACAATTGTGGTTTGCTGAACTCTTTTTTCGTCTTTCTTTTGGATTGTTTCCTATTTTTGGGAGTGTCTGGAAATAAACCAAGGATTTTTGTTTTCTGCTTTTTTCGTAGAAAAGTGTCTCGTGTAATCGTTAAGAGGAAATGTGTAATTGAGACAGCGCTTGATAAGTTGCGAGATGAGATGAGATGGTGTGTGCGCAACTTTTTCAGGAATTTATCTGTGGGTGGAATTTTAATTTTTTTAAATTAATTTTTTTGGCCAAACTCGTTTTGTTTATTCGAAATGAATTTCCGACGAGTTTTTATCACTTTTTGAACGATTTTCATGAAATTTTGACCGATTTTTATGAAATTTTGGCCGATTTTTATGAAATTTTGACCGATTTTTATGAAATTTTGACCGATTTTTATGAAATTTTGACCGATTTTTATGAAATTTCGACCGATTTTTATGACATTTAAAAGAATTTTCATGCAAAATTAAAAAAAAAAATTTTCTTTAAATTATGAAATTTTAAGTTTAATTTTTAAACTAAAAAAAAATTTCTCAGAAAATCAAAATTAAATTAAGCCACAAACCTGACGACACCTGGCGATACCCAAACTAAGTTACAACTGCACTTAAATCCCAAAACTATAAAAATAAAATTCCAAACCCGCAAAAAAAAAAAAAAAAAAAAAACCCAAAAAGTGTCAAGTGCAAAACTAAAAACACAAGTGTAAAAATGCATTAAATAAATTAAAAAAAAAAAAAAGAAAAGAAAAAAAGAAAATGTCCAAACACACGAGTCAAGCACTTGGCCCAAATCCAAGCTAACAACTCAACTCGGATGACAAGCACTTTTTCATTCTCACTAACCCTTTCAACACCCCCACACATCCATTCATGGTCACTCATAATACAGGAAAAAATAAACAGAAATTCTATATAAACAAACTTGTTACTCATGACAGAATAACTCGTCACAAAATACCCAAGGCAATCCACTTTTATCCCCCTCGGTTCTCTCTCTCTCTCCTTTTTCCTCTCTCTTCCTTCGCGTTCGGTTATATCATTAACCCACCCTAACATTCTTCAACTATTTTTTTCCGCCGAAAAAATGTTCCCTTTTAACATGCAACCCTGTGGTTAAATCAACCGGAGAAAATGTTTCAATCGAGGCTGCAATTATTATCAAATAGTTTAAACTTCACTTCTTCTATTGTCACGAAGCAGTGCCATCTATGAATCGTAAAAGCAAATTAATGTCTCTACATTTATTTCACATCTTTCAGTCAATTTTAAGCAGCTTTTAAATTTTTAAACTCAATTTTAACAATCATTATTCATTTTTGGCATTATTCAGTCAATTTTCAGCTTTATGTGGTCAATTCTGACCATTTTAGCCATTTTTAGCCCCTTGAAGTCAATTTGTAGCATTACTTAGTGCTCACTTAAGAAAATAAGCCCTAAAATGACATGTCCACATATAATGCGAACTGTTAATCTCATTTTTCCAAGAGTGTCTATTTGCTTACGCCAAAGTCTAATACAGAGTATTACACCAAATTCTCTCATAGCAACGCTAGCTGCATTCAAAAACTAAAATATTTTGTGTTTTACTTCAATTTTAAACCAAAAATAACATCATTTCCTGTTTAAAATACACTTAAACTAAAATTGTTATTCTTCCACAAACTCCACGACACGCAATTTACTATAATAGAGAGTTTGCGGTTGCCAATTGTTCCTTATAATTATGAGTTACAAGCTCATAATTATAAAAATGGACTTATAACATAACGTAACTCCTCAACTTTTACACTAAACTATACGGTAGTTAGTTGTAAGTCTTATTTCCCTTTAAAAAAGTTTGTAATCCAGATTGGCACGAGCTAACTTTGAATTCTTGCAGTGATTGTGTATCCCAAACAATATCAATAGCATCCGGAGGCATCGATTTTTAATCATTCTCCATGACTCAACTCATGTAAAAATTACTTCCCTTCTATAAATTTAATCACATTTTCATAAACTAAAAGCCTTTTCATCATCTTTGAACTCGATAATCGAATTCCATTCCTCACAATATTAAAAAAAAAAAAAAAGAAAAAAAATTCTTATCAAACCACAAATTTGTGGAATTACAACATTAAGTTGACAAAAGGGCAGAGACCCAAGTCCCCCAACTCAATCAATCGATAGGGTCCTTTTCCCCAGTTCCAGACACAATTAATCCTCAATTTATTATCCCCATCATAACAAATTTTACGACTCATTATTTCCGATTCCTATGGAATTAAAAAAAGAAAGAAAAGAAAGGAAGAAAAACCGTTTTCCAGAACGAGATTTAAAATGTATTATCACGAGATATTTGAAGCGATAAAGGACTCATTAAATACAGTGAGCAAGACAAGAGTTGTTTATCACTGTAACCTATCCCCAATTTACCTGTCTCCACATCCAGAGGGGGCCTCGCTTCCCCCCTGCTAACAAATATCTACACCATCTTACAACAAAATATCTTAATAATTAAAAAATGCCCATAGAAATAATTACTTATTACGACACTCTTTCATCTTGATAAATAGCTCACATATATTCCAATCACTAATGTAAAATCGTAAATTACAGCCACTCAAGGGTGGCCCCACACAAAATTGCTGTCTTTGTGTGTTCATAGATCCATTTCTATATTTCAGGGGCCTTGGATCGAAATAATTTGTTACTGGTTGGTAGTAACTACTATCTCTTTAATTTTCAGTCCGTTCAGTGTTTTGAAATATCAATTCTGACATTCTCCTTCCTATAACATTTCTGGCAGGAATTTGCCACTGATTTTCCTTGTTTCTTGGGCAAAAGGAATCAGTGTAGAACAAATACCAGTAGTACAGAGTTGCACACACATGAGTGCAAGCTTTTCCCAAACTAAAAAGTATAAATATATCTTTAATATTTTTATATTTATCAAGTATTATTTTTTATAACTTACCCAGCTGGACACTCACAAGATGCATCACAAGATGCATCAGCCCAACAACATTGAACTTTGAATGAACACAATTTGATTTCACTCAAAAATGCTAATCTCATTAAATCTGGGCGACGCCATTTTGAATTTACTTGTCAAAAGCAAAAGCCGAGAGAAAGTAATTTAGAGACGGCTCCAGTTGTTTTTGTTTTTGTTTCTGTTGGTTTATGGGCTTGTTTTTTGCACACTGCTGCTTTTCATAAAGTGCAAAAACCAAAAAGATGGATTGTTTATTGACTTAAAAAGTTTTCAGAACACAATTTTTTCTTTAATTAATTAATTTTCTTTCTTTCTTTCATTAGGCCCTCCAGGTCCTCCAGGTAAAAGAGGAAAACGAGGCAAAAAAGGAGATCCAGGACAAACTGGGCCCATGGTAAGTGCTTTTCTTTATTTCATTCATTATAAGGGGAAGACGAAGAAATGAAGCCAAGTTTGGCGTAATTAAGGAAGCAAACTGTGTCTTAGAAACAGTTGCGCCGCGCTCTCTCTCGCTCCATTGATTCCCTACACGCTTTAATTAAATGCTCACTAAATGGCTCTTGACTGTCATCTAATGACGTAAATTCCAACTACAGCACTACAACTCCTTCCCTTAATTAATCTTATTATTGCAGGGACCGATAGGACCACCAGGAAAGAATGGATTTCCGGTGAGAAATAAATTTAACAAAATATAATACATTTCATTCGATATGAATACAATTGTCAAATTCATCAAATTCAGGGTCCCATAGGTCTGGATGGACCGAAAGGAGAACCAGTGAGTAAAAGCCAATTTAAAAATAATTAAATAACATCCGCTCTATTTGACTTTATAGGGAAAGCCAGGGGACAAAGGAGAAAAGGTAGAAATACACAACTAATATTGAGCCAAATAAACCTCCTTCCGTCTAATTTTCGTGGTACATGAGCTGACGACTGAGTAGTCTGACGCTCTGAGCACCCACTCGAGCTGCTGACAGAGGATCAAAATACTCGCGCAGTTAACGCATGCAACACTGTTATTTATGCGTTACGTTCTTGCTAGAAATGAGACAGACAAACGTCCAACTACGATTCTGATTCTCTGCTGGTCCCGTCTCATAAAAACAGACAGAATAGTGCTATTTCGCGAGGTTTTGGACGCCCCCTAGATCCAGTCAAAACTATATATCACTCGTTATACACAAAAAATCAAAAAAGAATGGTTGCATCGTGGATTGCCATATTTTCCTTTTTTTGAAGTGACATATAACGGTGATTCCCAGACCCTGGTCAATATTAGACATCAAATCCAAAAATATTTCAAAATGTACTACCCGCACCCATGTGTATTGGGCCGCTTGCATTTTTTGATGTTAAAAAAAATAAAATCGTAAAATTCGAACCCTAAAAAATGTTTTTAATCAAAATAAATAAATGCAACTTATAGAACAAACATTGGGTTTTATTTTTTAAAAAAATAAAAATTTTAACTTAAATGGGCCAAAAGTTATGGCCATTTGAATTTGCGCCACTTGGCACAAGTGTATTGGGCCACGAACACAAGACAGGATCGCATTACAATTAAATTGTGCTAGATGTGAAGTCCTGTAGTTGATCGTCCTAGGTTCAATCAAAAGAAGACAATTCGTCTTTTGAAGATTGGATGCACCTAATATACACTTGGTTACCAAGAAAACAAGAATAAACATGTAGTGTTATTCGCTCTCCCTACTACGCGAGAAAAATGCAGAAGAAAATTGAATTCTATCGGAAGATTTATGATATTGACAGATTGAAGGGGGAATCCTTTCCCCTCACTCAGTACAATTTAAAACAAGCACTTATGATAAGCGGCTCCATAAAGATTAACTCTTAAGGAGGTTTATTTGCTCCTACTTAAATAAATAACAACTGATCCATATCCTATATTCCTTAAAAGGGTGACCCAGGAAGTCCTGGCATGGACGTCCATGCAACTGTCAAAGTAAGTGCGCACAACTAAAATTAAGCACAAGATAAACAACGCCAACAACGCCAGCCAGCATTTATTCATCCGTTGACATTGACACATTTAATCTTTTCATTTTTGTCGTTTTATTCCTAATTAATTCGCTTTAACACTCGAATGTAATCTGCAGGGCTCAAAGCGGTCGATAACTAGTCTTACAGGAGGCACTTTAGGGTATGCGGAAGTCATCGCCATCAAGGTTAGTTAGTCACTAGTAACGGTGGACTAGTCACTAGTGCGGTTGTTTTTCGTGCGGACAACCACGTCCATCCATCCAGCTTTTGTATCCCCAGTCAATGTCCATGTCGGTCCACCTTGTGACTAACCATAAGACTAAAAGCCCTAAATGTGTTTGTTTACCTTCATTTCGTGTGTCATTTGTGTTGTGCGTTTTCATCTCAATACCTACTAATTAATTTCATTCGTTTCATTCATTCATTCCTTGTGTACGTGTGCTTGATTAACACCTCTCCCAACCCATGTGCTGTTGCAGGGTTTAGCTGAAATTGGGATAACTGTAGATACGGAAGAACTAATACTCCTCAAAGTAAGTTAAGTCAACAACTGCTTACAAACTAATGCATTAACCCTAGTCAATTTCCTATAAATCTTGCATCTCGGCTCTGTCAAATACGCGCACAAACTTATCTCTGCTCAAATAAACTCAACGCCCTTCCAAGTGGCGCCATCGTGTGTCCAATATCAACAACTCAACAGAGAATTTGTATTACATTTCAAATGTACGAATCTTGAACACATTTGTTTTGCAGAGATTTCTTTGTGATTGCGTAAATGTTTTCTTCTAAAATTCTCAATTTTGTTGATAAATAATCTCAAATCTAATGATTAATGACACTGCTCAATAGGGCGAACCTGGTGAACCAGGACCTCCAGGTCCTCCAGGACCAATGGGACCAACTGGTCAACCTGGATATGATGGAAGAACAGGTCTGCCCGGAGAGCCAGTGAGTCCCAACACTAAACAAATAAATAAATAAATAAATAAATAAATAAATAAATGAATTTCTTAACACAAATCTGTTCACTGTTTCCAGGGCCCTGCGGGTGACGTTGGTGTACCAGGCCCACCCGGACCCCCAGTAAGTACAATTAAAACCATCCCGCTTAGGACACTCTTTTATTCGAACTTTTTATTACAGGGACCTCTAGGTAGAGATGGAATGACTGGACCAAAGGTAACCACACCCAGGAGTAAACAAACTTTTATTGGCAATTGACCTGCGCTCTGCTGGTAAAATTACTAAGCACAAGAAAATATTTATAATTCAATAGTTGATTTGTCATCATTGCTTGTATCCAAAGGCCAGGGCCCGATTTACAAAGATTTTCAGTGATTTTCAGTGATTTAGGCCCCCCAACTACCAAAATTTAAATAATCCAACAAATTTTATCAGAATGATTTATCTGTAATCAATTAAAAATCAAAAGAATTATTTCTGATTTTTAGTTACAGATGCAAGGGGGAGGCAATGAATGGAGATCAATGTGCAAAGGTAATGAACATTTGTTTGACGGCATCAACTCACACTTGTTCATCATTCATTGCCATCAACCAAATCGTTATGATCATGTTGGAGATTTGCATTGAAATACAGTCGAAATTCTTTATAGCGAATGGCAAGGGACCCGAAAAATCGATTCGTTATAACAAGAAGTCGTTATATCAAAATTTTTTAACATGGTGTTCTATGGCCAGTCAACCAAACCAGCCATTTTTAGGTACCGTATTTTACCGAATAAGAGTCGCCCTCGAATTGTAGCCGCCCTCGAATAGTAGCCGCAGCCGAAAGAGGCAATTTGAAATAAGAGCCGCCCTCGAATAAGAGCCGCGGCTACAGCATACATAATGAACGTTCAGTGAGCGTAACATTGAAAAACCGGCCACTATTCAAAATAAGAGCCGCTCTCGATTAAGAGCCGCACTCGATTAAGAGCCAAGGCTGAAAGTGGCAGTTTTGAATAAGAGCCGCAGCTCGGTAAAATACAGTATTCGTTATATCGATAATTCGTTATATCGCGATTCGTTATAAAGAGTTTCGACTGTACGAGTAATTCAATGTACAAAGATAATGATCGATATGCAAATTTTGAAATATCGCCGACATCGATTATGATGATGTTGATCCGGCACTGGTAGCACCCTTGGTCTTCCAATGCAGTTTTTAAACGAGCTAGTTTGAATGGAGGTGGACAACAATCAGTGGAAGAATTCCATCCAAGATTCGAGAAAAACAAAGATTCTAGTTTAAAAAGCATTAACTTGATCGCATTTAAATTTTCCAGGGCGATAGAGGTGATCGAGGTGACATGGGATTCATGGGCCCACCGGGCCTACCTGGAAAGCCGGGCAAAATGGCGCTGGGTCCACCCGGCCCATCTGGAACTCCGGGAGAACCTGTGAGACTCACTGCACTTTAGTCCGAAATTGCAGGCGCAAAACAAAAAGAAAAAGAAGAAATTAATTTCAATTTGTCCACAAACACTTAGGGTTCATCGGGTAGAAATGGAACGGACGGATTTCCAGGGTTACCGGGTGAGCCAGGAAGACCCGGAGAACCGGGGTTGCCAGGGTTACCAGTAAGTGATCCGCATATCTGTGGTTGTGTGTCCAACGTCTCGTGTCGTGGGTCTCCTTCCATCACAATCCTTCGTCATCCTTAACAACAACTAAACCGCATGTTTTGTTTTGTTTTCGTTTTCTTTGCAGACTGTATTAACTGTGGCATTGCACTAACCCATCAAAAATAACCCTCGTGTTCATATTAACCCATGTTTTATTATTTCTGTGTTTAGGTATAGTTTTGTCGTAGTAAAATTGTAAACTGTAACTTATCCAAATGTATAGTGCGGGCCGCTTAACCCTCCGATGCCTAAGTCCACGCCTCCATGTTAAAATTAAAATCCTTAGGTATCGAAGGGTTAATTTATTCATTTTATTTTTATTTGACATCTATTTTTTTGGGTGTACTTATTTAGGGTGATAAAGGTGATAAAGGTGAACGGGGTCTGACCACAACTTTGGATGGAAATGCTTTCCCTACGGGGTTCATCGAAGGGCCTCCAGGTCCTCCAGGTCCACCTGGGCCTTCTGGACCTCCTGGAACAAAGGTCAGATAAAATTATCATAACAAAAGGCCAAAAAAAAAATCAATTATAGTGGGAGATTGAAGCAAAAACCAAAACAAAAAAAACCAATTATTACAGGGAGAGGTTGGAATTCCAGGACCTCCAGGAATAAATGGCGAGAAGGGAGAAAAGGGAGAAAGAGGGCGGAGAGGAAAAAGGGTAAAAACTGCTCAAGAAATAAGTAAAATCTTCATTAATTAATCTCTCCTCTAGATTAAACACAGAAATAATCTTCCTGTTTTTACACACACTCACACTGACATAAATAAAATCTCATCTTCTTCTTTTTTTCTTGTACTTTGCTTTACTGTTTCGTGCCAACTATCAGGGTCCTTGTGTCGTGTCAATTAATCCCTCAATTTAACCAATCACCATCCTCCGTTAACAGCCTTTAAGCTTCACATTAACAGCCACACCTGGAGCCACCAAATGTGTTTTGTGTTGCTAACCCTTTAGGCGCTTGCGTCCTTGTCTTGTCCTATGTGATTAATCTACATGTTGTGTAAGTAAAGTATCTGTATTCTATATCAGTTTGTTGGATATTTTCTCTAGTCTCTATCAAGTGTTGCTTCTGTTTTGTAAATGTTTCTTTTTCTCTAGGGTAGGCCAGGAGTACCTGGTGGTGCGGCAGAAAGGGGTCTGCCAGGTCCGGCTGGAATCAAAGGAGATGCTGGAGAATCTGGACTCAAAGGAGAGAAAGGGGAAAGAGGCGAGATGGGACTACCTGGAATCCAGGTGACTAAGCCACAATCAATCAATTAAGAGAGTTTATATTCGTTAGATGGCTTTTCTGCATAAACCCTCGTCACAGTAAATGACAAACACTCAAACCGATCCACTTGCACAGAATCTGCAATTTAAGATTTCACCACAACAAACGACAAGGGGTTTCATTCAGGGCTGGACTGGGAACAAATTTATTGCCGGGAAATCTGGGTGTCCGGGCCACAATTAATGAAGTCGGGACAGGCCACAGCGGCCACGGGCCACCGGGAAACTCCCGGTAGCCCGCCAGGCCAGTCCAGCACTGGTTTCATTAAATGAGCGATTAGTTGATTACTTTGATTAGTCGATTACTTGATGTGTCATGTGACTGGATTCAACCAATCCCGAGAATAATCATTTCATCAAATAAGACTGTGGAAGTCTTAAAGTGGCCTTGCGATGGAAACCGTATTTCTTCGATTCTAAGACACACTTTTCTTTCATTTACTACGTTTGCATGCACCAAATATTTTGAGTGGTGAATAATTAGAGTGGTGAAAAAATCAAATTGT
Organism: Strigamia acuminata; assembly: GCA_949358305.1. Taxonomy (NCBI): domain Eukaryota; kingdom Metazoa; phylum Arthropoda; class Chilopoda; order Geophilomorpha; family Linotaeniidae; genus Strigamia; species Strigamia acuminata. The sequence goes on from OX442321.1 coordinate 521,931, forward strand.
TGTTTACATGCAGAAAATAATTCGTGATCACTTTTGGTGTTCGACCAACATTCTACAGGAAGTACTGGAAGCGATGCGCACACATGCAATAAAATTATTTCGAGTTCACTTGAATTAAACAACCTTCTGCGAGAGATTATTCACTACTCAAATAATCCTTGTCATCCCTGTTTATACGACAGTTGTGCACACGGAATATTCCGTGCATGTAAACATAGTACTAGACAAACGTGTCTAAAAACTGGGTGCGTCTTAAAATCGAAGAAATATGGTGATTCAAATCCAACAAAATCCCCTCAATGGGTACACGTCCAATTTGTCCGTACTAAGTTCTAATATTTCAACAACAGATGGTGCCTGCATCACGTTTGTACAATTGTTCACGTTTGTGCTTGTTTTTCTTGAGCTCTTTTCTAGTGTTAGTGTTTTGCTACCTTCACACAACTCTAAATAGTCCAAAAGCAAGCAAAAGAATTGATCAACATCCAAATCTTCCAAAATTAGAAATTGTTTTATTAATTTTAATTAATTCCTACCTACTTTCACTAAAGTCACTCGTCATTAAGTTCACTTATGGCACTTATTAGTGCAAACAATTTGGTTTGCACCGTCAATTTGAGAAGCTACAAATCTCAGACAAGGACAATTCATGTTCTTGCCATAGAAACAGTGCCTTAAATCAGATAAGAATGAAAGACCAAAAATAATTCACAGAAGTTCACCCAACCAAGTACAGACCAGACCCAATGCTGCTTAACTTCTGTATTCAAACAAGGAACAGGTGATCAGCTTGGCAGACTGTTCCGGACTCTGATCTTACCAAACTTCCGTTATCTCCATTAAGCAACCATGACATCACAATGGACAATCCATCTTTATCCGACCTCATGCGTTAACTTTAATCGTTCAATTCCCACCATCAAAACCAAAATGGCTTCCTAATTTCCCGAATCCTCCTAGAAATGTTTCAAAACTCACTCTACAGTTCAAGGTTAAAAAACCCTCATTGAAGGTCAATAGAAAACACATTCATTCACACATTATGCATTCGATAACAATTGAACAATACACAATTACACAACAAAATAATGTTTTTCTTTTCCTTTAAAAGAAATTTAAATAGATAAAAAGCCTTTGTGTTGAAATTCATGTTTTCAATCATTTCCATATATTTTTGCTTACAAAAACTGCTATAAATCATCAATCAGGGTGAAGAAGGGGCAAGAGGAACCCCAGGCTTAGATGGAACTCATGGTGAACTAGGTCCTCAAGGTCCACCAGGAGTCCCTGTAAGTTATCAACAATTTGTGCATTCCCCATTAAAAAATATAACAATTTTCTTCCAAAAGGGACATTTGGGATCCAAAGGAGAAAAAGGTGACAGCGGAGAAATTGGTCCTCCGGGTTTCATGGGTCCACCTGGTCTTCCTGGTCCACCTGTGAGTACAATTTCTAACCTATCAAATCATAAATCCATAAATAAATTATGTTTTTATCTATTTTTCAAGGGCCAGGAAGGATTCAAAGGTGAAAAAGGAGATAAAGGCGACTCGGTAAATATATTTTTGCTCTAACTATCACACATCATTAAGACATGAACCAAAAGTAACCTGCCCATTTTCCAAGCCTTATTTTAGCTTCTAATTGCATGCTGGGGAACTTTTAAACATCTTTTTTGCATTTTTCATCTCTTTTAATCATCTTCCTCTGCATATTTTCCTTAGCAAACTGGGGGCGGTCGAGTGGTTGTTAGAGTAAGTTTTGGCTCACACTTTGCACCATCTTTGTAGCTTTAAGTTTTATCAATTAACTCATTAACTGCAAATGGTCCGATCAGTGGCGCCACCAATTGACATTTTCTTACACTATAAATTATCAAATTAATTTTTTTTTCCCACAAAATTTCACGTTTGCATTTAATGCAAGTTGATTAATGAAAAAAAAAATCATATAGAAAAAATATTTTTTTTGTTATTCATTTGCTTTATTTTTTTTTATATCTTTTTCACTTTGTTGGCTTCGACACCCAGAAATTTAAAAACCTTAAACGATATCAGGTAATTTGATGAAATTTGTTGTTTTTTGTTTTTTTTTTGTTTGTTTACACGATTTTTGTTTTGTTTTTTCTTTCCCAAGCACAAATTTCTATTAAAAAAATTTTTTTTTTAAAAAAACCAGAAAAAAAAATAAAAATAAATTTTAAAAAATTAAAAAAAGTAAAAAAAATTATAATTGTTATTAAATTAAAATAGATAAAAAAAACCACTGTCCAGTTCCCCACTCTCCCCAAACTCCAAATAATTAAATTTCTCTTTAACTTTAATTTTTGTTTCAGGGTGACAGTGCCGGAGAAGGAACTGGAGAAATAGTAAGAACATAATAACAGCAATTAATTAAACTTCAATACATTAAATAACCACTTCTTTGCAACGTCCTTTTCAGGTCATTGGTCCTCCAGGACCCCCCGGGCCACCGGTTAGTACTAAACCAAAAAATTAAGGTCAATTCATTTTAATTATCTTTAAAACAGGGTCCCAAAGGCTTACAAGGCCCGCCGGGAATTAAAGGTGACCGTGGATTGGACGGACAAAAAGGAGAACCAGTGAGAAGATTTTTTATTTTAAATTTTAAATTTTTTAAATTTTTTAAATATTTAAAATTTAAAATTTAAAAAAAGGAGTAAAATTAAAAATGATTTGATCACAACTATATCAATCGCGTATCTCGAATGTGTGATATCATTTTACACGATAACATTTCCGGGAGTTTTCAAACGTTGATAACATTTTTTTATGTATTTCGTCCGTTTCCTATTTAGGGTGAAAAAGGTGAAAAGGGAGATCAAGGACCCATGGGATTACCGGTAAATTCATTCGTTAATAATAAAAATAAAATATCGAGGGCATAAACCTCCCTTCCCTTCCAACCACTGATGTAATACAATTACATTTATACATTTCTGCAGCTGACATTTTTATTTTCCTCTTCTAAATTATCGATCAAAAAAATTACTAAAATGATAAAATTCCACAGAGTTTCATTTTATTACCCAAAATGAGTCATTTATGCTTTTTTAGGAAATGATTTCATCACGGTATCTTTAAAATTCAATTCAAAATGGCTTCTCTAAGCCATTGTACTAAATGACGCGCCGTAACACCGCCCTCTGGTGCCATTTTCCTCATAATGGAATCCATTAAAAACTTTTTTTTTCTTTTTTATTCAAATTTCATTAATTTTTTTTCTAAAAAAAAATCACCTCAGAACATTACCTCACAGTTAAAAAGATGGCAGCTGCAAAAGCCTCGTTAACAAAAATTATCATTGAATAAGTATTTTTTTTTCCATATTCCATAGGGTCCCATGGGTATCAGAGGTGAGCTTGGAAAGCCTGGAGAACCAGGAAAACCAGGTGTGCTGGTAAGGTTTAGGGTAAAAACATTTCAAAAAAAAAAAAAAAAATTAAATAAAAAAAAATGAATTTTTAACCCTAAAAATAATTTTTACTAACATTTTTACCATTTTTTTTCCAGTTAATACAAATATTTATAACAAATAAAATCAAACTGATACTTGGCACAAATTTCTACTTGATTTCCACCTCTATTTTTCCCTCTTAAACTCCGCTAACTCTTTTCTTTCGATCTTCCTAACTGAAATTAAACTTGTCTAATCTATGGCCTTTTTTTATATTTTTGTTCCCACACCTGCCAACAGGGGCCACCAGGATTAGACGGCATTAAGGTAAAAACTTCTTGGTTCTTGACCTCAAATTCACGCAATTTAATTGATTTGTCATCAAAAAACACAAAATAAATAAAAAAAAACATTTCTAAAGGGCTAAAATTATGCTGTGGTTTTGTAAACTCAACTAATTACAGGGCGCGAGAGGGGAGGCGGGAAGAAAAGGTGACCGAGGAGAACCAGGTCTTCCAGTATGTATTTCGTTTCATTCGATACTTTTTTTTTCTTTTTTTAAAAACATCTAAATTTGTTTGCAGGGCACAGACGGTATACCAGGAGCAGAGGTAGGAACTACGATTGTCAGGGGTAAAAAAAAACGATTTTTGCAATGATTATTTTGCGAACACAGTAATCAAAAATAATCAAATTCAAAAAAATTCGAATTTAGCGAAATACTCTGAAGAGTCAAACATGCAATGGAGGCTTTCATATATTCATACACTCATCTTCATTTTTATTATTACATAGCAAAAGAGTTACATTGTTAATTTGTAAGATATTGTTCCAACATAATCATTGAAAAATTGCATTTTTCCCCTTTAAAAAAATAAACTCAACCCTTACAAAGTATTAAAAGAAATGAAAATAAAAGGAAATAACATGTTGATAAAAGGCAGCGTTTCCCTGCATGGCTTTTGCACGGCTTTCCTCCCATACCATATAGCATAACTATAACACTAATCGGCCCACAGCCTCAAAAAAGGTCTCTCTGAATATTTCAGGGCATTGTGGGCGAAAGAGGAACCAAAGGAGAGTCGGTGAGTGCTTTTCCTCCTCCACGCATGAGTTAACCCGACCGAGCAAACCCAACCCACGCATTAAACTGCATCCCAATTGGCTCACTACTCGTAACTAACCCCCGGCATTGCATCTAATTCAATTTCCTCCAAAAACTTAAACCTAATTATCCCTGAAATCTAAACTTATCATTAGCAAGCAGTTTTCAATCTCTCATTAGGGACCACCCGGAAAAAGGGGGCGTAAAGGTGCACGTGGGGAAAAAGGAGAACAGGTAAGTTTGCAACCCATCACCTCATCTAATCAACATTCTTTTTTAAAAACTAATTAACCTCGCATCAAATGCTAACGCAGGGAGTACCAGGACTAGATGCTCCTTGTCCTCTGGGACCCGACGGTATGCCTTTCCCTGGGTGTGGATGGAGGCCGCCATCGCAGGTAAACACCGACAATTTAACAATTTAACAATCCTCAATTTCGCCCACGTTTAAAATTCAACTTCAATACTCATCAATTTCCATTTAGGGATAAAGGAGAAAACTCAGCTACGTGATTGACATTTAGATGTGACGCTACATTGGCTTTATTGCGTCAATAACTTAACCTGTGACTTTTAAAATCTGTGCCTGCACCCCTCACCAAAGCAAAATATTTTTTTAATTAATTTTTTATATACTTATATATTAAATATTTCTCTGAAATACCTAGCTAACCCAGGAACAATGGGTGAATTGTTCTATCTAATCATCGATACAAATTACCGTATTTTATCGATTAAGAGCCGCGGCTCTTATTCAAAACTGCCATTTTTGTCAGCAATTACAATTTTGATTTTTCGTTCATTAACCGTACTTTTGCAAAAATACGGTATTCTTGGTACTCAGCCGCGACTACTATTCTTAATCGGCAAAATACGATATGTACAGTTGTGGACAAAAAAACTTCCCTTCAGTTTAGCTGTTTTAAGTTTATCTACCAGGTGGCATAAAAATCCATCGAGATTCAATGACATCAATCTTGTCCCGGTCTCTCGTCTTGCCCTAGCAACAGTATTAAAAGATAGACCTGACAAATAATGATGGATAAACTTAAAACAGCTAAACTGAAGGGAAATTTTTTTTGTCCACCACTGTACCAACATCGCCCGTTTGCGAAAACTTGCGACAAACTCCCATCGGCTAGTGCAGGGGTCGGCAACCTGCGGCTCTTTCGATACCATAATATAATACCATAATATTGAAACAAAAATGTTAGTGGCTCTTTAAAAACTGGGAAATTTTGTAAATTATAACTTTTGGCTCTTCCGTCTCAAAAGGTTGCCGACCCATGAGCTAGTAGTTCGACTTGCACACACAGAGTACTCGGGGTACGGACCGAACAGTTCTCATCCGGGCAGGTTTGCTGAACCCAACCTAACCTATCTGACATTTTCCAAACTTTCGGTGTTTGCGCTACGCCAATTTTAACGTACAAAAAGTCCACATCTCGAAATCCGTCGCTCCGATTGTCATGAAACTTGGTTCGGGGTTTGGAACTAATAGGGAAAAAAATCGGTGGTGGTGTTTGTGCTTGCAAATGCACATAACCAACACAAGAGTACATTTGTTGTCATAGCAACCAGCAAGTCACACACTGGCATCTTTTGTCAGAATACAACATTCAATTCTATGCCCAACCAATGAGAGTTTGTCACAAGCATTTGTAAACAGACTTCACTTTCTATAGCTTTGGCACTCGCGCTCTAATTAAATATTAAAATTTCAATATTTCACGTGGAAAGTATCTGTCGATGTCGACGGAGAAATGCTTTGCTTCAAAATATCGATTGATCGGTGAAAGTGTTCTGGTACAAAATATCTACTAAGGGTCTAATGAAATGTTCTTTTTATTGACCTTGCTCTTATTTTTAAACACGTCCAAAATGAGTTATTACTAATCAGATTAGCCTAATTACGTATTTGATTATGATTAGACTGATTACTTCATTAAGTGCTTTCAATTTAAGTTGCGAAAAAGTCACTTAAATTTAATCTCCTAAGTAAAATGTTGGCCCAAACAAAAAAACAAGTGTCCCCCACCATAAATGGACACAATTAAATGCATTTTCGTGGTTGCCTCAAAGTACAAGAAAAGCACTTTGTTACATTTCCTATTGATTTAGCGGCTTGACAAAGACGTGCAATTGGCTTTACTCGCACTCGGTTCGCTATTGCTAGTCAACTCCTTGATTAAATCCATTGAGCCAGCTATTACTTTGATTAAACCAGTCATATTCGACCAAACCCGACGCTTTCATTACAAATTTTGCAATAATTACCAGAAACTTATAAAAAAAAATGCTAATTTCATTTTCCCAAAATAGAATTTAAAAAAATAAAAAAAACTGTCTCTTGATAAGAAATTAGATATCCATTTCAAGAGACTAAAACCGTGTTTTAAAATTGTAGATCAACGTGTTTTGTCAGCAGACTAAACCCTCAGTCAAACCATAATTATTTCCCGTCTATTTTTTAACATGACAAAACCAAAATGCAAACACTTAATTAAATAATTGTGTTTTGGTTTTGTTAAAAAATTGAAAAACAAAAACCAAACCACTTAGAACACGTCTTGAGACATGTTGTTTAAAAATGATGTTTCATTTTAATGTGAAAAACAAGTGCTTTAAATCGATTCAGACACTTAGCAACAACTTGTTTATCGGTTAAAAATGGATAAAGTTCATTAGGCGATAGCGGAACGAGTTAAATTTTATCACAGCCGAGTATTGACAAGTTCATTAAGTTTATCTACCAAAATAACCCTATCGTATGGTAATAGCTATAGTACAATCAGACGTAAACAAGATTTAATCTACTAGCAACCAGTATTTAGCAACATTTGCTTCTTTGTGTTAACAATACTAACAAATCTCTATTGTTTGCCACGTCAGGGAGTCCAACCCCCATCCCCTACTCAGGGTTATCCTTTGCCACCACTCGTGGATCCGGACCCGGAGGAGTTTGATCATGACCGCAGTTATGATCACGGTTATGACCACGATCATGGTTATGACCACGAAGAGCCGGAGGAACCAGATTTTGATTTCGAAGAAGTTTAACTAACCTAACCATACAGATGCTGGGCAAAATACTAGCAGTGAGTTACTAACCACTATCAACTATTCTATTCTAATCTTATCTAATCATTTTTCTTCTTTCCTGCATTAAACTCGTGATCAAACATTCACGAGTTTCTATCTAATTTTACGTCATTTGTAGTCTAGACAAATAATTATATTACGTCATTAATAGTTAGTATTGCATCAGTTTTGTCAGTTATTGCATTATGCGCTGACTTGCGTTAATCGGGTGACCAGACGTCCTGGTATTCCGGAAAAACTTTCAAAATTTCATTTTAAAAGTTTCATTTAGAAAAATCCCAAAATTTTAATTTGAAAAATCCCAAAATTTTAATTTGAAAAATTCCAATTTTTAATTTTAAAAATTCCAAAATTTAATTTAAAAAATTCCAAATTTTAATTTAAAAAATTCCACATTTTAATTTTAAAAATTCCAAATTTTAATTATAAAAATTCCAAATTTTAATTATAAAAATTCCAAATTTTAATTTTAAAAATTCCAAAATTTAATTTTATAAAAAATTTCCAAAATTTTATTTAAAAAAAACTCCAAAATTTCATTAAAAAAAACTCCAAAATTTCTTGAAATTTTATAATTAAATTTTCAATTTAAAAAAAAAAATTTAAACATTACATTAGAAGAATGTGATTTAATGTGTCCCGCGGTTTGTCCTCGCAGAGATCTGGTCACCCCATTTACCACCCGCATTCATTCCGTCCTTTTAAAAGCTAAAAACAAAAAAAAAAACTCAATTTCGACTCGAGAAAGCCAATTTATTCCAACATTGGTCACTATCAGATAACCCAAAATCGCAAAGCCAAACAAACAAACAAATAAACAAAGCCAGCTTTAATTATCCATGCAAAACAATGGGAAAACTGTGAAGCGTCCCCCATTCTCTCTGACTTCGATAGTCGTTATTCTTTTCATAACAAATTTGTTTGCTGCTCCCGCAATCCTCCATTTATTGATCAACGGCTCATCTCGTAGCAACAACATTTCAAGCTTGCTTTGACATGTCACGAGCGAGTTGTAGCCATGTGACAAATCCACCAACAGCAGTTCCATTTAGCCTGTCAATTACTCATTTACCTGGAAACATTTGTCGAAAAATAAATAGAGGAAAAAAAGAAATAGAAAATTGTTTCGGAGCATTTGCGAATTTGGTGGAATTTAATTGTGCGATTTTTTTATTGCTTTTCTGTTGGCAACGAGGGATCAATTTCTGTTTTACAGCCAAGTGTTAAATGCAAACAAAACGTTATATATAATCTCGCGTTACCGGGTTATTATTGATAAACTTGACGGTTCATTGACTGCTCTTGTCCTTGCGTTTCTTGCCAATTCGCTTTTTTTGTTTCTTTTTTTAATTTTACAAACTCTTATCAGACATCTCTTATCAACAGTTTAATCGAACCGTCGTAAAAGAAAATATGCTAAACAAAATGGGCCATTTCTGAGTGGCGAAAACAAATTTAACATTTCTCACATCTTTTTCGAGACATTTGTTTAAAATTTTTTTGAAGAAATCGACTAATTTTGTTAAAAATCGACTAATTTTTGGAAGAAAATCAACAAATTTTTAAAGAAAATCAAAACATTTTGTTGAAAATCGACTAATTTTTGAAGAAAATCAACAAATTTTGTTGAAAATCAACAAATTTTGTTGAAAATCAACAAATTTTGTTGAAAATCAACAAATTTTGTTGAAAATCGACTAATTTTTAAAAAAAATCAACAAATTTTGTTGAAAATCGACTAATTTTTAAAAAAAATCAACAAATTTTGTTGAAAATCGACTAATTTTTAAAAAAAATCAACAAATATTGTTGAAAATCGACAAATTTTAGTTGAAAATCGACAAATTTTGTTGAAAATCGACTAATTTTTAAAAAAAATTAACAAATTTTGTGGAAAATCGACTAATTTTTAAAAATAATCAACAAATTTTGTTGAAAATCGACAAATTTTAGTTGAAAATCGACCAATTGTTGAAAATCGACCAATTTTTGTTTTTGTGTTTGACAAGAATTGACAGTCCAATAATTCCTTTTTCTCAATTTTGCTCTTGGTTTATTCCCAATGGGCTTTAGTCGTAGCAAAGAAATCACCCAAGTATCCGAGCATATACAACCAACTAATAATGACTTTTTCTTGTTGCTTTTTTTATCGCAGAAACCGACATCTCTTCAATCTCTGGGATAAATAATTTCTTGTACATAATTGTACTTACCAGTCCATCCCAAGGTTCATCGTGTGGTAACCCTTGACTACAGAGGTGGCACGTCACCATGGAAACCAAGCAGTCTCTTCTTATTCCTGTAAAAGAGGATTACTGACTGATTTATCCATGGACGAGTTCATCTTATAATATATAAATAGAAATATTAAATTAGGCCTACTTCATTTCGCCTATACGAATAAGACACTAAATGTATCAACGAGACAATAAACGACGGTGCGAATCGAAAAAAAAAACATTAAATCTAAAAATCTAGATATTTCAATTAGTGCATAATTCCAAATAATAATATTAACGATAAAAATGTAAGGTGTAAATTTGTTTCTCAACAAAAACGAAAAAGAAAAAATTGTACCGTAGTTTTGGTTCCTATTTTTTGAGATTCTAGTTCTCGTCACGAGGCGGCATCATTTAGTACAAGAAAAATTGAACCGTGAATAAAATTGCCGTAATATATATTCGTAAACGGATATTAGACATTTGATATATGAATATCGACTTTCTAACCGTGTTTTTATTCCATATCGTCAATGTTTCTGCAACAATATTTACAAGCGCAGCAGCAGCCGCCATTTTGAAACGAAGAAAATCGAATGAGTGCCAACGACTTTTTTACTCGTACACAACTGCTCATGTTTTATATCAAAGTCTAGCCCCAATTTTCAGTTATTTTACATATTGTACCATTAAAATTAATATATGAATAGCTCATTTATATATACAAATTATATATATAAATATAAATATATATATATAAATATAAGCTGTAGTTTTTAAATAGTTGTCATCGCTTTTTCTGTGCATTTTTCTCAATGTTCTCAAAACAAAATTTAAAAAAAAAAAAAAATGAATTTTAAATACAAATAAAACTCCATCCAAGTGTTATTTAAAGAAAAAAAAATGTAGAACTCTAAAGTAATTATGTTCTCATAAAAGAAACGCCCATTAATGATAAAACAAATGTAATTATATCAAAATATGGTAATTAAAAAAAAATAGGATTCCAGATCAAATTTCCTCATTCATTTAATTTAATTTTAAAAAAAATTAATAATTAAATAAACAAATGAATAAATGAATAAATTAAACTCCCCAACAACAACAAATAAAAAAAAAATTCAAATTTTAATCTTTTTCCTCAAAAAAATCCTCAAAAATTAAAAAATTAAAAACAAACAAAGAAAATCGTTTCATCCTTTCTTTCTTTCTTTTAAATATCGGAAGTAAAAATAAACCTTGGCAATAAACAAACAAGCGAGATAACATCTGGCCCCTCTGCGGGATTCATTCCATCTCATTTCCATCCACATTTGAGGAAACCAATCCAAATTTGCATCGACCCATCAAAAATTAAAGGATAACGAACCCTAGCGGCCCGATCCCTCAAATTTATTTTTTTCCTCACCGAGAAAAATAAAATAAATTAAAAAAAAGTGTTGGCAAGGTTAAATTTCACGATAAGAGCAGCAGGAGCCAAATGGATCGTGTTTAATCAACTACGAATCCGTCCCATACTGCAGCTGCAATGACCTTGTTTTCCTCCAGATTAAAACACAACAAACACCTCTATTCGAGGAACCACGAGCAAACACGAGAATTACTCATACCTTACTGCATCTGCGATGACATATCGCACGAAATGATGAAACATACCGTACTGCCTTGAACAATGGCCCGGGCGTTTAATTTTTTTTTCGACTCGCCCGCCAGGCGCTTATTCAAAACCAGGCGATTATTTAAGCCAGCCCTCTATCCAAAAAAAAAGTTGCTGACTTCGAACATTTCGTTTGTTGAGGTTTCGTCCGTCGAAGTTTCCTCCAAAAGGCTACTAAAAACTGTTTTTAAAATATTTTCCGGCGTTTAAACACGCCCGGCGTTTATTTGAGGCAGGCGCTTATTGGTTTTTCGGCTGGCGGTTGCCAGGCGCTTAATTGCGCCCGGCCATTGTTTAAGGCAGTACGGTAATCGAAAAGCTTACTCAAATTTCCCCGTTTTTCGCCAATTTTCCATTTTATTCAATTTCCTCGTCAACCTTTCAACTGTTTCCAAGCCTTTAACCAACTGTGACCCACAATTCGACTTCCTTTATTTTGTCCCGCAGTTCATGTCCATGGATACTAAATAGAAACAAGAAAAAAAAATACATTTGGGAAGTTGAAATTGAGGGAGACACACCTGACAAGACTCGATGAATAGGGGTCAGTGTCTACGTGCAGCTCGCCTCATTTCAAGGGAGTTCCTCCAGGGTGCTCCAGGGTCCTCCAGGTTCCTCTGCAAGTCTGCACAAGGTCAAAGGGAGAGAGAAGAGAAGAGAAGAGAGAGGGGAACGTGATTTTTTACATGCAAAACGTACAATTACCCATTTCGTGCTCAACTTTTTTCTTCTTTATAATTTTTTTTAGGGTTACAGTGTCCACTTTTTTCTCTTTTTTTTTCGTGTCTGAAAATAACAATAATAATCGTAAATATCAGTCATAAATATCATAGAAATCATAAATTGAAGCATTAAAAACACAATAGCATTTTCCCCTTAGTAACAGTTGTTTATTTTAAAAAATCGATATTTTTCACCGGCAAACATTTTTCAAACGACAATAGTTGAACTTGTACTACTTTAGCTGGACTTTATAAGGTCGTAATTATCCTTAAAATGACGTTAAACTGAATAATCCATTGACTGATAATGACACAGATTGCCCGATACGAAAATTTTAAAATTATCGTCCATTTTTTTTTTTGATCGAATATGTTTTTCTATTTGTTATCTGCTTTAAAACCGTCTTGTTTACGTGGCGAAATACATTTTTATTCCTAATCTTACCGAGAGGATGTTTAAACATGTCTTAAATTAAACTTTAAAGAAAAAGAAGTGTTAAAACTTGTACTCGGATGACGTCCTTCGCTTTTTTTTTTTCTTTTTCTTTTTCAAAAACGAACATCTGGTCGGAAGTGTCACGAAAATGCGACGCCTGTCATCGCGCACAAAGCGAAACGACTCATTGAAACCTCGATTAATCGAGCAAATTTTAATCAAAACTAATAGAATGTGGTAAACTGTTTGCAATTTTGCTCTATTAACCTTAATAATGCATTTAAAGTTTAATAAAAAGGTTGATTTTCGATCTCTATTTTTGTATCTCGTTTTGCCACTACACTAACCTCGTAATGACCTCACTCGAAGGTGCGGCGCGCGGATTGGCGCAAGCAGTTGCTAGGCGCAAACCCGGCGTCGCGATTGGCCTATTCGGTCAGGCGATCTGTAATAGGAAGATACCGACCCAATGGGTCGTGCTTCGAATCAGCTGTTGGCATATTGAAAAGAGCAGGCTTCATCTTATCTGTCCGAGTAAAAATTTCATGTGGAAAGCACTTGGGTTGCTAGTCAGAGTTGGCAAACAAAAGTCAACGGCTGACGACATCGAGAGCCAGAGATTGCACCCGACTCGGCTTGGACTGGAGCTGGAAGAACATTCTCATTGCCATTGCCATTCTCCCACCGCAACGACACGACGCCACACGCATAATCAACATGAACGGCAAAATGGATAACTGGTCCAATAATCGCGAAGGATTCCTCTCCAGCGTACAGAAAATGATGAGCAAACTGGGAGACATTTTACAGCAACAAAAGACAGCGACGAAACCCAACAACAATTCCCCGATCGAAATGGCAATCGATCCGGTCGAATTGTGGTCCTCAACGGGAGGCAGCGCACTAAACCTAGGTAAGAAAGAAAAATATTTTTTATTTTATTTAAAAAAAAAAAAATATCTTTTAAAAACACATTTTCTTTGTGTTTTATGATACTGGGATTCCAAAAAAAATATTCCTAAAAAAAACTTTTTTTTTTTTTTGAACATGTTCAGACTCGCCATCGTCGATATGGGATGGGAGCGACGAGGACAACCCCGAAGTTGTGCATTTATCCCGTTTAATCGAAAGCACCTTGCGCGAGGCGAAGGACGGAACCTTGAGTTGCGGCGAAGTTCTCCTGCCAGCTGAGCTGACCTACCGCGTCGCTCGCCAGGCGTTCGTTCTGGCCGAGAACGAGCCGTGCGGACTGCGAGGTTGCGTCCTTCTCGTGAATTACCACCAAGATCCTTCGTCGCCCACGTCGCAGCCTCGGCGCATTGGCACCGTGCAGTACGATCCGACCACCGTGGCCACTTTCCAGCTCGTGTTAACTCTTCGAAAGGATTTGAACACTTGGACCAACCTTCGCCACCTCCTGCCTTTCAAAGCCTGCTTAAGGAAGCTGGGCAAAACCGGCACCATCATAGTCAGTCCAACGTATACTTTGGTCAAGAAGAAACTCTACAGGTCCAGGCAGGAATGAACAAACGAGGATGAAAAATGAACGAAGAAAAAAGTACAAAAATCTGATGCAACTAAAAATTGACCACATATTTTTTTTAACTCGATTTGCATTTTTTTTCTCACTTTCTTATAGTTTATAGGACGATAATAATAACAATTCTTATAATAATAAATAGTTAGGTGTTTAAAAATGTTTAAGAAATTCATATTTTTCTCGTAGATCTTTGTCGTTTAGAACCTCGTTTCCGTTAATGGAGACTAGAGCGTTGTTGCAGTATTGAAAAAATTTAAAAAAAAAAATTAAAAAATAATTTTTTTAAAAATGGATGTGGAGAAAGAGAGGGAAAAAAATATAATATTTTTCTGATATGTATAAAAAAAATGTTAATGTAGGGTTTTTAAATGTCTCAACTCTTTCCCATAAGGAGCAATGACCTGAGTTTGTTGGAAGTTTGCCCCGAAATGCGGGAGATTTTTCAACAAGTTTTACGATAATCATTACAAAGAAAATATATTTAAAAAAAAAAACTAAAAAAAAAAATTAAGAAAAAGAAACAACTGTGATTTATTCTTTATTTCTTTCCAAGTTTAAACAGTATTTTGTTTTTTTATTATTATTTTTAGGCTTAAGTATTTTTGATCCAGTTTTTGTGTATTTTTGTTCTATTTCCGTAGTGTTTTTTTTTCTTTCCATTTTTGTTACTTCTAGTCATCTGTTATAGAATGATTGAAATTGATAATGGATATGTTGAATGTTGTGATCAAATTTGAAATACTCGTCAACGTTTTAGTTGAGTTTTCATTTTTTTTGTCTTCTACAGTTTTGTGATTTTTGTACGTGCACGTGTATGAACTTTTTTTAAAGATTTTTTTTCATTTAAAAGAAAAAATATAAAAAAAAAATATATATATATATACATATATATATAAAAATAAAATAAAAAGTTTTAAAATTTAAAAATTAAAAAAAATAAAAATTAGTTTTGATTTTTATTATTAAACAATTTTTTTTACAACAATTTGTATTGATACGTAACATGATTTTTGATCAGTAAAACAGCAAATAAAAAAGATATAACTTCTAGATATGGAATAAAAACGTGATCTAATGATTGATTTTCAATTTCCCCATCATTTTCGCCAAATTGCTTCGCTTCTCGCAGCCATCTAGCACCAAATCGATCAATAACGCTTAAAATACATCGACAAACAAAAATACCTTTATTTAATTTGTATCGATGAATTATCTCGAGTCCATCTTTGGATCCCAGAGCTTCGAGACCAAATTCCAACTCCGTGAGATCCTAAAAGAAGAAAAATCGAATAAAATGCAAATTTCTTTTAGTCCAAAATCTTACCGTTATGTACGCCAGAAGACTCGCGGTCGGACTCGCCGATTTTCTTAATTTCTCAATTAAATCACTTCGTTCGACGAAACTCGCTAAAACCGTCCAATCTTTCTCGCCGGGAGGATCCAGTAATTTGCTCAACGAAATGATCGTACCGGAATCAACTAACATCATTTCACCTACAAACAAAAATATAATAACCCAATGAAACTCTTTTCAAGGTAAAATCAAACATTCTGCTCACTTTTCGACAAACTCAATCCCGAATCAACATTCTCTCTCAGATACCCGCATTCTGAATCATCGTCTGTAATAACATAAAAATAAAAATAAAAATAAACATAAAATTTAATTTAATTTATTTATTTTCTCACCCGGACACAGCCCCATCCCCGAATCCTGATCGTGTTGTTCCGGAAAACGTTTTCCCTCTAAACCTTCTTCATCTAATGAGAAAAAATACAATAACTATAAAAAAAAACATCGATCAAATAATCAATAATTACACTTAGGAAGAGAGAGCCCAGAGTCGTAGCCCGGTTCACCTAAATAAATAAATAATTTAAATATTTTTAAAACATCGATAAATCGAATATCTTACTTTTATAGCCCGAATCAGACACCGCAATCGACTCCACCGAAGCACTCGACTCATTTCCGTGCAAAATGGCCAAAATCTAACGACAAACCGCAATTTTAAGCCAAAAAAGCAAGAAATATTAAAATTTCTTATTACTCGTTCGTTATCTTTAGCCAAATCGAAACAATTCAACCCATTCGAGTCCACGTTTTCAACTGGCGTCTCGTCCACGTTTAAATCGTCGTCGGACGAATCCAACGACGTCGAGAGTTCGTCGCTTTGCAAATACGGATCGGCATACGCCAACATCAACAGAGAAACCATTTCTTCCGACTGAATCAAAACGGCCAAATGTAAAGGCGACCGTCCATTAAACATTTTCATATCCGGATCGGCTTTCTGTAAAAATATAAAAAATAAATTTAATTTTTTAAAATTTTTTTAAAATTCGACACTTACTTCGTCCAGTAAAAATCGAACGAGCGAAATGTTGATATTCTGCACGGCAATATGCAGAGGAGTTCGACCAGCGGTTCCATCTTGACAGTCTATGGTGGCATTAGCGTTCAAAAGCACCGCGATGGTCTCTAGCGAGCCTTCGATCACCGCCAAATGCAACGGCGCAAATCCTAAAAATTAATCAAAAAAATTAATCAACTTCGACCCGAAATATTAAAAATAAAAAATAAAATTTTTACCGTCGTTATTCATCACGTCCAGATTCACGTTCGGTTGTTTCACCAGCTCGCTCAAAATGGCGGCGTCGTGCGGATGGTTTTGTACCGCCAAGTGTACCGAATTATTTCCACGTTTGTCGCGTATGTTCGAATCGACACCGTACGTAAGCAAAAGTTTAACAAATTCAACGTCGCCGTTGCAAATTGCGATGTGTAACGGAGTTTGGGCCAAATCGTTAAAAGCGTTCACGACTTTGTGCCGACTGGTTTCCGTGCACCAAAACATCGTCTCCAACAGGACTTTCAACGCACCCAATTTCGCGTGAATAACAGCCAAATGAATCGCACTAAAATATCAATAATTAAACATAAATAATCTATTTTATTTACAAAAAATAAAACATACTTATCGCCATTTACGTCGGAATAAGCGATTAATTCTACCATGGGTTTGAGTATACTTTTAACATCCTCAGAGCGCGCGTAATCCAACAAGGAATTGGCAATTTTGTTCGCCAAACGAAAAACCAAATGTTTGTCTCGTCGAGCCGCAATTTTAATTCTTGCTTCCAATTCCAACCTCCTCGAATCGGCCGACGTCGATCCGTCCGCAACGACATCGTCCTCATCGTCCAAACAGTCGTCGGCGTCCATTGGTCCTCGCGACACCAAGTTGTCCGTGTCCGAACTTCCTGCCGCTGCCATTTTCAATAATTCTTCGACTGAAATCAAATAAAAATCAAAAATGATACAAATTCTCCCAGTAATTCGACCTACTGTCGTCATCCTCAGAAACTGGCATCTGCGAGTCGTTTAAAAATGGATCGTTGGCCCCCACCATAAAATCTTGCGAATATCTTTCGCCAACATAAGGGAACATTTCGTCAAATTCCATCGGTTCGCACATCAGGGGATCGCCGGGACCCCTCAAAACATCTTCCGTCGGTGCTTTATTCTCATTAAAATCCAGGTCCGCCGTGTTTAAAGCGCTTTGGACAATATCTCCCGAAATCAGATTCAAAAACGTTTTCGACGATTCTTCCAAATCTTCCTTGATTTCGGAAATTTCCGATAATTTACGCACGGGCTGGAAAGGAAATTGAGCCAGTCCCTCGATCACCTCGGCAGTATCCGGCACGTAAACGGAACCACTTGCTACTGCACACGACGCGCCGTTAGCTCCTTTTTCCACTTTTGCATCGATCGTAAGATTACCTGAAATTAAATCATGAAAAAAAAATTAAAATCCAAAGCTCGATATATTAACACTGTATGTACTTGCGCCTTTTCTTCTTCCGACTAATGTCTCTCGCTGACCTTGCAATTTACGATCTTGTAAATTTCGGCGCGGCGAGGCTGAAATGGATGAACAAAAACCTCAATAAATGCAATAAAAGTTGCAAATTAAATGTCAAACTCACCACAGTCGAGCATTTTAGCCTTTTTTCTCTGATTTCCAGCTGAATAAATCAAAATAATATTTAATTTATTCTCATTTTTTTGTTTGAAAGTTTCCATTTCATACCTTCGTTAGGTATGTACGTGTACGTCAACGGCTCACCCCCGACATCGTCTTTGGGTCTGTACAATTGAACCGACACCTGCACTTCCGTTTCGATTAATTGGTTTTCGTACGGAGGTGTTTTAAACACAATGGCGACTTGATGATGCAGGTGTGATTCATTAAACTCGCCATAAGCCGTCCATTTCGGTTCGTCGTTTTCATCCAGCTGGAAAAAACGAACTCCAATGTTTTCTAAAACAAAAACATACAATAAAAACAATAAAAATTTCACAATTCAAAACGATAAACTCACTTTTATCGAATTTGTCGCACAAAATGAAAACTTCTTCGCGACCCTCGACCAAACCGCTGCATTTGCTGATCCGACAGATTTTTAAATCGCTCGCATTCGCCGTTTCTAATAGAACAAACATTAAAATTAAAATTTTCGTTATCATTTTTTCTTACTTCTGTTTTTGATTTTGTGGGTGTAAACGGGCGGACAGAGCTGGACAAAACCCCCCGTAGCTTCCAAAAAAACCTCGGCATGAAAACCAATTTTCACCTCGTTGATATTCCGTTCCAATATTTTGGACAACGTTTTGGCCTTGCTGACTGCTGCATTTCAAAGAAAAAGAAATAAATATTTCTCCAACTTGATCTAAACTTATTTTTTTAAATTTTTACCCGCATTTTCGTCGTCCAATTCGACCATGAACCGCTCCAGCAACGTATTATAAACATTCCGCTTGGCCACATGTTTAATATGAACGTTGCTCACCCTACGAGTACAAATCAATGATTAAATCAAATTGAAATCAATAAAAAAATCAAATAACTCACTCGATTATTTGTTTATCATGCGTAATGGTGAGCTCGGTTTCGTAAGTACCCAAATCGCAACATCTTCCCTCTAATTTGTGAACGTGTTGAATGTAATTACTATTTCCCTCGTCAAAATGGTATAAAACTGCTCGTATTTTTACTTTCCCGACGCAATCTCGAATCTGTGAATAAATAGCACGTTTATTTGGATTCAGATACGGATTATCCTTCTTACATTACTCACTCTCAGTTTGGGGAAACATCGGTTCTTTTTCGTGCTGCTTTCACCCATCAGACTTCCGTGGGAACCAGCTTCGCTCGAGTAACGAAACCTGAAGGATTTCGTCGGCTGCTCAAAAATTTCCATCCTCGGAGCCATTTTAGCTGCTCAAAATTAAAAATTGAAAATTTAAAACAAATAAATTTCAAAACGAGGAAATAAATCAATTTATTTTTTATTTTTATAAACTTACAATTTTGAATTATAATCGGATTGTCCACCAAGGTGTATCTCTGGCCATCAAAAATGGTCAAACATATATTAGACAATCCCTGATGCCTAAACCACAAATAAAACCAAAATTAATTCTAAAAAATTAATTTAAAAAATAAAAAAATTTTCAATTTAATTTTCTAAAAATAAATCATTTTTCTTCCCTATCTGAACCACTCCTTTACCTCTGGAAAACCCATGAAATTCGAGAATGCAAAACGGAAAAACCCAGAACCAAAAACAAATAATCTCGACTAAAAAAACATAAACTTTATTCCAAAACGAAAAAACTCGTCGTATTACATCATTAATTTCTCTTTTTCTCCCAATAAAACAAAAAAATAAAAACCTAATTAAATGTAAACAAACAAATCATGACAACACACCATCAAAAACAAAAGAAAACTTACATAAAGAAATTGTTGCTCAACTGTAGATCACTCATCATGGTTCTCTGCTTTCTAACAATTCGTAGCCTCGATTCGAAACTGAGCTCTACTCGGGAATTTTAAAACGTCTTGGCACTACTTGGGAAATCCCCCTCGTTTTTGGAGCTGAGCCAATCAGGAAAGAGCAACTGACTGCGTGCACCAGGTGTGTACCCTTTTTTAATTATTCATCGAGTGCAACGAGTGTTATCTAACGTCGTTGGTGTGTTTTTTATTCATCTTAGATCACCGCACGCATATATTTTGATCGTGTTAATCTTAAGTTTCGAAAACAAGCTGTTGTAGTTTCAATAATGGCGGGTGTCGGGTGACGGGAGATGTGTCGCATGCTTTGTTTGCATTTGCAGTGCACGGTAGGAGTTAATTTCACTTACCGCTTTAGTTTGTGCCTTGTTGAGGATGTTTATGGCAAAAATCGAGACATAAAGAAATAAAGAAGTTCAGTTTGACTTACTTTTACGGGGCAGGAAGCGAGTTATTAGAGCCGCGAATGCTTTGTATAATGATGTCATTTCCGGCCATGACGTTATGTGGGGAATTCCCATTCTCGAAATATAATTCTGTCATTGGTTGAGAAGATCTGAAAGACTTCACCAGCAAGTTGTTCACGATGAAGTCATTTCTTGATTCTTATTCATTCATTTATTTATTTATTTTTTGCTCATTTTGTCTTTTCTCTGCGATTAAAATTTGAATCGTTTTTTATTTTTGAAAATAAAATTCTCTTTATTTATTAATTTTTTTTCTGTTATTGTTTTGTTTAAAAAATGTGCACAAAAAAAAATCAGTTTAAAATGCGATTACAAAAAAAAATTTGCTCACTTTACAAACTCCTGTCAGTATTTATAAGTACTTCACAAAACCTAAATGCGCGGCTTGATTTTATCCTTTAGTTACATCAGCCATCTAGCGGTGGTTTTCACAAGCCTTTAAAGGCTTAGTTTTTGTTTATTTATTTGTTTATTTATTTTAAAGAAATGGTGTGAAATTAATTATGCCACTTTTCCAAAACCAATTTAAACTAATTAAAACGAAATAATACGTATCAATATTAACAAATAAAAAGATATATTTTATTTTCTCGCTCGACCAATCACGATAATCTCCTAGCAGGGTGTGGTAGTTGTAGGCATGTTCGCATCGAGACCTTGGATCATTCATTCCTGTTGAGTTAAGCAGATTTTGGCAGGAATACACGATCATTTACATCAAATTAATGCACATTGACTTAACCGGAGTCCAACTCCGGCTCATCATCGAGAAATTCGTCGTGAAAACCAAATTCAAAAGGTAAGCCGAACCGAAAACGAAATTTATTTTCCAAAAAAAAATACAATATTTACAATTAAAAAAAAAAAAAAAATCATAAATCAAAACAAACAAAACACAGAAATCAAATGTCAACACACGATTTATTTTTATTCGCAATATAAAACGCAATAAACACATTGGCACACATAACAATCAATGTTGTTTGAATGTTGTTGTTTAGTAACGTGGCATGACATCTTCAGCGTGACCCACTTGGCCCTTTCGGAGCCCATTAATCTGGAAAATCCTGTTAATTAATAACTTAATTGTCACTTGAACATCTTCGAACAACCTTGACATAACTTCTGGCCGAAAGTGTTCCGCCAAATGCGTCAAACGGTCAAGAATTTCTTTGCTCTACGATTTAATCAAATTTCCATTTTTAATCGAAACCCGGATGCGAATTTATGCCAGAAAATTAAAAATACACTCGCACTCGCTCGGTATATTTAGCCATCGCACCAAGTCCCGCCTGATCTCGATCAATTTCCCACAAACGAATAAATTTCACATCTCTTTCTTAGCCAGCCGCGCAGAAAAATAAAGAAAAGAAACGAAAAGGAAAGACGTCGCATCGGTGTGCATTTGTGCATTACTGGTTATGGATCACATGATCGGCGTTAACCAATCACGCGCGCTCCATTATCTCACACAAACGTCGCCTTTCAAATTGGTCGAAACTTGATTACTGTACTTAAAACTTGTCATAATTTCCAACAAAATGATCGACAAATGACCTATCAACAAACTCGCACCCTTTAGGTGCCTCTTTCAGGGTTGTAACCCGTTTAAGTGGCCCCTTTAGCCCTTTAGGGTTACGGCTTGTTGCGGTCTCGTTTTTTCTCCCATTTAATAAAAATAAAAATAATTGTGTAATTTAACCGTGACAGAAATAGTGTTTAATCAAACAGTTCTTATTCTTACTACAAAGCGTGAAATTCCACGCAATTAGACGACCGTGACCTAAATGCGGCGTAAATTAGTGAATGGCGACTCTGGCTCAAACAATTTTTAGGCTTAATTATTCGGGTCACGTGACCTGGAAAAAGAAAAAATAGGCCCGGTGATGGTGAGGATGAAAGTGGCGTGATTTATTTTTTTTTTCTTTCTAAAATAGAAAGCAGATCCCAATAAATCTAAATTCAGTTTATTAAAAGGCTGCAAATAAATTGGAGACGACATGTTTGTTACGGCGCTTATATAATGACAAATTCGCTTTTTGTTTTTATAGAATCTATTTACAAACATATCAAATGTGCAATTATACGATATCTATAAAAAAGTTTCCGATTTCTGATATATATTTTTTTTAATAAAAAAAATCGCAAAATCAAAAACAAATCAAAACCGTGTTTGTCTGTCAACGGCCTTTTAATGCCGGCACCGAAACGTCACGAAAATGCAGGAAAATGTCGGAAAATGTCAAATCACTGACGAATTTCCTCCACAACCCTCAACTTGATCAATCAGCCCTCCCATTTTATTGACACAAACCCCGGAAAAGCATTCGAAGCGGAAAATATAAAAATAAATTAGAATAAAAAAGAAATATGTTCGCAGTCACACACGATCCGTACATCCTCCTATAAATAATAGACACCAAGAATAATTCATTAACGAGCCGAGACCGTTTAAAATTGACAACAAGACGTGGCCTGACACTTATAAACAATCGTCGAGTATGGCTCTACTCGCAGTCCGACTTCCCTCCACAGTCGAAACCAAATTTCTCTTTTATTTCCAAACGTTCTATTTATAAATTTGACGAAATGGTCCACGAAGAAACATCGCTTCACTGTATTTTACGCAGGGAAGGAAGTTTTAAAAAAAATGTCGGGGGTTATTTTTAAATATAGGCGTGGACGAGTCGGACATAGGCTAGACCGTAGCGTTAAAATAGATCGATTACATGGTCCTAGTAGGAATCCCATGCCGAGGAAGATTGGAGCTTCTCAGCCTACCTTGTCTTCATCTCTAGCGATGTGATGGCTGCACGAATATTCGAGTTGTAGTCAAAAATACATTCGTTTTTAATTCGGGGTGAGTGTACGAGGTTTTAAAAGGGGGAAAATATCGTTTAAATTTCCAAAATGGCCATTTTATTCGCACTTTATTCGCATTTTTGTTAAAAAATTATTAAAAAATTATTTTTGGCGACCTGGATTGATAAAAAATTTTTTTGGATGTTTTTCAGGTATTCGGTCGAAGTTTGGAGATAAATAGAAAGTGATAATCGAGTTTTGGCTGCTACTGGTTGGAGCAGCGAAGTGGAGACCAGTGGCTGATCCATGCTCAGCTTAAGATTGGTATCTTGTCGATCACTCAAGCAACCATAAACACATCGTCGCAATGGTCTTAGACAGAGATTTCAATCCATTCTGAACGAATCAGCCAAGGGAGAAATATCAATTAATTCATCGCCACAACATCGTCATCATTATTTTAATTTATTTCTCAATTTTTTATTATTATTTTTCTGTTGTCATCGTTGCATCACTCATCCCTGTTAAAAAAAAGAAAGAAAAAAGTATTTTTTTTTAAAATAACAGGTAAGATTTATTTTTTTTTTAATTTATTTTTTTTTATATTAGAAATAAACGTTTTCAAAGTGTTGTAGAGTTTATCGATTACATTAAAGACGATGGCGTCGTAAGGAGAGATTTTTATTTTTATTTTTTCAAAAGCTCTTTTTTGATGTTTTTCATGGATTAAGTTGGAATTTAAGGGAATAAAATATGGAATCGGAATTGGATTGAGTCGGTGATTAATTCTGAGAGGGTTTTGCGTAGTTTTGGCTCGGTTTTGTGTATACGTGGTTACGAGCTCGTTCTCTATGGCCCGTGTTGGCGCCGGTCCAAAATCAATATTCGAGCCGTATTTCGCTTTGCGTGCATTCGCACTAGAATTTCCACTTTGATATGGGACTAATTTATAAAACTAATAATCCCTGGCTATCAATTCATATAATTAACGCTATATTTCACCAATAACTTGACCCAAACTCGACAAAAATTAAAAAAAATAAATAAATAAATTAAAAAAAAAAAAAATATTTCCGATAAGAAGAAATTGAAAAAAAGAAAGAATATATTTTTTTAAATTAAATGAAAATCGTTGCAAAATATCAATAATTATTTAATTTTTTTAGTCCGTTATTAAATATTCACAGATGGTTTATTTTTTCTTCTTGTTCGTGGCCTTCATTTATATTTCCAAGGCCAACTTGGTACACTTTTTATTTTTTTCGGGAATGTTGCCCTTTAAATGTTGATATTGGACCCAGAAAGTGTAAACTGTGCCAACTTTATGATATTTTTTTACACGGAGGCGTCGGGGACGAGAAAACGAGAGCAAAACTCTTCAATTCGTAGACCCCGATAGAGATACACAAATAGCGATTACGTCGCACGTAATATCTCACTCACGAAATAAAAATATCGAGTGATTGAACAAATTGAATAAAAAAATAAATGAGCACGAAAACCAACGCTCAATTTCCAAACTAATCCCATCGTTTCATTGCCACAGATTACAATTGATGTTATTCAATTTACAATTGATAATAAGAAGATAATAAGCGCGTACAGCTTTAAACATAATCCCTTGGCTGTCGGTGGGTAAGAACAACTCGCATTTTCTTTCTACCAAAAAATATCGCAATAATTCAAAAATATATATAAATTAATGCTAACATTTTATTTATCTTTTCCTTTTCAGCCGCTGCCCCTGGGAGAACTCGAGACTTGAAGCTGAGCCTGAAAAACTGCAGCTGAATAACCAGAGAAAATGCGCAGACCCGAAGCGTGCACGACTATGAAATCGGCAGAGATGTCAACCAGTCTCAACAAGGTTGAAAAAAAAAATAATTATAATAATAATTATAAATTAAAAAAATTAATTTTTTTTTTTTTTTAAATAAAATCCGGAGTTGCTCAATCGATATTTTGTAATAAATTGCAGAATAATCACGGTATCGGAGTTGATTCGCACGTTAACCAGATGATGAGGATTCTTGGCTCGCCACTGAGCTCCAGATTCAAACCTGGCAACGTGAGGAAAACATTCGGAGTTCCGCTCGCCGAGTTGATCCACAGACAACGTAGCGAGACCAACGTACCTCTCGTCGTGCGAAGACTTTGCCAATTTATTCTCCATAATGGTAAAAAGAAATTCGTTTTTCATCTCGAGCGATGGCATCGGTTCAAATTGCTCGTGGTGTGTTAGTGGAGCGCATTTTTTGCCCACCGCAGATGTTTTATTAATCGCAAAAGTTATTTTTAGACATTTAAACGACTTTAAGGTTCTTTCCGAGCCAAAACTCTTTTTTTTTCTTCTTCTTTTTCTAAATCTTTTTTTGTTGTTCTAAGCTCATTCACTCTTATCCGCGCTTTTGATATTTTAGGACTTAGTCACGAAGGAATTTTCAGACTAAACGGCAACGTGAAGGTTATCGAGAACTTGAAAATGTCTTTCGACAAATGCGGAGACGCGAACCTGGAAGAAACGGGCGACGTGGTGGCGACCGCGAGTTTGCTCAAACTATTTCTGCGCGAGTTACCTGAAGCACTGATTCCTAAATATTTACATTCACAATTTGTACATGCACAAGAAGGTAATTAATTTAATTATAATTATAAATTAAAATAATTTTAAAAATATTTTTTTTTTTTTTTTTTTTAAATTTAGAAAATAACCACGACAGTGACGAAGGCATTTGTCAGCTGAAACATCTGCTGGAACAACTACCACAAGTCAATTACAGCACACTCAAATATCTGATGGCATTTCTCGCCCAAGTTGCTCAACAAGGCCGAGAAAACAAAATGAATTCGGTTTCGCTCGGGATCGTGTTTGGCCCCAATTTGTTCCGAGTGAGCGAAGATTTAGAGGGATTACGACAACAATCGCTCACTAATCAGTTGGTTACGCGATTCATCAATAAATTCTCCGTTTTGTTTGAATCCGAATCGGAATTGAACACCGACAAAGCGAATGTGAGATCCAATCAATAATGGAAAATAAGGAAAATAAATTTATTGTTTTTAATTTCAGATTTCTAAATCTAAACTGGATAAATCGAGTAGCAGCCAGTCAACTATCTCAACTAAAGATGTCGATTTTACACTTTCGTACGACTTAATCGACCAAGTTTCGCTTTCCAGTGCGGACAGTGAAAGCGACATTTCTAGCTCAGATTCGTCTCCGACAGTTGCCGTCGTTGCCACCGAGTAAAACAATAAATAAAATAATAATAAATAATAAATAAAAATTTATTTATTAATTTCTAGATTTGTTGACATGGCAATAAGCAAATCGCTTAGCAATCACAGACAGAAACAGTCACCGAGCACTGGCGAGAGTAAATCGAAACCCGTAACCATATTGGGCGACAAGAAACACAAAACAAACGGAAAACTCGTTGATTCCGGTACGAAGTCGGCGCCGGCCTCCACAGTGCCCCTCGTAACAGATGTGTGTCCCGCGACACCTGATACGAAGCGCAAGGAATGGTGCTGCTCGTTCGACGACGAATACCACGAGAATAAACGGAGTGTGGAGCGATCCCAACCGGTAGAAAATTAAATTAAATTTTAATAAATTTTAATTTTAATTTTTTTTATTATCTCAGTTTCAGCGAGTGAGCAAGACGCGGAAATTACGACGGAATGTTCGAAAGAGTCACAGTTTGGGAAGCCTCGACAACGGGAATGATTTGCCCGAGGATTCCTTGAAGGAGAACGACAAGTGCCCCGCGAATTCCAAGCGAATGACGCGAGCTCAGGGCAGTCACTCGTTCGACCTGGACGCCATGCAATCCGACCGGCCAAGCCATCCGTTCCTCGAGCTCCATCCGCAGCCGCAAGCGCGCGAAGCTCCGACTGATTCGTCTCCATCTCCGAGCGCCGTGCACAAATCGTTCGTGCCCCCGCTCGATTTGTCAATTTTGCACGAACACGGAGACGGCAGCGGTAAAGTCGAATGCAAACAAAATGTATTTTTATTTCTACTTTTGTCATTATTTCTATCAGAGCCAATTCCAATCAATCGAATGCGAGTGAGTTGGCCAATGACGACCGTCGAACGGGAGGAGGCGGATGTGATGGTGTCACCGAGGGCAACGGAAATGAAAAAGAAAATCAAGTGAATTAAAAATAGATTGTAATTTTATTTTAATCTTATTTGTAATTTTATTTTTGTTTAGTGCCAATCTGGATCCCGATGTGCCACCTTCACCTCCCGTCGAACAAGATGCGTTTTTGCACATGTAACGTCCATTTTCCACTCGTTTTCTTCTTTTTTTCACTGTTTTGACTCTTTCTTTAGGAGTATCAAAGAAGATGAAGCCGCGACTGCATCTATTAAGCATTTAAACAAGAGAATTTATCGTAAATAATTATTAAATTCAATTTTTTTGTTTTACTTATTAATTTTGATTAGATTTGAAACGAAAAATCAAGCAATTCGAGGAGAGTTTTGAAGAAGAATACGGCTATAAACCATCACACGGGGATAAAATGGCTCGTAGTGACATCAAAAAACATTTATCCGAGCTCAACAAAGCGCGAAAGGACTTAAAACGTAAAGAAAACGCAGAAAAATTAAAACTTAAAAATTTATAAACAAAATTTCCTTCGCAGAATTCAAAGAAGAGTCTGTAGAGTTTAAAGAGGAAATGCAAGCGCGCAAAATATCTCAGGAAGACGAGACGAGTAAGAAATTAAGCGACGATGATAAACAAGCCATCGAGGACTCGCTGCAAGAAATGCTCAATGATCTGGCGTCGAAACGTCGCTTAGCTCAACGACCCGACGATATTAAAATAATGAGTCAGCAACAAGTCGTGGAAGAAAAAGTTGCCATACAAAGAATGTTGTTGAAGTTCGAGAGCAGTTTTGGCAGACCCGTGAGTTGGTTTAGATTTGAATTTGAATTTGAAAAATCAAAATGAATGAATTTCAGACGACTAAATCCGAGATGGACATCATGCGACCGATGTACGACCGCTATCGCAACGTCAAGCGTCTCATAACAAAAATCGGCTCGGTATTAAAAAGCAATTTTAATTAAAATAATAAAATATTAAAATATTACAATGTTTTCAGCCGAAAGCCAAAGAATCGGGAACGGAGCTAGAGCCAATCATAGAGCATCAGGCCATGGATTTCATTCAAGCGTCGCCACAGCACAAATCCAGGCTCGATGAAGACATGGTCACAGCGGAATCGATGACTAACGAATCACCAGATTTCAAAAAAGCCAAAAAATCACTCGCGCTTAACTCGAGTAATTTGCACGAAATGAACACGTGAGTAGCTATATATAGAAAAGAAAAAAAAGATTAGAAATAAAAACACAAACTTTGTTACGTTTTGGTAGAACGTGACGAAATTTAATGTTGACATTGCAAATTGAGTCGAAAAATTAATGATGATTAATTTTTTTTAGTTTTGAACTTTTAGAGCAGCACCGGAAAGTCAAAGAGGAAAAGAAACGACTGCGGCGAATTCTGCACGAGTTTGAGATGGAATTCCAAAGGCAAACCGGAACCCAAGTGAAGCGCGAAGACAGAACTCCGCTTGAATCTGTTTACGGAGAGTACAAAGCAAGTGTTAATAATTCATAACTGCGCACAAATTTACTAATCAAAAACGCGTCCAATTGCAGCAAGTCAAAGCCAAGCTCAGGCTGCTCGAAGCTCTCCTGTCGAAGCACAAAACCCGATACACCGTGTGAAACAAACAAACAAAATGCCAAAATTTGCACATTTCTCGCGATATCTACATAGAAAGAAACATTCAATTCAATTCAACCAAACCATCCGCACCAGTTTTACGTTTTTCATTTGTTTTTCATTTGTTTTTCATTTGTTTTCTATTGTTTTCCTACATTGTAGCGCTATGTAGATGCAAGTTGTAGCCATTAATAGAATTATTCATATTCTAGATATACTTAACTGCCATATCCGTTTCTATACACAAACGAAACAATAATTGAATTCCAATATAAATGTTATTGTTGATAAAAGCATTATATAAAACATGTTATGATATGAAAATACAAATTTAGTCCTTTAGGTATTTTTCATAGCGATCCGATTAATTATGTACTCCGGAAAGATTTTTGTAAACTATAATAGAGCATGTCAATCAAATGTCAACGAGATTGTTTAATGGTTGTTTGTTGTCTCTTCAAAACTACGTGTTTATAAAATCAAACATATTTTTATTCATTGTAAATGACTTGTATTTCTTTCTCCTAAAAATATAAAAGTGAAAATCGATTTTGCCAATTTATTTTCAACCGACTGGTGGCGAATATTACAACTAACCGTTATTACCGTTTCTAATTGCTTTCATTTTTATTCCACGTGTTCGTGCTGCGCTTCGGCTTCCCGCCAGTTGTTTCTGATCACTTCGACGACGCGGCAACAAAACGTGGATTTTACGAAACCAAACGTTGCGCACGCAAGTATAAAAATCCAAACTAATATCAACACGTAATCGGTTTCGCTGCTGGGGACACTCGGCAGCGGACCGAAGAAATCGGCCGACGTTACGTTAATCATTCCATCCGCCTGAGAACCTACAAATTAATTTTTTGCATCACAAATTCATTCTTAGATCCAAAAAAATTCATTTTAACGCCAAAAAATTGAAATTGAAATTGAACCAATTTTCAGGATCCGTCCCTGCTTACTCACTCGTGTATTTTCCTACAAACTGTACAAAATTATCCAGCGAATAAACGGTTTCGTTGAACTTGGCGATTGCGCGCCCGTTATGAAACAAAACCAAAGTCGGAACGGCGGCGATTCCGTAACGAGTATTCAACCTACAAACAAAAATAACGTAAATTTACACTTAATATTTTTAAAAAAAAAATTCATTTACCCATTGAATTTAATCGCGTTGATGGCAAATAAATGAAACGTGGGATACAATCGAGCTAAAGCGTTGAAATGTGGCGCAGCCAAAGCGCTAAAGTGACACCAAGGAGCAAAAAACAAAACTAATGCGCATTCGTTGGCCGAAATATTCGTTTCTGGAACGACCGCTCCTAACATCATCGAACTGTTGACAATCTAGAGCAAAAAACAAAACAAAACAGATATTAGTAGATTGCGGAGCTTTTTATATTTCTTGTTTTTACGAAAACAGTCGGGGTTTCATCCACGGTCAATTCTCTCGCTTTGCAGTCAACTTTCGTCGCTTTTGTGATGTTGTTTACATTTTCTTCTTTCACGACCGTCTCGTTTACGAGGGAGGTGTTTTCTATCGCCGGTGTCGTGGCATTTTCTAAGATTTCGTCGTTTAAAACGTTTTCAGTCGCGATCATCGAAGAAATTGCCTCTGATTCGAATTGTTTTTCATTTTCGCTTTCTAAATCCGTCTCACCGACAACGGATAATACTCCCAACACGACTGAAAACAAGTAAATCGTTATTATTAACATTTAATTATCGTAGGGTAAAACAAACCTAAATAGATGCATGAAATAATTGTAATATTCTTCATTAGCAATTAAAGTACAAGCATATTTTAATGCTCGATATTCAATGCTCGATCCATGACGCCTCCATGTTGTATTTTTTTTTAAATTTGTGTCCGCTGAGATGACGTGATAAAATATCAATCGCAATTCCACCGGATGATAGAGTAGAGACGTCATAACAGGTTAATGGGACGAAGTTGATTTACAAACGAAGTGCCGAGTTAAGCCGAGGTATTTTGTTTGAAACACGAATAATTAGAGGTGCTAATTAATGAAATCTAATATTTTATTTGGAAAAAAATTTACCGCGGTCAAAATTAACCATTTCGTATTCTCGTTTACAGTTTCGACGCTTCGGGTCAGGTGGTACAACCGAAACGTGATGTGTCACTTACGGAATAGTTTTCATTATCATTAGAATGTAGAAAAAGCACGAGAATGGCAACCAACGACGAAGGTATATATTTTTAAAATTTACTTTGTTTTAAAAAAAAATTAATTTTAATTTAATCGCAGGGACATCAGCTCGTTTTTACTTTGATGTCAGCGGTTCCTACAATCAGATTCACGTGGGTGACGTAACTGTAAGCATTTATTTATTATTATTGTTGACACTTTTATCAAATATTGATCGAATGAGAAATTAAGATGAAATTGTTCCCAAATATTTTATCTGTTTTTGACATTTCTTCTTGTAATAAACAAAAGTTAAAACTTGCATTACTTTGGTGCAAGGTGGTTTTATTAATAAATAGAATTAAATGACAATTTCATGACGCGTATTGAAATTGTCATTTACTTCTCTTTGTTAACAAACAAAAGTTAAAAACCAGACTGGAATGATTTGTATCGAAAGCGAAAACAGTCTGTCAAGGTCGGGAACGTCAGACTTCCTCATAGTTCTCATGGTTACACTTGCCAGACCAGATGTGGGCGGATAAACTGGGACAGGTCATCATCAAATTTTTTGATATCAATCTATTCAATTTTGTTTGAAAGTTTTTATATTTTTTTTAATTTTTTTTACAATTTTTGAAAATTTGACAAAGTTTTCCAAAAACCTGAACCATGAATTAAAATAAATTAGAGTTTTCAAGTAAGGGGAATTTTTGTTTAAACCACCCAACAGTTTTATCAATGTATAACATACACATACACATACACACGACTTGTAAGCCCATCAATAATGACGGAAAAAACCCTGTGTTGCGTGTTTAAGCTTATCAAATATTGTTCCATAATTAATATTTTCATTTTTCTCTAATTTTTTGTTGGAAATTAGATTTT
This sequence comes from Strigamia acuminata, assembly GCA_949358305.1. NCBI lineage: Eukaryota > Metazoa > Arthropoda > Chilopoda > Geophilomorpha > Linotaeniidae > Strigamia > Strigamia acuminata. The sequence goes on from OX442321.1 coordinate 554,062, forward strand.
TTCCCATTGCTATTTTCCGAGGTTGAGGTTGCGATGAGAATCACTAGCTGCATTCAAAAACTAAAATATTTTGTGTTTTACTTCAATTTTAAACCAAAAATGACATCATTTCCTGTTTAAACCCATGTTAAAACTTAAAATACACTTAAACTAAAATTATTATTTTAATTTTTGAATGCAGCTAGTGTTAGCATCATTTTATTATTCTTCTTTTTTCTATAATTTTAGAAAAGTAAATACAGTCGAAACTCTTTATAACGAATCGCAAGGGACCCGAAAAATCGATTCGTTATAACGAGAATTCGTTATATCAAAATTTTTTAACATGGTGTTCTATGGCCAGCCAACCAAACTGGCCATTTTTAGATATTCGTCTTTCGATAATTCGTTATATAGCGATTTGTTATAAAGAGTTTTGACTGTATGACTAACCTGGAGATCTCTATCCTCTGACAGAATCCGAAGGGGCAAGGGGCACCTCATATTTTTAGCCCAGGCAAGGGCGGATCTAGAAAAAATGTAGGTGGGGGTCATTGGAGAGTAAAAATGTGTAGAGTTTTTCGGGTTCGAGACAGAGGACGAGCGACAATACGTCACTAGGGGGCGCGTGAACGTAACGCGCGGATTGAAATACGTCCGATAGACGATTGTTGCGGTCAGCCAATGAGAGCTGACCATTGTCATATTTAAACAGGGTTGATTGTTTAATAAAGGCACTTTGAATTTAACAAGCTAGTGTGTGCGTCGCGGACCAGCGGGTCCGCCATTTTGTTTATTTGGAGTCAGCTTTAATAAGTTTACATCAGAAGTGGGATAGACGAATTCGATGCGACGATAAAGTAGACGAAAGTAGACGAAAAGTAGAAGAAGTAGAAAAAGCGACGATTGTTTTTGGCAACGGAAGCGGAGTTCGGGGTAGCAAATAGCGCGTGGACGGTTCGGGAAACGAGAGTCGATTCGCTGGAACAACACGTGTTACGAAGGTTAGCCGAACTACGAGATGGCCGGAGCAAAAGCAGTTTTTGAGAAAATTCTACGCGGAGAAAGTCCAACATCTAACGAATGGACGGAAATTTTGCACCAGTCGATGCAAAAAGGGACGAAAGAAGAAGAGATCGTACGACCAACAGCGAACGACGTGTTCAGTGCGGACCAAACGACGCAGATGATACTGAAGATGATGAAAACGATAAAGAACGAACCGAAAGAAGTTAAGAACGCGCTAAAGTTACCACGTGTTAAGAAGATTACGAACGAAAAGAGGACCGCATCAGAAGCATTTTTAGAGAAGATCCAACATGGAGAATATCCAACAGTCAAAGAATGGAACGACGACGAATTGAAATTGAAGATCCGAGATATAAAGCCATTGTTGCAAGCCCGCAACATTGTGCCAGCAAGAACTAAAACTGGTATGATGAGCCAATTGGAAGTAGCGCTGCGTAAGGAGACGGGGAACTACGACGAAGAAGATGACGAAAACGACGTAGAAGAAACGATTCGAAAAGAAGATGAGATTGGGACGGATCGGAACGAGGACTCGATAGAAGCGGATCAAAACAAAGCCGCGGTCGAGGCGAGTCAAGAGGAAATTGCGACCGAGACGGGCCAAAACGAAGATACGATCGAATCGATTCGAGATGAAGAAGAGACGGTTCAAAGCGAGGATGCGATCGAAACGGATCGCAATGAAGAAACGACCGAGACGGAGCGAAACGAAGAATCAGGCGCTAAATTAGACGACGACGGTGAGGGAATTAAAAACGAAAGTTGCGACGATTTCGGTGAAAAAAGCGAGGAAAGTCGAGATGCGAGCTCGAACGAATTTGATACGAGTCCAGACGATGCAAGATCGGAAGAATTGGATGCGCAGCCGGTGGAATTTGACGGGAACAACGCGTTGGACGGACTCCTGCCGGGCAGAGAAGCACGATACGCGACGTTCGAGGGCGGCGGAGATAGACGCGATTTCCGAGCCGAAGAAGACAAAACGAAGGCCGAACCAGTTAGGACGAATTCAAACGCCGAAGCGGACGAAATAGGCGCGTATTTGAGTGGAGTCGACGAGATTGAAACGGGCCTAGAGATTGCCAAGGCGGGGACCGATGCGAGATCGGATGGCGACGACTCAGGACGGGACAACGAGAAGCGACATAGCAATATAAGGGCAAATAGCGATGCGACGAGGACGCAAATGGAGAAGGGGGTGGCATTGATTCGGCCCACGAGGGGCGTAAAGGATCGAAAAACGAGCCACGAGGATAAAACGAGCGATGAGACAGAGCGCAGACGACGAAGAAATCGAGGTAAAGACAAGACGAATCGAATTGGGCGTACGAAACTCAAATCAAGTGATCGGATAAGGAAATGGAGGTTCAAAGACGACGCAATATCGGGAGCAAAGGACAAAGCGTCGGCGAGGACGCCGACATGTAGTCGGATGACCGAGTGTAGAGTTTTTCGGGTTCGAGACAGAGGACGAGCGACAATACGTCACTAGGGGGCGCGTGAACGTAACGCGCGGATTGAAATACGTCCGATAGACGATTGTTGCGGTCAGCCAATGAGAGCTGACCATTGTCATATTTAAACAGGGTTGATTGTTTAATAAAGGCACTTTGAATTTAACAAGCTAGTGTGTGCGTCGCGGACCAGCGGGTCCGCCATTTTGTTTATTTGGAGTCAGCTTTAATAAGTTTACAAATGAATTGTCCAAAATGTTTTTATTATCATTTACACTAGGTTACGTCACGTTCCGTACCCCGCTCCAATCGCCGGGTTTATTTGTTTGGTTTATCATTGTATTGAATGAGACCAAAAAAACCACCTCACATGCTCACAATACAACACTTTACCTACATAATAAAGTCGGGATGAGGTGCCTAAGGTTAGGTTAGGTTAATGTGAGGAAACTAGCGCCATCTCTTGATGGGAATTTACAGCAAGATACATTCAAAAACCTTCCTTCACATCACACAGATACATCTCTTATCTTCCTTCTCTTATCACAAACCAATACTAACAGCAAACACAACAACAACAACAACAACAACAAGAAAAGTACAGCTACTTATACTCGAGTTGCACTCAAAAAGGCACCTCACAATGTGTACTCCCATTGGTCGAGCCAGTTTACTGGTGTAGTGATCCGGAAAAGTAGACCCAAACACCAAAATTGCATTACAATGTACAGACATTGTAATCGATTGCCGAGGCAACTGCCTAAAATTCAAACTTCCAGACGATGTAAGCAATAAACACAACAAACATGAGTTTGACATTTTTTAATGTGTAAAACTTCATTTTAATGATGGAAATAAGATATTTTATTAAATAAAATCAAAATAACATTAACTAAACTAGCAGAGATCTGCATTGGCATAAAATCCTTACCCGTTACCCGTCCGTTACCCGTCTCCAAAAAAAATTCTCTACCCTACCCTACCTGTACTCGTTCCTGAATTCGATCACGTGTGCTAGAGATGTGCATTGGCGTAAAAACCGTACCCGTACCTGTACGGGTATGGTTACGGGTACGGGTACGTGTACCCTAGGACGATTACCTACTTGTACCCAATGCAGATCTCTGTAAACTAGTCATAACAATCACAACAATAAATAAAAATAAAAACTACTTCTCCTAGTAGTAGTATACAGTTTGGAGTTAGTAGTAAACTGGCTCAACCAATGGGAGTACACATCGTGAGGTGGCTTTTTGATTGCAACTCGAGTATACTCATTGCTCCGTTCCACAACAATGGCTGCTGTTGTAGGGCCGGCTCAAGGTAGGATTTATGTATCCAAGAGGCGACCCTGCTGCTGTGCCGCTGTGTTTTGCAATTGTTTCTGTCCGGAATTGTCCTATTTTAACTGTATTATATAACTTGTAATTTGCAGAATCACATCTATCCGGAAACAAACAGGGAGCAGCAGCAGCAGCAGCAGCAGCAGCAGGCCGTATACGCGAAAAAAGTGTTTTCCCACCTGCGCAACTGCCACGCGGAACAAAACCGACTCATCCAGTGTCTCCCGGGTGACGAAGACGAACTTTTCCCGATAGAGGACTATTATTCGCCCGTTTTCATCCAAGATGTGAAAAACCAACAGGTTGAGCTAAGTGACATTATAAAAGACGAGAGAAAAATACATATAGCGGGAGATGCCGGCAGCGGCAAAAGCACACTCATCAAGAAGATGTGCTACGATTGGGGGATGAACGTCAACAGTTATTTGAAAGAGTTTCGATTGGTTTTCAATATTCCTTTGCGATCTGTGGGCGAGAAAACCATCCAAAAATTCGTCTTCAATTTAATCGAGGTTGACGAGTTTGATGAAAATTGTGCGCGCAAGTTGTTGAATGAATATGAGGAGGAAACGTTGTTTTTTCTCGACGGCTTGGACGAAATTGCAAATGTCGGGCCAATGTTGGCCGCCATCTTTCAAAGCTATCCGGACGCGACGTTCGTGATCACCTCGAGATTTGCGTGGGATCAGAAAATCCTTTTAAAGCAGAAATTCAAAAGGTGCCTTAGATTGGACGGTTTCACGGACGAAGGTGTTGAAATATTCCGGGGGAAATATTTTCGAAACATCCCCAACTCGAGATTGTACGTGGAAAAATTGATCAAATCGGACGACGCATGCGCGAAAAAATGTATCGAGAATTTCAAATGTCCGTTGTTCTTGCATTTGTTTTGTTATTGTTTTAAATTCTCGCAGCGCAAGGAGCCGCTCAAAGTCACACAATTGTACGAAGAAATGTTCGATATTTTACGCCAAAAAAGCGAGGAAAGACACCAAGTTTCGATCAGCAAAGATGATTTAAATTCCTCGCTGATATCGTTTGGTAAAATCGCTTTAAAAGCACTAAAGGATTCCATTTTGTTGGACCAGGACGATGTGGTCGATCAGCTGGTTATTAAATTGGGTTTTTTACGCGAAGACTCCATTTTGAATTCTAACAACCGAATCGAAAAGAAATTCCAACCGATTCATCAAACATTTTTGGAGTTTTTGGCCGCTTTTTACATGAAACATCTTTTGTTGACAAATTTATCCGAATTTGAAGAAATAATCGCATCTTTGCCCGAAAGACTGATCAACTCCAAAAGATCGGCAACCGGAAGTGGAATTTCTCTTTTTATCATATTTTTATGCGGGTTGCTGGGTGAAAACGCGTATTTATTTTTCCGAGTGATGGATTCGAAAATGTGCGGTCGTTTTAAGAGCATGGAAAAGTTTTCGTTGCTCGTGTGGCACGCCGGCGATGGCGAGCTATCGAAGAATATCGAGTACCTCAGTCAGTCGCAGCGATTGCAGCACACTTGTCTGTACGATTTTTTTAAGAAATCGTACGACAACTTTTCAAATATCACTTGGAATATTATTTCCAATTCCTTGAAGCATCCGGAATGTCGTTTAAATAAATTACACTTAGACGAGGGCAGTTTGAATAAATTTGAGAAATTTGCTAAGTTAGTCGTGAAAACGTTATCGGAGAACAAATCGATAACCGAATTGGAGTTGATAAAAGACGGGCGAGGATCGTTCGCCAAAGACGTTTACGAGGGCGTTCTTTCGCGAAGTTTCGGGTATTTTATAGAAATTGTTAATTCGATGCCTTTGCTCACTACAATCAGCGTCAATCAGGATATATTTATTGATAAAATATCCGTTCACGATGAATTTTTCGCTAAGTTTATGGCGGCCATTAAAAAACATCGATTGGTGAAATTATCGATATCGACTACTCCAGTCCTATCGGACGTGTGCGATAGTTTTATCGATGGTAATAATGCGAACGTGAGCAATACTAACGCCTCTCTGCCGAGTAAAAAGGATCGCAAGAAAATTCGGCCGACGTTGACCGATGAACATTTTAAGTTATTTGTGCAAAATTGTCATTTAGGGTTAGACGAATTGCATTTATCGCGTTTGCGCATCGCGGCCGATACGGCTAAAAATCTAAGCCCGAATCGATTTTTGGGTCTGCGCGTGTTGAAACTTCCGTTTTTAAAATGTGGAACGGATTTAGGCTTTATTTTTCGTTTGCTTTCGGAAGAAAGTTGCAGATTGGAGCATTTGGATTTGTCCAAATACGAATTCGAGAGCGACGAAGAAGTTGCAAGATTATTCGATGCTGTCAAAACGAATAAGTCGTTAAAATATTTGAATTTGGCGCAGGCGCAGACGCACAAAGATGAAAATGCTTTGCGCTGCTTGTGCGATTGTTTGACGCACAACCAAACGTTGGGGCATTTACATGTATCGTTCGACAATTTTACTGTCAACGAGAAGGGAATGGAGGAATTCCTAAATGCCTGTCTCTCCTCCCGATCCCGATTAAAAGAATTACATTTATCCGGTTGGACGTTCGAAATCACTAAATTGCAAATGTTTGTCGACATTGCCAAAATGGCGACCGAATTCAGCAGCTTAGAGAAGATCTGTTTGAAAGGCGTCAAGTTGGATTTTCATTCCGACTACGATTTCGACGTTGACTTGGTGGTTAGTTTTTTCAACAATTTAATCAATTGTCCCCAGTTGCAACTTGTGGATGGTAGAGAATGCGTCTTCCGTTATGAATTGGAAGAAAGACCGGAAGTTGGTCGTTCAGACAGTGGTTATAATTCTTCCTTCGATTCTTTTGAGTTACCGGCATTTGAGGCACCGGCACCGATTGTCCGGAAACCAAAAGAGATTCAATTCAGTGAGATAAGGGATCAACTGAAATGTAATCAAAGTGTGAAAATTATTTGTTCCAATCAAGAATGGAATGATTACAGATATGGACAAAAGCCTAGTTTACAATAGGCGCATTCGAAAAGTCATTTGCACTAAACGGCCAGTGCAACTGGTAGTGTAAATTTTAAGTTAAACAACCCAATTTTCGAGTTTAAAAATAAATTTTAGTGTAAATTTCAGTGTAAATTCAAGTGTAAATAAATTAGCCCAAATGCAGTCGAACATCGGCCACATTCAATCGCACAAAAGCGGCCGAATACCGGCCGCATTCGATCGCACAAATGTAAATTGTTGCAACCGATCTAACGAAAATCCAAGATGGCTACCAGCAAGACCGGATTTGAACGAGAAAAATCGTTGAACGGAGATTTAAACGTGGCTTGCAGGTCGTTTCTGTTGAAACAGTTTACACGTCATATACACGAATTAATTCGTGTAAATGTCGTGTGACAACGAGTGTAAACACATTTACACTCGTTTTGATGACTTTTCGAATGCACCTAATGGTGCGAATCGTTGAACTCCAGATAATCGATTGCGCGATATTTTGCACGTAAATTGTTAAGAAAAAAGTGAATTGAAAATTTTTAAAGAAATATCTTACGGTATATTACTTTTTTATGTCAGTGGCACACATCACGTTGTTCAGTAGTTTTTTACAAACCTGATGACGTAAATCAGCCACTTATCAATGTTTAAACTGAAAATGATGTGGTACTGGGGGAGATGCAATCGCGAGGAATATTATTACTATAGTTTGTTGATATTGTATGGAGAAATGGTTGTGTATGAAAGATGTTCACAGAATGTTCAAATATATTCTCATTTCAAATTCTGAACACTTTGAAAAGTTCCAATAACAGATATTTTATAAATGTTTTATGGATATGAAGTATGAACTATGAAAATTAGTTGTCAAAATGATGAATTTGTACAAGTTGATCATGATTATAACAATAAAAATTGTATTTACTTGACTATTGAACTCATCTGTTTCACCCAGAACGGCATGAGCCGATTTTAGCATCTGTATGATCCCAGGCAAAAACGTGATGATTGACATTCCTGGACTCCAGTCAGACGCAATTACAAAGGGATACCTCAAGAAGATTTACAACATCAATATCTAAGTTTTAGATGACAATTGGAACGTCATGATAGTGTCACCATAAATAAATAAATTAATGAATAGATAGATAGATAAATGAAACGGTGACAATTGAATTTTTACTTGGAAATTTTATTTTGTTATCTCGATTACATCCTAGCTGATAAGGGAATTAAGCGATAACGGAAACCGATGTGGTTTTGTTTTCTCTGTCTACTTCGCTTGAAAATGAAGGCAAATGTCAATTTCACATTCATTACAACAGTTTTACTCTACTTGAACATCGTTTCGGTGATCGGACAAGGTAATGGCATCGCGTTACGTGTGGAAATTGAATTACTTGATGATTAATTGTGCGTTGTTCAATTTGTTTGCCCAGATCAACTGGAATTTGTAGATAAACAAACTGCACCTTTTAAAATCCCGGAAGATACCACGGAAGGTAAAGCATTTTCATTAGGAAAACAAATTATTATTGAAATTGAAATTGTTGCGGCAAATTGTACAGGCACGACAATTCTCACGGTGAATGCGACAGGCGGGTCGGGAGAATTAAGTTACACCGTCTTGCCCGAAGGACCGGTAGAAGTACGAAAGGTCGATCGGAATTCAGTCGATATTTTATTGAAACAAAAACTGATGCACAATAAGGTGCGCGTGCGAATTAATTAGTTAATCGATTAATTTCAAATCAATTAATATTTTTTGGAAATTTACGTCTTAATTTCAGATTCTTACTTTTGTGTGCTACGTCGAAGACGAACAACAGAACGTAAAATAACGTAAATGTTTGAACGGATTGAGGGATAATAATATATTTTTGTATTGAATTTTTAGCGAATCCAACGTACTTTTCATTTTAGTCCCACGGACGTGAACGACCATGATCCAGTTTTCGGCGAATACAATGCAACGATAGAAATAAAAGAGGTATCGTAGTGAGGTACTAGTAGATGGAAATTGAATTAATTTTGCGGTTTTCAGAATGAATATCCAGAAAACAAATTAGCATTTGCGTTAAAGGCCACGGACACGGCAGACAGCAATTTATTCGGAACTCGCGGAATTGTTTTTGAATTAAAGGTTGTTTGTTTAGTTAAAACATATTTAAAAACAATAACGACGTTAATTATTTCAGGACGCACTCCTCTACGATACAATCTTCACTACTACGAGTGAAATTATCGGGAATGAAGCGATCTTTAGTGTTTACATGAAAGAACAATTCGATTTTGAAAAGGCCGTAATGTATCGCTTGACCGTCACAGCATTCGTAAGAATTTTTTAAACTTGTAACTTGTTTATATTGTATACATTTTATTATTTTAATTATTTAGGATAATAAAAAAATGGAACCGTATAAAGAAGCTTCCGCGACGATTGTAATTAACGTGCAAGATGTGGACGATAACGGTCCGGTGTTCACCAAAATCCCGTCCTTCACGAAATTAGATGAAAACACCGCGGAGGTATTATTCATATCTCGTGTGCGCGCTTTTTGATTCGTTATGACATTGTTTTTAGGGTGTAAAAGTGTTTGACATTAGAGCGGAAGATGGAGATCGAAATGTACAAAATCCAATTAAGTACAGCATCACGAAAGGAAACTACGAGAACGCATTCAGAATTGACGAAGCAACGGGGTCCGTTTATGTCGTCAAAAGCCTCGATCGCGAGACAATGCAAGACGCCGAAATTATTTTGGAAATAAAGGTAGACTTAAAAAGCTCATTAATGATAATAATACCGGAATTATTGTTGTTTTAAATCCAGGCCGAAGAAGATAATCTTCAAATCCGCAATTCAACAAGCGTCAACTGCACAATCTCGATTCAAGACGTGAACGACGAAGCGCCAGAGTTTAAAAACCAAAAATATTTCGGCAAAATCGCGGAAAACTCGTTTGGAAATACGGCGGTCGATTTAGACGGATTCAATTACATTCAAGTCTCCGACCTAGATCAGGTGAATTATACGATTTAAAAAAAAATTAATTTTTTTTAAAATTTTACACATTTCAGAGCAAAAATGCCGCGTTCAATGTGAGGGTAACGACTCACAACGATTTGTTTCAATTGGTGCCGTCGGAAGGAATAAGCGAAGCATATTTAAGTCTTCGTTTGACGAATTCAGCCAAATTAGATTTCGAACTTCTACAAGCCGATAATCCATTAATTGTGACGGTATAACGATTTTCCCGCTTTATCGAGTGAAATTCGCCATATTTGTTTGAAACAGATGGAGGCCGTGGATACGAACGACAACACCTTAAAGAGTCACGCGACTGTGGCGGTGACGATTCTAGATGAGAACGATTTAACTCCACAATTCGAACACCCGACTTACAAGGCGAGGGTGATTGAAAATTCACCAATTAGTACGCTTGTTTTGACAGTTTCGGCGACCGATGATGACACCGGTGTTTACGGCACCGCGGGAATCCAATATTTCATCGATGGCAACGTGTGAGTAAACGAGTGTGAAATGATCGCTCGAGTTGATTCGCTTCATATTCGCAGGCCGTTTGCAGTCGTTGATCCGTCAAATGGAGAAATCTCAGTCTCTGGTCCGTTAGATCGGGAAACGACCCCGGTTTACACGTTTACAGTCGTTGCCAGGGATAATGATGGAACTGGCAGATCCAGCAGCGTTCAAGTGGTCATCGAAATTGATGATTACAATGATAACGCTCCGAAGTTTACGCAAACGGTTTACAAAGTCGCGGTGGAGGAGAACAAAAACGAATTTCTGCCGCCATTCCACATCAAAGTAATGATCGTGCACGAATAAATGTTTTTTTCGTTCTTATATTTTATTGTTTTTATTTATTCTAGGCCGAGGACGCCGATCTCGGGGACAACGGAAAGGTCGTCTACAGAATAAAAGAAATTATTCCGGATCCCAGATCCAACATTTTAAAATTAGACAACGATTATTTTCATTTAACATCACCCGGGCCCGACAAGGACGTTCAGTTGATGATTTCCGACGCCAGCAGAATGGATTACGAACAATTGTGCAAAGGTGTTCCCAAGACGTGCTCGCTCGACGTTGTAATCGAAGCCGCCGATCAAGGAACCCCGCCCGAAACAACGCAAAAAACCGTACAAGTGTTGTTAATTGTAAATCAAATTCCATCCATTATTTTTATTTTCACTTTTACTTGATTTTTAATTCCTTTTTCCATTTTTCCAGGACATGAACGACGAAATCCCGACATTTACTAAAGAAAAATTCACGGTCGAGCTGCTAGAAACCGCCACGAGCGGCACTCCGGTGGAAACAGTTTCCGCGATTGACGCAGACGTGTCGGAAAATTTCCGCAAGCTTAAATACCAATTTACGGGCGACGGGTCCACCGAGGCGTTTCACATTGACACGACGAGCGGCGCGATCACGGTGGGCGCACGGGCCAATTTAGATCTCGGCACCAACACGACCAATTCTCTGCTCTTGTCCGTCATAGCGAACGACGGCATTTATCGCGAGGTCAACAACGTCTGCGAAATCCACGTGACCATCAAGGATGTCAACAACAAACGCCCGTATTTCACGGAAAATTCGTACGAGACGAATATTCTCGAAAGTGCCGCCGTTTCCGACCAACTGTCGCTTCAATTGTCGGCCAAAGACTCCGATGAAGACCACGAACTGCGTTACTCGTTCGGAAACATCAAAGCGTTTTCGCCCGACGACAGAGAATTTGCCGACAAAACCTACGTGGATAAATTGTTCGCCATCGACGCGAATTCGGGATCAATATCTGTCGCCTCGGAACTGGATCGCGAAACTGTGCACAAATTAATCGTAACTTTGATCGTCACCGACATGAAAACGGTGAAAGGAGAAAAGAGCGCAACCGGTAAGTTTATCCATTTCGTCGCCAGGTTTTTTTTTTCGGATTAATTTTGAATTTGCACAGCGCCACTCACGATATTCATCGACGATGTCAACGACAACGATCCCGTGTTCGGCAGAAAAGAATACAAGGGGTTCGTGGATGAAAACAGCCCGACTGGAACGGAAATTCGACCCGTAGTAACGGCCGTGGACAGTGACGTGCACCTAACGCCCCCAACGTTTAGTCTCGCCGGCGACGAGAAACATTTTCAAATCTCGAGCGACGGTTTGATCACGGTCGCTTCCAACATCGATCGCGAAGAGTTTTTGTCTTTCGATCTCACCGTCGTCGCAACTGACGACGGGCAACCACCACGCTCGAGTTCGGTCGTTTATCGAGTAGAAGTCGTCGATGTTAACGATAACGAACCCGAGTTTGATCCAGATACGTACGCAAAATCCATCAGCGAAGGCGCGAGTGTCGATACGCTCGTGCTACAAGTGACGGCCACCGACAAGGACACCGGAAAAGTTTATTACGCGTTCGATAAGGCTGAAGATCTCGGCTATTTGAGAATTGACGAGAATACGGTTTGAATTATGCGTGGTTTTTGTGAATTTTTATTGGAATTATTTCTTTTTGCGCAGGGAGAAATTTTTGTCGCGTCGACGTTGGACCGAGACGCCGGAACGACGAGTCTGAAATTGAGAGTGTTGGCGCGCGACAGCGCCGTCAAAACGTTGAATACTCAAACGGGAACTGCAACTGTAAAAAAAATTCATTTTTGTTATATATTTACCGACGAAATGTTTGTCTTTAGGTTATCGTGACGCTTTTGGACGAGAACGACAATTCGCCGGTCATAATACCTCACAGCAAGCGCTACGAAGTGAATGAAGTTCACTCACTGCCCCACAACGTGGTCGTGATCCGCGGCACCGATCCTGACGAAGGGGTAAACGGACAGATAATTTTTAGTCTCGCCGACAACAACACCGATGAAGTCAAAGGTAGTTTAGTTTTTAAAAAAATATTTTTATTGGAATAATTATTAATTTTTTTTAAAGATTTTTTTGACATCGAGCCGTTGGCGGATGACGAAAACGCCGCCATGTTGTTCGTAAAGAAGTCTCTTGAACACAAAGTTCAAGATTTTGAAATTATAGTGACGGCTAAGGATAAAGGAACGGTCGGTCGAACGACTCAAAAAGTGGAAATTATTAAAGTTCGCGTGCTCGATGCTAATAATAATGATCCAGTTATCCATTATCCTAAAACGGACGACAAAATAGGGGCTAAGGAGGTAAATAAAGGCAAAAATGCATCAAAATTTATTAATTAATTTATTAAAATGATGGAAATTTAGGATTTAGCCGTTGGAGGAAAAGTTTTCGAAATCAAAGCCACCGACGACGATGTCGCCGAGGATAACAAACGACTCGTTTATTACATTAAACCGCCGCTTACGGACATTTTTGAAGTCGACGACGCGGGAATTGTCACTTTACTTAGGAAATTTAATCGAGAGAAGACTGCATTTTACAGGGCATGTAAAAAGTCATTTTTTGCTTTATTTCTTATTTCAAAATTGATTTATCATCAGTTGGACTTGGAGGTTTGTGACTTTGGAAAACCAGACCGGAAATGCACACTCGGCAAAGCTAACATCGTAGTACAGAGTGTACACGACAAGGAACCTTATTTTAAACAACCTACGGTAATGAAATATTTTGATTTTTAAATATTTAATTTAATTCGGTTTAATTTGATAGCAAACGTTGCAATTCCGCGAAGAAACTGAACCGGGAAAAGAATCCAAAACGATTGACGAGGCTGTGGACGATGATAATAATTTTATAAATGTTCCAAAAGATTTCTTAAAAGAGGAGGTATCAATGCCGATTTGTTACTTCATCATCCCTGTCGGTAAAGCTAAAATTTAATCCAAATTTGCACTTATTGCGCCAGTTTTTAATAATTAATTAATTAATTATTAGGTGACGGTGTAAAAGCGTTTAAGTTGGGTCTTAAAGACAGAAAGCTGCAAAATACAATCAGTTTGGACCACGAAGAAACCAAAAAATTTGTATTATACATCAAGGCGACGAACGATTGTGAGAATATGCCGTCTATGAACGTCGATAAAGAGAATTTGGAGAAAAACTATTTGACTTTGACGATCGAAGTGCTCGACGTGAACGACAATCCGCCGAAATTTACTCAAAGAGTGTTCGGAGGTGGAATAGTAGACAATTCAGCCACGACCGATCACGTTCTGAAATTAGAAGTAACGCAGAAAAAGAAGAGAAAAAGATTAAATATTTACTAGATGGTGTTTTGATTTGACTCTAGGCCAACGATACGGACGAGGGAGAAAATGCTCGACTTGGATTTTACATTGACAGCGATATTTCCGTCGAAGGCGAAAACATGGCCGCGGACGGAAATAAAAACGAATGGTTTAGCGTGGACGAGGAAACGGGTGTGCTCAGATCGAATCATCAGTTCGGCGAAACCGTGAAGGGATACGTTGAATTTCGAGTCAAAGTCAACAACACGAAAGATTTAGAAGAGTCGAAATTTAACCACACTTACGACACGGCTTCGGTCAAGGTGTAAAGTCGTACATCGACTCTTGGAAATGTAATTTTTATTAATTTGATTTATTTTTCGTTTTTGTCAGATTTATATACTTCGGAACGATCAGAAATCGAGTTTTGTTTTTCGCAAATCCGTCGCTGAATTCCAGAAGTTTAAAGATGCGTTTACGACGTAAATTAATATTTTAATTTTTGTTTATTGAATAATAAATAAAAAATCGTTGTGGCAGGACATTATCGAATTTAACTGGCACGAATGCGTATATCAACGCAATCAGGTCTTACATCGATCCAAATACGGGTATGACGAGACCAGAATGGTAATAATTTCGTTCCTTTAATTTATATCGATATTTGTATGTTTATTTTAATTCAGGTGTACCGTTTCCGTTCACTACGTTGACGAGGCCAACAACGTCATGAACCCGACTAAAATAGAAGAGTAAAATATTGGAATTTAAATTGAATTGAAATGATTAATTTAATTTGCTTTTAGTGGGTTGCATTCGGGTTTCAAAGCGCTGGATCAATTGGCCAAGGAATTTGACTTTAAGGAAGTCGATGTATGTATTTTATTTGGATTTTTAACTTTTGAATTTTTTTTTGAAAATAGTTTTTAATTTCAGAGAAAAAGCGACACTTTGAATAGCGAACTTAACCCAGTCACGACGTCCATTTACGCCGTTTGCGCCGCTCTCATACTTTTATTGACGGCTTTCTTGTCATTATACTGCAATCGCGTGTCAAAATTAAAACTTCAATTGAAAGCTTCCAATCTATCGACCTATTGTAAGAACTCGATAAATAACGATCGAATTTTAATTTTTTTAAATTTGATATTTTTCAGCACAAGCGAATCGTAAACAAAGCATGGCGCCTGAAATGCCCACCACGAATTTACACGCTAAAGCGGCGTAAGTTTGCGATTAACTCCAAAAAATGAATTGTTTTTAAATTGTAACCACTTTCCAACTTTATAGCTCGAATCCGATCTACGATATCGACGAAGTGATGTTAAAAGAAACCCAAGATACATTAAGGTACGTACAAAGTTAATTAACTAATTAAAATGATTAATTTCTAATTAATTTCGTTAGTATCGCGAGTGAAGGAAGTTTAGTAAACAACCAAACTGACTTCGAGGGCGGCGTAAACAATCGCGGCTTCGTCGGTCTTTTAGAGAACATTTTCGGCGACGAACCTGTACTCGTCGACACAAATTCCAAATCAAATGACAATTTCTCTTTTTCAAAACACGGCGATTCAATCATGCTTTAAAAATAGATATGTTTATTGCTCTAAAAATGTACAAACTAAATGAATCAATTTTATACAAATTTATTTCTGATAATTTTTTTGATTAACTATGTCTCGATATCCACTCTTGTATCAAATAGTGCGCGAGTGGGCCCGGCGGTGGCACCAATAAATGATTTTTCTGAGGTACAGTCAAAATGGTGGGGTCTTTCTTCACTAAATCCAACGCCGTCTTCACAGTTTTAACGTCGAACCATTGGGCATCTTCGATCTCCTTATTGTCCAACGACAACTTGAAAAGAAGAAAAATTAAAATAATAAATTAAAAATTAAATTAAATTAAATTCAACCTTTTGATCCGATTTTGTGTTCGCTAAAAACCCCATCATAAAAGAAGACATTGGAAACGGCCAATGCTGACCACGAATGTATTCAACACTGTCCACCTCCAAGCCAACTTCTTCCGCGATTTCTCGTCTGATCGCTTCCTCCGGTGTTTCTCCTATAAAGTATGAAATTTAACAAACATTTCCCATCAATTAAATTGATCAAACTTACCCGCTTCGACGAATCCGGCAACAGCCGTGTACACCCCTTTGATGTACATCGCTTGCCGAACCAAGAGACAGTTGCGTTTATCGAAAATCAGCGCCATAACCACGGGCCACAACTATAAAAACAGCAAAACCAAATCAAAATTGAGTTTGTAGTGAACTAACTCGGAGCTCACACTCGGATAATGCATCATCCGACACGCCGAGCACACGCGATGAGTGCCGGCGACGTTCTTGGACGTTTTCTTGCCACAACTCGAGCAAAACTGCGCCGTTCGATGCCAATAAAGCAACGACCTGCCCTAACGAAACATTTTAAAGCCATTTTAAACCAATCCAAACACGCCCATCTCCATTTAATACTCGAGTCAAATTCGACACGTTCTCTTTCGTGAGCGTCATTACGAGTCGCAGTTCCTCAAACTGGCCCACGAACATCGACTCCAAAACCAGCGCCTTCTCGTCGTCCATCGGATGCAACTGCAGCCCGAAACGAACGTTCCCGTCGTGCGAAACGTCCAGTAAAACCGAATTCTGCTCCAAATCGAGGCGCGTTTTCATCTTGGAAAAGGCGTGATGCGTGGCTGCGAGCAAAACAAATATTTTCAATTTTAATTTTTAATTATTTTAATTATTTGAAAAACCTTCGTAGGGCAGCCATAGGGGGCTGACGGGCAGTGTTTTGTCTCGGCGGATTAGTACGCGGTTTTTGTTGTAGTAGGCGAAAAGTCCTTTTTCCATCGCTTTCAGGCATTCCGTGTCGTCGTCTTTGAGCGTCTGCAGGTATTTGGATCTGCTCACGAACCCCGATTGATTTGGGGGGAATAACGTGCTGACGGTCGTGCTTTCGCGCCGAATCAGTTGCAGGAACATGTTCAGAAAAACTTGCGCAAACTATCACGTTTCGACTCGAGCGTCCATTTTGATTCTTCACGAAACTTACGTTATCGTTAAGATTGACCCACTTTATGTTTTATTTAAGATAAATAACGACCGATCAACTGATCCCTCTCAGTCTTTCGGCGTGTCAACAAAATAAACATAAACAAGCGGATGTGTAAAGCCGTCTGGTGACGACTAATTGAACTTTCAAAGTAGAGTCTATTATTTGCCACTCGACGGCAGCACTTTTGTATTTATTTATCATTTTATCTTTTCAATTTTTTGTAGAATAAAAAATAAAATAAAAACAAAAATAACAAGAAAAGAAAGAAAGAAAAACTTTTGTAATTTAAAGATTATCAAACATAATTATAGTTGGCAAATTGCTGCTCCTTGGAATGACCAGGTCAGCTTCTCCGTCTACTTTTCCAGATAAATTAAAATTCATATAACTTTATTGGAATAAAAAAAGTAAAAAAATATCAACAGCATTGATGAAAATGTAAATGGTTCGAACACACTGCAATAATGCAAATAATCAAGAGCAAAAGCAAAATCACGCAGATAGTCATAACAAATCCAGACAGATTTTTCTCAACTTCTCCAACCTCCAAACTCGAACAACGATCCACTGCAACCTTCAAAACAATTCCCAAAAATAACAACAAAATAACAACCAACACACCTACTTTACTCTCATTACTTGATTCTCATTCATTATAAGCCGCACTGTTTCATCATCCGAGTCATACTTTGCACTCGAACCTACAAAGTAACCATTAGAATAAAATAAAATAAAATTGAATAAAGCCAAATCTTACCTTTCGTCGCTAATTTTTGCAATTTTTCTAGAATTTGAACGTTGAGACTCACGCATTTCTTGAGCTCTTCCGCGTAGACCGATGCCATGGTCGAAATAGATATTTGTGGCTTGTGAGGACAGCGAGGACAAAAGGGTGACTCATGTCATCGTATCATCTTTGTTATCGATTTTTTTGTTTTTATTTTTTAAATGGAAATCTTGTAGGAACCACTTTCTTCCAAGATATGAAGTTTCGCAATTTCTGCTGTATCCGGTTCCATCCAGATGAGATGAGGGTGAAAAGGATCCACCAAATGCTACGAGTTGAACTCATTTTCAACTGCGGTCGTATCGGACATGTTGATTTTGTTTTATAGATTGTACCTCAAGTTGACTGACCACAGCTTCACTATCTTATCAATAGGAGTTCAATATTTATCCATTGTCAATTTATCCCGCGTTTTGTTTGTGGTAGATACGTCCAATAATTACCAAACTGCAATAATTAGGCCCGTGGTTAAACGTTTGAAAGTGTCGTCGAATAAAACCATTAATTAAGGTAAACACCATTTACAAGCTTAATAACTGCATTAATCGGGGCATTAATAGAATAACTGCACCCCTTAGGTATTTTTTTAAACGTCGGAAATAATATTTATCCATTTTTCAAAGAGAATGCAACAAATTTGAAAACAAATAAAAAAATAAAAAATGTCTCTTCAGTATGGTGGCAATTACAAATTGAATTCATAGATGAATGAAATGAAATGAAATTTGAATTCGAAGTTTCAATTTTTAATTTTCGAAATACAAATTGGAAAACTTAAAATAAAATTAAAAAATTAAAAAAATAAAAATAAAATTGTTTTGGTCGTTTTACTGAGATTTTATGACGATGCTATAAACAATACGAGAAGCTAAACAATAGTCAATTTCGTCTCGATCAGCACAAGGCGAGGTAAACAGCAAGATTTTCCTGTTTTCTTTTTTCACAATATTTGATTCGAGTTTGATTTCAAAAGGTAGGTTGGTTTCATGATCACGGGATTAACATTTCCGTGAATTTCTCAGCAAGTTTGAAATGGTATTTCTTTAAAAAATGATCCATTTATTTTCTTACATATGTTCTTTTGCTATTGTTTGGCGCCATTTTAGGCCTACTGCAGGCCTAGTTTGAAATGTATTTTCTTCTCTATTTCTTCAGTTATATGGCGGTTGAGTATTTATTTGGCAAGAATATTATTTGATGCACTTTAATGAGCTTTTTGGTGGTTTTTCAGTTTGGTTTAAATTTTTCATTTGAAATTTCAGCGAGTGCAGGCAGGGGCGGATCTAGCATAGGGCTAATGGGGCTTGAGCCCAGGGCCCCCAAATTTTAGGGGGCCTCCAAGACACAAGGCAATGTACTAAAAAAATAAAAAAGATTTCTATTATAAACTGTGATAAAGAGGCCCCGAAAATACCTCAAGCCCAGGGTCCCCGAAAATACCTCAAGCCCAGGGTCCCCGAAAAGCTAGATCCGCCCCTGAGTGCAGGTCTTCTCTCACCAAAGTAACCAATCAACGTGATCTTAGTTGGTTGTATTGGCCACGTCAAATTACTCAGGGTCATCTACTTACAGTAATCAAGGTATCTCTGGAGATTAATGAATATCTTGAACCGGTGTCCACTGTTGCTACCACGCGGATCTTGCCTAGTCACATTGACATGCGAAAAGGGTCATCCTGGTTATAATCAGGATTTTGGATTTGACATTCTGGTTGAGTGACCGATGGAACACTCACATAATTCATCGGGGTGCAGTTCTGTTGGAAAGGCTGGTATGCAGGCTTTTGGTCACCACCGTGTGCACGTCCACATCCGGTACGCTTTCCTTGACCATGCTGCTGGGTCCCAGATGGTCCTGCATTTCCATCTTGCATTTGGATCGATTATTCACGACCTGTCTGCTAGTGGCAGCAGATGTTACAGTTGTAGTAGGTGAAAACTCCTTTTACCATTTGCTTTCAGGCATTCCGTGTCTTCGTCCAAAAACTACTGTAATTACATTGTTCGTCTGTCCGTCCGTCCATCCATCCATCCATTAATTTTTTTATATAATTTTGTTCTTGCTTCTTTGCAAGCAGTAAAATGTGGCTCCATATTTTGGAAACCCTAAGAAAATTTTCTCATCCTAACAGCTGAAGATCAGTTGTTTGCCTGAACCTATGGTAATAATTTTGCTACAAAAACTCACATTACATGAAACAAGCCATATGGATATGACATAATGGTCTTAGTATTACATGATCTGATGGTGGATCATCTCATAATGAATCTGTAGGCTTGTCACTAAGTATCAAAAATAATTATTCCAAACTTTTTGAACATGATTTTCATTATTCCAAACTTTGTGGACACTAATGTTGCATTCAAATGCAGATTACTAGAAAACTATGCATCCTACAGGAGCATTTTTTTGCTTAATCTAGAGCTAAATTATGTCTCTTTTTAGAATATTATCATTTATTTTAGTGAGGGCTTTCCAGCAATGCCAAAATGCCTTCAAACAATGATATGCTCAAGAAAATTTGGATTATTCCAAACTTTCTGAACTGACTGTATTATCTCACTTGCATTCAAATTGGATTAATTATTCCAGCAAAGAATGTTCAGTTCACCTTTTATTTTTAGTGTGAAACTGCCTTTTAATACATGAGAAATAGCGCTTCTACCCTTTATGCGTGGAAATTTTGAATATTGCAAGAACAGGTGGTGCCAGACTCACATTTGTATAAGGTTGAACGATATATTTGTTGGCGCCCACTGACGTCAAAAAATGTGAGCCAATGAGAGCTGAGTACACCTAACTTAATATATTATTCAACCTTGATTTGTACATATTCCAGCAACCCTTTAGAACGACCGTCTCGGCTTTAGCTTCATCTCTTGAATTCAAGAGATGAAGCTGGTCAAAGGGGATTTGTTATGTATTTTAGCTTGTAATTTTGATTCTTTTGTTGGAGCTCGACATCGAATTCATAGTATTACTCAATTTGTTTAACCTAAAACGATTAAACCTTGAAAGAATTCCCAGCCGCCATTTCTTAGGAAGCTAAAGCCGAGACGGTCGTTCTAAAGTGCAAAGATGGGCAAGTCTGTGTCCACAAATGCAAATTAGTCGCTGGCGGTGATTACTTTCGGGCAATATTAAGTCTAGGCAGTCTCCAGAACGAACATAACGTGGTATCGATATTGACAATTTCTATTGATGTATCCAGAAGCAATACCACGTTATACGCCCAAGATTTTACCATCCAGCCAGAAATGCCAAACAGCGAGAAACGTGAAATAATTATGACCGCTGACAAAATGCAGTTGAAAGACTTATTCGACACGTATTGGCAATTATACTGCAACCCGATCACTCTGGATACATTCTTAAGTGTGTGGCATCAGATGGCGGAAATATTAAATCAAGATTGACGAAACGATCAAAACGGTTCAAAAATTCGTCGTAATGAACATGAGACATCTATCGGAAGCTGAAGTGCTTTCGGACATCAGTTTGACGCAATTAGAAAGTCTTATTCTCAATGTGAAACCCAACAAGTTCGGCGAAATTCTCATATTTCTACTCAAATGGGAAATGAAGACGCGAGACCAACGCAAAAACAAAGACAGGACGTTTCAATGGAGTTGCTCTCTAAACTATGCTTTAAGATTTCCTTCCTAGATGGCAGCATCCGTACTTTTCGCCAATCGCTGTTGATCGCGCTCCAATTTGACAACTTTTATCTTCTACATTACCATGACCATTTGGACAGTTGTCAATGTTTCCATTTAGTTCCGCATATTTTCCACGACCCGAAGTAATTCATCATCACCATCACATTAAAAATAGTATTTTAAAATTAACCAAGAAAAACACATAACAAACAACGGTCAAAATGGCGCCCATTTGGAGGCACAAAACTTTATTTTACAAAAACTTCTAATTCTCAAGTTCACAACTCGATGACTCAGTCTAAAAACCTAATGACTCCCGTCAAAACGAACGAAACGTATCAACAAAAACGAAACGGAAAAAAACCGAGAAAAAACCTGAGAAAAACGAGAGAAATCGGCCAACGAATTGACGAATTGGAAGATTGTTTGCTTTGAAATGCAAGCAGACGTTGATCCATCGGCCCCCCCGTGGGTCACTTTACCTGGGCACATAAAAAGTGCACCTCTAATTGCAAATGGAACCTTCCAAGCACCGCCGCAGGCCTGTGGGCGGACAGGTTGAAAGAGAGAAGCGAAGGTAGAAAACGAACGATACGAACGAAGCGCGAGTTTGCATGACAAGTGCGAGTGAGTCGACACCGCCACATTTCAATTTCGTCCGTGGGTGAGTAAGAGAGCCAGAGTGAGAGTGCAGCATTTGCGATCCATTCATTAATTGTATTTCGATCGTGCAGATTCAAGTTGGAGCTGTTCGTGGCGCCATGGACTCGGCCCGGGCTGCTAGTGCGGGCCTCTTGTTTTTCGTTTCCATCGCAACCGTTATCGTCGGTAAAAAAACAATTTGATACTAATTTCTTAAGAAATATTGAAATAATAATCGTTTGCCATTTATTTGGAGCAAAAGTCGCGTTTTAATCGTTCTGCATGGGCGATTAATGTTTAATTACAAGGGCTTGAATGCTTTCGTGTTTTCTGGCACGGTTTGAAAAGATGATGTCAGGTATTACAATCATTTTAGGTAACCTAGTATTTTGATTTTTTTTGGGGTTATCGATCTAAAATGGTGATGGATAACGGATAAATTCAAAATGCCACCATCTTTGGCTATCTAAACACCGAAAAAAATGGAAAAAAATGGAAAAAATGGAAAATATTTTCCAATTTTATCCAATTTTTTACGAAAATGATTGAAAAATTGTTTTTGTTTTGCAAGTTGAAGGTGAAAAGAAAAGAAAAACAAACGCACAAACAAAAAAAGAGCGAAAATGATCATGATTTTGATTTTAATGAGCTGGATTTGAGCCATCTCAAGGTCCCCTGAAAATTAGAAGTAAAAAAAAAGTGGAAAAATTTAACCTTGAGATCACCTTCTTTATTTTTCATTGTAATCCGTCGTCTCAAGTTCATTATTAATGTAAACTACTTCCAAGAAACTTTGAAATGAAAAGGAAGAGGGAAAAAAAAAAGTGTTCACATTACGACATTTTAAAGGTGCAACGAAAATGTATTTAATTGTATCGCACGTTGGGCGCGGTCGTGTCGTGCATTATCATGTAAAATGTAATAAGAAAGAGCGAATTATCCGACGTCTTTATTCAGCAATTTCACTCGACGTAAGAAATTGAATGGGAAAAACATATTGAAAAATGCGGACCAAACTATTGTTCGCGCTGTGATGAATAGCACGAGTCAAGATAGTAAAGTCATGAGGAAATGCAAGCAAATTCTCAATACATTTTTCCTCCTTAGATGCAAATGGACTAAACAACCTAATTTTTTTTACTTTTATATTTTTATTATTTCATTCTCTTTATCACTTTCGGTTGAATTCTCCGCGATAAAGGCGAAGATGCGTAAGTGGGAAAAAATGGGGTCCATGACATCATCTTTCTATTCACGATAAATATCGTTTTTTATTCATTCGGTTTGATGTTTTCTTTTGAGTTGTTTTTCGTTGCCAATTACCGAATCAAAATGCTACTTGAATAACATTTTGAGGTCGTAGTCTGCTTAAATTTACCTGTTTTCGAACAACACCGATGATGTAATACCGGTAATGGTGTCATGGTTAGTGCTAATTCTTAACCAATTGTCATACTTAACGACGTCATTTCGGTGATTTTTCTAAACGGCCATTAAAATGCCTTTTCAAACGATGAATTTTTATCGTTTCACATAGTTTTGAAAGAAAAGAAATAAAATTTAACGTCGAGGAAATTGGAAAAAAGTCTATTTTTAATCCTCGGAATGATTTACATCGCGTTGCGATAAATCAGGAAATGGAAATAGAGCGTTACATAGATTGCATCGGATATTTATTGATTTCAATTTGTTTTCCCCGTCGTAAAATCGCGCAAGCGCCGTGGCGTGTTTACGGGACTTAAACAAAGATTAGTGACCTTGATAAAAGAAAAAGAAATTGACTTTTTGCCTTTGCGGCTCTCGAAGGATCATTTGTGATCTTGTTCGTTTGCCAAGGTGATGCCAAACACAAGGTCGCTTAACGGTTTAAATATTAAACATTTAAAGGCGCCATAAATGCGAAAAGTCAAATCGAGGTTGCAATTTGAAATACGAGCCGCTAATAAAGATAAATAAAACAAACAAGTCGAAGTGGAATGTAAACAATTATTTCCAAAAAAACGAAAAATAAAATTTTCAATTCTTCCAAAGGTCTCCCCGACCTCAGAGACACTTCTTCGCTGCCCGTGATGCTGCGAATGTCGGACGACGCCGTTTTGACGTGCGTCGCCAAAGATGTCGAGAACTTCACCGTGAGTTAATTAAATAGATTTTATTTTATTTATTTATTTATTCTTTTTTCCGTAGGTGATTTGGAAAAAATTTAAATTTGGGAGAGCCGAAGTTCTCACTGCAAATATGATCAAAGTGAGCAACGATCCTCGCATTTCAATCGCGCAAATCGAAGACAAATGGGTTCTCGTTATTAAAAACATCAAAATGTCGGATACTGCGCAGTATGTTTGCGAAGTGAACAGTGTTCCAGCAGTTCAAGTTTCTATACTCGTAACAGGTATTGAAATGAAAAAGAAAAAGAAAAGGTGCGATCGTATTTGTTTTGTTATTGCAGTCACACCGCCGCCACCTGTCGCATTCCCATTAACGCATAACTACACAGACTGTTGTAAACAAAAGATGGTGTCGAATGCGTGTCTCGGGTTCTGCAGCTTGCAAAATGTCGTCTTGGGCACGACCGGCGCTTCGCCGCAGTCGTGTAGAGAGTTTTTACCTTTTGTCGCGGAGTGCATGGCTGGTACGTTATCAAATAATCGTGATTTTATTTTTTTAATCATTATTTTTATTATTTAAATTAGACGGAAGGAATCACATGCCGTGTTGCGAGCGAGAGAAAATTCCGGAAATCTGTCGCGATGTTTGCGTCGGTAAATTCGGACTTCTCAACGAAACGATTGTGAATCATTACACGTGTTCGCGGTACAGCCGAGCGACTTTGGCGTGTATAGCCGAAGGAATAGGTCGAGAAATAACTCAAATTTTAGTATTTTAGTATTTTAATTTTATTTATTTTTAGAACTTTTGCCGGGACCACCTCGGCACATGTTGGTCGAACCGATTTCGGAACACGAAATTAAAGTGTCGTGGGAAGCGCCGATTCAAAAAATCGATACGTTAACGCATTACATAATAAACGTGACGGAATTGGCCACTTTTGACGACATGGGATCTGAAACCTGGGTATACGAATCGCGACGTTATTAACACTGCAAAGTTTACATTGGAGCTAAATTTATTGATGCAGATGAATTGCAGGAATTTCGACACGAGGCCAACAGCAGTGGACCCGAGACGCTGACGAAATATGTGGAGGAAACTGTAAGAGATTGGTTTATTCGCTGCGTGTCGTCCCAAATGGATTTTAAATTGGTTTACAATTGAAGGTTAACAAATCCGAAACGGAGACAACGTTGAAGAATTTGAAAGCGTACACGATGTACGAAATCTACGTGGTTGCCGTCAATAACTACGGGAGGAGTTTACCAACGAGCAGCGTCCGCACGCTTACGTTATCGCGAGACGAAATCTTTTTTGAAAATAATCCGGACGACATTTCCGACGTTCCTGCACTTCCAGACATTCGAGGGTGCTGCGCTTCGAAAGGAATGAAACAAGAAAGGTGCAAAAGAGCTTTTTCTGGGCATAAAATTGCACTTTTTGTGTCAAAATTGACTTTTTAGATTAAAAAATGCATTTTGCGGCACAAAGTTGCTCGTTTTAAGTAAAAATTGCTACTTATTGGACGAAAAAATGAAGTTTATGCGTAAAACTGCATTTTAGGTAACAAAGATTGATTCAAAATATTTTTTATTTACAGATGTTTGGATTTATTCTGTGACCCGGTCAAAGCTGATGTAACAAACCTAACAGACATGATGATTTGCGCTCCGTGGATCAACACGAGCGTCTCGTGCTTAGTGGACGGCAAAGACCACCGACCGTGTTGCCAACAACGCGGAATACCCGAACTTTGCCTTCCCTTATGCGAGGGCAAAATCGACAGAATCGACTTCCGATTCTTCCGTTGCATCACTTTCATGAGCAGTTACACCAACTGTCTGATGCAGGGCTACGGCGTGCTCGCGTCGGCCCCTACAAAGCCCCTCGTTCGCGGCATCGGACCCGCGTGGGCCGTCTTCGAGTGGAGTCCCCCACTCAACCTCTCGTTCACTGTCACCTCGTACAACTTCCACTACAAATCGATCAGCGACGATCAGCGCCTCTACAACACGATAACGGACGCGAAAACGCCCTTCATTTTCAACCACATCCGACCGGACACTTCGTACGAGGTGTACGTGACGGCCATCAACCAATACGGGGCCAGCGAACCCTCGCCGCGACTCGAATTTCAGACCCCGAAGGAAGAAGACGCGACGAACGCGACTGGGGCGCAAGATCTGACGACGGATGGCTACAACTTCACCGAATGTTGTTTGAAATCGGGAATGAATTTGACTTGCACGCCCTTGTGCAGCTACAAGGCGAAAATGGCGGATTTGCACGCGCTGGGTCCGGTTTGTCTGCCAGATTTTCACAAGTTGCTCAAGTGCGCGGTCGGTGGACGCGACCACGTGCCCTGTTGCTCGCGGAGGATGGTGAGTCTGGATTGCACGTCGCTGTGTTCGGGCATGGTGCCGCATTTCTCGTCCGCCATGGCCGCAATTTGCATTCCCTACATTCCGGACATCGTCATGTGCATGGAAGAAGGTTGGGTTTGACGAGTTTGGCTTTTTCTCGCTTTTCGATTCAGTTTTTGTTTTGTTTTTTAGGTGTTTCCACGTTGCCGGGTCCGATCAGAGAGCTGCATGCGTTTGAAAAGAATAAAACTATGATTGGCGTCGCGTGGTTACCGCCGCTCGAGAGTAACGTGACTCATTACGAGGTGAGGTATCAAGGAGAATACATGGATATCTCGCGGGATAAAATCACTCCACCGCTCGAAAATGAGGTAATTGAGGAAAGAAGTGATTTTTGATTGCTTTTTTAATGGTTTTTGAGGGATTTTCATTGATTTTGATGATTTTCATTGAGTTTTGATGATTTTCATTGAGTTTTGATGAATTTTGGATGATTTTTCACAGATTTAAATGGTTTTTGATGATTTTCAGGTGATAAATGTGACTGAAACATCGCTAACGATTACAACCCTGCAAGAGAACGTGTTGTATAGTTTGTACGTGGTTTCGGTGAATGAGTTCGGACTGAGCATTCCATCGGCCGTTCTCACTTTCAACACAACAACTCCGCAAGAGAATTTAAACGGCGTCGCGAGCCCTCCGCATTCCCTAACCGTGACGAGAAGGAACACAACATCTCTCGTTTTGACGTGGCTGCCGCCCGACTTCAGTCATCCGACCGATGCCTTGACTTACAAGTTAAACATTATTTTGTCGTTTTTATTCAATTTATTCCATTTGTCAATTGTAAATTCTTGCAGCGTTTATTACAAAGCCGCCAACGATGCGATCTACTCGAATGCATCGACGAGCACTTTGGGGATGTTTTTGAGTCGTTTGGTGCCCAACACGGAATACTTTGTGCACGTGACCGCCGAGACGGACAAAGGCGAGAGCTGGCCGTCCGAAAAGATCCGCGTTTGGACCGATCCCGTTTTCCCCGCTTTCGTCGAGATGCCGCGCGTTCATCCTTCGACTCAAATCGAGGAAGGCGGAACCATGACCATCTTGTGCGTGGCCAGTGGCACCCCTGTGCCCAAAGTCGGCGTTTACATCAGCGGCAGAAGGATCTTCGAGGAGTTTACGCGCCATTTGATAGCGCGGGTTTCCAACATATCGAGGGACATGAACGTGGTGACGTGCACGGCCGACAACGGCGTCGGAATCGGATCTCAGGCGACGCAGAGAATTAAAATCAGCTGTAAAATTTTAATTTTAATTTTAATTTATTTAAAAAATAATTTTTTTTACAATGTTTAATTATTTGTTAAGATTCGCCGTCGATTGTGGGTAAACGACCACAAACGAGAAGAATCGGAGAAAGTAGTCTGCTAGAGTGTGTCGTCGATGGATTCCCCAAACCGCATTTAACTTGGTGGAAAGATCAGGATAAATCGACCCCCGTAGTGCCCGACGCGAGGCTCTCGACCGGACTTTCCATAGATGTAAACAAAATGAAAAAAAAAAAATATTTGCAATTTTTGCAACTTTTTTCTCAATTTTGTTTTATATTACAGGACGAGGGAAACGACGTGTTTCAACTCGTCATCAACGACGCTGTGGCGACGGACGAAGGACCCTATTATTGCAACGCGGATAATCCGTACGGGAGCTCTATGGACAAAGTGAGCTTGCAGCTGGAACCTTCGCTCGATATCGGTTCGAACGTGTCGGCGTGTTGCGTCCAAGAAAAGGTCGACCCGGAATGCGTGGACGCGTGCACGTTCGATATCGACATCGATGCTGTGATGAACAAGGAGAAATGCGTCTCTGAATTGAGCAAGTTGGTTTATTGCGCAGCTGGTAAATGCAAAAATTAACTTTTAAAAAATAAATAAATTAAATGTTTTTTTTCTTAAATTGTTTTCAGATGGGAGTGACCACAGACGGTGCTGCCAAACGTGGGGAATTCCCAAACGATGCATCGGTTTGTGCCAAGGAAAGCAACAGTTCTCGTTTAACGTGCCTCTTTGCATTTTATCTTGGTCAAAACAAATCGTGGCTTGCTTCCAGGAAGGCAAACGTAATTGTTTACTTAAAGCTTAAATGTAGTGTTCGTAACTCGATATTTTATTTACTTATTTATATATTTTTTCTTTTGTTTTAAATCTAGAAATACTACCGGGTGTTCCCGAAAACATCCGAGCCAAAGCGTTAACTGCTAATTCAGTTCTCGTGCAGTGGGATCCGCCCACTAAAAACCCACACATGGTTCAGTTTTATCGCGTCGTTGCGAAACCGCTCAATCAAAAGAAACCCATTAAAGTATTACATTTTAATTTAATTTAATTTGAATTAATTTTTGAATTTTTTTTTTAGGTTCGAAATGATACTCATGGTTTGTCACTCGTGATGACGGGTCTGAAACGCGGTCTGAATTACGAATTCGTGATTAAAGCGGGAAATCACTACGGCTCGAGTGTAACTTCGCAACCAGTCAAAGTTAATTTACTCGATGCAAAACTGATGGAAGTGATTGGTAATTTTAATTAATTGTTTCACATTTCGGAAATGAAAAATTGTTTTTTCATTTTTTCAGAAAAAGATTCCGATTACACAGTGGCCATAGTCGTCGGCATCGTCTTGACTGCGCTGTTATGCACCGTCATAGCCGTTGCCATTGTCTATTACAAGTAAATTGAACAATTTGATGATGAATAATAAATGTTGGAATAATTAATTGTGTTTTTTTCTCTAAGGAAACGGTTCCATCCATCGCCGCCAGACACCGTGTCGTTTGAAAATCCAAGTTACATGAGGGAAATGAGTAGCGAGAGTGCTCAGACGAATGGAACCACGTCGGAACAGAGGAGTAACGAGAATAACTGGAAAACGGAGACTCTTCACACGCCCGATTTTGATAATTTGTACGAAGTTCCATCCGACGATCGAGCGGGGCTGAAGAAAGCGACGAGTCAAACTGGTTACATGTGATTACAAATCGGACAAATCAAATTGGGATAATCGATATATTGATTTTTAATATTTATGTAAATATTGTACTTAATGAAATTAAATGTAAAGTTATTTTGATAACATTAATCGAGATTAATCGTGCTTTGTATAAAACAAATAAAACGTTTATTCAATTTTTTAAGACGACTATAAATAATTATGGTTGTCCACCTACAAATTGAAAATTGAATTAATAGATTTGTGGCCCTGAGCCACCACCCGAAAAATAAAATTTGAATTCCAAGTTTCAATTTTCAAAGTTCAAATTGGAAAACCAAGAAAATTCACTGTAACAATTGGTGATTATTCTGTCAATTTTGGTCTCATCTTGCAACAAAGCACTTTTTGTTGCAAAAAACTCCTTGCTGCAGGACCATAGCTAATGTCCGAGGTTGTCGGACCACGGGAAAATTCAGCCGTTTTCATCGTCTGCGGATGTCACTTGTGCCAGCGTCTAAAGTCGGATGAAGCGAAGCTGCTTCGTGAGTAAAATTGCAATTACCTATCTAGATTAGATCCAGTTAGTTTTAAGTGAAGAATCCGAAATATTTCGGGTCCACATTGAAGACAGAAGAGCCACAAATTCACAAGAAGCCATTGTGAATCTGCTGCGTCTACGACGAGAAAAACAACGCTAGCGACGCCACACGGCCCACACGTCCACCTCGCGGCCGTACCTCGTGTCGCCCACGAGCAACTCGGGCGCCCGGTACCAGCGCGTGGCCACGTAGTCCGTGTACGACTGGTCCTGGCTCCCTACGAGCCGCGCGAACCCGAAATCGCACAATTTCACCACTCCCAGTCGCGACACCAAAACGTTCTCCGGTTTCACGTCTCGGTGGATGATCTGCGCACAATTCAAATACAATTCAAATATAAATAAATCAATCCTTTATCGTTTTTTCTTTTTTATTTACATTATGCGAATGACAAAAATCGAGTGCTCGGAGCACTTGCCAGGCGTGTTGGCGCACCCGCTCTTCCGGCAGTCCGTCGGGCGACGCCTGCTCCAACTCGTCTAGAATCGTGTGGTCCACAAATTCGAACACCAAATACAATCGACGTCGGCGTCGGAACACTTCGATCAAATTCACCAGATTTTCGTGCCGGAGTTTCTGCAAAGAAAAATAAAAAAATAGCACTTTTTTATATCTACCGGTATTATATTTCTTTTCTGTACTTTCAACATTCGAATTTCTCTGAGCGCAATTTTCTTGGCGCCCTCTTCATACTATTCCTTCTTTTCTGTGGTGTAATCACCACGAGGTTCGCGATAGGAGATAACGTCACATTCAGCCATCGCTCCAGACTCTTGTTCGTTACAAACTATGGGTTGCCGACCATTTTGATCATGGCAAAATGGTTGCACCAACGAATAGAAAAATTTTTTGAAGTGGGAGATATTGTGATAGTTGTTTTCATGATATGCCTACTGATCGGCTTTCTCGTTTACAGCCTTCGCGTTCGCTAGAGATAACGAAAATTATTACAAGAAAGCCAGTAATACTGACTGAGACATAATACAGTTTTATAAGTGGAGGAAATTAACTAGTCAAAACTTGTCAAATACATGGCGAAAACATGACGCACAATATATATCAAATCTCTCCAGAAGCAATATATGCGAGTTTTGCAAAAAGATTGCAGACATTCCTGCCTGAAAAAGTTGAAGAATACTTTCAGAAAAAAGGAATTGGCTACTGGCCCACAATTAATATTTTGTGTCATATTTGTTAGTATTAAGTTTGGTTTAATTAAATGTTTATTTTATATATTTCTTCTAGTTTATTACCAACCACGTTGATATAAGTGGGTGGCACCTTATTTACATCATGCAGAAGCTTTTGTCTGTTCAAGTTGATTAATCTTATCTTTACAAAGGATTTGAACTTAACCAACCTTTTGGAGATCAGAAGGGGATAATACAATTCTCCTTATTGGAGTTCTTTCTTAATATTTATATATTTGTTTTTTATGTTTCTTTTTAGATTGAGGGTTAGGAAAATGAATTTCTCGATCTAGCATAGACTGACAGCTTTGAGAATTAGTGCTGATATTTATATGGATTCGTTACGCCGTATACTGTTTGAAAAGTGTTGCATTCCATCTCTGTTTGAAATAGTAATTTTTGAAATGCAAGATTATATAATTGTATTTTTTATGGTTTGTTGGTTGGTTTCTTTTATAGTAAAAACCAAACAACAAGAACTCTCTAGAGAATTTATGAGGGTCGGGCGTGAGGAGTGTCATTTTGCATCTTTACTCTCATAAAAATCCATTTTCCTCATGCTTACAGTCCTCCTTATTTAAGTTCTCTCTTAATATTTATATATTTGCTTTTATGTTTCTTTTTAGATTGAGATTGAGAACGCTGGAGTGTTAGGTGAAATCTGTTATTATGAGGTTTCTGACACTGTCCTCATAATCTGGCTGACCGTGACCGACTGTCTGGTTTCATGGTAGCATGTACGAGTATCTCCATATATTTCAGGTAATTCAAATCTAAATATCCAAATTGTTTAAATTTAATTTTTAATACTTTGTGGCAGGGGAGAGCATGTTTACACGCCCAAAGAAAATTCACTTTTACTGGTGTTTGGATACACCCACAGAGAACTTGGTTTTATTTCGGACGAACATTGGCGAACACTTCGAAACACATCCGTAAATTAAACATTTTTTTTATAATGAAAAAAATATAACTGATAAATTTCAGTTTCCAACCGTGACGTTAATAGCGCTAAAAAGACACTACCGTCAACTGTGGATGGAAAATATAGAGATAGACTACAGTGTAGTCTACGTACCGGCTGAAGTTCACATTCATTTTGAAGTGAAAAGGGCCATGTGTAATGACGCAGTGCACTGAACTTCGCGTACCTGGATATATTTAAATACTTATTTTTCTTTATTAATTAATTAATTAATTTTATTTATTCATTTGCATTTCTGCGTTCGTTACAAACTATGGGTTGCCGACCATTTTTGTCATGGCAAAATGGTTACGTCAACGAATAGAAGAAATTTTTGAGTTGGGAGATATCGTTCTCGTAGTATTTATGATATGCATGCTGATCTGCTTTCTCATTTACAGCCTTCGCGTTCGCTAGAGATAACAAAAGTTATTACAAGAAAGCCAGTAAGGACGGTCGCGATTCATTTTTCAAACAAAATGAATTTCTCGATCTACCATAGTTTGACAGCTTTGAGAATTAGTGCTGATATTTATATGGATTCGTTACGCCATATACTATTTGAAAGGTAATTCAAATAAAACAATTTAAATATTTCAAATATTTAAATTTAAATTTTTTTAATACTTTGTAGTGTGCAAGATTATCACGTTCATGTAATATGTCTATAGTAACGTAAATATTCGTCTCTAAGTTCACAAATTAAATGATATTCTGATTTGCAGGCAGTAAAATGTTGGCAAAATATCTGAAGACTGCAAAAGTTTGGTTGCTCAGTTGGCAATTTTACCTGAAAACAGTACTTTTGATGCTCTTTGTCAGTTTCAGCTAGAAGATTTTCATTTGTTGGTGGAATTAGTAATTCAAATAAAACAATTTAATATTTAAATTATTTAAATTTATAAATTTTTAATACTTTATAGTGGATTAGACTACTACCATCAATATTCGTTGAGCAATAACAGAACATTGCTAAATTTTGTTTATGAAAGATCAGGTGGCGAAAGAATTGAAAACGGTCAATGGGAACAGCTACGACGTGACGAGCTAAGTTAAACATTTTTTTATAATTAAATAAGGTGCTCACAAAAATATTATCACATTAAAAAGGCAATATTCAAGAGAGTGGAGAGAAAACTATATCCACATTTCCGAGACTTGGCTTAGGGTTAGGATTTCATATTGCATTTGCGATTGACTATTTTTGGATTTAAAGCATTTTGTTCTCCATTTATCCTCGTTTTATTTCAGATTACAGTTATTGTCTGTATGGTGTACCAAATGGAATACCATACTTGTTACGTGGATCACCCAGCTGAGGCAACTGAATTTCACATTTCTCCAATTATCCTCATTTGCTACATGATATGCTGTGTGATTGGCTTTTTAGCACATCTGTATTTTAGAAGCTAATTCGAATTTGAAGATTCAAATTATTAAATTTAAAAATTTTAACATTTTAATTTTAATTTTAATTTTAATTTTAACATTGGGAGAAGCTACGAAATATATTCGTTCATTAAACATTTTTTTATGATTAAATAAAATCGTTAACAAAACTCAGTTTCGACCCAATATTATCGGGTTTGGATATATAACTTGCAGCATACTGATTTGCCAACTGTTATTGAGCAATACTTTCAAATACTTTCAATACTTTCAAATCGGCAATTCCATCACAAAGAAAGCCCGATTGAGTGAGGAAAAAATAACATTACAAGCCAAGTTAAGGTTAAGTTGCAAAGGCAAATAGTCATTTTTTAAGTCTAAGAAGTGATTTCAATTTCACTTAATCTTAATCCTTATTGGAATTCTCAAAGATATGATGAAAAACTGTCCTATCTTGTATCATTTCAGTTGGAATGTCAGCCCATGTGGCAATATGAAGCATGAAAGAGATTAACAATTAGAATTACACCCCAAAAAAGACATTTGTAAATGCATTTTTTCCATCTGAAAATACATTTTTTTGCTTGAAAATGTCATTTTTGAAGTTTATGGCAATCCTCTGAGCCACTGATCACTTTGAACACTTTATGGCACGAAAAATGGGGAATGCCATTACCAATCACGAGAATCAAACTTTGAAAAACCACCAAAAACCTCCAAAAGGCAAATCAAATAATGTTCTTTGCCAAATAAATACTCAACCGCCACATAACTGAAGACATACACAAGAAAATACATTTCGAACTAAACCTATAGTAGGCCTAAAATGACCAACCTTTTGGTAATGGAAATCAAACCCGGATTAACCAACCTTTTGGAAATCAAACCTGAATTAAATCAACCTTTTGGAAATCAAACCCGAATTAACCAACGAACACAAAATTGTGGAAGGATCATTCCAGATAATTCAATCCAAACAAAACAGAAATTCTGTTCGATTTGGCAAAATAATAAAAAATTAAATTCTGAGAAATATTAGAGAAATATTTAGAGAAATATTAACGAAAAACGAACCGGCAACTCAAAATCGAATCTAGATCCAATTCTTTTGTCAGGCAAGCAAAAAGAAATGCCATTTTGGTCATAAATAGAATGGAAACTCCGACCACATCAGCGGAAAAAGAGAAAAAAACACATGAAATTCTATCACAGACAAAATATTAACCAAAATCAAATAAAAAGCCCAACCTAATCCTTTGGTTTTGCAATATTCTCATCACGAAAACGAATGGAAACACCGAAAAACATTTCGAACCGAAAAGCAAACCGACAAACGACAGCACGAAATGGAGAGAAATGGAATGAAGAACAATAACACGCGCTGTCGCTAAGCAGCGGGAAAAGCATCACTATTGGTTGGAAGGAATCAACGTCAACAAATTGCATCATTCTCTTCTGTTAATAATAATTATTCTCACCAGAGTGACTCTGCAACTCACAAGTCAGTGTAAGAAAATTGTGAATTTCGATTAGCAAGTGGTAAATTTTAAAATCAATTTTTCAAACCAACAGAAAAAAATAAAGAAAATTAAAAAATTAAAACATTAAAATTCACCTCTTTTTTGGCGAAATGTCACCACGAAATGGCCGACTCAGGGTCCCAAACTCTACCATCGCGGTCAATTATTAAACTATTAAACGTCCCGGCGTTTATTAGAGGCAGTACCGTAAGTTAATGATTGTTTTTTTTCTTAGTCGTACAGTAGATTCTTCGTGCCGATCTACATACAGCCCTGTAGAATCTGAGGGCAACAGCCCCTTAGGTCCCTTACACATCTGCCCTCCCCCCAACGTGGGATTTCACTAACTTAGCTTACTAACGTACTTTTAGCGGCAAATTTGTCACTTACTTGTTGTGAAATTGTTTAGAAATTTTGAAATGCGATTGAAACATGGCACTAAAATGGAAAATAATTTTTTTGGAAAAGTTATTCATTTGTTTTTCATTTTAAATAGTTATTTGGACCAGTGAATATATTCGGTGCGAAAATGGAGTCAGAGTGGACACAAATTGGAAGTGTTTGTACGAATTTGATCCGAATTCAGAGATGTACGATCTCACTTGAGGAATTGCGCTGAGTTTGTTCAATTAACTCTCCATGTCGTAGAATTTAAGTTATTCGTCGGCGCGGGCGATAAACCGGGAGAAACATCCGAACGAAGGTAGAAATTCAAAAACCTGGAAAGCAAACCAATTGCAACCGATTTCGTCGATCAGACAGAGAACGAGAACAACAACGCTCCGATATTTATGGGGATGCCGCTAATAAATAAGTGCGCAAGTCGGAGAGAATCTACCGGCGGGTACGGTCGTAACCATGACCACGGACAAAGACCCAGACTCCAATTCGGTGCTCAGGTTTTCACTGAACGACAAATTTGTGCAAATTTGTGGAAAACATCAACGACAACGTGCTGCAGTTCGCTGCGCCCTTGCTGACCGCTTCCGTCAAGGAGCCAAGATTTCGGCGACGGATGCGGATGTGGACGCGGGCGCCAACACCAAAATGCTCTACTACATCGTGTCCGGCAACGAGGAAGGCGAGTTCCACGTGAACCAGACGACGGGCGTCATCATTGCGCAACGAGCGTTGGATTTTGAGAAGCGTCACCGTTCCATCGTCCACCGCTGAGAGAGCGAAACAGAGATTTCCTCAGGTTGACGCCAGCCAGCCTGAATATTACCCACAATGCCCCGCTTGGAAGCGAAACAGCGAGCTCCAGTTGCAGTTACTTATACTTGTACAACTTTTTGTGTTTCACTTTTTTGGCATTTCGATTATTATAGTTTGTTTAATTGTTTTTATTTTTAATAAAATACATTTTGATAATAAAATTTTATTAAAAGAAATTTTATTTCAAATGATGATTTATTCAAAGAGATTAGATGTGTCATAAAACACTGGTCAATTGCATTGTAGTAAAAGCTAAACTAGGTTAGCAAGCCCGCTTATCCTGTCCTGATGTTTAGTTTTAAAGTACAGTTTATAAAGGGTAAAAGTAAGAACAAAATCCATTAAAAAGTATTTTTTTTAATGTCCAATGTTGCCTTTAAAAATTAGATTGGCGTATCCATCGAGTTTCCGGCCAGCACCAAATTTGCGCGACCCAAATTTGCGCCGTCTTTATTTTGGCTCAAATTTGCGCCGGCCCAAATTTGCGCGATTCAAATTTGCGCCGACCCAAATTTGCGCCGGTCCAAATTTGCGCAACATACGTCACGACTGACCGCCAGGGCGCGCCTTGGGATACCCTCAACCCCCTTTGCGGGGTTTCTTCATTTCGTCGCCCTTCATTTAGTTCGGCCAGCACCAAATTTGCGCGACCCAAATTTGCGCCGTCTTTATTTTGGCTCAAATTTGCGCCGGCCCAAATTTGCGCGATTCAAATTTGCGCCGACCCAAATTTGCGCCGGCCCAAATTTGCGCCGGTCCAAATTTGCGCAACATATGTCACGACTGACCGCCAGGGCGCGCCTTGGGATACCCTCAACCCCCTTTGCGGGGTTTCTTCATTTCGTCGCCCTTCATTTAGTTGCCCTTTATTTAATTTTCGACCGATACTCAATGGAAGGAGAATTGCTTAAAAAAAGTGGTAAGGTTAGGTTCGCGGGGGGTCAAGGGGGGGCGCTAGCCCCCCCTTGTTAGGCATCCTTAGGAATACGAGAGGCGGACTCAGCCTAACAGCGGCAGCGACGAAATGTTCTGCGCATGCGTCGCGCTAATTTGACCACGCGCAAATTTGGGTCGGCGCAAATTTGGGTCGGCGCAAATTTGGGTCGGCGCAAATCTGGGTCGGCGCAAATTTGAATCGCGCAAATTTGGTTTGCGCAAATTTGGGTCGGCGCAAATTTGACTCGCGCAAATACGGGTCGCGCAAATTTGATTTGCGCTAATCTGAACCCTGCCCCGAGTTTCTTGTTTAGAAATTTTTACAAGTCACGTGACCTTGACATTTTTTTTCCTGCAGAGCACAAGACAGCCATAAGATAATACATTCAATCCAAGTATCAGAGTGTAGGTAAAAATTAAAAATTTATTTACAGCTTTTATTAAGAAAAGAAAATGTTTTTTTCTTTAGAAAAAGCTACTACTTTCATTTTATTCTACTTCTATTTATTTACAACAAAGTGTAAAATTAGTTCGTAGGAATATAAAATGACAAGGAGGACAAAGGCTGCTTTTGTATAATTTCGTCCTTACTGCTTTACAGGAAGCCAAATGCAGATGTCCGAATATGAGATTTCTGACAGTGTCCTCATATTCTTCTTGATGGACTGTCTGGTTTAGATGTTAGCATGTAACTTATGCGTATCTATTTCTATCTGTTTACACGCCCGAAGAAAATTCATTTTTACTGGTGTTTGGATACACCCACAGAGGACTTGGTTTTATTTCGGAAGAACATTGGCGAACACTACGAAACAAATCCGTAAATTAAACATTTTTTTTTATAAAAAAAAAAATATAACTGATAAATTTCAGTTTCCAACCGTGACGTTAATAGCGCTAAAAAGACACTACCGTCAACTGTGGATGGGAAATATAGAGATAGACTACAGTGTAGTCTATGTACCAAATGGGATAACATACTTGTGACGTGGATCAGACAGCTGAAACAACTGAATTTTACATTTCTCCAATTATCCTCATTTTCTTCATGATATGCTGTGTGATTGATTGGCTTCTTAGCACATCTGTATTTCAAGAAGATAATTCAAATTTAAATATTCAATTATTTAAATTTAGAAATTTCTAATACTTTGTAGAAAGGAAGAGAAATATTTTTCCACTGCACATGACAATTCTATTTTGCTTTGTTTTGGGTAAAGGCATAGAGCTTTTGCATTTATTTTGGACGAGCATTGGGATGATGTATAGTGACAGTCCAATGACAGATTGCACTGAAAACTACCACCCTTCGAGAAAGTTCCATCAAATGAAATTGTTTTGAAACAGATATCAGAAGCAGAAATACTTTGGAAGATTAATTTTATACAATTGCAAAATCTTCTACCTCATGTGAAACAAGACAAATTCAGTGAGATTCACCAATTTTTGCTTAAATGGAAAGAAAAAACGCGTGGCCAACGCGAAATTAATGACCCCACAGTTGTGATGGATTTGCTGAGCTTGTGCGAGGTGAAAAGGCCTCCCCCCCGAGAAGCTACGAAATATATTCGTAAATTAAAATAAACAAACTTCAGTTTCAACCCAATATTATCGGGTTTGGATATATAACTTGCAGCATAGTAATTTGCCAGCTGTTATTGAGCGATACTTTCAAATAAAGAGGGCCCATTGTTTCAAATGAAGAAGACCCAGGGAAGTCAAGGTTAAGTTGCATACACAAATAGTAGTCGTTTTTAAGTCAAAGAAGTGATTTCAATTTTACTTAATCTTAATCCTTATTGGAATTCTCAGAGTTTGGCAAAAAGATTGCAGACATTCCTGCCTGAAAAAGTTGAAGAATACTTTCAGCAAAAAAGGAATTGGCTAGTGGCCCATGTCATATTTGTTAGTATTAAGTTTGATTTCATTAAATATTTACTTTATACTGTATATTTCTTCTAGTTTATTAGCAACCAGGTTGATATAAGAGGTTGGCACCTTATTTACATCATGCAGAAGCTTTTGTCTGTTCAAGTTTATTAATCTTTTCTTTACAAAAGATTTGGCTTTGCCTTTAGAAAAAAATGAACTTAATTAAGCAACCTTTTGGAGATCTGAAGGGGATAATACAATTCTCCTTATTGGAGTTCTTTCTTAATATTTATATATTTGTTTTTTTATGTTTCTTTTTAGATTGAGGGTTAGGAAAATGAATTTCTCGATCTACCATAAACTGACAGCTTTGAGAATTAGTGCTGGTATTTATATGGATTCGTTACGCCGTATACTATTTGAAAGGTGTTGCATCCCATCTGTTTGAAATGGTAATTCAAATAAAACAATTTAAATATTTCAATTATTTAAATTTAGAAATTTTTAATACTTTGTAGTGGATTAGACTACTACCATCAATATTCGTTGAGCGATAACAGAACTTTGCTAAGTTTTGTTTATGAAAGATCAGGTGGTGAAAGAATTCCAAACGGTCAATGGGAACAGCTACGACGTGACAATTTAATATTTAAATTATTTAAATTTATAAGTTTTTAATATTTTGTAGCCAAATGGACTCCTATTACGTGTACACAAAGAATGATATCCGTGACTTGCTCAACTTTGTATTTCTAGAAGCAAGAAACAAAAGAGTACAAAAAAATGGAAGAATCCCAAACACTGAATGGGAAAACT
This sequence comes from Strigamia acuminata, assembly GCA_949358305.1. Taxonomy (NCBI): domain Eukaryota; kingdom Metazoa; phylum Arthropoda; class Chilopoda; order Geophilomorpha; family Linotaeniidae; genus Strigamia; species Strigamia acuminata. Next base: position 594,170 of record OX442321.1, read on the forward strand.
TTCGAGGTGCAAGGGTAAGTTAAACATTTTTTTTATAATTAAACAAAATGAGCACTTAGACTACTACCATCAATATCCGTTGGACGATAACAGAACTTTGCTTAATTTTGTTTATGAAAGATCAAAGAATTCCAAACGGTCAATGGGAGCAGCTACGACGTGACGAGCTAAGTTAAACATTTTTTTTATTTTATTTTTGTTAGGTTAGGTTAGGTTAGGTTAGATTTGCCATTCACTTTCAGCAAAAACTACAAGAGTATATCCATTTATATTTTTTTCTTACTTCCTTGCATGCAGAGTAATGCGTTTCTTCTGGATAAGCACTGAAACTTGTTTTAACGTTTATGCCCATATATACGCTGACACGATCATTAAATGCCTGACATGCTTATTGATAGCTATTGCAATTCTTCTCATTGTGAAATTTAGACATTTTTATTATTTTGCAGCGGAGACTATCACTTTTATTCTCGACAAGAAATTACTATACTTTTAAATTCCGGACATGCTCATAATAATATCATTACCATTGACCAGTGGGAAGAGCTAAACATTATACAAACAGTTTTTTATAATCAAAATAAACAAACTTTAGTTTCCCAGAGTCAGACGGGTAAGAACCCTCAGAAGACAATATCAGAGAGCATGGCAAAGAAATTATCGGCACGCGCCACTGAATCCTGGAGCTGAGGAATATTTCGAGAATTTGAGGAATGAATTGTTAACACATTCATTTATTGTTATGTTGTAGTAAAAAGTATTAGAATTTATGCCCACATATATGCTGACACGATCATTAAATGCCTGAGATTATTATTGATAGCTATTGCAATTCTTCTCTTTGTGAAATAGTAAGTCAAATAAAATAAATAATTATTATTTATTTATTATAAATTAAATATTTAAATTTAGACATTTTTATTATTTTGCAGCGGAGACTATCACATTTATTCAGAAATAGAAATTGCCATACTTTTGAATTTCGGATACGAACATGATAATGTCATTACCTATGAGCAGTGGGAACAGCTAAGAGCTCAGTCGGCAAGTTAAACATTATACAAAACAGTTTTTTATAATCAAAATAAACAAACTTTAGTTTCCTAATGAGAGAAGAGTAAAAACACACCAGAAGCAATATTTACGAGCTTGGCAAAGGATTATGCACATTCTGAACTGAGAGCTGAAGAATACTTTCAGCAAAAAAGGACAATTAATTCATTTATAGCGTCAAGTTGAGATCTATTATCAAGTGAAACGGAACATCTACAACAACACAGTTTAACATTTTTTGTGTTGATTTATTTGATGTTGATTTTGTTGGTTGAGTTAATATTTGTATTGAATTTATTCATCCTCGTGCTAGTTAAATCTATAAATTTTTAATACTTTGTAGAAGGAAAAAGAAATATTTTTCCACTGCACATGACAATTCTATTTTGCTTGTTTTGAGTATAGGCAGAGATCTTTTGTATTTATTTTCGATGAGCATTGAGAAAAGCTACATGTGTTGTAGCAATGTGTACTAGTACAGTTACACAAGGAAGGACAATAGCGCTATACTGACTTTCGCCTTCGAAAATCGGAACAGAAACATTACTAATGAGGACTGGGAACATTTTCTGTATAGTTATACAGTATATCAAAGGTAGTTTTGCAATTCTATTTTGCTTTGTTTTGGGTATAGGCATAGAGCTTTTGGATTTATTTTCGACGAGCATTGGGAAGAGCTACGAAATATATTTGTAAATTTGACATTTTTTACGATCAAACTTCAGTTTCAACCCAATATTATCGAGTTTGGATATATAACTTGCAGCGTACTAATTTGCCAGCTGTTATTGAGCGATAGTTTCAAATAAAGAGAGCCCATTGTTTTAACGCACTTTAAAATTTTTTGGATGTAGTGACAGTCCAATGACATAATGAAATCTTTTGTATCATTTCAGTTGGAATGTCAACCCATGTGACAATATGAAGCATGAAAGAGATTAAGAACTACATGGAATGTCATTACACATGCAAAAGCCATCCGCAAATGCATTTTCCCAAATGCATTTTTTCCATCTGCAAATGCATTTTTTCCATCTGCAAATGCATTTTTTCCATCTGCAAATGCATTTTTTCCATCTGCAAATGCATTTTCCCAAATGCAAATGCATTTTTTCCATCTGCAAATGCATTTTTTCCATCTGCAAATGCATTTTTTCCATCTGCAAATGCATTTTTTCCATCTGCAAATGCATTTTCCCATCTGCAAATACATTTTCCCATCTGCAAATACATTTTCCATCTGCAAATGCATTTTTTCCATCTGAAAATACATTTTGTTTGCTTGAAAATGTCATTTTTAAAGTTTACGGCAATCATCTGAGCCACTGATCACTTTGAAAATAAAAAGCAGGTTTCAGAAATCAAATCCCAAAAACACTTGATGGCACGAAAAATGGCTAATTCAATTTCAAATGAAAAATTCAAACCAAACTTTGAAAAACCATCAAAAACCACCAAGAGCTCCAAAAGGCCAATCAAATAATATTCTTGCCAAATAAATATTCAACCACACACAACTGTAGAAATACATTAGAAAATACATTTCGAAATAGGACTGTAGTAGGCCTAAAATGGCGCAAACAATAGCAAAATAAATGGATTATTTTTCAAAGAAATACGAATTCAAAATGGAAATGTTAATCCCGTAAACTGTTTGGAAATCAAACCCGAATTAACCAACCTTTCGAAAATCAAACCCGAATTAACCAACATGAAATTCTATCACAGACAAAATATTAACTAAAATCAAACCGTCGGATAAAAAGCCTAACCGGAACAATTTTACTTTACTGGCCACCTCTCAGATCATCTCCAAAATTTGGATATAGGGGTATTCTAGGGTGAAAAAACGAATGGCGTTGACGGTTTTTGGGGCAAACGGAAGCGGAAGCGGAAAACAGCAGATTAACGACCAGTGATGGCCATCAAATGTTTACTTTCTCATTTTTATAACCCTAATTTCATTGTTAGCTGTCAGTCAATCTCTCCCCAGCATTGTTACGCACGTGCGCTCTTATTGTCAGCCATCTTTATTTTTATACCAGTTTTCCACCTGATTTTACACGATTTGTTCAGTTTCATCATCCATACACTTAAAAGAGGTTTCCATTTTATCCCAGGTTTGTACCCTCGTTTTTCTACCTTCGTTTTGGGGTCACCTAATCTACTAAAAACCACGCCCCTAGTTTTAACCTCACCTAACCTAACCTCACCTAACCTAACCTCACCTAACCTAACCTCACCTAACCTAACCTCACCTCACCTCACCTAACCTCACCTCACCTAACCTAACCTCACCTAACCTAACCTAACCTAACCTAACCTAACCTCACCTAACCTAACCTAACCCACGACACAACAACAACATAAAGGACAACAACAACAATGGGCCATATAATTCCAATGCTTAACCTAACCTCACCAGTATAAACAAACTACTAATAAACTCTTGATTTTCGCTTCCGCTTTCGTTTGCCCCAAAAACCGTCAACGCCATTTGTTTTTTCACCCTTCAATACCCCTAAATCCATATTTTGGGGATGATCTGAGAGGTGGCCAGTAAAGTAAAATTATACCAGCCTAACCTAATCCTTTCTCTTTTCAGAAGAAAATACATTTCGAACTAAATCTATAGTAGGCCTAAAATGACCAACCTTTTGGAAATGGAAATCAAACACGGATTAACCAACCTTTTGGAAATGGAAATCAAACCCGAATTAACCAACCTTTTGGAAATCCAACCCAACCTAATCGTTTGGTTTTGCAATATTCTCATCACGAAAACGAATGGAAACACCGAAAAACATCATCGAACCGAAAAGCAAACGACAAACGACAAATGGAGAGAAATGGAATGAGGAACAATAACACGCGCTGTCGCTAAGCAGCGGGGAAAGCATCACTATTGGTTGGAAGGAATCAACGTCAACAAATTGCATCATTCTCCTCTGTTAATAATAATTATTACCACCAGAGTAACTCTGCAACTCACAATCACAAGTCAGTGTCAGAAAATTTGAAATTTCGATTAGCAAGTGGTAAATTTTAAAATCAATTTTTCAAACCAACAGAAAAAAATAAAGAAAATAAAAGAAAATTTAAAATTTAAATTTAAAATTCACCTTTTTTTTGGCGAAATGTCACCTGTGGCTGACTCGGGCACCCAAATCTCAAACTCTGCCGTCGTGGTCAAGTCTGGTCGGACGGAACTAGAAAAAACAAAGAAATTAAAAGCTATACTGTACAAGGACATTTTTTATCATGGGCTCCGAAATCCTTGAAAATTCTCCGTGGACTGGGTATTCTACAAACATCCTTCGATATATTACAATTTTTATCAATTATATTCTGTTAAAAATGCAGAAATAACACGACTTTTTAAGTGTAAACGGTAGAATAACGCACGTGACTTTGAATTTCTTGTTATTTTTGCCGGAAATAAAGAAAAACGTTACATTTGTTTAAAGATTTCTGAATTTCGAAAGCATTTTCAAACCTTTTCCACGGATGTTTGAAGGTTTTTAAAAGATTATTCGACCGCATTCTTGTACAAAGTTTGTGCTATTCATCGCCCATGTCCATGCCTGAACTCTGCGATAAACTGACCAATGTCTGCAGAGGCGGATTTCTATCAACCCTTTATTTTTCAGGTCCCTAATTGAAAACAAGGAGTTTTATGGGTAGCCCAACTAACCCAATTTCTCACACAACTCAATGTCCAAAATGCTTTTGTCGCCTCACAAACTGTTGAGTACGGTAGTTGGGACTGTTAGCTGTGGTGGCGTACGCAGCCATTTTGTATTTCTCTCATCGACACTACTGAATTTCACCCATTTCCATAATTCTAATAATACATAAAGTGATTTTAAACCACAAATAAATGGTTTTCAATACAATATTACCTTCTTGTGGCCATCATAACGGTGAAACAAATGAATTAACTGAAATTTTTGTCAGTAGCGCCTGTGCGACAGGATGCTCCGCGCCATTTTGCTTGCTCTGCGCATGCTCCCAGACAGGCGCAACTAATGCATGTTTCATTGGAAAATGCGCCAAAATACGACTTATTTCAGTTGGAATTGAGTAACATAAGCCTAATTAAGCTTACTTGTACATTATTTTACTCCCAAAAACGTTTTGAATATAGACAGAGTGCAGAATCTGCAAATGGGTTTCAGTTTTCTATTTTGGCGTATATTTCAATAAAACATGCATTAGTTTTGCCTGGACTTTACTGCTTTACTGCTCCGGGAGCATGCGCAGAGCAAGAAAAATGGCGCGCAGCATCCCGTCGCCAGGGCTACTACAGTTACTATTTCTGTTCGCAAGAGGACGCTATATGTAAACATCAAACATGGCGGCATAAACAACTGCAACAAGTATTTTATGGTTGCAAAAAAAATCACATCATCAGTCATCACCATTCCAACACAAGTTTAAACAATACATTTTTATATTAAATAATGCGATGTTTTCGTCGTGGTTTGGCAAGGTAAAAAGCAAAAAGAATAAGACTCGTGTCTCGGTCTCATTTGCAAATTTGATCGTCATTTCTAACTTATTTTTTAAAATCCTTTTTCAGTTCAACGAATTGCATCAAAATCACGATAACGACGATGGTGTTGATCGCCATGTACGCCGAAATAATAGTCTACTACGTCGCGTCGAGCCAATGGAAATGTTTACCGTTAATTAATGAAATCCATTCGATTGCTTCTTGTTGGCAGATATTTGTCGAAAACGTTTACGTTAGCTGTGAAACACTCAACCAGAAATGA